>JAUAMA010000002.1:48429981-49029981 GCA_030819835.1 Acmispon strigosus
TTGATACAGCCAATTGTAAACTCTTCTTCATCTCTTTCTGTAAGATTGAGTTTTCACCGTGGTATTCGGTGAAGGGTTGTTGTCACTGAAAATGATATACTTTCAGGGTATTGATTGAAGGTGGTTTAGCCTTCAAGGTCTGAGGGTGGTTTGCCTTCAGGAACTGAAAGCGATTTTCTTTCAGGGGCTGTTGAAAGTGGTTTGCTTTCACAGGATATTGGTAGAAATTCTTGGGGTCCTTAGGTTAGGAACTTGTAAGAGATTTTTATCAATAGTGGAAAAATCCTCAAAGGGTTTCTTTGAGGGACTGGACGTAGCCTTCGGTGGATTGAAGGTGAACCAGGATAAAACTCTGTGTGTTATTTCCTTCATCCTTCATCTTTTACTTTCAAGCAATACTCAATTCCGCTGCAATCACAACAATCTTCTCGTGATTATCATCATCTTGAAAGTAACATTTTCAATAAGGCAAAAATCGGGGCAACACTGATTCACCCCCCCTCTCAGGTTGCTATCTGTTCTAACAGGAATGGTAAAAGGTTAAAGTAAAAAAAACTTTTACTGCTCGAGAACCAAACCGTAAGGTTTTCAAAGTTCAGGGACTAAACTCTAAGCTTAGAAAGTTCTAATAAATATCTCGGTTCTGGTCATCAGTGAGTACCTCAGTGTCACTGAGAGTATCTGCCCCGGGGTCATTTATTTGTTTCCGGGTACCGGGCCCGCACAATTCGGGGCCGGGTCGATCTTTCGCGAAGTCCACTCCACGCTGCCCGAAAACACTATCCACCGGGTCACTATTCACGAAAATCTTCATAAAATTGGTCTCGAAACACCAAACGAAATCGTTTGGGGCTTTTCAGATTCTCGATCCGGGGTCCCGAAATCGTCCGTTTTTCCTGCTGAAGTTTCAGCTAAAAGTCCTGTTAGCGCGAAAAATCCTTCCCGGGCTCCGTAAGGAAACCATATCAATATTACAGTTGTTCTTCACGAAATTTTCCACTGATCGTTGTGGTGATAGTGGGAACATCTCATTCTCATCCGAATTCAAATTCAGGTCTAGCTTGGTTTCCTACCAAGTGTCGCAAAGAGTACTTCATCGGTACTCCGGCCGACGATATCGCTTGACGATGACGCCGAGCGGATCCAAACAGATCCAAATAGTGTTGCATATGCCCTATTTCCTAGGATTGCATACCCTTCTCCTGAGGCTTGGGTTTTTTCATTGTTAGCTCCGGGTTTGATGCTTGCTCTTTTATAAAAAGCTGATGCATGGGTGAGTGAATCTTGTAGTACATGTGAACGTTTAAGTGACGGGGACTTGAGTGAGTTTTGGGAAAGTGTAGTGAGGTTATTTGGGATACTCATTTTGCGGGGATAATGCATGAAGTATATCTTCCTTTTAACCTTTATATTGGGTTTACACTCTTTTTGGCTGTGAGGTTAATAAAAGGGCACACATGTGAAGAAAAGGAAAAAAAAGAACAAAGTGCAAAAAGTATAAAGACTAAGGAAGGATGTGAGTAAGGGGATAGGACGTACTTGCACCACTGAGCATACCCCCAATCATATCCCAACCTTGTTGGCAAAATAAAATAAATTAACCCGGAGTTGGTAATAACTGTGAACGGTTTTAAAAAGAAAATGAAAAAATTAACCCGGAGTTGGTAATAACTATGAGGGGTTTTAGTAAAAATACACGTGTGTGCTCATAATACAAAAAGACCGTTGACTATCATTAGTGTATTCTCAATATGGTGTTGGGGAATTAGGAGCTGATTGTAAAAACCTACATCTTGGTGTTCTTTGTTACTCTTATTTGCATCTACTGAAGGTTACTCCGTTCCCTAGCTTGATTCCTTGCATGAACTATCTTGAAGAATTTACCCTATGTGTCTTGTGTTAAGTTTATGTTTGCTTGCATCCCACCTAGAGTTTATGTTCTTGAGCTTGAGGACAAGCTTCCTTGAGTTTTTACGCTTGAGGGCAAGTTGTCGTTGGGTATAGTGCTGTGTTGTTGACCTGAGTTTTAGGGCTATTTTTATAGTTATTTTGCATATATATTCATAGGTTAATTAGGATCTTTATTCATTTTCATGCATTTAGGTCTTATATCATGCATTTTTGTACTTCTGGTTGTTTTATGTTTTTATCTATTTATTAGAAATTTTTATGTTTTGTCTTTGATTTTATGGTTTCAGGTGTCTGGCGCGCTTGCCCCAGAAGCTGGCGTGCTCGCCCCACACTGGCGCACTCGCCCCAAGAAGCTGACGTGCTCGCCCCAAGTTGGCGCGCTCGCCCTAGGAAGCTAGCGCGCTCGCCCGACTTCATTAAGGGACAAAATGATTTTCTTGCTGGCGCGCTTGCCCCAGATGATGGACGCGGTCGCGCCAGCCCCCTGAACTTAAAACAGAACCAGAACGTGTTTTTGGAGGATCTAACCCATTTGGAGCATCTTGGAGCGATTTGGAGCACTCTTGGAGCTGTGCTAGGGCTAGGGTTTCCATCCCCACATGGTGGCTATGGATCCTCTTGCTTCCCTTCATCTTACTGCTTCCATTTTGGCCATGAGTAGCTAAGTTCTCTTGTATTAGGGGATTGATGTAGTTAACCTAACTCTATGTCTTGATTACATTATATATATATATATATATATATATATATATATATATATATATATATATGAGTTGTTCTCCTTCTTTATGAGGCTCTTTTTGATAATAGTAAAACACAAGAAAGGGGGGGTTTGAATTGTGTGTGTGATTTTTAAAACCTTTTCTTATAAACAATTATAAGTTTCAAATACTTTTCAAAGACTAGTGTAGCGGAAAATTGATTAGAGCTGAAAAGAAAAGCACACAGAGTATTTATCCTGGTTCACCCCCTTAATCGACAGTGTTACGTCCAGTCCTTGGCTTCACCAAGATTTTTCACTATTTACTCCAAATAGTAAAAGTATTATGCACGACTTCTCCTACTATTCAAAGTACTTCTCCTTACAAGTTTTCTACAGGACTTCTCCTCACTAGTATTGGACTGGACTACTCCCAATTCTTTTACGAAGAAGGTTTGGTTTTCTACATGGTCTCTTCAACAAGAGTAGGGTAGAAATATTAAGTACAAGTTACAGAGAGGATATGAAGGTAGGTTCTCTGTTTTGATAGTGTAAGAAATATGAGAGTTTTCACTCTTTGAAAGTTTCACACTAAGGGTAGACGACTTGACTCACGATAATATAACTTGTGAGTCTCTGAGTTTGCTTTAGAGCTATTTGCAGATGAAAGACTTAGAAAGCTTGTGAATTTTGTTCGTTGAAAGTTGCCACTTTTTCCAGCGTTTAAGTCCTCTATTTATATCTTCAGTAGGCTTAACATTGATGAAGATTGAGAGTTCCGTTTGAATTTCTTCTTCACTGTTGTTGCAACGGATACTTCTGGCAGCTCTGTAGCAGCATTAAATGCAACCTGCTATGCATTAATTGCAGCATTAAATGCTCTTGCGAGTGTCGTCTGGTTCTTGAATGAAGTTTCCTTAAGTTCTTGTCTGAGCATTAAATGTAGAGGAAGACAGCAAAGAGAAATCTCCTTCTTCTGAACATAAGATTTGATTTCGACTGTTGAGGTGATATGATGTTCAGTAATTTGCACCGTAGACTCTGAAAAGCAATGCTTGATTTAAGGAATGTCAGAGAGCTAGCAGATGTGAAGAAGGTCTTGCTCTTGACCCTGGCTGAGGTTTTGATGATGACAAACTCGTGAACAAAAAGAAGAAAAGAAGACTTAGAAGAACCAGTGCAACATGTCTCAAGCTATCTCAAGGGTTCAAGTTTAACTAAGTCTTATATTATTAGGTAAGTTATGCTTCCAAGGTCTCTTTTAGTATGAAGGCTCGAAGACAACTAAAAGTATTTGAGTTTAACCATTTCATTAGTTAAAAGTGGTAGAAAAACTCAAGACAATCTTAAAGTTTAATTTTCTGGAAAATGGACTTGAGTGTAATCGATTACACCATTAAGGTAATCGATTACACAAAGGAAAGTAATCGATTACAGCTTGCTTGTAATCGATTACATGTTTGAATTTGAAATTCGAACAGCAACGATCTCTTAGTGTAATCGATTACATGCTCGACTAGTTGCATTATTTCATGAACCATTGTGTCTCAAATCATTTAGGAAGGGCTGTCTTGGTTCATGGATGATCCCTTATGCCTATAAATAGTCCATTTGAGTCTAGAAACACAACAAACATGACATAGGCAAAAAAACAAACTTGAGCAACTCTTTCATATTCAATTAAGCTTTGTTCATAAACTTTCAAGAGCCTATATTCTGAGTTCATTATTCTTCATTGTAAAAGAACACACATGCTGTTCAAATATTGAAGAACTCAGAATTAAAAGAGCCTTCATATGCTTAAGAGTCTAAAAGCATAACTGCTATGATCAGTCCATTCTTGTGTTAAAGGATTGATTCAGCCGGTTAGAATTTCTTCTTCATCTTCATTCTGGTTGAGTGAAAGATTCACTGTAGGGTTCGGTGAAGGTTGGTTGTCTGAAAGTGGTTTGCTTTCAGGGTTGTTGATAGAAATTCTTAAGGTACTTGGTGTAAGCACTTTTAAGAAGTTTTTATCAATAGTGGAAAAATCCTCAAGGGGTTTCTTGAGGGACTGGACGTAGCCTTCGGTGGATAGAAGGTGAACCAGGATAAATTTCGTGTGTGATTTCTCCTATCTTTCATGTCTTACTTTCAAGCAACCCTTATTTCTGCTGCAATCACATTTGTCGTTCTGTGTACACCATTATCTCGAAAGTAATAATTTTGTTAAGGCGAAAATTGTGCAAACCTGATTCACCTCCCCTCTCAGGTTGCTATCTATACTTACAATTGGTATCAGAGCGTAAGTTTAGGTAATTTGCTCCAAAGATCCGGGAAAGATGGCATCCTCTTCTAGTCATGGTACTAGTGAGGGATTCACCATAAACCGGCCACCATACTTCAATGGAGACCACTATGACTTCTGGAAGATCAAGATGAAAATCTTTATAAGGTCATTGGATGTTGAAATATGGAAAGCCATTGAAGAAGGTATGTTTATACCAATGAATGAAGTGGGTGATAGCAGACAACCGAAACCAGAAAACACATGGAATGAAGAAGAAAAGAAGAAAGTTCAGTCTGATCTTAAAGGCATGAACATTCTTACATCTTCTCTTGGCATGGATGAATTCTTCAGAGTATCAACGTGCACAACGTCAAAAGAAATATGGGATACATTGATGGTAACTCATGAAGGAACAGATGAAGTCAAGAGATCAAAAATCAATACCCTATCACATGAATATGAGATGTACATAATGCTTCCTGGTTAAAATGTATTGGATATGCAAAAACGTTTTACTCATTTGACTAACCATTTGATTGCACTTGGTAAAGTATTTTCCAGGAGTGATCTAAACTTGAAAGTTCTAAGATCACTTACAAGAGCATGGCAACCAAAGGTTACGGCGATTTCTGAAAAGAAGAGTTTGTCTAATATGACACTAGCAACTTTCTTTCGAAAACTCCAAGAACATGAATTGGAGTTAAATCTTCTAGAAGAACATGAACAACATGAGAAGAAATATCGTTCCATCTCTCTAAAAGAAAAGGAAAGCATCAAAGAGGAATATGATGTAGATTCTGAAGAGGACGTCAATGAAAATATGAACCTTCTTGTGAAGAATCTTAGAAAGCTATTCAAAAGGAAAGGTATGAAATTTAACAATAATAGAACCTTCCAAAGGAATAGTGTACCTTCCTCCTCTCAGAAATTTACATGCTTTGAGTGCGGAAAACCTGGACATACCAAATCGGAATGTCCAAATCTTCAAAAGAAGAAACATGCATTAAAATAGAAGTTTGAAAAGAAAGATTCAACTGCACAAAGAGCCTACATTGCATGGGATGAAAATGAAGTGAGTTCATCATCCGACTCCGAAAAGGAAGACGCACATGTTTCTCTAATGGCCTCCCATGACTTAGATAATGAAGACATCGAAGGTTAGTAGTAATGATATTTCAATTCATGATTTAGAATTTTCTATTGAAAATGTGTTTAATTTATGTCAAAGTTTTTCTAAAGTAAGTAGTAAACAAAATGCTATTATCTCTTTATTAGAAGACAAATGTAAGACCCTACAAAATGAACTAGATATAGTAAAGTCTAAACTAGACATTCCACATGAATGCACTAAGTGTAATTTATTAGAAGAGAAAATAGATAGTCTTCAACAAAGAGTTCATGACTTCAACATTGGAAAGCAAACACTGGATGATATCCTAAGTGTACTAAGACTCACAAGCAATAAAGTTGGATTAGGATATACATCACAGTCAAAGACAAAAGAAGTTAAGAAAACTATCTTTGTTAAACCAAACAAAGGAGAAGGAACCTCTAAACATGAGAATGCAAGTTCATCTCAGACTATGAACAATAGAAAAAATTATCATAAGAGATATTCTAATAGGGTCAATCCCATTCCTAGATATACTTCAGGGTACAACAAATATTCATGCACTTATTGTAACAAAATAGGACATACCCCAAATAAGTGCTATTACAAGAATGTAGGAGTACCAAATAAGGAATACATGTGGATTAAGAAAGTCACCAACATTGAAGGACCCAAAGCACATTGGGTACCTAACACCCAAGTTTAAACTCTGTTTTGTAGGTGTGCATGAAAGAAGCAAGCGACTTATGGTATCTTGATAGTGGCTGCTCATCACACATGACAGGAGACAAAACAAAGTTTTCATATGTTATGTCCAGAGAAAAGGGATATGTCACATATGGTAATAATGAGAAATAGAAAATACTTGGCATTGGAAGAATAGGTACGCCCCCACAAACCATCATTGGTAAAGTTCTCTATGTTGATGGATTGAAGCATAACCTGCTGAGTATTAGTCAATTATGTGACAAAGGCTTGAAAGTTGGTTTTATAAATGACATCTGTGTGGTGAAAGATGTGAAAACCCGAGAAATCAAGTTCTCAGGATATAAAGTTAACAAAGTCTTCATGATATCCTTGGATGAAATTCCATCGAATGTTAGATGCTTACTAGCCAAGAACAACAATGATTCATGGCTTTGGCATAGAAGACTGGCTCACATCCACATGGATCATTTGAATAAAATGTTCAAGCATGATCTTGTTATTGGTCTTCCAAAGATAAGGTTCGAAAAGGATAAGCTTTGTAATGCATGTCAGAAAGGCAAGCAAACTAAGGTATCATTCAAACTCAAGAATATAGTTTCAACAACAAGACCTCTCCAACTACTTCACATGGATTTATTTGGACCATCAAGAAATAGAAGTTTTGGAGGTAATTATTATGCTGTAGTAATTGTTGATGATCACTCAAGGTTTACATGGACTATATTCTTATCTCATAAGAATGAGGCCTTCAATGCATTTAAGAGATATGCAAAGCTGGTTCAAAATGAAAAAGCTTTGAAAATTTCTTCTATAAGAAGTGACCATGGTGGAGAATTTCAGAATCATCTCTTCCAAGAATTATGTGATGAAAATGGAATTTCACATAATTTCTCTGCACCAAGAACACCACAACAAAATGGTGTTGTAGAAAGGAAGAACAGGTCACTAGAAGAATTAGCAAGGACCATGCTAAGTGAATCAAATCTCCCTAAATACTTTTGGGCTGATGCAGTAAGTACTGCATGCTACGTATCCAACAGAGTACTCATAAGGCCAATTTTGAAGAAGACTCCTTATGAATTGTACAAAGGAAGAAAACTCAACATTGCTCATTTGCATGCTTTTGGTTCAAAGTGCTTTGTCTTGAACAACGGTAAGGAAAACCTTGGTAAGTTTGATGAAAAATATGATGAAGGTATATTCCTTGGGTATTCTCTGACAAGCAAAGGATATAGAGTCTTCAACAAGAAAACTCTAGTTGTTGAAGAATCAATTCATGTTTCTTTTGATGAGTCTAACTCCTCCAATGAAGATAAAACGACTTATCCTGATTATGATAAGGAAGAAAACATAATCAAGGATGACCATCAAAAGAAAATGGAGCAAGAATCAAAACTAATAGAACAAGTCGAAGATGCCACTTATGAGTTGCCAAAAGAATGGAGAACACACAGAGATCATCCCATTTACAACATCATAGGTGACATATCAAAAGGAGTTTCAACAAGACTACGCTTGAATGATTCAGTCTTGAACATGGCTTTGGTTTCACAAACAAAACCTTCTAAGGTCAATGATGCTCTAGAATATGAATATTGGATAGTAGCAATGCAAGAAGAATTGAACCAATTTGAAAGAAATCAAGTATGGGAATTGGTTCCTAAGCCCATTGAAAAGCATGTCATTTGAACGAAGTGGGTATTCAGAAATAAATTGGATGAAAATGGTATCGTTGTCAGAAACAAGGCAAGGCTGGTAGCACAAGGTTATAATCAAGAAGGAATTGACTTTGATGAAACCTATGCACCAGTTGCTCGACTGGAAGCCAGAAGACTTCTATTGGCTTATGCTTGCTCCTTAGACTTCCCATTATATCAAATGGATGTCAAAAGTGTTTTCCTGAACGGATATATTCAAGAAGAGGTATATGTGAAGCAACTACCAGGATTTGAAGATCCTAAGCATCCTTCACATGTCTTCAAGTTAAAGAAAGCCCTTTATGGTCTCAAGCAAGCCCCAAGAGCATGGTATGACAGATTGAGTACCTTCCTTTGTTAAAAAGGATTTCAAAAGGGTAAGGCTGATACAACCCTATTCATCAAGATAACCAAAGGTAATACGTTATTAGTTTAAATTTATGTAGATGATATTATTTTTGGTTCCACTAACGAATCTCTATGCAAGGAATTCTCTAACATGATGCAAGAAGAATTTGAGATGTCCATGATGGGAAAGTTAAACTTCTTTTTAGGATTGCAAATCAAGCAATCCAAAGATGGAATATTCATAAATCAATCCAAATTCTGCAAAGAGATATTAAAGTAATATGATTTGGATGATTGCAAAGCCATATCTACACCAATGGGGTCAAATACATATCTAGATCAAGATGAGTCTGGGATTCCAGTGGACAATACCAAGTACAGAGGTATGATCAGATCTCTTCTTTATTTAACAGCAAGTAGACCTGATATTATGTTCAGTGTATGTCTATGTGCTAGATATCAAGCATCTCCTAGGGAATCTCATTTGAGTTCTGTGAAAAGGATTTTCAAATATTTAAGAGGGACTTCAAATGTTGGTTTGTGGTATCCAAAAGGGAGTATTTGTGATTTAATTGGATATTCTGACTCAGATTTTGCTAGATGCAAAACTGAGAGAAAAAGTACAAGTGGTACTTGTCATTTACTGGGAAATGCACTTGTTTCTTGGTCGTGTAAGAAACAAGCATGTGTTGCTCTAAGTACTGTAGAAGCAGAGTATATTGCTGCAGGAAGTTGTTGTGCACAAACGTTATGGCACAAAAAACAACTCAAAGATTATGGCTTAGATCTGGGCTGCATCCCTATCAAATGTGATAATACAAGTGCCATTAATCTTACCAAGAATCCTATCATGCATTCTAGAATGAAGCATATTGACATAAGACATCATTTTCTTCGGGATCATGTCATGAGAAAGGATATAGAAATTTCATTTGTAGATACGTATAATCAATTAGCTGACATATTTACTAAGCCTCTTCCCAAAGATTCATTCTTTAAAATTAGAAGAGAATTAGGCATATTAGATGAACCTGATATATGATTATGTGTCTTACATGTTTGATTCTACGTTTATAAGCTTCTATATGTGATTCTCTATTTCAGTAATCAATTACACCTATCTAGTAATCGATTACATAGGAAAATATAGTCTAGATCTTAAACAAATTTTCAAGTAATCGATTACACATAACTTGTAATTGACTAACATAAGTGGTTTGGTCCTCGTGCTTTTCTAAAAAAATCTGATAATCGATTACCATAATCCGTAATCGATTACACATTCGAAGTTAATGCTTCTATTCTTATCTTAACCCTCTGTAATCGATTACCCAACTTGCAGTAATCAATTACACATTCAAAACAGCCATATATTCGAACTACAATTCCTTTCCCTCCTATTATTTTTTGAATTTCAAATCCTAAAAAACCTGTCGAGTAATCGATTACACAACCTCCGTAATCGATTACATACTTGATTTATATAAACAAATCGTTTCATATACATTAAAATCCTCTTCCAGATACAAGTTCCTATCATCTTCAACCTCTTAGACTACAAAATCTTGACCTTTACCTAAAAACCCTGAACTTTCAATCTTGTACACGTTTCCTTCCAAACTCAAACATGTCTTCCACCCCATTCCTCTCTTCGGCATTCAGACCTCCTCACCCCATGAACCTATCCCGTCTTCTGACAACACCAGAACAACGAACTCGATTCGTCACTAGGTTTCTTCATCAAACCATCAGGAAACCTATCTATGGTGACTTAAGTTCCTTCATCGAAGCAGGCTTCACATTTCCCGCACTTTTAGGAAATCAATCTCTTGAGGAGTTCATTACCATGAATAACCCGTATTTTCCAAAACTAGTGAAAATATTCAATTGCAATCTGGACATTCAGGGAGATGGTATTATAAGTTCTGTCAAAGGCACTACTATTCAACACACCCTTACCACCTTCAGACGGTGTTTGGGTCTTCCCTCTCATGGTGCCAAATTAGGCACAATTTTTCCTTGTCCTTGGCCTGATTACAAACAAGATTTGTTCTATCAATCCCTTTGTCACTTCAGGCCTTCTGAACTACAAAAGATTCATCCTCCCCATACCACATCGTGTCCCTATCATGTGGATGTCCTCACAACAACCAATCACTTGCTCCACTACTTCCTCCATTAGATCATCCTACCCCAGGAAGATAATCTTGCTCACTTAGTGAGTTGGAGTTGCAGATTCTATATGGTATTATTCACTGCCACAAAATCAACTAGGCTTTTCTTGTCATGAATCACATGATAAAATGCAGAGATGATGCTGATTCCTTTCCTTATGCTTCTGTCAAATCCCGCATTCTCATCCACTCTGGAGTGCCCATTGCAAGGCTGTATGATGTGCGGTCTTCCATTTTCAAGTGTGCCAACACAACCATTCTATTTCATCTTGGTTTATTACATAACTTTGGTATTGACACACTTTCCTGGATGCTCCATGATAGTTGATACCCAAATCGCAAGTGTACGATTCAATATCGCGTAATAAAAAGATCGAACCCAAGGGATAGGTTTCCTATTATTATAATATTTAGTACTTGTGCAGAAAATTTAAAAGATGAGTATTTGATGTTGGTTTTTAGACAAATAAGAACAATAGCATAAAATAATAAAGAGATAAAAATGATGAAGATTAAGTTCTTGGGTTGATTGACATAGAATATAAAATATGCTAGCAAGTATCTACTTAATTTCTAAATTATAAATCCAAGTTCAAGGTGCTATAGCCTATTATATCTACAAGTTAATCTCTTACACATTGTAGAACTTTCTTTTTAATTACTAAACCCAATTTCTTGCAATCTAGTTAACTAAAGAAGAAGATGAAGATAGAGTTCCGGCCAACACAAAGCTACGTCTTTCCTAATCTCTTAGCGAAATATACTTATAGCCTTTTTTAATCCTAGGTCCCTTACTACTTACCAATTCTCATTCGTATAAGTAATAAGCAAGAACACTTGTGATCATCAAGATGAAATTAAGAATAAGGAATTAAAACAAGAACTGGAAATAAATTCAGAAAGGTAGAAACAAAACTAAAACATAAATTTATAAACTAATACAACCCAAGAAGCTTAAAAAGAATTAGCCAAGCATGGCTAAAAGAGTCATCGAATTACCCTGGATAGGAGCTCAAGTATGGCTTCCCACAATTCCTAGGAACAATGATCTTTAAGGAGGAAAGAAGAACACTTGTTGTATTCTGAATAGGTGTGTCTTACAAGTGAAGAAAAGCTCCCTATTTATAGCAAAAATCAGCCTTCCAGCGCTTGGGCGCTGGCATTCCCAACGCTTGGGCGCTGGGAAGCATTAAAATCCAACGTGCAGAAACAGGCCCCAGCGCTTGAGCGCTGGCTTCCAACGCTGCAGCGCTGGGTGCAACCTCTGACTCACATCCTAGTCAGAGGTCCAGCGCTTGAGCGTTGGGTCTTTCAACGCTGCAGCGCTGGGACGAACACTGGCAGCTTTTTCTTGGATTCCTTTCTTCTTCAATGGTGGAATTGATTGGCTTAATTAGGCTCATTCAGCCCCTAATAAGTTCTGAAACTCCTTCCTTCCACCATTAATCCTTCAAACCTTATTTTACATGTGCTCAAATCAAAGAGAGTTGCTTCACATTCTTCAATTCACTTCAAGTCCTCTCTTTGTTAGAACTTCAATTCTGGCCCTTTGACTCCTTCAAACTTCACTTTTCATCCTCCACTCTTGAACCTTTACACTTTGATCCTTTATTTCCTGAAACTTTACAAATCGGTCCCTGGACAAAAATGATAACTATACCAGCTTTTCCTAAAATATAAAATAGCTATAAAAATTCCTAAAAATATAAAATAAAGTTAGAAAAACAAATAAAAGCTAATCTATATGCAGAATGCAAAATAAATATAAAATCTATGTAAAAATACTAAAAATCCTATATGTGACTCAAAAATAATAAAATAAAAAGACTAAAAACAACCTAAAAACATCATATATTATCCTGTCATCAATAGTGGCCATGATATTCGCATGCTGGATCCCGCAGACTCTGATGATTCCTCTGTTGATCGTTAAAATTCTTAGGACTCTTATTTCTATGACATTTTAATAATTCTAGTTTGTAATAATCTTTATTTATGTTTTTTTTGCTGTTTGAACTCCCTTTATTATCTGAACTATTCGTAACTATGCTATATATATATAAGGTGTGATGTTTGTTTTTAAGTTATGACGTATTTACCCCCAATCCCTATGTTTTCCACGTTTATATTGCTTGTTAGCCTGTATAGTATTTTTGTGGCCTTTTCTTCTTTTTGATGAAGTCAAAAGGGGGAGAAAGGTCCTGTGCTTGTACAGATCATTTACAGGGAATACTATAAGTGGAACAAAAAGGGGGAGTTGCATCAGACAGGGGGAGTTCTGACATAAACATCAATGATGATCTTCAAAGACTAAAGCATGTGTTTGCCATCATCAAAAAGGGGGAGATTGTGAAGAAGGTCTTGCTCCTGACCCTGGCTGAGGTTTTGATGACGACAAACTCGTGAACAAAAAGAAGAAAAGAAGACTTGGAAGAACGAGTGCAACATGTCTCAAGCTATCTCAAGGGTTCAAGTTTAACTAAGTCTTATATTATTAGGTAAGTTATGCTTCCAAGGTCTCTTTTAGTATGAAGGCTCTAAGAAAACTAAAAGTATTTGAGTTTAACCTTTTCATAAGTTAAAAGTGGTAGAAAAAGTCAAGATAATCTTAAAGTTTCATTTTCTGGAAAATGGACTTGAGTGTAATCGATTACACCATTAAGGTAATCGATTACACAAAGGCAAGTAATCGATTACAACTTGCTTGTAATCGACTACATGTTTGAATTTGAAATTCAAACAACAACGGTCTTTTAGTTTAATCAATTACCTAAGTATTGTAATTGATTACATGCTCGACTACTTGCATTATTTCATGAACCATTGTGTCTCAAATCATTTGGGAAGGGTTGTGTTGGTTCATGGATGATCTCTTATGCCTATAAATAGTCCATTTGAGTCCAGAAACGCAACACACATGACATAGGCCAAAAAACACACTTGAACAACTCTTTCATATTCAATTAAGCTTTGTTCATAAACTTTCAAGAGTTTTTCTCCTTCTCTATGAGGCTCTTTTCTATGCTTTTTTGTACCCAAATGCATTTGGGTTTATCTATCTAATTCTTTCACAATTGGAAAATTAGTTTGAGTTAGAGTTTTGAAAAGGGTTTAATTGAGAGTTTTGCTAGCTTTGGAATGAGGACAATACCTGGTTATGTTGATTTAATTGATGAATATGTTCATTTAGTTAAGGAATTACTAAGTGGATATCTAAACCTAGCATCATAGGAGAGTTGGATATATTCATATATGTATGTTGAAGTGGGTAGAGACATAGTAATTGGTTGACGAAATCATTTTCCCTAGTACGTTCCGACCATCGTTTAATTCACTTTTTTATTTGCTTTCGCTTACATTAACGATCTCTCGTTTTAAGCAATATATCAACCTTTCTACCATCCTTTCAATAGTCAAATTAGCGGAAATCGATAGTAAACAATCATAATCCCTGTGGAGACGATTTTTTTATTACTTCGAGCCTTTGTACACTTGCAAAGTGGCTAACACCAACACATGGGCGTTGGACTCCCAATGCGTGGGCGTTGAGGTTCTGCCCAGATTCGTGTTGCCAGACAGGGAGCCAACGCTTGGGCGTTGGCATCCCAACGCTTGGGTGCTGGGTCCCTGATAGAAATTTTTTTTGTTTTGTTTTAATTGGTTTTAAATCATTTTGAGTTGGTTTTCCACCCTTCCAATGGTTGTGGATTGTTGTATATACATGTGTTTTATATTGCAAGGTCGGAGTTCAAGTGCATGCAACCCATTCGAAGGTAAGGGTAACTCGTTGTAGGAATTGTCTTATCGGTTTGTGATGTTTTGTGATTCTGTTTTGAGGATTCCAGTTGTGCTTGCCTTTGGACTTATTCTGGATTTGATGTTGATAATTTAACATGATGAATATGTTATATATGAAGTTGAGACATGGTGAAATGAACTTAGTTATCTATAACATGATGGAAATAATTTCTAAGATGAAAAGAATATATTTGCATATGTTGATTCTATGACTAAGAGAATGTGTGAACTGTTGGTTCATGAAGTTGATGAATATTTTTTCATAGCATATGCATTATATATAGGGTGTTTTAGGTTGATGTGACGGCACTTTGTCCCGTGGGATCAATCGAGGGCGATGTGGTGGATCTTTGTCCCACGTGATTGTCCTGGCCCGGTTAGGGTGAATTCTGGCCATAGTTATTGATATAGCTATTGAGGACTAACAAGCATGATAATGTGATAGTTAACATGATAACTTATGAATATTTTATTGTTGATATTGTTGTACTTCGTGCTTGTGTTTACTGTTTAATATTTATGTTTATAATCACTGTTTGTTGTATCACAATTACTGTTAATTATTCTTATATTTGGAGTTAACCCTTTCTGCTTGCTGTTTGTTGATTGGGCGCTTAACGCCATAGATAGTCAGGGCGATGATGAGCATGAAGGATGAACTTGATGCAAGGATGAGTTGGTGCAAGAAGGTCCAGAAGAATCGGAGAATCTTGCAGAAGTTTATTCGCTATTTTTATTTCCGTTGCTTTTGAATAATTAGCACTTGTAGTGAAAACTTATAACGTTTCATTACCTCTTGAAATTCTTGATGTTATTTAATCTATAATGGGTTAAGTATTAATGTTATTATTTGAGAGACGTTCTGTTTTGAAAACTTGAGTGGTTTTTGAGAGGTTTCGAAGTAATATTTTCCGCATAATTATTATGTGACCCCAACCATAAATTAGGGTGTTACACTTCCATTCCACTTATGTCAATTCATCACCATTGGAGGAGACAATCAGCAACCCGTACAGATTTGGAGGCTGAACCTATATTGGGATTTAGTATCCAACATGAATTTGAGGTTATAACACGTATGGTTGAAGATGCTGATGTAGCAAAGAAGCAATCTATAAGAGAGAAGCTTAGAGAGATTGCATTTCTAGATCAAACATTTATCTGTCCTCCTCCTGAAAAAATTAAAACAATGGGAGCAACCAGAGGTAAAGGAAAAGGAAAAATCAAAAGCAAAAAGGTATCACGAAATTCAACCAAACGTGACCTTTCTTTGCGGGAGCATGTAGATACATTTATGGACTCCATTAATGGTAGAAACTCAAGCCTTCCCTCCATTCAGATGCCTTAGCTTGGTAGCCTTCCTTCCATTCAGAAGCCTAAGTCTAGTAGTCTTCTCTCCATTCAGATGCCTAAGCCCGGTAGAACCTCCCTTTTGAAAGTCAGAGAAATGGCCCGGAAAAGGCACTCCACGGGTTACATTTGAGAAATACCACAATTCTTCCATCCTTATGTTGTTAACGTTGTGGATGTCAAGGACGACGGTAATTGTGGATTTAGGTGTGTTGCCTCATTCATGGGATTGGGTGAAGACATGTGGCCTCATGTTTGAAGTGAATTGATAAAAGAGCTGGAAACTCATATTATTCAATATGAAACACTTTACAGGTCAAGGAAAGAGTTTCAGTAAGTACTTGATACTTTGCATGTTCTTCAAAAGGAAATAATCACTTTTGACAAGTGGATGAACATCCCTGATATGGGCCATCTAATTGCCACAAGGTTTCAGGTTGTTATTATGACTTTGTCGCATAAGGGATGCAGTACATTTTTACCTCTTATTGGTTCGCCACCTCATGCACTTAATCAGAAAGTCATAACTGTTGGGCATGTCAACAACTGTCATTGGTTGCAGGTATACATTTCTTACAATGTCAATTTTATTTTAATTAACAGTCAATTTCGAACAATGTCAAAAACTAACATAACATAACTTGTGGGTGAACTTGCAAAATGGATTTCCTATGCCAGCTACTACTCCACAATGCCGTCATCATCGTGCTCCAGAAGCTTGCGAGTGGGAGACACCCTATTTGGCCCGCATGGCTCAATAGCAAAAATATCTTTTTGAACTAAATACTAAAACCATCTCTGATTGTATAGATCTTAGCAAGGATTAATTGAAAATCATTTTGTTTAATGGAATTCCTTTGTTGTAATAATGCTTTTACAAAATTATGTAAAAAGGCAGACTTCAGTGGTTGTTTGTGTTGTTAGGTTCCTATTCACTTCAGCTAGTTACCACATTCTGTTTATCAGAACGCAGTTTAAACTAGGGATCACACGCAGTTTACGCTGCGGAATCAAACACAGTCAAAACTGCGACACACACGTTGTTTAACCTTTATCACATTCCGCAGTTTGTAACTACGGAAAATTAACAGTTCCGCTGTTGCAAACTACGGACATAAGGTTAATTTTGAGTTTTTGCAAAGTTGGGATGATGCCAATAGCTATGCGGGTGGCGCCAATAGCAATGCCTTAAAATTTATGTTAGCCTTCTCATTTCTTTTTCCTTTGATGCATCTCACTGGTTAATGGGGATATATTAGTTCTCTACAACATTTTTTTTATTTTCACAATAGCTCAAAAGTGTAGTCATAAACACAGAAAATGTTTCTTAAACTTTACGCAACAGCTTCCAATAGTCTCATGTTTTGGCGTTACCTGCTCCCTTTGGTAACAGTTTCTTATACTCTATAGTAACAGTAAGACCCCTAATTTATTATAATTACATTTTAGTCCTTGAACTTGGTTGGAATTGTTTTCTAGTCCTCAGACTTCCTTTGTTTGTAAATTAACCCTTGAGTTAATTAATGTGATGTTAGCCTTGAGTCATTTAATCTTGTTTAGAGCATGATTCCTTACCTCGAGGAACATCTAAATTACTTTGCTTGAATTGCAACAAGATGAGTTGTGGCTTAGCGGTTGAGGCTTAAGCGTTTGATCTACAAGCCTAGTGTTCGAACCTTGGTGAGAAGGTTTTATTTGTATTTTAGATTTTCGTGTGGCTCATGGTTTTTATAATTCAAATTCGAAATTTGAAAGGTGAGGGTTATTGGAGCATTGAAATCAGGTTTAAAGAGGGAGTTTAAGGAGGAATAATGGTGGTTAATGGCTTGTCTAAAGCTTTTATGGACTTTGAAAGAGAGTAAAGGCTAGGTTGATTATGGGGGGCGGTTCTCTCCCTCCCTTTCGTGCTGAAAAGTGGAATAAAAACATGTGCTAAAACACCTCCTTTTGAAATTCAAAACCAACAAGTGAGTTATGTGTCATCAAGGGGGTTTAATGCCTTGTCTTGTGCCTTAATGTGCCATGAAGGGAAATCATTCTGAATAATGAAGCCTTGGTCGTGCCTCTCCTCTCTCTCTCACCCTCTCATTTCTGAAAACTTTAATTTTAAAGAGTTGCTATCATTTGCTCTTTCACTCAAAGAATTTTCCAAAAAAGACCTAGAACTCTTGTGCTGTTTCCTTGAAGAGTTTCTGAAACTTGGTTCCATTGTGGGTCGATTCTCTTCCTCTAATGTGGTCCTCACTCTTGTTTCTCAATCCTCTCTCAAGTGTCCAGGTGATAGCCTAATCGGTAAGAGATTAAATCTTCCAAATTCTGAGTTTCTTGGTGTTCAACTCCTGTCTTCTTTCTAGATTTAATTGATTGTTGTTCCAACCTTTGATTTTCATCAAGCTCGAGTCCATTAAATTCTGGAAGAGGCTAGTGTCGTGCTACACTCATTCTTGATCAACTCTCTCAAACAAGGTCGGTATTCTCCCCTTTCTTTCGGTTCAAAACCTAGTTGTCTTCTTGTACGAATGATTTTTAAGAAATTAGAAACCTTTGAGTGTTTGGGTAGAAAAATTATTTTTTAGGTTATCATATAGGTTCTAAACATGGAAGAGTTTTAGTTTTGAAAGGAATAGGTTAAAAATGGAGTTTCGGGTGAAAAACATGATTTTTAGGGTTTTTGGCAGGGAGCCAACGCATGAGCGCTGGACTCCCAACGCTTGGGCGTTGGAATTTTGCCCAATACGTGTTGTCAGACAGGGACCCAACGCTTGAGCATTGGAACCCAATGCTTGAGCGTTGGAACCCAACGCTTGGGCGCTAGGCCCCTGCCAGTAAATTGTTGTTTTTGCTGTATTGCTCTAAAATTCTAGGGATTGGTTTCCAACCTTTTTCCATGATTGTTGATGGATGTATACATGTTTATTTTTTCTTACAAGGTTTGGAATCACTTGCATGCAACCATCTCGGAGGTAAGGGTAACTCATTTTATTAGGATTATCCTTGTTGTTGTGATTGTTGTATGTTGTTTTGCGAATTTGGTTGCGTGATGCTGAAAGAACTTGTTGCTAGAATCATGGTTAATGAATTTAGTATGTTGTATATGTTCATGAAATGATGAATATGAGGATGATTATTATGTGGTCATGGCATATGCATTGTTGTAGGTTTGACGGCAGTGGGGTGGTGGTTAACCACGAGACTGTTGAGAACGGTGGGGTGGTTGTGTAACCACGTGACCAAACAAGCTGATGGTGTGATGGGTAATCACGGGACTGTGCCTGAGGACATTGGGGTGGCGTTTAGTCACGTGATTGTCCGGTTCCTCTTGGAATGATGTTTTGGCCATAGTTGTGCATTTAGAAATTGAGGATCAGGCATAAGCTTGATTGATGTTCTAAAATGAGAAAATAATTTATGTTGATATTATTTTTGCGTTGTATTGATTCTATTTGGTCAATTGTGTTATTTCTGTTTTCATCACAATTGTTGTATGTATTTTTTCTTGATTTTCGAGTTAACCCTTTTGCTTGTTTTGTTTGATTTTGTCTGGGCACTTAACGCTATAGATGACCAGGACAATGAGGTCTAGGAGCGGTGACTTGAAGGTAGAACAAGTGGCGAGGAAGATTCAAGAAAAATAAAGAAGTTGTAATTTTTTTTTCTATTTTTATGACGTTTGGTTTATTTTGCACATGTCGGTGCCACTTTATTTATTTTGGAACTTTACCGCGCGTTGACATAATTATAATTTACTATGGGTTAAATTATTAATTATTACTATTGAGCGACGTTGGCTTTTTGGAACTTGAGTGTTTTTGAGAGGTTTCAAAGTATAATTTCCGCGTAATTACTATGTGACCCTCAACCCAAAATTGAGGTGTTACAGTAACGCTGTGAGAAAGTGTAACTTATTGTATACAAAATGCAACACTTATCAAGTAATAACTGATCCCTATTATTAGATACATTACACTTATTTAATGTTGTGAAAAAATGTATTGCCTAAAACAAACTCCTTATGGAAACAGGAATGAGCTGATTCTTTTTTAGAAAGCTTAAAGATTTATATATATATATAAAAGGAGATCAAGGAAAGCCAACCAGCCTCAACAAAAGGAGAGGGGGAGCCAAAAAAACTGACCAAAAAGGGCACTACAAAGTCCCAAACAAAAAGCACCTCCCAATACACAACAACAAGAGAAACCCAAAAAACCAGCCTAAACCAAAACCAAATACACCCCTCAAGCTGAGCCAAAAAGACGAAAACCCCCAAAACAACACCTGCACAAAAGGCCTCACTGGGAAAACCTGCTCGACCTAAAGCGACACCGCAACCTCATCAGGATCCTCGAAAACAACGCCCACCTGTTAAACGATCGCAAGAGCACGTCTTGCCCTCGTCAGAACACCCGACGGCAAAGCGACATCAACCGGCGAAGGCGTCAACAAACGCTCAGCAGCTCCATCAGCCTGAGAAGAACCCGTCGCAGGCACACTGGTAGGAGCATAAGCAAAATGATTCTTAATGCAGTTTTAGACAATATTTTTCGCTATTTCTTAAATCATTGTTTCTAAAAGAAAAAAAATGGCGTAATGGTAATTTTTTTTTGAAAATAAGATGGTTGAGGCTATGAACCTTCGAAATGAAAGAAAAATGGGAGATACTCCCCTTTTTTTTTTGGTCTTGACCAAGGTATCCCCACAGCCGATTGCCGTGAGACTAATCCTTCGCCCCACGGTCAGCGCACGAAGCGGTAGGGGGCTGGCCAATGAGTTTTTTCCATTCACAATAGTTGGGATTCGAAAGATACTCCCCTTTGGATCCAAATAAGTAAAGTTAATGAAAATAAAAAATAAAAAATTGTTAATTAGGCATGACGCTCTCTTAATTCTAATTTTGAACACCCAAGTTGCACGATGCAACACGCCCTAAATTCTTTAAAAATTAAATACAAAATTATTCTTCAAAAGTATTCTTTTATAGTTAATGTGGGTGTACATCCTTGTAAATATCGATCTAGAAAGAGTGCCTCAATTTTTAGTTTTTTATTCGTCGGAAAGAGTGTCTCAAATATAATATCAGAGGACGATGGAGGTTGAGAGTGAAGGAGGGAGTGCCATGAACAACGACACCGCCAAGAAGAAGCCGTCGGAACCACCAGAGCCACCACCGAGGAAAGCAACTTTCATGGAGAAAGTCATTGGCAACTAAATACACAACTGAATGAGGACGTTGATCTGGTTGAAGCTGGTGTCATGTCCATGAGATTTTTGGATGAAAATAGACTATTCCCTGTGTTTGACATGAATGATGAGGCCTACGCCCGGATATGTAAGCCATGGGAGGACTGTTTAGTGATCAAACTATTGCGAAAGCACATTGGGTATACTGCTCTTTGTGAGAAGTTAAGGTTAATGTGGAAGCTGTCCGGAGGCTATGAGGTAAGAGACATCCACCATGGTTATTTTCTGGTGAAGTTCGATGTTGATGCGGACAAGAAGAAGGTCATGTCAGGGGCACCATGGTTGATTTATGATCATTACCTTGCTGTCAAGCCATGGACGAGGGACTTTGTTGCCGCCGATTCAAGGATCAGTACGACGCTCGTGTGGATCCGTATCTCTGGATTGGGGTTCTGATGAGTGGATTTTATATGATGTTTTTAGGCTATTTTTAGTCTTTTTATTTTATTATTTTTGAGTCTCATATAGGTTTTTTATTGTTTTTATGTAGATTTTATATTTATTTTGCATTTTGCATGTAGATTAGATTTTATTAGATTTTCTAGCTTTATTTTATATTTTTAGAAATTTTTTCTAGTTATTTTATATTTTTAGAAAAAGCTGGTTTAGTTATCATTTTTGTCCAGGGACCAATATGTAAAGTTTTAGGAAGTCAGGGACCAAATTGTAAAAATTCAAGAGTGGAGGACTTAAAGTGGAGATTGAGAGAATATGAGGGCTTGAATTGAAGTGCTAACCAAGGGAGGACCAAAGTGAAAAAGAAGAATATGAAGAATCACTCTCCAATTTAGCACATGGAAAAAATGTTTAAAGAATTGATGTTAGTGGAGGAAGGGTTTCAGAATTGATCAAGGCTGGTTAGTGGCTTTTTATGGCCATCAAAACCCACTACCATGAATGAAGAAGGAAGGAAAAGCTTGAAGATGAAGAAGCAGCGTCCCAGCGCTCAAGTGTTGGGATCCCAGCGCTCCAGCGTTGGGGTTCTGACTAGATGATGAGTCAGATGTTGACCCAGCGCCCAAGCGTTGGAAAGGCAGCGCTCAAGCGCTGGGCCTCGGACAGAAAGTGGATTTTTAATGCATCCTAGCGCCCATGCGTTGGGAATGCCAGCGCTCAAGCGCTGGAGGCTGGAATTTTACTATAAATAGGACCCTTTTCTTCACTTGTAAGACACACCTTCATAGAATACAACAAGTATTCTCTCTTTCTTCCTCAAAGATCATTGTTCCTAAGAATTGTGGGAAGCCAAACTTGAGCTCCTATCCAGGGTAATTCAATGATTCTTTTAGCCATGCTTGGCTAATTCTTCTTTAAGTTTCTTGGGTTGTAGTAGTTTATATTTATGTTTTAGTTTGTTTTTACCTTTCTGAATTTTATTTCTATTTCATGTTTTATTTCCTTGTTCTTCATTCATCTTATGCGCAAAAGATTTCTTGCTTATTACTTATACGAATGGAAATTGGTAAGTAGTAAGGGACCTAGGATCTAAAAAAGGTTATAAGTATACTTCACTAAGGAATTAGGAAGGACGTAACTTTATGTTGGCCTGAATTTCTTCTTCATCTTCTTCTCTAGTTAACTAAGTTGCAAGGAATTGAATTTATTAATTAGAAAGAAAGTTCTACAATGTGTAAGGAATTAACTTGTAGATAATTAGGCTATAGCATCATGAAGTTAGATTTATAATTCAGAAATTAAGTAGGAACTTGCTAGCATATTATATAGACTATGTAAACCAACCCAAGAAGCTTATTTGCTATCATCTTATTCTTTTCTATTTTATTGCTATTTCCATGTGCTACCTTAAACAAACTTCAAACAAATACATCTCTTTATTTTTCTGTTTAGGTACTAAACTTAATATTAACAAGAACACCTATCCTTTGGGTTCGAACATTTTTATTACGCGATAGTAAATTGTACACTTGCAATTTCATTATCAAGTTTTTGGCGCCGTTGCAGGGGATAGGTTCTTTCAAGTTCTTGTTTTTATTTTATTTAGTACTTCTTGTATATAATATAAAAAAAATAAAAAAAAATATTACTGCCTAACAGTTTGTTGCCATGTGGAAAGAAGATCCTTTAGAGACTATAATCTCTGAGGGGTTGGATTTTGAAGATATAGACAGCAATGACGAACAGGTCATTGAAATGGCAAGATATCTGGAGGCTGCCCATTTTTTCCCTTCAACGAAAAATTGGGTAGAGGAGCTGAAAAGAGAGGAAGAAGTTCAAGAGGAAAAGAGGGAATTGAAGCCCTTACCTTCCACCCTTAAGTATGTATTTCTTGAGGAAGGTAATAATAAGCCAGTCATTGTGAGTAGTTCCCTCTCTCCTCTTGAAGAAGAAAAACTGGTAAGAATTCTTAGAGCTCATAAATCTGCTTTGGGTTGGACTATAGAGGACATTAAGGGCATAAGCCCCACTGTTTGTATGCATAAAATTTGTTTAGAAGAACAAGTTAAACCTGTAGTCCAACCCCAAAGAAGACTTAATCCTGCCATGAAAGAGGTGGTAAGGAAAGAAGTGATTAAGTTGCTTGATGCAGGGATCATCTATCCCATTTCTGATAGTGAATGGGTCAGTCCCGTTCAGGTAGTTCCCAAAAAAGGGGGAATTACTGTGGTCCCGAATGAGAATAATGAATTGATTCCCACCAGAAAGGTAACTGGTTGGAGGGTTTGTATAGATTACCGGAGGCTAAATTCTGCCACCCAGAAAGATCATTTCCCCCTTCCCTTTATTGATCAAATGCTTGACAGGTTGGCTAGCCATGAGTACTATTGTTTCTTGGATGGTTATTCAGGATATAACCAAATTGTTGTTGATACTAAGGGTCAAGAAAAAACTGCTTTTACTTTCCCCTTCGGGGTGTTTGCTTATAAAAGAATGCCTTTTGGCTTGTGTAATGCTCCAGGAACCTTCCAAAGATGTATGTTTGCTATTTTTTATGATTTAATTGGTGAATATATGGAAGTGTTCATGGATGATTTTTCTGTATATGGCCCCAGCTTTGACAAGTGTTTGAGCAATTTGGAAAGGATTCTAGTTAGGTGCCAAGAAAAGAATTTGGTACTTAATTGGGAAAAATGTCATTTTATGGTAAAAGATGGCATTGTGCTTGGGCATAAGATTTCTGAAAGAGGGATTGAGGTAGATAAGGCTAAAACTGAAATCATTGAAAATATACCTCCTCCCACTAATATTAAAGGTATAAGAAGCTTTCTTGGTCATGCAGGTTTTTATAGGCGATTTATAAAAGATTTTTCTAAAATAGCTAAGCCTATGACAAATCTGCTTGAAAAAGAAGCTCCTTTTATCTTTAATGATGAGTGTTTGGCTGCTTTTAAATTATTACAGGAAAAACTTGTTTCAGCCCCTATCATTGTTGCTCCCCAATGGGATTTGCCTTTTGAAGTTATGTGTGATGCTAGTGATAATGCAATAGGGGCTGTTCTTTGTCAGAAAAATGGAAAAATGTTGCATGTAATTTATTATGCTAGTAAGGTTCTGAATGAAGCTCAAAAAAATTATGCTACAACTGAAAAGGAGTTGTTGAGTGTAGTTTATGCTTTAGATAAATTCAGACCTTACGTTTTGGGTACTAAAGTTATTGTGCATACTGACCATGCTGCATTGAAGTACTTGTTTGCTAAGCAGGAAGCTAAACCCAGGTTGATTAGGTGGATCTTACTCTTGCAAGAGTTTGATCTCGAAATTGTGGACAGGAAAGGGAAGGACAATGGTGTAGCAGACCATTTGTCAAGGCTTGAAGAGGGGAACTCCGATCCAATTCCTATTCAAGAAGAGTTCCCAGATGAGAGGCTTTTAGCTGTCCAAGAGATAGCTCCATGGTATGTACATTTAGCTAATTTTAAAGCTGCTGGTGTGTTGCCTTCTGATTTGACTTGGCAACAAAAGAAGAAATTTTTGCATGATGCTAAATTCTTTTTCTGGGATGAACCTTATTTGTTTAGAGAATGTTCTGATGGGATTATTAGAAGGTGTATTCCAGAAAAAGAATTTGAGGCTATTTTATGGCATTGCCATGGCTCCGATTATGGAGGCCATTTTTCAGGTGAGAGGACTGCAGCTAAAGTCCTCCAAAGTGGTTTTTATTGGCCTACTATCTTCAAAGATAGTAGAGCATTTGTGGTAAGGTGTGATCGCTGTCAACGAACTGGTAATATTTCAAGAAGGAATGAGATGCCCCAAAAAATGATTTTGGAAGTTGAGCTTTTTGATGTATGGGGCATTGATTTTATGGGACCTTTTCCACCTTCTTTTCGTTGCCAGTATATTTTGGTTGCTGTTGATTATGTTTCTAAATGGGTTGAAGCATCAGCCCTTCCCACAAATGATGGAAAAGTTGTTTTGGATTTTCTAAAGAAAAAGATTTTTACTAGATTTGGGGTGCCAAGAGCAATAATCAGTGATGGAGGTAAGCATTTTTGTAATAAAGCTTTTGAAGCTCTTTTGAAAAAATATGGTGTTAATCATAAAATTGCTACCCCCTATCACCCCCAAACTAGTGGACAAGTAGAGGTTTCTAATAGGGAGTTAAAAAGGATTTTGGAAAAAACAGTTGGTACCTCAAGGAAGGATTGGTCAAAAAAATTAGATGACACCTTGTGGGCTTATCGAACTGCGTTTAAAACTCCTATTGGAACCTCTCCTTACCAGTTGGTTTATGGTAAGACTTGTCATTTACCTGTGGAACTTGAGCATAAAGCCTTTTGGGCTTTGAAATATTTGAACATGGATCCCAAGGAAGCTGGGGATAAAAGACAGGTACAGGTACATGAGCTGGATGAATTTAGACTCCAAGCATATCACAATGCTAGGATCTACAAAGAGAGGACCAAGAAGTGGCATGATAAGAAAATTGTGCCAAAAGAATTGAGTCCAGGACAGCTTGTGTTATTATATAACTCAAGACTGAGATTGTTTCCTGGAAAGTTGAGGTCCAAGTGGACAGGACCATTCAGGGTCACCAAAGTCTTCCCCCATGGTGCGGTAGAAATAGAAAATGAAGTTACAAAGAATGTATTCACTGTCAATGGACAAAGATTGAAACCATACTTGGGGGGAGATTTTGAAAAACAAGATGTTTTTGCTTTGCTAGATGCCCCCAATTGATTAAGGGGAAGGGTCTATCTCGGACCTTAACATTGAGCTGGTTGGGAGACAACCCAACTTAGGATAGTTTATGTTTCTGCCTTTTTAATTTTTTGCACAACTCTTGTACATAAATAAAAGAAAAGAAATTTTATGTTTCTGCTGCAGGCGAGGCCAGCGCTCAAGCGCTGGAGGCCAACGCTTATGCGTTAGGCCCCTGCTTCACAACCTCTGATTCCAGTTGATCCCAGCGCTTAGGCGTTGGAGGGCTAGCGCTCATGCGCTAAGCCCCTGGAATCCCAGTTTTTTTATTTTCTATTTTCCAGCGCCATAGCGTTGGAACCCAGCGCCCAGGCGCTGGGACCTCTGATGCCCAGTTTTTATTTTAATTCCAGCGCCCAAGCGTTGGTATCCCCAACGCTCAAGCGCTGGAGCTCGGGCAGTTTGCTGTTTTTGCTTTTGTTTGCTGTTTTTAGTTTTTAATAAATTTTGTGTTCACCATTTTCTGAAATTTTTAGGGTTCTATGAGTTTTCCCTTGGTTCTGAACTGGTTTTAAATTTTTGGGAACTCAAGAATTCTTGTTTTTAAGGTGGACACAATATTTTTCAACCCATGATCTTTTGTGCTGATTTTGGAACTAACAAGTCAAGCAAGTTTCTACTTGTGAGACTTTTGTTTGTTCATTGTTACAGGATAGGTACCAAAAGGAGGAAGAGCCCTCTTGAACTTAAGTGTTCAAAGTGATTTTTACATTGAGGTTCCCTTGGACCTTTGTGGAAATTTGTTACTATACCAGCTTGTTAGTTTTTGTTTTTGTTTTTATAGTTTTTAGTTTTATTTTTATTTTTAGTTTAGTTTTTCTGTTTGCATGAGTCTTGAGTATATTATCCATTCTGATGTTGCTATAGCTTTGTGAATGCTTTATCTGATTGAACTGCTTTGTGAAAAATTCTATGTTTTTAAGCAGTTAGGATTGCATGCTGTAGAAAGGATTTTTGATCTCTTGATTGTTTTGGTTGTTGGCAAAGTCTTTTTCTGAGTTCTAAAAAGGGTACCACTTACCCTATCTTTTTCTGAGAGCTAAGGTCTCTGAATTCTTGATTGTGAAATTTTTCTGCCTTGTGTTGCATGTTGATTGGAGTTTTGTACACTTTGTGAGTTGAGAAGAGATTATAGGCATTTTTGAAAACTCAGATTTTTGCTTAAAATGTTATATCCACTAGTAGCCCCTTTTGAGCCTTAAAAGAGTCATTCTTTGGAGCCTACTTTGTGTGATATCTTTAAGTTGTTATTGTGATTCATGTGCTGAATTTATTAAGAGTTATGTTTGTGGGTTTCTCTCTAAAAAAAAAAGATGAAGGAAAAAATTGGAAAAAATAAGGTATGTGCCTTAAGAAAAAATAATGAAGTAGTGGGGTGAGAAAGAGTATGAGGGGAGTAAAATTCAAGTCATTCATCCCATACATTCCACTACTTTGTTCAAAAAATAAAAAGAAGAAAAAAGAGAAAAATTGAGAGGACCTTTGTGTTGAATTGTTTAAGCTCTTAGTCAAGAAAATCACTTAACAACAAATTCTGAGTCAGCCAATAGAGTTGCCAAGTCTTGAAATCCATACCTTAAATTGTTCAACCCTTTGGCCAAGTTACAACCTTCAAAAATCTCTTCAAGATCACTTGGTTGCTTTACTTCAGTTTTGATTTGAATTATACGCAGGATTATTGAGCTTTCTTGTTTTCATGGAGAATATTATTTTTGGTGAGCTTAATTGATGAACTCAAACATGTTAAAAGCCAAGCCTAACTTTCTTGATTCTTTGTCTATAAAACATGCATGTCTTCCTTTTCTGCTAAGCTTTCTTTGAAAGGTTTCTGTGCTTCAAGTTGTAATCAGATAAAACTTTCTCAAAACCCAGGGACGAGTTTTTCTTTAAGTTTTGTCGCTTGAGGACAAGCTGTCGTTGGGTATAGTGGTTTGATGAGTGGATTTTATATGATGTTTTTAGGCTATTTTTAGTCTTTTTATTTTATTATTTTTGAGTCTCATATAGGTTTTTTATTGTTTTTATGTAGATTTTATATTTATTTTGCATTTTGCATGTAGATTAGATTTTATTAGATTTTCTAGCTTTATTTTATATTTTTAGGAATTTTTTCTAGTTATTTTATATTTTTAGAAAAAGCTGGTTTAGTTATCATTTTTGTCCAGGGACCAATATGTAAAGTTTCAGGAAGTCAGGGACCAAATTGTAAAAATTCAAGAGTGGAGGACTTAAAGTGGAGATTGAGAGAATATGAGGGCTTGAATTGAAGTGCTAACCAAGGGAGGACCAAAGTGAAAAAGAAGAATATGAAGAATCACTCTCCAATTTAGCACATGGAAAAAATGTTTAAAGAATTGATGTTAGTGGAGGAAGGGTTTCAGAATTGATCAAGGCTGGATAGTGGCTTTTTATGGCCATCAAAACCCACTACCATGAATGAAGAAGGAAGGAAAAGCTTGAAGATGAAGAAGCAGCGTCCCAGCGCTCAAGCGTTGGGATCCCAGCGCTCCAGCGCCGGGGTTCTGACTAGATGATGAGTCAGATGTTGACCCAGCGCCCAAGCGTTGGAAAGCCAGCGCTCAAGCGCTGGGCCTCGGACAGAAAGTGGATTTTTACTGCATCCTAGCGCCCGTGCGTTGGGAATGCCAGCGCTCAAGCGCTGGAGGCTGGAATTTTACTATAAATAGGACCCTTTTCTTCACTTGTAAGACACACCTAATCGGTAAGAGATTAAATCTTCCAAATTCTGAGTTTCTTGGTGTTCAACTCTTGTCTTCTTTCTAGATTTAATTGATTGTTGTTCCAACCTTTGATTTTCATCAAGCTCGAGTCCATTAAATTCTGGAAGAGGCTAGTGTCGTGCTACACTCATTCTTGATCAACTCTCTCAAACAAGGTCGGTATTCTCCCCTTTCTTTCGGTTCAAAACCTAGTTGTCTTCTTGTACGAATGATTTTTAAGAAATTAGAAACCTTTGAGTGTTTGGGTAGAAAAATTATTTTTTAGGTTATCATATAGGTTCTAAACATGGAAGAGTTTTAGTTTTGAAAGGAATAGGTTAAAAATGGAGTTTCGGGTGAAAAACATGATTTTTAGGGTTTTTGGCAGGGAGCCAACGCATGAGCGCTGGACTCCCAACGCTTGGGCGTTGGAATTTTTCCCAATACGTGTTGTCAGACAGGGACCCAACGCTTGAGCATTGGAACCCAATGCTTGGGCGTTGGAACCCAACGCTTGGGCGCTAGGCCCCTGCCAGCAAATTGTTGTTTTTGCTGTATTGCTCTAAAATTCTAGGGATTGGTTTCCAACCTTTTTCCATGATTGTTGATGGATGTATACATGTTTATTTTGTCTTACAAGGTTTGGAATCACTTGCATGCAACCATCTCGGAGGTAAGGGTAACTCATTTTATTAGGATTATCCTTGTTGTTGTGATTGTTGTATGTTGTTTTGCGAATTCGGTTGCGTGATGCTTAAAGAACTTGTTGCTAGAATCATGGTTAATGAATTTAGTATGTTTTATATGTTCATGAAATGATGAATATGAGGATGATTATTATGTGGTCATGGCATATGCATTGTTGTAGGTTTGACGGCAGTGGGGTGGTGGTTAACCACGAGACTGTTGAGAACGGTGGGGTGGTTGTGTAACCACGTGACCAAACAAGCTGATGGTGTGATGGGTAATCACGGGACTGTGCCTGAGGACATTGGGGTGGCGTTTAGTCACGTGATTGTCCGGTTCCTCTTGGAATGATGTTTTGGCCATAGTTGTGCATTTAGAAATTGAGGATCAGGCATAAGCTTGATTGATGTTCTAAAATGAGAAAATAATTTATGTTGATATTATTTTTGCGTTGTATTGATTCTATTTGGTCAATTGTGTTATTTCTATTTTCATCACAATTGTTGTATGTATTTTTTCTTGATTTTCGAGTTAACCCTTTTGCTTGTTTTGTTTGATTTTGTTTGGGCACTTAACGCTATAGATGACCAGGACAATGAGGTCTAGGAGCGGTGACTTGAAGGTAGAACAAGTGGCGAGGAAGATTCAAGAAAAATAAAGAAGTTGTAATTTTTTTTTCTATTTTTATGACGTTTGGTTTATTTTGCACATGTCGGTGCCACTTTATTTATTTTGGAACTTTACCGCGCGTTGACATAATTATAATTTACTATGGGTTAAATTATTAATTATTACTATTGAGCGACGTTGGCTTTTTGGAACTTGAGTGTTTTTGAGAGGTTTCAAAGTATAATTTCCGCGTAATTACTATGTGACCCTCAACCCAAAATTGAGGTGTTACAGTAACGCTGTGAGAAAGTGTAACTTATTGTATACAAAATGCAACACTTATCAAGTAATAACTGATCCCTATTATTAGATACATTACACTTATTTAATGTTGTGAAAAAATGTATTGCCTAAAACAAACTCCTTATGGAAACAGGAATGAGCTGATTCTTTTTTAGAAAGCTTAAAGATTTATATATATATATAAAAGGAGATCAAGGAAAGCCAACCAGCCTCAACAAAAGGAGAGGGGGAGCCAAAAAAACTGACCAAAAAGGGCACTACAAAGTCCCAAACAAAAAGCACCTCCCAATACACAACAACAAGAGAAACCCAAAAAACCAGCCTAAACCAAAACCAAATACACCCCTCAAGCTGAGCCAAAAAGACGAAAACCCCCAAAACAACACCAGCACAAAAGGCCTCACTGGGAAAACCTGCTCGACCTAAAGCGACACCGCAACCTCATCAGGATCCTCGAAAACAACGCCCACCTGTTTAACGATCGCAAGAGCACGTCTTGCCCTCGTCAGAACACCCGACGGCAAAGCGACATCAACCGGCGAAGGCGTCAACAAACGCTCAGCAGCTCCATCAGCCTGAGAAGAACCCGTCGCAGGCACACTGGTAGGAGCATAAGCAAAATGATTCTTAATGCAGTTTTAGACAATATTTTTCGCTATTTCTTAAATCATTGTTTCTAAAAGAAAAAAAATGGCGTAATGGTAATTTTTTTTTGAAAATAAGATGGTTGAGGCTATGAACCTTCGAAATGAAAGAAAAATGGGAGATACTCCCCTTTTTTTTTTGTCTTGACCAAGGTATCCCCACAGCCGATTGCCGTGAGACTAATCCTTCGCCCCACGGTCAGCGCACGAAGCGGTAGGGGGCTGGCCAATGAGTTTTTTCCATTCACAATAGTTGGGATTCGAAAGATACTCCCCTTTGGATCCAAATAAGTAAAGTTAATGAAAATAAAAAATAAAAAATTGTGAATTAGGCATGACGCTCTCTTAATTCTAATTTTGAACACCCAAGTTGCACGATGCAACACGCCCTAAATTCTTTAAAAATTAAATACAAAATTATTCTTCAAAAGTATTCTTTTATAGTTAATTTGGGTGTACATCCTTGTAAATATCGATCTAGAAAGAGTGCCTCAATTTTTAGTTTTTTATTCGTCGGAAAGAGTGTCTCAAATATAATATCAGAGGACGATGGAGGTTGAGAGTGAAGGAGGGAGTTCCATGAACAACGACACCGCCAAGAAGAAGCCGTCGGAACCACCAGAGCCACCACCGAGGAAAGCAACTTTCATGGAGAAAGTCATTGGCAACGCGAATACACAACTGAATGAGGACGTTGATCTGGTTGAAGCTGGTGTCATGTCCATGAGATTTTTGGATGAAAATAGACTATTCCCTGTGTTTGACATGAATGATGAGGCCTACGCCCGGATATGTAAGCCATGGGAGGACTGTTTAGTGATCAAACTATTGCGAAAGCACATTGGGTATACTGCTCTTTGTGAGAAGTTAAGGTTAATGTGGAAGCTGTCCGGAGGCTATGAGGTAAGAGACATCCACCATGGTTATTTTCTGGTGAAGTTCGATGTTGATGCGGACAAGAAGAAGGTCATGTCAGGGGCACCATGGTTGATTTATGATCATTACCTTGCTGTCAAGCCATGGACGAGGGACTTTGTTGCCGCCGATTCAAGGATCAGTACGACGCTCGTGTGGATCCGTATCTCTGGATTGGGGTTCTGATGAGTGGATTTTATATGATGTTTTTAGGCTATTTTTAGTCTTTTTATTTTATTATTTTTGAGTCTCATATAGGTTTTTTATTGTTTTTATGTAGATTTTATATTTATTTTGCATTTTGCATGTAGATTAGATTTTATTAGATTTTCTAGCTTTATTTTATATTTTTAGGAATTTTTTCTAGTTATTTTATATTTTTAGAAAAAGCTGGTTTAGTTATCATTTTTGTCCAGGGACCAATATGTAAAGTTTCAGGAAGTCAGGGACCAAATTGTAAAAATTCAAGAGTGGAGGACTTAAAGTGGAGATTGAGAGAATATGAGGGCTTGAATTGAAGTGCTAACCAAGGGAGGACCAAAGTGAAAAAGAAGAATATGAAGAATCACTCTCCAATTTAGCACATGGAAAAAATGTTTAAAGAATTGATGTTAGTGGAGGAAGGGTTTCAGAATTGATCAAGGCTGGTTAGTGGCTTTTTATGGCCATCAAAACCCACTACCATGAATGAAGAAGGAAGGAAAAGCTTGAAGATGAAGAAGCAGCGTCCCAGCGCTCAAGCGTTGGGATCCCAGCGCTCCAGCGCTGGGGTTCTGACTAGATGATGAGTCAGATGTTGACCCAGCGCCCAAGCGTTGGAAAGCCAGCGCTCAAGCGCTGGGCCTCGGACAGAAAGTGGATTTTTAATGCATCCTAGCGCCCATGCGTTGGGAATGCCAGCGCTCAAGCGCTGGAGGCTGGAATTTTACTATAAATAGGACCCTTTTCTTCACTTGTAAGACACACCTTCATAGAATACAACAAGTATTCTCTCTTTCTCCCTCAAAGATCATTGTTCCTAGGAATTGTGGGAAGCCAAACTTGAGCTCCTATCCAGGGTAATTCAATGATTCTTTTAGCCATGCTTGGCTAATTCTTCTTTAAGTTTCTTGGGTTGTAGTAGTTTATATTTATGTTTTAGTTTGTTTTTACCTTTCTGAATTTTATTTCTATTTCATGTTTTATTTCCTTGTTCTTCATTCATCTTATGCGCAAAAGATTTCTTGCTTATTACTTATACGAATGGAAATTGGTAAGTAGTAAGGGACCTAGGATCTAAAAAAGGTTATAAGTATACTTCACTAAGGAATTAGGAAGGACGTAACTTTATGTTGGCCTGAATTTCTTCTTCATCTTCTTCTCTAGTTAACTAAGTTGCAAGGAATTGAATTTAGTAATTAGAAAGAAAGTTCTACAATGTGTAAGGAATTAACTTGTAGATAATTAGGCTATAGCATCATGAAGTTAGATTTATAATTCAGAAATTAAGTAGGAACTTGCTAGCATATTATATAGACTATGTAAACCAACCCAAGAAGCTTATTTGCTATCATCTTATTCTTTTCTATTTTATTGCTATTTCCATGTGCTACCTTAAACAAACTTCAAACAAATACATCTCTTTATTTTTCTGTTTAGGTACTAAACTTAATATTAACAAGAACACCTATCCTTTGGGTTCGAACATTTTTATTACGCGATAGTAAATTGTACACTTGCAATTTCATTATCAGGTTCCAATTTTATGATAAGAGTATACTTCGAACGCTAGCCAAGGCTGCCGGCACTCGCGTCAAAGTTGATATGCACACAACGGACATGCAGAAGGGACGTTACGCGCGGGTTTGTGTGGAGGTCGACTGGACCAAACCAGTGGTTGGCCGTCTGTGCCTTCGGGGTTCTTGGTACAACATCGAGTACGAGGGCCTTCATCTTTTGTGTTCAACTTGCGGATGCTACGAACACTTAACACGGAACTGTTCGGTGACGGCTGCTCAAAAGCAAAGCGAAGGGAAGGGTGATGCACGACACATGGCGGCAGCGGCTAATGGACCGCCGGCGGCGGCTACATCTGGAAACCTAGAGGGGCAAACCCTAGGCGTGAATGAAGGGAAGAACAACGTAGAAAACATGGAGAATAAGGAAGTTATGGAGGGCGAGATTCATGGAGGCAAAGAAGGAGGAAATTTCGTAACTGCAGTTAATAAAGAAATTAATGCGTACATGAATTCTAGAGAAAACGTAGGAGGGCATAATGCAACAGCATTTAATCAGGATATCATGGCAGGAGAGATTCAAGGAGGGAATTTAGGAGTGAATTCAGCAACTGCTTTTAACAGGGAAATCAGGTGTCCAGATACATCCCATGGGCAGTGGCTGGTAGTGGCTAAAAGAAGGAAAAATTCGAATTTTAAAAAGTCAGTTAATGGGCAATTAAATTCGAATAAGCCATTTAATGGGCATTTAAATTCGAATAAGCCATTTAATGGGCAATCAAATTCGAATATGCCATTTAATGGGCAATTAAATTCGAAAAATATAGCATTTAAGAAGGATGCAAAGTCAGGTGCTACAAAAAAGGGAATTGAAAAAGGAAAGAAAGTTAGTCCTTCGATTCTGCTTCCTTATACGTCTAACATTGATGTGCCTCATGACACCATTTTTAAATTGTTCATACCTTAAATTGTTCAACCCTTTGGCCAAGTTACAACCTTAAAAATCTCCTCAACATCACTTGGTTGCTTTACTTCAGTTGTGATTTGAATTATAGGCAGGATTATTGAGCTTTCTTGTTTTCATGGAGAATATCATTTTGTGAGCTTATTTGATGAACTCAAACATGTTAAAAGCCAAGCCTAACTTTCTTGATTCTTTGTCTATTAAACATGCATGTCTTCCTTATCCGCTAAGCTTTCTGGAAAATTATCATATTTCAATCGGATAAAAACTTTCTCAAAACTCAGGGACGAGTTTTTCCTTAAGTTTTGTCGCTTGAGGACAAGCTGTCGTTGGGTATAGTGGTGTGACGAGTGGATTTTATATGATAATTTTAGGGTCTTTTTAGTCTTTTTATTTTATTATTTTTGAGTCTCATGTAGGTTTTTTATTGTTTTTATGTAGATTTTATATTTATTTTGCATTTTGCATGTAGATTAGATTTTATTAGATTTTCTAGCTTTATTTTATATTTTTAGGAATTTTTCTAGTTATTTTGTATTTTTAGGAAAAGCTGGTTTAGTTATCATTTTTGTCCAGGGACCACTTTGTAAAGTTTTAGGAAATCAAGGTCCAAAATGTGAAAGTTCAAGAGTGGAGGGCTAAAAGTGAAGATTGAGAGAATTCAAGGGCTTGAATTGGAGTGCTAACCAAGAGAGGACTAAAAGTAAAAAAGAGGAATATGAAGCAACTCTCTAAATTAAGCACATGGAAAAAAGGATTAAAGGATGAGTGGAGGATTGATGATAGTGGAGGAGAGGTTTCAGAATTGATTAAAGGGCTGATAAGTGGGTTTTTATGGCATTCAAAACCCACTACCATGAAGAAGGAAGGAAAAGCTTGAAGTTGAAGAATCAGTAGCCAGCGCTGCAGCGCTAGAACCCAGCGCTCAAGCGCTGGGCCTCGGCCTGGAAGTGGGATTTAATTGCTGAGGCCAGATTTTTTGCTATAAATAGGGAGGCAATTTGCACTTGTAAGACACACCTTCATAGAATACAACAAGTATTCTCTCTTTCTCCCTCTTGAGCATTGTTCCTAGGACTTGTGGGAAGCCATATTTGAGCTCCTATCTAGGGTAATTCAATGACTCCTTTAGCCATGTTTGGCTAAATTCTTCTTTAAGTTTTTGGGTTGTTTTAGTTTATAATACATGTTCTAGTTTTTCTTACATTTCTGAATATTATTTCCATTCATGTTTTTTTACCTTATGCTTTATTTCTATCTTGATGATCACAAGAGGTTTTGCTTATTGCTTATTACATAAGGCCATTTGGTGAGTAGTAAGGGAACTAGGTAATAAAAAAGGTTATAAGTATACTTCGCTAAGGAATTAGGAAGGACGTAACTTTATGTTGGCCTGAACATCTTCTTCATCTTCTTCTTTAGTTAACTAGGTGCCAAGGAATTGGGTTTAGTAATTAAAAAGAAAGATCTACAATGCTTAAGGAATTAACTTGTAGTTACACTAGGCTATAGCATCATGATAATGGATTTATAATTCAGGAATTTAGTAAGAGATTGCTAGCATGTTTTTATAGACTATGTAAACCAACCCAAGAGCTTAATGTTCACCATCTCTTTTTCTTATTATTTTATGCAATTGTTTCTTTCTAGTTCTCAAACCAACAACAATTATTCATCTTTTATTTTTCTGTTTAAGTACTAAATTTTATAATAATAAGAACACCTATCCCTTGGGTTCGATCTTTTTATTACGCGATAGTTAATCGTACACTTGCGATTTTCCTTATGAGTGGCAACGCACTCCTCGCTGCGTGCTTAACCACAATCGGGTCCTCGTCTTTCCACTCACATGTATGGATAATACGTCTTTCAATTTGATAGCTTGGAATATTCGCGGTGGTGCAAATGTACGTGGCCAACGACGAGTTAGGGACCTTGTGAGATCCTTTCGTCCTGCTATTTTCTCAGTTGTCGACACTCATTGTCTATTTGATCGTGTTAGAGCTTTCTGGCTGAGTTTGGGGTACGAGCTAGTTGGTGAAGCTGCTGCGCATGGGCATAGTGGGGGAATTTGGATTCTTTCACCATGCAATAGAGAGTTCAGTGTTCAGGTAATTGATTCTCATGAGCAAATGGTGTCAGTGAAGATTTGTTGTCGGGGTAAACATTGGGTTTGCTCTACAGTTTATGCTAGTCCTAATCCTGTGAAACGCCGTGAACTCTGGGATTATATGCGGTGGCGTACAAGGTTATTACAAAGGTGCTGGTCAATAGGTTCAGACCACTGCTTGCTGAGCTAGTGGGGCCACTTCAGGGTAGTTTCATACCGGGGAGAGGGTCTAGAGACAACATCATGCTCTCTTGGGGAAGTTGGTTAACGACCTCATGTATGACACTGACATGCTTTGGGTGCAAGTGTTGAAACAAAGATATGTGGGAACTGACTTGGTGTTGTTAGCGAGTTATCACCCCGGGGACTCCTATGTGTGGAAAGGTATTATCAATGCCAAGGATGCTGTCAGGCAAGGTTTCCAACCGTGTTTGGGAGACGGAAAATCCTCGCTTTGGTACTCTAACTGGCTTCGAACTAGGAGTTTGTGTCATCGTGTTCCTTATGTGCATATCTCGGATACGGAGCTTAAGGTCTCTGATCTTTGGGTTCGTGGTACGTGGAGCTTCACTGCATTGTACACGCCTCCTCCACCAGAGGTAGTTACTGAGATTTCTCGGGTCAGTATACCACTGCGTTCTGAGGAGGAGGACAAGATTCAGTGGTCAGAAACTAATTCAGGAGTTTATTCGACAGCCTCAGCATACTACATGCTACAGCGCAATGACCAGCAGAGCTCTCAAGACTGGAAGGTGATCTGGACTTCTCAGGCTCCGGAGAAGGTTAGGTTTTTCCTTTGGCTAGTAGGTCGCAGCGCTCTCCCGACAAATTTGAAGAGGCGCCAGTGTCATCTGAGTTTGACCGCGACTTGTCCTCGGTGCGGCGAGTAGGATGAGGATGTTGAACATCTCTTGCGTGATTGTCGTGATTCACGTTTAATATGGAGCCACTTTCGAAGCTTGCTGCCAATCCCACTTGCGGCGTACTCCTTCCATGATTAGTTTCGACACCTCCTCCAGGGACCTCAGCAGGCATTTGCGATTGCCATTCTCTGGTGTATCTAGCGTTGGCGGAATAATGTGGTTTTTGATCCACACTCGTGGCCTATTCAGTTGATTTGGCGACAAATTTTGATAACGGCGAATGAATTTGTAAGGTGGGGGAAGATAACACCAACTCCTCGAGAATCCATGTTTGTTAAAGGACCGAATTGGATCCATCTTCATACGGATGGCAGTTGGATTTATGGGCCAGATCAAATGGGTGGTGGCGGTGTGGTAAGGGACTCCATTGGCCGATGGTTATCGGGGTTTGCTTGTTCTTATGGGGCTGGTTGTGCTTTTTATGCGGAGCTTCTGGCGCTTCGAACCGGTTTGAAGCTTGTCTGGGATTTGGGTTTCCGTGTAATTGTCTGCTACATAGATTGTAAGGATATTGTGGAGCTTCTGAGCCAGAACAGAGACACGTGAACTTATTGGCAATGGGATATCATTGCTTCTATTCGGGCAATGTTGGGTGAGGACTGGAATGTTCAATTCTCATATGTTATGCGAGATAGAAATGCTGTGGCGGATGCGTTGGCGAGAGAAGCTTCTAAGACAGGGTTTCCGATGCGTATTTGGAAGGAGCCTCCTTCCTTTGTGATTCCACTCTTGTGCAAAGATGCGATAGCTTAGTTCGTTTCTTTTTTGTTTTCTTTCATTCCTTTTGTTAAAAAAAAAAATATCGATCAAGAACACTCAAGTTATACAATGTGATATGTCCTAAATTTTTTAATCATGATTTTTAATGATTCTTTAAATGGTTAATTTGGTAGTACGCTCTTATTAAATCCGACTTAGGACACTCAAGTTGTACAATACGGCGTGTTCTAAATTCTCTACTCTTATTTTTTAAAACAACAAAAAGGATTTTATCAATCGGTATAAATTTGGAAATAGACTTTGACAACAAATTTCTCATATAAGCTTATAGAAAAGACAACCTCCCACCAAAAATACAAACACCTACCAAAATTGCCCAATTTTAAACACCCATCAATTAAAGCCATTATGCTTGGACCACAATAATTTTAAGCCCCACCTGCAATCGATCTAGGCTACCGAAAAAATTTCCCTGTTGATCTCGCAATTGGAGAGCTACCCCAGTGAACACCTGGCAAGAATCCAATGTTACAATAAAACTAAAAATGTATGGTGTCTATTCCAAAACACCTAAATTTCCAAAATCAAGTGGATGGAGAGAACTTGTTGAAGAGTTATCCCGCACCGTAATGTGAATCTTTCTAACTTGAATAAAACTGTAAGACCCAAACCAATAAGAGAAACCACACCATCCACAAAACCATCATCTTTTTCAGTTTGACTCGACAGTCTGATGTGCTCCAAGAAAGCATAGATATGGAAAGTGACATGGCAGCCCAAGCTTCATATTGTCTCCAGCAACGTAGTAACCACCCATGCCAAGACCTCAAATTCCAAGACACTAGCTTCATCATTTCCCTTTGTGCACTTTAACCACTAGACACTTTTGGAAAATAGTGAGTATCTAAATTTCCAACATATTTTAGATGTGCTTTTAATAAATGATACCATTCGCCTAGATTATTTCACGTTTGTTGCCGTCCTCTCATGAAGGTTTGCCGCCTATTATTTAATTTATGCCGCCCAATGTTAATCTTCCTCATTACTTGTTGTTATAAAAATCATAACCTACAAATACCAAGCTAATATAGCATGAGAGAAAACACACACATATCAACAACCTTTCCTCTCCTCTATATTTCCTCGGCATGTTGTGAATTTGATCTCGCTAGTTCTGTCACCCGCTTTATCACTGGAAGGTGCTGTTTAATCCCGGGAGAGGGCTCGGGATTATTCTCGGATATAAATCTCGAGGACAGTGAATCTAATTCACAACTCAGTCTACAATCTTCTACCCGCTGTTGCTCTATCCGATAGTGTTCGTGTTCTACAAGAAAAACACTTATTAGCATCGGTGAAAAATCGATGCTACAAGAGTTTTAGCGTCAGCATCGGGGTGGAAGTTAAAAGGGTCGAAGCTAACTTTTTGCATCGAAGTTTTTGCCACTGAAAAAATTTCCCATATTTTCACTGGACAAAATTAGCCGACGCAACACTCTTCTTCTACTTGGCCGACGCAAATGTATTATTTTTGCGTCGATTGTATAGACCGACTTTATATATGTACCACTACAGCCGACGCTAAATCAAGGATCATAAATTTCCCATATCTATTTCTCCACGATCACGCTCCCCTCCCCCCAACAACGTCCCACCATAAAAGAAGCATCGTAGACTTATCTATAGGGGATGCGGTGGCGGTGGTGGTGGCGTCCTCACTAGCATGAATCATCTTCTCTTTCAGCTGGTCCTGGTGGTCACTCTAATATTATGAATACATAAACATGTTAGTTAGGAAGTAAACATAGAATGACAAAGAAAAATTGATGATGCATTAAATACTTACACATGTAGTCTCAGCTTGAGGGTCAACCCACTCTCTAGGCTTCCTCATGCGTGTCTATAAGAAGAACTTGTCGGGATGGGGTGACCGGTCGAGCATCCTCTCCTGAAAAAAAAATATTATTTGTCATCTAACAATATAGGCTTAAATGAACTTTCTGCCCTCGAAATACACACTTTTGCGAAACGTACCCCTCGAGTATTTCTGACCGAAGCGTAGCCCTCTTCAATTTCACATGTGTAGCGTTTACCCTTCCGCCAGTCTGCTATTAAAAATCAGACGGAAGGGATTATGTGGCATGACACGTCATTAAATAAAATTCAGAACATGGAAAAAGGGGGTGGGGGAAATTCAAACACAAGACTAAGAAGTGGCAAAACACCCCTTTTGCCTATTGAGCTACACAATCAATTGGTAATAATATGAACAAACTTTTATATATATATATATATCATCAATCATAACAATAAAAGAAAGAAAACCACAAACCCCTCATTGGAAATTCAGCCACCACCATTCCTTCCTATCATCAGTACAGACACAGCCAGACAATACAAAAATCTAGGTCCCAAGAAAAACTCCCATCGCTCCAAACCCCTAGAAAACTGAAAACCTTGTTCATTCAAACCCATACCCACAACAAAATGGAAGGTACTGAAACAAAAGAAAATCCAGAATTTAGAGCTCCGAGGATTCCATTTTAGAAGAAGACGAAGGGGAGGAGAACCAGTGATAGAGCTGATGAGTGGATTTTATATGATGTTTTTAGGTAGATTTTAGTCTTTTTATTTAATTATTTTTGAGTCACATATAGGTTTTTTATTGTTTTTATGTAGATTTTATATTTATTTTGCATTTTGCATGTAGATTAGATTTTATTTGTTTTTCTAGCTTTATTTTATATTTTTAGGAATTTTTCTAGTTATTTTATATTTTTAGAAAAAGCTGGTTTAGTTATCATTTTTGTCCAGGGACCAATATGTAAAGTTTCAGGAAGTCAGGGACTAAATTGTAAAAGTTCAAGAGTGGAGGACTAAAAGTGAAGATTGAGAGAATAAGAGGGCTTGAAATGGAGTGCTAACCAAGAGAGGACCAAAAATGGAAAAGAAGAATATGAAGAATCACTCTCTAATTTAGCACATGGAAAATAAGTTTGAAGGAATTGATGTTAGTGGAGGAAAGGTTTCAGAATTAAACAAAGGCTGAGTAGTGGCTTTTTATGGCCATCAAAACCCACCCATGAATGAAGAAGGAAGAAGAAGCTTGAAGATGAAGAAGCAGCGTCCCAACGCTCCAGCGCTGGGACTCTGACTAGGAAATGAGTCTGATGTTGTCCCAGCACCCAAGCGTTGGAAAGCCAGCGCTCAAGCGCTGGGCCTCGGACAGAAAGTGGATTTTTAATGCATCCTAGCGCCCAAGCGTTGGGAATGCCAGCGCTCAAGCGCTGGAGGCTGGATTTTTACTATAAATAGGAACATTTTCTTCACTTGTAAAGCACACCATCTTAGAATACAACAAGTATTCCCTCTTTCTCCCTCTTGAGCATTGTTCCTAGGACTTGTGGGAAGCCATATTTGAGCTCCTATCCAGGGTAATTTAATGACTCCTTTAGCCATGCTTGGCTAAATTCTTCTTTAAGTTTTTTGGTTGTTTTAGTTTATAATACATGTTCTAGTTATTTCTTACATTTCTGAATTTTATTTCCATTCATGTTTTATTACCTTATGCTTAATTTCTATCTTGTGGATCCCAAGAGGTTTTGCTTATTACTTATTACATAAGGCCATTTGGTGAGTAGTAAGGGAACTAGGTAATAAAAAAAGGTTATAAGTATACTTCGCTAAGGAATTAGGAAGGACGTAACTTTATGTTGGCCTGAACATCTTCTTCATCTTCTTCTTTAGTTAACTAGGTGCCAAGGAATTGGGTTTAGTAATTAAAAAGAAAGATCTACAATGCTTAAGGAATTAACTTGTAGTTACACTAGGCTATAGCATCATGGTAATGGATTTATAATTCAGGAATTTAGTAAGAGATTGCTAGCATGTTTTTATAGACTATGTAAACCAACCCAAGAGCTTAATGTTCATCATCTCTTTCTTTTATTATTTTATGCAATTGTTTCTTTCTAGTTCTCAAACCAACAACAATTATTCACCTTTTATTTTTCTGTTTTAGTACTAAATTTTATAATAATAAGAACACCTATCCCTTGGGTTCGATCTTTTTATTACGCGATAGTTAATCGTACACTTGCGATTTTCCTTATCAAGTTTTTGGCGCCGTTGCCGGAGATAGGTTCTTTCAAGTTCTTGGTTTTATTTTATTTAGTACTTCTTGTTTATATATATAAAAAAAAATATTAAAAAAAATATAAAAAAATTGTATTGAGTAGGTGCTATTAACTTCTTTGGCTTGTTTGCATGGTAGGACATTTTGAATTGGACCCTGAAATTGAAAGAACTTTGCATCGCAGATTAGCGGAGCAAAGGAGATTAGCAAGGGCCATGGCTGAAACACAAGCACAAATGGAGGAGCGCCTCCTTGCTGAATATAATGCAAGGTTAGAAGATGAAGTCCAAGCTAGACTTCAAAGGTTGAGAGAGGAGGAGGAAGAGCAGAATGCTAACCGCTCTCTTCGTGACATCACAGCTCCCCAGGTAGGTTACAATTTTGAAGGGAGTATTGTGGTTCCGGAGGATGCTTTGCCAAATTATCAGATTCCTCCATACTTCATCTCTTTGGTTAGTCAAAACCAATTTGGTGGAAGTGTCAATGAAGACTGCCATACACATCTGGAGCGATTCACCAGGCAGTGCTCCACCTTAAGGAGAAATGATGCCCACTTGGATACGGTAAGACTTATGCTGTTTCCATTTTCCTTAAGAGATGTGGCAGAGGAGTGGCTATCTTCTCAACCACTCAGAAGCATTACTTCATGGGATGATTTGGCTGAAAAATTCACGGCCAAATTTTTTCCTAACAACCGCATAAGGAAGTTGAAGCAGGAAATCAACTCCTTCATTCAACAAGATGCTGAAAACCTGTATGAGACATGGGAGAGGTTTAAGGGACTTCTTAGAAAGTGCCCAGGTCATAACATCTCTATTGCAGATCAGGTAGAGAAATTTTATGCTGCTTTGAATGATTATACCAGGGACAAGCTGGATACTGCAGCAAGTGGGGCATTCGATGCCTTGCCACCATAGGGAGCTCTTGATTTAATCAACAAACTTGCTGCAAGAGCTGCTCATTCAAACCAGGACTGGGCAATAAGGAAAGGTATTTATGAGGTTGATTCTTTTGAGTCCATTGTTGCTTCAAATAAACTTTTATCCAGGAAAGTTGATGCAATGGTCAAAAGAATGGAGGGGGTTCAACTGAGCCTAGAGGAGGCTGAATTAGAAGCTGAGGTAAAAGCTATGGGGAATTTTCAAAATTCCTATGGCAAAACCTATAACCCAAGCTGGAGAAACCACCCCAATTTTTCTTGGAGGGATCAAGGGGGTCAAGGAGAAGTCAGGCAACAATTTCAGAGGCCATTCCAGAATCAGAGGCCACCAATGCCTTTGAATCCAAACCAGGGAAAAAAGAGTTTGGAAGAAATTGTTGGTGAAATAGGCCAACAAACTGTGCAATTCATGAACGAGACCAGGACAAATGCTAAGAATCATGAAGCCTCCATTAGAAATTTGGAGGTCCAGGTAGGCCAGTTGGCCAAGACCATCTCAGAAAGGATTCCAGGTACTTTCCCGTCCGATACTCTTGTCAATCCAAAGGAAAATGTTGAGAATGTTTCTGCCATCACTCTTAGGAGTGGTAAGACTATGCCCGAAAGGGTAGTGGAAATTGAACAAGAGGTAAGTGGTGAAGAAAAAGAAAAGGAGAGGAGTGTGCCTATTGTTGTTGAAAAAATTGCTGAAAATGTAATTCCTCCTTCTAAGAAAATTGGCAAAGTTCCATTTCCTAAAGCTTTAAAAAAGAATTTGGAAAAGCAATTCTCAAAATTTCTTGAGATTTTCAAAAGACTTCAAATTAACATTCCTTTTTCTGAAGCTTTGGAACAAATGCCAATTTATGCTAAATTTATGAAGGACATTTTATTTAGAAGGAGGAAATTGAGTGAGATGGATGAAACTGTAATGTTAACTGAGGAGTGTTCAGCTATGGTTTTATGGAAGTTGCCCCAAAAGTTGAAGGATCCGGGGAGCTTTACTTTACCCGTGGAAATTGAGGGACTACCAAATGCAACAGCTCTTTGTGATTTAGGAGCTTCTATAAACCTCATGCCACTCTCCATGTTTAGGAAATTGGACATGGGAGAGGCCACTCCTACTTTGATGTGTTTACAATTGGCGGACAGGTCAATTAAATACCCCTATGGGGTGGCTGAAGATGTTTTGGTAAGGGTTGACAAGTTTGTTTTCCCGGTTGATTTTGTGATTCTTGATATGGAAGAAGACTCCAAGGTACCATTAATTCTTGGGCGGCCATTCCTTGCTACAGGAAACGCCAAGATTAATGTGGCAGAAGGCCTCCTATCTTTGAAGGTAGGGGATGAAAAAGTGAAGTTTTCTGTTTTCCGAACTTGTAAGCACTATGAGTCTGAAGGAGAGGATGAGTTCAAAGATGATGTTTGTAGCAAGAAAAGAAACAGTACCCCCAATTGATTAAGGGGAAGGGTCTATCTCGGACCTTAACAATGAGCTGGTTGGGAGACAACCCAACTTAGGATAGTTTATGTTTCTGTCTTTTTAATTTTTGCACTACTCTTGTACATAAATAAAAGAAAATAAATTCTATGTTTTTGCTACAGGAGAGGCCAGCGCTCAAGCGCTGGAGGCCAACGCTCAAGCGTTAGGCCCCTGCTTATCACCTCTGATTTCAGTTTATTCCAGCGCTCCAGCGCTGGAGGGCTAGCGCTCATGCGCTAGGCCCCTAGAATCCCAGATTTTTTTTATTTCTTATTTTCCAGCGCCACAGCGTTGGAAACCCAGCGCTCCAGCGCTGGGACCCCTGTTTCTTGCCTAGTTTTTATTTTAATTCCAGCGCTCAAGCGTTGGCAAACCCAACGCTCAAGCGCTGGAGCTCGGGTAGATTTGCTGTTTTGTTTTTATTTGCTGTTTTTAGTTTTTAATAAAATTTTGTGTTCCCATTTTCTGAAAGTTTTAGATTCTATGAGTTTTCCCTTGTTTCTACACTGGTTTTAAATTTTGGGGAACTCAAGAATTCTTGTTTTTAAGGTGGACACAATTTTTCAACCCATGGTCTTATTTGTGATGTTTTTGGGACTAACAAGTCAAGCAAGCTTCTGCTTGTAAGATTTTGTTTGTTCATTGTTACAGGATAGGTACCAAAAGGAGGAAGTATACCCTCTTGAACTTAAGTTTTCAAATTGATTTTTACATTGAGGTTCCCTTGGACCTTTGTGGAAAATTTGTTACTATACCAGCTTCTTAGTTTTTTGTTTTTCTTTTTATAGTTTTTAGTTTTATTTTTAGCTTAGTTTTTTCTGTTTTCTTTTTTCATGAGTCTTGAGTATATTATCCATTCTGAATGTTGCTATAGCTTTGTGAAATGCTTTATCTGATTGAACTGCTTTGTGAAAAGGTTCTATGTTTTTAAGCAGTTAGGATTGCATGCTGTAGAAAGGATTTTTGATATCTTGATTGTTTTGGTTGTTGGCTAAGTCTTTTTCTGAGTTCTAAAAAGGGTACCACTTACCCTATCTTTTTCTGAGAGCTGAGGACTCTGATTACATGATTGTAAAATTTTTCTGCCTTGTGTTGCTTGTTGATTGGAGTTTTGTACACTTTGTGAGTTGAAAAGAGATTATAGGCATTTTTGAAAACTCAGATTCTTGCTTGAAATGTTAAATCCACTAGTAGCCCCTTTTGAGCCTTAAAAGAGTCATTCTTTGGAGCCTACTTTGTGTGATAATTCTTAAAGTTGTTATTGTGATTCATGTGCTGAAATTGTTAGAGCTATGTTTGTGGGTTTCTCTCTAAAAAGGATGAAGGAAAAAAAATTGAAAAAATAAGGTATGTGCCTTAAAAAAAAAAAAATGAAGTGGTGGGGTGAGAAAGAGTATGAAGGGAGTAAAATTCAAGTCATTCATCCCATACATTCCACTACTTTGTTCAAAAAAAAAGGAAGAAGGAAAAAATTGAGAGAACCCTTGTGTGAATTGGTGAGCTCTTAGTCAAGGAAAAATCACTTAACAACAAGTTTCTGAGTTAGCCACTAGAGTTGCCAATTTCTTGAAATCCATACCTTAATTGTTCAACCCTTTGGCCAAGTTACAACCTTAAAAATCTCTTCAAAATCACTTGGTTGCTTTATTCCAGTTTTGATTTGAATTATAGGCAGGATTATTGAGCTTTCTTGTTTTTCATGGAGAATATCATTTTGTGAGCTTAATTGATGAACTCAAACATGTTAAAAGCCAAGCCTAACTTTCTTGATTCTTTGTCTATAAAACATGCATGTCTTCCTTTTCTGCTAAGCTTTCTGTGAAAGGTTTTTGAGCTTCAAGTTTTAATCAGATAAACTTTCTCAAAACTCAGGGACGAGTTTTTCTTTAAGTTTTGTCGCTTGAGGACAAGCTGTCGTTGGGTATAGTGGTGTGATGAGTGGATTTTATATGATGTTTTTAGGTAGTTTTTAGTCTTTTTATTTTATTATTTTTGAGTCACATATAGGTTTTTTATTGTTTTTATGTAGATTTTATATTTATTTTGCATTTTGCATGTAGATTAGATTTTATTTGGCTTTCTAGCTTTATTTTATATTTTTAGGAATTTTTCTAGTTATTTTATATTTTTAGAAAAAGCTGGTTTAGTTATCATTTTTGTCCAGGGACCAATATGTAAAGTTTCAGGAAGTCAGGGACTAAATTGTATAAGTTCAAGAGTGGAGGACTAAAAGTGAAGATTGAGAGAATAAGAGGGCTTGAATTGGAGTGCTAACCAAGAGAGGACCAAAAATGGAAAAGAAGAATATGAAGAATCACTCTCTAATTTAGCACATGGAAAATAAGTTTGAAGGAATTGATGTTAGTGGAGGAAAGGTTTCAGAATTAAACAAAGGCTGAGTAGTGGCTTTTTATGGCCATTGATGAGTGGATTTTATATGATGTTTTTAGGGTGTTTTTAGTCTTTTTATTTTATTATTTTTGAGTCACATATAGGTTTTTTATAGTTTTTATATAGATTTTATATTTATTTTGCATTGTGCATGTAGTTTAGATTTTATTTGTTTTTCTACCTTTATTTTATATTTTTAGGAATTTTTATAGCAATTTTATATTTTTAGGAAAAGCTGGTTTAGTTATCATTTTTGTCCAGGGACCAATATGTAAAGTTTCATGAAATCAGGGACTAAATTGTAAAAGTTCAAGAGTGGAGGACTTAAAGTGAAGATTGAGAGAATATGAGGGCTTGAATTGAAGTGCTAACCAAGAGAGGACCAAAGTGAAAAAGAAGAATATGAAGAATCACTCTCTAATTAGCACATGGAAAATAATGTTTAAAGAATTGATGTTAGTGGAGGAAAGGTTTCAGAATTAAACAAGGCTGAGTAGTGGCATTTTATGACCATCAAAACCCACTACCATGAATGAAGAAGGAAGAAAAGCTTGAAGATGAAGAAGCAGCGTCCCAACGCTCCAGCGTTGGGATCTCAGCGCTCAAGCGCTGGGACTCTGACTAGGAAATGAGTCAGATGTTGTCCCAGCGCCCAAGCGTTGGAAAGCCAGCGCTCAAGCGCTGGGCCTCGGACAGAAAGTGGAATTTTAATGCATCCTAGCGCCCAGGCGTTGGAGAAGCCAGCGCTCAGGCGCTGGAGCCCAGAATTTTACTATAAATAGGACCTTTCTCTTCACTTGTAAAGCACACCTACTTAGAATACAACAAGTATTCTCTCTTTCTCCCTCTTGAGCATTGTTCCTAGGACTTGTGGGAAGCCATATTTGGGCTCCTATCCAGGGTAATTCAATGTCTCCTTTAGCCATGCTTGGCTAAATTCTTTTTAAGTTTTTGGGTTGTTTTAATTTATAATTCATGTTCTAGTTTTCTTTTACATTTCTGAATAATATTTTCAATTCATGTTTTATTTCTTTGTTCTTCATTAATCTTTATGCGCAAAAGATTTCTTGCTTTCTACTTATGTCATAAGGCCATTTGGTAAGTAGTAAGGGAAATAGGAAATAAAAAAGGTTATATGTTTGCATTTCTTAAGGCTATAAGGATGTACGTAACTTTGTGTTGGCTCGGATTCTTTCTTCATATTCTTCTCTAATTAACTAATAACCAAGGCTATGGAGTTAGTAATTAGGTAAGAAAGTTCTACATTTCTTAAGGCTATTAGGATGTAGAAATTTAGGCTATTTGGTGAGTAGTAAGGGAACTAGGTAATAAAAAAAGGTTATAAGTATACTTCGCTAAGGAATTAGGAAGGACGTAACTTTATGTTGGCCTGAACATCTTCTTCATCTTCTTCTTTAGTTAACTAGGTGCCAAGGAATTGGGTTTAGTAATTAAAAAGAAAGATCTACAATTCTTAAGGAATTAACTTGTAGTTACACTAGGCTATAGCATCATGATAATGGATTTATAATTCAGGAATTTAGTAAGAGATTGCTAGCATGTTTTTATAGACTATGTAAATCAACCCAAGAGCTTAATGTTCATCATCTCTTTCTTTTATTATTTTATGCAATTGTTTCTTTCTAGTTCTCAAACCAACAACAATCATTCACCTTTTATTTTTCTGTTTTAGTACTAAATTTTATAATATTAAGAACACCTATCCCTTGGGTTCGATCTTTTTATTACGCGATAGTTAATCGTACACTTGCGATTTTCCTTATCAAGAGCACCCAAGCTTCATTTAAAGAGAGAAGGATTATGCACTCGATCTGAAAACCCAGATTTGGATTTTTGGCTGGAGGATTTGAGTTTTGGGTTGGTACGAGATCGGCGGTGAGGGTGGCTATATCGAAGTGGGGTTTTGAAGAGAGAAGAGCATGAACCAGAGGGAGATAGAGGGAACACGACCGCAAGCTCAACCTCGTCAGAATTGTGCTGCCTAGGATTTAAAGAAGAGAAGAGGAAGTGGGAGAGGCACCATGAGTGGGGGGAGTAGACGATTAGGGGAGGAGACGATGGGGGGAGTAGACGATGAGTGTTTCTAGGTCCAACGTCTACTCCCCCCATCGTCTACTCCCCTACTTCCTCAACCCCCAACCCTTAATCTTCATCTTGCTCCCATTGTCTACTCCCCCACTTCCTCAACCTCCAACCCTTAATCTTCATCGTGCTCTACCTCTTTCTCAACCTGCAAACTCCCTCCTCCTTGGGCATGGGTTTTATGGGTTTGAGTGAGAGGTTCTATGTAACACCCCGATATTCAGGGCACTACTGTAGCTAATGAACAGTAAATAAACATGCGGAATATCTTTCGAGCTTACGAAAATACAAGTGTATTTTTTTCAATCATGCTAAAGGCCACATGCATTACTTATATATAGATACCCAGTTCAACAAAACATATACGGTACATACTTAGGTGAGCAGCATCAGTGAAATAGTTTCGGAATCAACATACTCGTCTATAAAAGAAAACATGCTGTCACAATTAAAACCCCGACTCAGGAATATCTATCCATACAAAGCATTATCCAAAAGCAGATCTTCAAGCAAAGAAAAGAGGAGGGGTTCGTCCGGCTACTAATCTTATGAATCAGTCCTCCAGTTGAGAACGTTTGCCTCAGAAAGTCCGTCCGTCTGAGAAGAACGTCTGGCTACTCAATCATTGTGTTTACTTGGCTACCCATCTGAAGGAAAGTACGCTTGGAACTCTGTCAGAGAGTTTGCTCGCCAACAACGCATTGTGGAGTTCGTTTGACAAAGACTCAGTAGAGATCGTTTGTCCAACCCAGGCTTAGCTGTCAAACACTATATACCTCTTCAGAGAATTAATGAAGCACTGTTGATCGCAGGATGAAGAAAGGGACATAATTAATACTTTATTCCTCGTTTCTTCAAATCCTCTGCTATTCCTTAAATCAAGCTGCTTTTAGGGAATCAACGGCGAGATTTTCTAAACATCGTATCTCCTCAACGATCAAATTCAAATCTTCTGTTCAGAACATTAATTGTTATCTTAGCTGGGATGCACGAACATTAAATGCCGAAGTTAAAGCTCAAGGCAGAAAGCCTTGAAGAGCAAGACGACGACAACCTCCACCATTGAAGATGCAATAAATGCATGGCAGAATGCATTCAATGCTGAACCAGAGATGCAGAAGTATACGTTACTCACAATGGAGAAGAAATTCAAACAGAACTATTTTCAAATCTTCAGCAAGCTCACATTGATCATCCTACTTAAGATATAAATAGAGGACTTGGCATCAGATTCAAATTGGCGACTTAAACACAATCAAAGCATTCAAACTTTCTAAGTTCATCAACTGCGATCTAATTTTCAAAGCCAAAAACTCAGCAACCTCAAGCTATTCTTTACCTGAGTTAAGTCGTCAACCAGTGTGAAGATTTCACAGAGTGTTATGTTAGAACAGATAGCAACCTGAGAGGGGGGGGGGTGAATCAAAGTTGCCCCGATTTTCGCCTTATTGAAAATGTTACTTTCAAGATAATGATGATCACGACACGATAGTTGTGATTGCAGCGGAATTAAGCGTTGCTTGAAAGTAAAGATGAAGGATAGAAGAATTCACACACAGAGTTTTATCCTGGTTCACCTTCTATCCACGGAAGGCTACGTCCAGTCCCTCAAGAAAACCCCTTGAGGATTTTTCCACTATTGATAAAAATCTCTTACAAGTTCTAAACCCAAGGACCCTAAGAATTTCTACCAATTTCCTTTGAAAGCAAACCGCTTTCCACAGCCCCTGAAAGCAAACCACTTTCAGTACCTGAAGGCAAACCACCCTCAGACCTTGAAGGCTAAACTACCTTCAATCAACACCCTGAAAGTATACCACTTTAAGTACCAACAACCCTTCACCGAATACCACGATGAATACTCAATCTTACAAAAAGAGATGAAGAAGAGTTTACAATTGACTGTATCAATCCTTTAACACATAAGTGGATTGATCATGAGAATTTATGCTTTAAGGCTTTTAAGCATAATATGATTCTGAGTTCCTCAAGATATGAACAACTAAAGTGTTCTTATAAACATGAAGATCATGAACTCAAAATTTAGGCTCTTTAAGGTTTAAGTTCTAAAAGATGAACTAATTTTGACAAAGCTTTGGCCTAATGTTTTATTCTCATGTGTTGTTGTGTTCTGGACTCAAATGGACTTTATATAGGCAAGGGAAACGTCCTTGAACCATCACAACCCTTTCCAAAAGGTTTGGGACACAATGGTTCGTGAAAAGATGCAACTTTTTGTTCTGGTAATCGATTACATCACTTAGTGTAATTGATTACACTAATAGCCGTTTCAGTTTGAATTTCAAATTCAAACATGTAATCCATTACAAGCAATGGGTAATCGATTACGTGTCTAGGTGTAATCGATTACCAGAAGGCTGAAATCGATTACACTGAAGTCCAACTTCCAGAAACTTGATCCTTCAAGATCGGCTTAAGGTTTTCTACTTCTTTTAAGTTATGAAAACACTTAGCTTGATTAGTTTAGGTGTTTTAAGAGCCTTTATGCTTTAATAGACCTTTAGAAGCATAACTCACCTAAACTAGGACTTCTAGGTATATGATAGACTTTGTAGCGCTGTTTCCTCTAAGTCTTCTTTTCTTCTTTTTGTTGATGAGTTTGTCGTCATCAAAACCTCAGCCAGGGTTAGGAGCAAGACCTTCTTCACATGTTACTCTTATTTCCTTTCACACAAACCTATCAGAGAACAAATTTGTTTATCATCTTTGTAATCTGCTCTTCATATTTCTACCCACTCTTACCGAAGAGACTTTGTAGAAACCAAAATCTTCTTGACAAAGAACAAGGAGAAGTCTTGTCTAATACTTGTAAAGGAGAAGTCCTGATAGAATACTTGTAAAGGAGTAGTCCTCAGAATACTGGGAGAAATCCTTGAAAATACTTGTACTATTTTGTGAAAATAGTGAAAATCTTGGTGAAGCCAAGGACTGGACGTAGCCCTGTCGATTAAGGGGGTGAACCAGGATAAATACCTTGTGTATTTTACTTTTCAGCTTTAGATTATTTTCCGCTGCACTCACTAGCAAAAATCTTTAAAACTTATAACTATCGTTTACGGAAAAGGATTTCAAAAATCAAACACACAATTCAAACCCCCCCTTTCTTGTGTGTTTTTCTCACTATCAACATCCTACTCCGTCATACCTCCTACGATGCCACGCAGGGCGACTGCATAAAGGTACATTGTCCCGTAACTCTACCCTACCATGGGCATGCTCATGTACAGACACAAAATCAAATAAATATCTCTAGCCCTCTAGTGGCAAGATGTCCGTCCTACTCCCTCGAACTGTCTCTGGCTCAGCATCCTCTGGGTACTCTTCGGCTAGTAGTGGTCTATCTGGCGATGGAGCACTAGGAAACACAAACAACAAACAAGGTGCAAGGGTCAACTTCATAACAATAGACTCCCCATGTGAGCACATGGGTGAGACAACCATCGTCAGCATATATAAGCATGTCAAGTAATGTCCATGGCATTGTAGATGTATATATGCATACTAAGCAATTTAAACTACGGTTATGCTAGGTAATTCACAATCAAGCATTGATTATATTACAAGCAGAATTGCAACCAAAAGCTCTCAATAATCAACTTCCAAAAGTATGGGATATAAAATTAACAAGCGCATGAGAAGGTAAAATTCAACAACGTACACAAATCACTACACACAAAAGTTACGGACTCAGGTGGTTGAAGACCCTAGGACTCCTATATGCACGTACAACAACTAATTGTACAAAACATTTATCCGGATGTAACACCAAATTCCGCGGACAGGTGGGACACTCAACCGAACTCCGCACTTGACTAGAAAGTGCTGGAGTCAGTCGGGAGTTGCCGCTTACACGGGTACGTTCTGTATAATGCCTCGATAGTTTGCATCTCCAGTCCGTGACTCTGTAAAGCCCCTAACCATGATGACTTAAAGAATTCTTGACCCGACATGAAGACAACAACTCAAACTTAAGGCTTAGTCGTCCGAAGAGGTGGCCTAACATAGCTTCAGATTTTCGTAAAGGTCTTTTGAGGCTTTTTGGAAAACAAGTCTTGTGATTCCTCGTGAGGAATTTCTTATAGTTCTTTTTCCTAAGATTTGCCTTAGTTTTCTTCACAAGATAATACTTGTAGAAAAGAAGTGGAATCTTCCTTAAGTTCATAAAAAGGGTTTGATGTATTTCCTTTAGTGCATTATGAATTTTCCTTCAGGAAGATAGTCAGATTCATTTCGAAAGCTCACGGTTTTAACCGCAGGTTCTCTTAAAAGCATGTTTCCAAAACATTCATTAAGCTTCTAAAGGAAAGTCTCTTTTCTTATTCTTTTCGAAACTATTAAGCCTTTACTTTTTCCAAAACAAGGTCTTTATACTTTATTTTAAAAGAAACCCTATTCCCACGGTAGCTTACTCTATTTCCCCCCTAGCTAGCGCACACAATAACAATCGGTGATAAGGCATAGCAACATTGCAACAAGCATGATCAGGGAAAACAGTAAATCAATACTAATAGCCGAATCAAACCTCAAGATTGTCTATTTACAAATCTCGTTTAGCATTCAAAGGCGCATCCGTCCTTGGACGTGGCCCCGCATGGTTTCACAATCGCCAAGTGGATTATGTCGAACCATGTGAATGATATCAGAATCAAGATAGAAAATTCATAGCATAGACATTATATTATCATTGAGAGAAGCTATCAAGTAAGTCTATAAATCATTCAAGGAATGTCACATATCAAACAATTCTAATCCAGCATATCAGATGCCTTCAGCTACTTGCATTAGTATCATAGACAATACAACTCAAAGCCGGGCCGTTCTTGTAAGACCCTCAAGTTTTGAGTATTTATACTTTGGTCCTTAGAGATCTTATAATTAGATTTTGGTCCTTTAAGTTTGGATATTTGTGTTTTAGTCCTTGGAATAGTCAAGGCTGAATTGGAATTCTGCGTTTAAGAGCTTTTAAGGAGGTTTTGGAATTCAAATATGAAATGGGGACATGTTGGTTCGACTTAGAGGATTATAAGAGTATTGTGTTAAGAGTTTTAACAAGAAGAGTTGTGGCTTAGTGGTTAAGACTTAAGCATTTGATTGGCAAGGCTTGTGTTCGAATCCTAGTGATGTAGGTTTTGATTTTAATCAGATTTTTTATGGTTTTAAGGATAATTTCGAATTTGAAGTTGTAGACAAGATTTTAATGAGGAAAAATTAGTTACAAGCTGAGTTTGAATGGGTTGAAGTGGTATTAAGTGAGTTTAATGCTTGTCGGGGGTTACGAAAGATTGTTAAGGTAGTGTAAAGGGAAATAATGGGCTTGTCTATGGTTTAATGAGGAGTGAAGGGGGCTGAAATCAGATTAAAGAGGAGGGATGGTCGTGCTCCTCTCCCCTCTCCACCTTACTTCTTTTCTTTTTCCCAAATTGCTATCATTCCCTTGCTTCTTCACCCAAAGAATTTCCCAAAAAGGACTTAGAACTCTAGTGTTGTTTTTCTTGAAGAGTTGCTGAACCTTGGTGCCATTGTGGGTTGATTATATTCTTCTATTGTGGTCCTCACTCTTGATTATCAATCCTCTCTCAAGTGTCCAGGTGATAGCCTAATCGGTAAGAGATTAAATTCTCCAAATTCTGAGTTTCTTGGTGTTCAACTCCTGTCTTCTTTCTAGAGTTAATTGATTGTTGTTCCAACCTTTGATTTTCATAAAGCTTGAGTCCATTTCATTCTGGAAGAGTCTAGGGTCATGCTACACACAAGCTTGATTAACTCTCTCAAACAAGGTTGGTATTCTCCCCATTCTTTCGGTTCAAAACCTAGTTGTCTTCCTTGAACAAATGACTTTTAAGAAATTAGGAACCTTTGGATTTTTGGGGAAGGAACTTTTTTATTAGGTCTTGATATGGATTTTAATCATGGAAGAATTTTATTTTTGAAAGGAATTTGTTAAAAATGGAGTTTCGGGTAAAAACGTGGTTTTTAGAATTTCTGGCAGGGAGCCACCGCATGAGCACTGGACTCCTAACGCCTGGGCGTTGAGGTTCTTCCCAGTTCGTGTTTCCAGACAGGGACCCAACGCTTGAGTGTTGGAATCCAACGCTTGGGCGCTAGGCCCCTGACAGCAAGTTGTTGTTTTGCTTGTTTTGGATTTAAATCTTGTGGAGTCGGTTTCTGGTCTTTTTCTTGATTGTTGATGATTGTACACACATGTTATCATGAAAGGTTGGAGGACAAGACCAATCAAAGGAATAAAAGGTTAGGGTAACTCTGGGTCTAGATATAGTCAGTTGTGCTTTACATATGATTTTGCTGTTGGAAATTACTTTGTTTGTTATGATGGAATTGATGGTATTGTGATGCTTGGAATTGAGAATTGTTTACATGATTATGTTGAAGATGATGAAGTTGATTATGTTATATTGACAATTGTTCATTCATGATGATGTTGAACATGTTGTCATGGCATATGCATTTTTGAGGCTGAGGCGATGAGATGGGTTTTAGTCCTATGTGATCGTGCCTGAGAGCGATAAGATGGGTTTTAGTCCCATGGGATCGTGGTTAAGGGTGATGAGATGGGTTTTAGTCCCATGTGATCATGCTATAACTTGTAGTTGCATTTGAGGATTCATAAGCATGGGTTGTGTTGTTGTTCATGAGGAAATGAGCAAATTGTTGAAGATGTTGTTGTATCTTGGAAATATTGTTGCTGTCACTTATGTTATGTTCTCTTCAACATGTTGTTTGGTATTTGTTGTTTATTTAAGAGTTAACCCTTTCTGTTTATGTTTGGGCGCTTAACGCCAGAAAATAGACAGGGTGTTGATCGTCGTCTCTTGAGGAGCTTTACGGAATCAGAGTGCGCATTGGAAGCGTGGAAGATTCAGAAGAAGATGACGAACTACGTTGTTATAATTTTCCGCTGATTTAATTTATTTTTGGTCTCGCTGTTGAGCAATTTTCTTTGTTGTAATATTTTCCACGTTTTGCTTCCGCGTAATAAACATTATCTATGGGGAAATATTACCTATATTATTTAAGTAATTATGAGAGACGGAAACCTTTTTGAAAATTGAGTGGCTTTCTGAGAGGTTTTAAATTTCCGCGAAATTACCATGTAACCCTCAACCCAAAATTGGGGTGTTACAGTTCTTAGAACGTCGTTGACCGCCAGTTTACAAGTCATAGTATATACATATTCTTAGTAGCTAGGAATAGTGAAGTGCCCTTACCGAAGTCCTTTTCTCCAAGCTCCAACGTTTGCTCCAAAAGCTAAGAAGGTTCCGAAGGAAAGCTACGTCGCCTTGTTTGGTCCGGAGTCCCGTAACCCTTCAAAAAACATAGCCTAGTTTAGGACTTTAAACTTAATCCTAAGGCTTAGCTACTAGTTTTACAAGGTTCCTATAACTTAGGAAATTTTCCTAATTCTTAGGAAGATCCTTGGAAGTAAAAAAAAAATTAGCAACCTTGTCGACCATTAAAAACCTTTGAAAACTCTAAGTTACAATATCCAAAACTTTCCAAAACTTCAAACCTTTGAAGAAAAATTAATATAGATGTTTACTTATCAATTTGAGAGTCTTAAACAAGTTTTTCAATGCAAAACACACACAAAACCCCCAAGTCTCCAATTCTGCCCAAACTTTGTAAATTCACAAAAACTCCCCATTTTTACCAAGTAATCCATTAAGTCACCCAAAACAAAGTCACAACTCAAAACATAGCTTATATTACAAGTTTCTATGACGAATTCTAAGTCTTGAATTCAAGAATTTCTGAAGTGTTAAAACACAAGGTTTTCCATTCAAATTGACAATTTTCCAATTATAAGTCTCTTAACTTAGAAAAAAACCATAATCAAGCTATGAGTTCCAAAATCAAATTTACCCAAAGGCTAATATTTATCCTTCAATTACAAGTTTCAAAATCCTCTAGAAATCAATTTTCTAAAGTCTTAAACATACAATTTTCTCTAGGCCCTTTTACACTAATCAGGGAAAAACTTTTCCTTTAAATGTAATTTCACATACAAGCCTTTAACACACCCAAAAGCTAGTTGAAAATAAATTCTCCCAAGCCCTTAAACAGCCCCATGCATTCGGCCACAACAAAATAAATAGCAAGATGATTTTTTCTTACAAAACCAACTTGTACACATCATTGGTAACAAGAAATCTATGGTGAAACTAAATTTCAAAGTTTGAAAATCACTTAAACCAATTAATCAATTCTCAAAAACTTAACTTCCAAGAAATCTAATTGGAGATATCCATAGATCAAAATGATGGGAATAAAATTCCTAAAGGCATCCCTAGCAAAAGCTCAACTTCCAAATTCTCTAGGGACCAAAACTCAACCAATCAAAATTCTAATCGGTTCAAATTGAAGTTCAAGTTCATGGGAAAAACATTAATGATGAGGGTTCAAGATTCTAACAACTATCAAAAATCCAAACTCAACAACTTACCTCAAAGAATCAAGTTGAGGAAGTGAATGGAAGATGGAGCCATGGGAGAGAGGAGGTTCGGCCATGGCTGTCCAAGAAAGAAGATGATGAATAGTTCCTATGCTTCTCTTTCTCTCTCTTAGTTTGCTGCCAATCTTGCACTTAATGAGGTTTTAATGAAAAAGTCCATCATAGACCCCTTTTATGGAGGAAAGGCCGTGGGTATGAGCAGAAAATGGGGGGAAATTTTAACTTTTCATTAACCCTCGGGACCAAAGTTGAATGGGTAAAAGTCTAGGTAAAAATATCTTTTTACTATTTGGGGACTAAGCCGTAAAGTTTCAAAGTTTAGGGACTAAACTCTAAAGTTTAGAAAGATCTAGGAAAATATCTGTAACAGCCCGATTTTTAAGTCGAGAGTCACATTGAAAAACGCGGAAAATAAATGCCTTTCAAAACATCTCAAGTTTTCCAAAACAAAGTCTCACATATATTTAATAAGTGTAGCCCATAGTCAGTAATTTTACAGTAAGGAAAACAAGACGTAATGAAAGTAATGTATTGCACACATGTGCTAAGTTTACAAAATAGCGGAAACTAAACATCATCTTCAATCTGCTCCAAAAGTTTCCTCAAGCTTGCATCCACATAGCCTTCAAGTCTTCCCTCATTGCTGGTCATCTGGCGTTAAGCGCCAAAAATAAAAGAAAACACAAGCAGAAACAGCAAAGGGTTAACTCAAATATAAGGATATAGAAATACAGTATTAGAAGTACATTACAGAGTAAACAGTATTAACCATTATACTATAACTGATACAACAATTCGCAATATATCTGTCAATAATTCATAACTTCACAGAATAAGTCTCATTCATCACAACACATATGCTGGTTAGCCTTTCAACGAATAATGCACATAGCTCATTGGGTTTTTGCCATATCTGGCCAGGATGACTTAGAACATGGAAGAGACTTTTCCACACCACCCTCGGCATGATCCCGCGACGCATAATAGTTCGCCACATCAAAACCTAAAATCATGCACCTGTAGTGCACCTGTCATGACAGTAATCGAATCCCCATGAACAATAACGGTTCACTCGTTTCATAGTTATGTCAATACATAACACAGTAAGCTTTTCTTACAAAATATATTCAAGCAATTCAATCTCATAACCATACAACATATTCGTTATATCATACTATCATCAACAGTATTCAAACAAACTCGTAATCAATCACAGTCCTTATTCTGCAAGAAGAATCACAACAATATCATAATATCATAAAACTAAGATTGAGTTACCCTTACCTTCTCTTAGGTTGCATACACTTGTTCTTCAACCTAGAAATAGCATATAAACTCATTTAATTAGCTATCCTAAGGCTAGGACGAAATCTGGAAAGAAACAGAACCCAAAACGGTCGAAACCAGAATTTTTCGTAAAACAGGGCAGAACAGAGTGCCCTCCAGCGCCCCAGTGCTGGAACCCAACGCCCCAGCGTTGGCAACATCTGATTACGGGAAATCTCGAAGAAACCCAGCGCCCCAGCTCTGGATCCCAACGCCCAAGCGTTGGCTCTCGGTCTGGGAGTCCAATATCAGAGTTTTTCACGTAAAATCACCTTTAAATTCTTTTCTTTAAAACCCAAACTCCTTTATGGATAAAAACCATTACCAAATTGATTTAAAACAGATTCTATATGGTCTTCAAGGATTATTTTAGAAATACAAAGATTACAACAGAGTTCTAATGTAAGGACTAGAAAAGAAACCAACCTCGAATGGCCTAAAAGATTAAGAGATTTGAAACTTCAGCTCTGTCCTTCACGAACCAAGAAGACTCACAACGAATAGCTCTGGTCAACAAGAACACTTCAGAAAAATGTCAAGGATTCATCTTACTTCGAAGGGAAGAAAAGTGTGGGAGAAATGAAAGATTAACGTACTGACGAAGCTTGGTATTTATAGAGTGAGGAAACCGACTTAGAAAAGATTAAAATATTCTAAGTCAAAGAAAACGGCAAGTCATTAATGCTCATTAATGATTCTGACATTTTATCTCTTAAGAGTCAATAAAGACGGAAGTTTACCATTCCCAAGGTATTTTGACACTCATTTCTTAAAGTCAACAATTACGGCTGACCAGACCAAACAAAGCGAAATCATAGTCTGCCAACGGGGAAACAGTCTGCCAAAACAGTCCGCCAACATAGTCCGCCAACATAGTCTACCAACATGGTCTGCCAGTTTACAGGACGATCTCAACCAGTTTCACAGGACGATCTCAACCAGTTTCACAGGACGATCTCAACTTCCCTTTCAAAACGTCGCCATTTCAGCCAAGGCTTAAACAATACATAATTCCATACTCAAACACATATTTCTTATAAATAAAACTTAATATATCAATCAAATACTAACTCGAATTACTAAATAATTCAAGACAAAGTATAATCAATATACTTCAAAAAGATTCAGACTATATTCATAAGAGTTACAGGGGCCAAAATACAATCAGACAAAATTAAGGGTCTTACAATACCACCCCCTTAAAAGAGTTTCGCCCCTGAAACTACAAGTCAAGAAACAAAGCGGGATATTGTTCTCTCATATTTTCTTCCAACTCCCATGTCGCGTCTCCCGTCGCCTGGTTCCAAATCACCTTTACAAGCGGAATCTGCTTGTTCTTCAACTGTTTAATCCTACGATCTGCAATACTCATCGGAGGAACCTCAAACGTCAAATTATCCTTCAACTGAACATCATCCTGAGTGATAACATGAGAAGGATCTGGAATATATTTACGCAACTGAGATACATGAAGCACATCGTGAATCTTGGACAAGAAAGGCGGTAAAGCAATACGATAAGCCACGGGTCCAACTCTCTCGATGATCTGATATGGTCCAATAAACTTTGGCGTCAACTTCTTGGACTTAATCGCTCTTCCAACCCCAGTCGTAGGTGTCACACGAAGAAACACATGTTCTCCTGCTGAAAACTCTAATTGTCTTCGTCTGTTGTCCGCATAAATCTTCTACCTGCTCTGAGATGTCCTCATTTTCTCTCTAATCTGTTTCACTTTCTCTGTCGTCTGCTGAACTAATTCTGGTCCAACTAGCAAATGCTCACCATCCTGAAACCAACACAAAGGAGTCTTGCATCTCCTTCCATACAACGCTTCAAATGGTGCCATCCCGATACTAGCATGGAAACTGTTGTTATAAGTGAACTCAATCAAGGGTAAAAGTTCATCCCAACTCCCCTGATTTTCTAACACACAAGCCCTTAGAAGGTCCTCCAAAGACTAAATCGTCCTCTCGGTCTGCCCATCGGTCTGCGGGTGATAAGCTGAACTCAAACTCAGCTTCGAACCAAGAGCTCCATGCAGAGCCTTCCAGAAGTGAGAAGTAAACTTTGGATCTCTGTTAGAAACTATAGTCGAAGGAACCCCATGTAATCATACAATCTCCGCAATATAAACTTCTGCAAGCTGTTCCACCTTATAAGTGGTCTTCACGGGTAGAAAATGCGCAGATTTGGTCAAACGATCAACTATGACCCAAATAGAATCAACCTTCCTTCGAGTAAGTGGTAAGGCAACCACGAAATCCATGGATATGTTGTCCCACTTCCATTCCGGTACCTCAAGAGATTGCACCAACCCTGCGGGTCTTTGATGCTCAACCTTCGCCTTCTGACAAGTCAGGCATGCAGCAACATACTCAGCAACATTCCTCTTCATGCCCGGCAACCAAAAATGTAACCTCAGATCCTGATACATCTTCGTCGCCCCTGGGTGAAGACTCAACCTACTCTTGTGACCTTCGTCAAGGATCATCCTCCTCAACTCAGCACCACTCGAAACACACACACGCCCTTTGCAACGCAAGATACCATCGGATCCTACCTCAAAATCTGGTGCTTTCCCCAAAGCGATCATTTCTCTTTTCTCCACCAACTCTTTGTCTTGCATCTGCTTAACCTTGATCTCTTCCAACAAACTACTAGATACAGTAACCATCCCGAAACTCAGCTTCCTGGGGGTCACTTTGACATCTAAGCTCAGCTCTCGAAAAGCTTCGAGCAACTCCAACTCCTTAACCATAAGTGAAGAAACATGGATAGCCTTACGACTGAGAGCATCAGCCACAACATTAGCCTTCCCCAGATGATACTGCAAGGTAAAATCATAATCCTTTAGGAGCTCCATCCATCGCCTTTTCCTCATATTCAAGTCCTTCTGATTGAATAAGTACTTCAAACTCTTATGGTCACTAAAGACGGTAAACGAGCTCCCATACAGATAATGCCTCCATATCTTAAGAGCAAAAACTACTGCTGCAAGTTCCAAGTCATGCGTCGGGTAGTTCCGCTCATGGATCTTCAACTGCCTCGAAGCATAGGCCACAGCTTTACTGTTCTGCATCAACACACATCCCAAACCCTGGTAGGAAGCATCACAATAGACCTCGTAAGGCTCAACACATTGGGGTACTATCAGAACCGGTGCGTTGGTCAAACGCCTCTTCATCTCCTAGAAACTAGACTCACACTCCTCGGTCCAAGCAAAAGGATGATTCTTCCTTGTTAGCTTTGTCAAAGGTCCTGCGATATTTGCAAAGCCCTCAATGAACTTCCGGTAATAACCAGCTAAACCCAGAAAACTCCTGATCTCTGTCGCAGTCTTTGGTTGTTCCCACTTAGTCACTGCATCTATCTTGCTCGGGTCAACGGCAATGCCTTCCTTAGAAATAACATGGCCCAAAAACTTCACTTCCTCCAACCAGAACTCACACTTAGCTGAATTCGCAAAGAGAACCTTCTCTCGCAGAACGGTCAACACCTGACGCAGATGACTTTGTGCTCCTCTCGACTCCTCGAATAGATTAGGATGTCATCAATAAAGACGACCACGAACCTGTCAAGAAGAGAATAAGATCTTGCACACAAAACATACAAGATCTGGAGATTTACTCAAAGACAGTTACAAACCTATCTAGAAAATAATTGAAGATTCTATTCATGTAGTCCATGAATACGGCTAGCGCATTTGTAACTCCAAATGGCATCACTAGATACTCATAATGTCCATAGCGAGTACGAAACGCAGTCTTCTGAATGTCTGTCTCCTTAACTCGAATCTGATGATAACCAGATCGCAGATCGATCTTCGAGAAAACAACAGCTCCCCGAAGTTGGTCCAATAAATCGTCAATCCTAGGAAAAGGATAACGATTCTTCACTGTCACCTTATTCAGCTGCCTGTAGTCTACACAAAGTCATGATCTACCATCCTTCTTCTTCACAAGCAGTACTGGCGCTCCCCATGGAGAAACACTAGGTCGGATGAAACCCTTCGCCATGAGATCATCAATCTGACTCTTCAGTTCTACTAACTCTGCTGGTGCCATTCGGTAAGGAACATCAAAGGACAATTCAAGCAAACAGAGGTTGCAGTCAAACTTTTGGCAGTAGGGATAGATACCACCAAGTTAAACGGCAACTCTGACACGGGCAAACCTAACTTTGCCACACAATCAACAGCAATAAAAGAGTGAGTAGCACCCGAATCAAATAATACAGAAAGAGGAATACCAGATATGTCACAACGATCCTTGATCAGTCCCTCAGCATCATCAGCTGTCTCTCAGAGATGTTATACACTCTACCGTAAGCAACAGGTCATTTCCCACGCGTAGCATTCACAACACCCTCCTTCTTTGGCTCTCGGCAGTCGCTAGCAGTATGCCCCAGCTTCTGACAATTCCAGCAAGTCATGGTCTTCGCAGTACAGCTACTAGAATAATGCCCTTTCCCATTGCATTTATAACAAACCACATCCTCGATCGATTTCGGAGCTCCCCGAATGCCCAAGTTACCTCCAACAGGTCGGTCGGGCCCAAAAGCACGCCCAATGGCTTGCGGCCTCTGATACGGCTTCTTCCCCTTGTTGTCTCTGGAAAAATGGAACCTGGTTGCTCCTCCGCCTCCTTGTGACTTGTTCTTACGGTTGTCGATGGCCTCGATGCCCTTTGCCTTCTCCACTAACTGCTGGTAGCGCTCAATCCCCAAAGTTTGCACAGCACGCTTCAAATCATAATTCAGCCCATCAATGAAACGCTCACACATGAACTCCTCATCAATCTGGTCTCGGAAAAACCTGTAGTGTCTGGCTAGCGACTCCAACTTTGCAGCAAACTCAGCAACTGACATGATCCCTTTCCTCAGCTCTGTAAACTCCTTATCCTTAGCGAATCTGGCACTCTTTGGAAAATATTTCCCCAGAAAAGCCCTCTTGAAGGACTCCCAAGTAACAGCCTGAAAATATGCATCCATCATAGCCTTAGCACCGTTCCACCAGTGCTCGGCCTCTCCTGATAACAAGTAAGTGGCGTAGTTCACCCTGATTGTAACAGGGGTCTGCAAGAAGGAAAAGATCTTCTCTATCTCCTGCAACCATAAGTCAGCCTCCTCTGGATCATATCCTCCAGAAAACTTGGGTGGATCGTGCCTCTTGAAGTCATGTAATCCCTTCATCTGAGCAGAAGCTTGCTCTCTCTCAGCCTTCTCTGTCTGAGCGGCGGCAGATGCGGCAGCCCGGTTAGCATCCTCTTCAGCACGAGCAGCAGCGACATTCGCTTGGTGCGTCATCAGCGTAGTCAAGTTAGTAATGGCGGTAGCCATTTGATTCATCGAATTCTGGTCTGCCATCTCTGTGTTTTGATTCGTTAACCTCTTACTCCTGTTAAGAAAGTTTAACGGTTAATCTCAACAACAGAAACAGCAAGGAAAATTAGTCAAACATAATATAAGATCGTCCGCTTAAGGACAATCTAAAGCAATTAATATCAATAATATTTATTCAAAAATTCTTCTTTCGATTGACACCCCATCAATCGATTTCAGAATGCAATAACTCCCCAACAGCACTGGTTATCTCAACCATTGCTCTGATACCACAAAATGTAACAGCCCGGTTTTTAAGTCGAGAGTCACATTGAAAAACGCGAAAAATAAAAGCCTTTCAAAACATCTCAAGTTTTCCAAAACAACGTCACACATATATTTAATAAGTGTAGCCCATAGTCAATAATTTTACAATAAGGAAAACAAGACGTAATGAAAGTAATGTATTGCACACATGTGCTAAGTTTACAAAATAGCGGAAACTAAACATCATCTTCAATCTGCTCCAAAAGTTTCCTCAAGCTTGCATCCACACAGCCTTCAAGTCTTCCCTCATTGCTGGTCATCTGGCGTTAAGCGCCAAAAATAAAAGAAAACACAAGCAGAAACAACAAAGGGTTAACTCAAATATAAGGATATAGAAATACAGTATTAGAAGTACATTACAGAGTAAACAGTATTAACCATTATACTATAACTGATACAACAATTCACAATATATCTGTCAATAATTCATAACTTCACAGAATAAGTCTCATTCATCACAACACATATGCTGGTTAGCCTTTCAACAAATAATGCACATAGCTCATTGGGTTTTTGCCGTATCTGGCCAGGATGACTTAAAACATGGAAGAGACTTTTCCACACCACTCTCGGCATGATCTCGCGACGCATAATAGTTCGCCACATCAAAACCTAAAATCATGCACCTGTAGTGCACCTGTCATGACAGTAATCGAATCCCCATGAACAATAACGGTTCACTCGTTTCATAGTTATGTCAATACATAACACAGTAAGCTTTTCTTACAAAATATATTCAAGAAATTCAATCTCATATCCATACAACATATTCGTTATATCATACTATCATCAACAGTATTCAAACAAACTCGTAATCAATCACAGTCCTTATTCTGCAAGCAGAATCACAACAATATCATAATATCGTAATACTAAGATTGAGTTACCCTTACCTTCTCTTAGGTTGCATACACTTGTTCTTCAACCTAGAAATAGCATATAAACTCATTTAATTAGCTATCCTAAGGCTAGGACGAAATCTGGAAAGAAACAGAACCCAAAACGGTCGAAACCAGAATTTTTCGTAAAACAGGGCAGAACAGAGTGCCCTCCAACGCCCCAGCGCTGGAACCCAACGCCCCAGCGTTGGCAACATCTGATTACGGGAAATCTCGAAGTAACCCAGCGCCCCAGCGCTGGATCCCAACGCCCAAGCGTTGGCTCTCGGCCTGGGTGTCCAAAATCAGAGTTTTTCACGTAAAATCACCTTTAAATTCTTTTCTTTAAAACCCAAACTTCTTTATGGATAAAAACCATTACCAAATTGATTTAAAACAGATTCTATATGGTCTTCAAGGATTATTTTAGAAATACAAAGATTACAACAGAGTTCTAACGTAAGGACTAGAAAAGAAACCAACCTCGAATGGCCTAAAAGATTAAGAGATTTGAAACTTCAGCTCTGTCCTTCACGAACCAAGAAGACTCACAACGAATAGCTCTGGTCAACAAGAACGCTTCAGAAAAATGTCAAGGATTCATCTTACTTCGAAGGGAAGAAAAGTGTGGGAAAAATGAAAGATTAACGTACTGACGAAGCTTGGTATTTATAGAGTGAGGAAACCGACTTAGAAAAGATTAAAATATTCTAAGTCAAAGAAAACGGCAAGTCATTAATGCTCATTAATGATTCTGACATTTTATCTCTTAAGAGTCAATAAAGACGAAAGTTTATCATTCCCAAGGTATTTTGACACTCATTTCTTAAAGTCAACAATTACGGCTGACCAGACCAGACAAAGCGAACTCATGGTCTGCCAACGGGGAAACAGTCTGCCAACATAGTCCGCCAACATAGTCTGCCAACATGGTCTGCCAGTTTACAGGACGATCTCAACCAGTTTCACAGGACAATCCCAACCAGTTTCACAGGACGATCTCAACTTCCCTTTCAAAACGTCGCCATTTCAGCCAAGGCTTAAGCAATACATAATTCCATACTCAAACACATATTTCTCATAAATAAAACTTAATATATCAATCAAATACTAACTCGAATTACTAAAGAATTCAAGACAAAGTATAATCAATATACTTCAAAAAGATTCAGACTATATTCATAAGAGTTACAGGGGCCAAAATACAATCAGACAAAATTAAGGGTCTTACAATATCTAGGGTTTGTTTATTATTATATGTCTAATTCATGACACGTCAGAGCGTTAGTGCGTCAGTTGCGTCATAATTCTGGTCGTCGTCAGTACGTTTCCCAACGTTGCTGAGAGTAACTTACACAAATTACTCATTCTCCTTGGACCTCTTACTCGTACAACTCAATCCTGGGTCTCTTCCCTTGAAGTTTGTGTCAAATTCGGCACGGAAACACTAGTCACAGGGAAGCTACTCGTGAAACACTATTCACAAAACACTATTCACAATTTTTTTTATCGCATATCTGGACTCGTCACGTCAAATAGAGTCATTTGGTGATTCTCGGATTTTTTATCAGAGGTCCCATAGTCGTCCGTTTCGCTTGCTGGATTTTCAACTTAAAGTCTCGCTAGCGAGAAATGTCCTTTCTAGGCTCTGGAAGGAAACCATGTCAATATTACAGTCGTTCTTCACGAAATTCTTCACTGAACGTCATGGTGATAGTGAGAACGTATTATTCTCATCCGAACTCAAGGTCAGGTCAAGATTGGTTTACTACCAAGTTTTGTAAAGGGCATTTCACCAGTAATTCGGCCGACAATATCATTTGTTGACGCTCGCGAGCGGATCCAACAGTACATGGAATAGTTAAATAATTATTTAATTACTAAGTGAAATTTAGGGTCTTACATTCTATTCCATGAAGATGGAGATTTCACAAAATCCAAATCAATCCTGTAAGTTGTTCTGCCCCCTGCTCCACTCAAACATGAAGAAGACATTTCTAGATTCATAAAAAAATTATATTTCTTTGTGTTCTAGAGTTGTTGAAGTGACATGGTTGTGGACTTAGCTGAGATTTGGGGAAGAAGAAGGAGGAGAAAAGAACAGGGGAAAAGGATGTTGTTGCCCCTTACTCCTTCGCTTACTGTCCCTTTATCTCTCGTTGTCCCTTTAGATCTATGATGGCCTTTGGTGGTTGTTGTTGCTGTGGTGCTAGGGGTTTGGTGGTGATGGGGTTTCGGATGTGACGGTCATGGGTGGTGGTGGTGGGATGGAGGAGGAGGAGGAGGAGGTGGAGGTGGAAGAAGAAGAAGAATAAAACATGATTTTTTTTTCTCCTGGGTTCTGGATTATTTTTGCAGATGTCGATGATGGGGAAGAAGGGGTCTGGCATAATGAACTGGAGATATTTTTCTTTCTTTTATTTTTATGATTGATGATATAAATAAAATTTTATTCATATTATTACCAATTGACTGTGTAGCTCAACTAGCAAAATGGGTGTTTGACCACTTCTTAGTCTCGTGTTCGAATCTCCCCCACCCCCTTTTTCCCAGTTCTGAAATTTATTTAATGACGTGTCATGCCACGTCAGCCCTTCCGTCCGATTTTTAATGGCAGACTGACAGAAGGGTAAACGCTGCACATGTGAAATTGAAGGGGGGTACACTTCGTGCCAGAAATACTCGGGGGATACGTTTCACAAAACTGTGTATTTCAAGGGGCAGAAAGTGCATTTAAGCCAACAATATAGTTCAATACATATTCCAAATGTAACACCCTGATTTCTTGAGGATATTCTCGTAATATCGAACACTTATATAAGACAGAGTTTTTTTTCTTTCAAAAACACTAAATAAAAGAAACCATCATTAATCAGTACCAATATTAAACCATCTCCCGTCAAGCAGGACTTTATTCAAAAGCGGAAGATAAATCAAGTTGAAAATCCCTAACTCCAAACACCCCCCATGTCACCATGCAGGGCAAACCACATGAAAGCATAGGAAGACTACCCTAATCCCAAAGCAGGAAGACACAGACACACATAAGGTCACCCTACAAGCATCACCAAACAACGGTAAGCTCTCTGTCCGAAAGGAACTTGCCTCACCTAGACTCAACTCCTCATCCGAAGATCTCTCCTCGTCGGTCGAAATGTCCCTCACTAAAAAATCAAGCTACGGCTACAGCGATATATCACCTATGTCGAAAGATCCACCATGTCGAACAGCATGAACAAGGCCTCCCCAGTGGTGTAGTACTTCATCACGATGTCGACTACCATCGTCTGGCAGTAAGAACCCACACAACAAGAATTCAAACAAGAAAGGGTCAACTCATGACCAACAAGATATACAACAAAACGAGGAATGCTAACCACCATAGACAATACAATCAAGATATCACACATTTTCAACAACCACAACTATGTCATGTCATCATTCAATTGGGGTACTATCACTAGCCAAAAATTAGTATACGTGTATGCACGTCATGGTCCGTCCCCTCGACAACAAAATGATTCGGATAAAAGTGGCAGCAGCTGCGCACGGGAGGCGGGACAAACACGACTCCGCAATTAGGTTTAATCAAAATTAACACACTATCGTCCAACCAGGATCCACAATTGGGGTTAAGCTTCATAACGCATCGTCGTCTTCAAATGTTTTCCACTTCAACAGGATCGACCCACGGTCAGACCAAAAACAATATCCACCGGAGCAACTCACGGTCAGACCAAAACAATATGCAATATGCTATGAAGTTAGTCACAAAAACAAGGCCCGTCCTCTAACATTCAAAATCAAGCCCAAAGTCCAAGCCCAACAACAAGGGTTACAACGACATGATATATCACAACAATATTATCTCAACAATTTACTTCACAAAATTATCTCAACAATATCATATATATATTCTCAACAAATCATGGTTGATTATCAACAGCACATCAAATAACAACTATATCAGCATATTTTGAATCAAACATCAACAAGTAGAGCAACCACATGAAGACTTTCTAGACTAAGTACCCTAACCTTGGCCAAATACGAAACTAGAGTCTACTCGGTGCTCACAACCCACCGCACTCGTCGAACCTTCACATACTATATTATACATTACTATCCAAACCCTAAATAATCATATCCTACGCGATTTTCTAAAGATCTTTCCCTTCCAAATCAACACTATATCGACGACCCAAAAATAAGAAAAATAGAAGTTTCTTTTTGTTTCAAGATCAAAACTCGGTTTTCCAAAAACTTTAAAAAACATAAGGACGAACAACTAGAATTTTCCTCAAGAACTTCAACCCGAAAAAAAGAACATCTCTAAAAACTTCATAATCCTAGATCAAGCGGCAAACTAAAGAAAACTTGAAAAAGAATTTAAAACTTCAAAAACTATAAAAGAACAAGGCTCTTACCTTGATCGAAAAGAAGAAAAATGAAGAAAAACTTCAAGAGAGAGGGAGAGAGTGAACTCGCCCAAGAGAAGAGAAGAGGGGCTTCAGAGTGATATTTCCATGAGCCAGAACAAGGTATCTATAGTAGAAAATAGGTGTGGGTTTACCTCTTGTCCAAGTGATTAATTATCATCAAAATATATTAAAAATAAAGGAAATTTTCTCTCCACCAATCATAGGTGAATTTCGGTCATCACTGTGCAGAAAACATGTATTTCTATGATTTAATTAAATCCTTAAAGATAATATTAAAAGCTGAAATTTATTTTAATTCAATTTCTAAAATGAATTTGAACTCTAAGGGCCCGTTTGGTGGTCAGAATAAGATAAGAGTAGGATAGGATAAAGGATTGGATAAGCACATGATATGATAAGAGCAGAATAGACTCTTATCCTATCCTGCGTTTGAGGTGAACAGGATATTGATAGGATATGATACAAACAATGAAAAATGTATTAAATTTTCCTTAAAAAAAATACATTAATATTTTTTAAAATTTAAATTTCTAAATAGTTTTTTTAAAAAGTGATTATTCTATTAAATTTAATTTTTTTTACATTTTTGTAAATGAGCTTATGTTTTAATATTAACTAAAATAAAATTAATTTTATTAATTCGGCTATTTTAATTTTTTCGAGGGGAGTCTATTTTAAATAAAATTATTATATATGGAACCAAACGGGCCCTAAAAGGCACAAAATAAATTTTAGCTACTGATTTTCCCAAAATATTCAGATACAATAGTTATCATAAAACTCGTATATTCATAGAAGCTTATCTATTAAAAATAATTTCTGATTTAATTAAAAATCAAAAAATTATCAATTTACTTGTCAACTTTTATAAAAAATATATCATTTAAAAAGTACAAAAATAATTTTCCCCACACATATAGGTGAGTCACGCATCATATATATTATGAGTGTGATATTTTCCTCCAAAATATCTCAATCAACTCCATTTAATTAAATATATTTTATTTAAAATAAAATAAAACCCTCTAAAAACAAAACAGAAATTTTCCTTCTAGAAACTATGCATAAAACACGCCCCACTTGCTAATATGTGGTAAAAATATTTTATTCCATAATCTTATCCTTAATATCTACCCAAATATTATTTTCAATTAATTAATATTCCCCTAGAATATATATATATATATATATATATATATATATATAAATATATATATATATATATATACACACACATTCGGCCCTCTCACAAACCAAGGGAGAATATTCTCCAATAACCTTATCACTTGACACTTCAAGTAACATCCAATATTTATTTCTTTTCAAATAAAAGAAGTTATTTTCAAACATTATCAATTAATCTCAAATAAAATCGAACAAATATCCCCCTTTCTAGAAATGATAATAATCAAGCCCCACACCTTCCTATGGGTATGGTCCACAAAATCTTGTCACGTCACAAGATCTTGACACGTCCGCACGAGAATCTTTTCCACAAAAGTTCTTCGTAATATTACCTTAGCAATATTACAGTCAAAATTCTCAGAACTTCGAGTACGACAACATAAACACAAACGAAAAGTCATTTCCCCACTCAAATAATATTTGAGGGTCAACTGATTATTAATACAGTGATGTTGCCCAAAGAAATCACACAATTACGTTAATAGTGTTCAAACCGTACAATATCTTTACATATTATTAGGAAAAATAATATATTTAATTCCCAAAATATTACGGGTCTTACATTACTATCCCTTTTAAAAATAGTTTCTTTTTCAAAACTACAGGTCAGCGAAAAATATTATTGCTCCATCATATTTCATCTTGAGCACAAAATTTGTTCCATTCTTGGTACACTTTGGTTGCCTATGGAGGAACACTTAACTTCCTCTTGTGTCACTCATCCAAAATCAGTTTCCACATTAACCCACTATAGGTGGTCAACATCCCAGATCTTAGCATCTCATTCGTGGTCTAACACCACTTATGATTTTGCATACTACTTAGTCAATATTAAGTTGGTCAGACTTAATATTCAGTAAGATAACAATTAGAAGAATAATTGATAAGACTAGAGAATACGCTCCTACTATACTATCCCCAGCTTGATAACATCCGACACTCCTGAGATTCCTCTTACAAGGAGATTCTCAGTTGATACCCACCAGGTTTCTTGGATACCCTAACTCGGAAAAGACTACCATCCTACGGTACAAACCAAGAAAACTTGATGGTTGGGTAACCAACAAATCCCAACAATATACCTAAGCATCTAAAGGTAAGAATCACATGCTTCATAGATGCAGCGAACTCCAAACAAGGAAACAAACAACATATCTCAGGTCAAAAGAGCGTTATGCTCATACCAATGCACACAGGTCGCCATCCCGACCAGGTGATCCCAATGTAACACCAATAACCTAAACACGAGAGACAAGTGTTTTCCATACCTTGGTTTCAATGGCTCTGTCTACCATTCCCTCTGTTTGATGGCTCTGCCCGCCATCTTGTCCCTCGATGGTTCTGTCCACCAACCGATTTGTCTGATGGTTCCGTCCACCATCTCATTCGATCAATGGGTATGGTTCACAAATATTATCACGCCCCTTCTAGAAAGGATAATAATCACGCCCCACACACTCCTATCAGTATGGTTCGCAAAATCTCGCCACAACACAAGATTTTGCCGCGTCCATATCAGAATATTTTCCTCAAAAATTCTCCGTAGTATTACCGTAGCAATATTATAGTCAAAATTCTCAGAATTTCGATTGCGAAAACATAAAGAAAAACACAAAATCATTTTCCCATTCAAATAATATTTGAGGGTCAATTATTCATCAATACGGCGATGTCGTTCCAAGAAACCACACAATTACGCTAACAACGTTAAAAAATTAATATCAATAAATATTATTAGGAAAAATAATATATTTAATTAAATTAAATATATTTAATTCCCAAAAGTATTATGGGTCTTACACCAAAAATCTTACCTTCGATCTATGCCCCCACCTCTTCTATAGACTTGACATCTTCTTGCCTTCAAAAAGGAAAATTTAGGAAGCAGATACTCGTCGGGTAACCTTGAACCCTGAAAGACAGCCCATGAAAAGCCAACAACCATCTTCTCTTTATCCTATGACAAAAAACACCTCACACGTACCCTTTGTAAAACTAGATAGCAACCTAAGAGGGGGGTGAATTAGGTTTGCAGAAATATTATCAAACTAAAAAAGCGAACATCAAATTCAAACGTAACAGAAGCGTATTAAGAAAACTTAGAATAATTCAAAAGTATGCTAAAAGTAAATGCAGAAAGTAAAGAGATTATGTATACGAAGATCACAAATAGCGATATATCCTGGTTCACCTTCAACCACCGATGGCTACGTCCAGTCCTCCTTTCTGATCTGGAGATTTTCCACTATGTAAATGATGTTCAGTACAAGCGTCAACCAACACTCTCAAGAAAACCCTCAAGAAAGCATACCACTTCCCCGTTACACAGCATTCACCGAACCCTATGATAGACTTTAAATCACCCCAATCCAAAGTACGTTTTCCCTATAACCAAACACTATGACGGACCAAGTATCAAACCGATTCAAGATAAAGAAGAATATTTTACAGTGACTTAGAAATATTCAATCCAATCTAGAAGATAGAATCCTTATCAAGATTTCTATTCAGAACACTAATACTCAAGGGCTTATGATTTTGCTTTTCCAAAATATGGACAGCATAAGACCATGAATATAGCTTTTGTGAAATCACTTGAAAATCATGTAAGTTGGTGATCTGAAAGTTGTTCCCCGAATTCTAAGTTCCATGAAGTATTTATAGACTCTAGAGAGTCATCATAAACCATTGCAACCCTTAAAAGACGTTCAAAAACTCATTGGTTCATGAAAAAACGCGTTTTGTCAGGCTGGTAATCGATTACAACGAGCGTGGTAATTGATTACATGCCTCTAATGGTCATGGAATCGATTAAACTAATGATGTAATCGATTACACTCACCTGACATGCTTGTAATCTGTGAGACCCCTAATTTATTGTAATTGCAATTTAGTCCCTGAACTTGTTTGTAATTGCTTTCTAGTCCTTGGACTTCTTGTATTTGTAAATTGACCCCTGAGTTAATTAATGAAATTCTAGCCTTGGTCTATTTGATCTTTGGTTGTGTCATGTTTTCTTTCTTGAGGATCATTTAAATAGTTTTGCTTGAGTTGGAACAAGAATGACTTTGGCTTAGCGGTTAAGATTTTTGTATTTTGGTGACATGGAAAGGGTTTGAACCTTGGTGAGGAAGGTTTTGTTTTGTTTCTGAATTTTGAGTGGCTAGACATTTTTGAATTTCAAATTCGAAATTAGGATAGTGGGTGTTAATAGAGCTTAAAACCAGATTTTTAAGAGAGAGTTATGACTATTAAGGGGGAATAATGGTGGTTAATGGTTTGTCTAAGGCTTTAATGAGTGTTGAAGGGAAATCATGGCTAATGATGATGGTATGAGCGGCTCCTCCTCTCTCTTTTGATGCTGAAAAATCTGATCAGCTCAAGTATTAGAGTCTCCCTCTTGAATTTAAAAACCAACAATAGTATTAAGTGGTGTTAAGTGAGTTTAATGTCTTGTCCTTTGCCTTGATGAGCCTTGAAGACAAATGACTCTGTTTTTATTCTTAATCATAGAGGAAAGGGGAGTGATCTCTCTCTTCCTTTCTCCCTCTAGCTGCTGAAAACTCAAACTTAGGAGTGTTGGCTTCCCTTGCTTTGGTTCACACAAAGAAATTGCTAGAAAACCTAGAACTCTAGAGCTGAATCCTTTGAAGTGTTGCTGAACTTTGGTGCTACTTTGGGTAAACTATCCCCTCTTCTTGTGGTGTTCTATTCATCCTCTAATGCTCTCTCAATAATACTTGTGGTTAGTGCAATCGGTAAGTGATCAAGTTATTCTAAACTATGAGTTTTTGGTGATCAACCTCTTGTTCTTTCTAGGGTTTTAACTAGTCTTGTTTCTACCTTTTTTTTCCATCAAGCTCGAGTTCCTCTAAACTCTGTAAGGGCTAGGGTCGTGACACTTTCAAGCTTGATCAACTCTCTCAACAAGGTTGGTATTCCCTCTCATCATTTGTTGGAAACCTTGTGATCTTTCTTGTTCAAAATGAGTTTTGATGATATTAGGAACCTTTGAATTTTTGGGTAGGAAATTTTTTTATTAGGTTCTATTAAGGGTTTTAATCATGGAATAATTTTAGTTTTGACAGAATTTGGTTAAAAATGGATTTTCGGGTGAAAAACATTGTTTTTAGGGTTTCTGGCAGGGAGCTAACGAATGAGCGTTGGACTCCCAATGCCTGGGCATTGGAATTATGCCCAGTTCGTGTTGCCAGACAGAGGCCCAACGCATGAGCGTTGGAACCTAGAGCCCAAGCGCTAGGCCTCTGCCAACAACTTGTTGTTTTTGCTTCGTGGCTCCAAAATTCTTGTAAATTGGTTTCCGACCTTTCCCAGGATTATTGATGGACGTGTATATGTGTGTTTTTTCTTACAAGGTTTGGATTCAAGTTCATTCAACCCTCTCGGAGGTAAGGGTAACTCGTCTTAGGATTTATCTATGTCGATTTGTGATTGTTGTTGTAACACCCGGAAAGTAATTAAATAATTATTTAATTGTTCCAAGGTACTGTTTGGATCCGCTCGGCGGCATCGGCAAGCGTTATCGTCGAGCGAAGTACCGGTGAAACACCTTTTACAGCACTTGGTAGGAAACCAAGCTAGACCTGACTTTGAGTTCGGGCGAGAATAAAACGTTCTCACTATCACCATGACGTTCAGTGAAGAATTTCGTGAAGAACGACAGTAATATTGATATGGTCTCCTCCCGGAGCCCGGGAAGGATTTTTAGTGCTAACAGGACTTTTTGGCCGAAACTTCAACAGGCGAAACGAACGACTTCGGGACCCCGGATCGAGAATCTAAAAAGCTCCAAACGATTTCGTTTGGCGTTTCGAGACCAATTTTGTGCAAAAGATTTTTGTGAATAGTGACCCAATGAATAGTGTTTTCAGGCAACATGGCGCAGACTTCGAGAAAGATCGACCCGGCCCCGAATTGTGCGGGCCCGGTACCCTGAAACCAATAAATGACCCCGGGGCAGATATTCTCAGTGACACTGAGGTACTCACTGATGACCAGAGCTCGATGATGACCGGTGACTTGACGCACTGACGCATTGACGCACTGACGCACTGACGCATTGACGCACTGACGCGTCATGATTAAGAATTTATTAATAAACAAACCTAGATATTTATTAGAACTTTCTAAATTTAGAGTTTAGTCCCTGAACTTTGAGACCTTGCGGTTTGGTCCCCGATAGTAAAAAGTTTTTTTTTACTTTAACCTTTTACCATTCCAACTTTGGTCCCTTGGGTAAGTGAAAAATTAGACTTTCACCCCCTTTTTGGGCCCTTAGACCGTGGCCCATACCCCCTTAAGTGAGGATTCCATGTGTTTTCTTCCATTAAGCCTTCATTGAGTGGAATTTAGAGAGAAAATTAGAGAGAGAAAGAGAAAGCTTCATCTTCTTCCTCTCCTCATCAACCATGGCTGCCCCTCTCCTTCCTCCATGGCAGCCCCTTCCTCAACTCTTTTCTACTTCATTCTTTGAGGTAAAGTGCTCCCCTCCCCTTGATCTACACTTCTACCGATTCGGTTTTTCAATTTGTTGAGTTTGGTTTTTATGCAAGTAATAGGATTTGAAAGTCCCTTCACAAATGTTGTTCTCACTACCTTTAGCTTCATTTTGAACCGATTGGATTTTTGATTGTATGATTTTTGGTTCTTTGAAAAATTTCAAGTTGGGTTTTTGTTAGGGTAGCTTTTAGAAAAGTCATTCCCATTGAGTTGATCTTTGAAAATCACCAATTAGTTTTCTTGGAAGTTTTGTCTTTGAAAAATTGATTATTTGGAAGAGTGTTTTTTCAAGCTTTAGGTAATTATTCACCATAGGTTTCTTGTAACCTTTGATGTGTACAAATTAGATTTGGAAGAAAAATTTATCTTGGAATTAAAAGGGTTTGGCCGAATTGGGTTAGGGTTTGGATCAATGGGTAATTGTTTTTCTAACTAGATTTTGGATGTGTTAAAGTACTTGTAAATGATTTTGGGTATTGAGAAAATGTTTTTTCACAATTGTTGAGCATTGGCCTAGAAAAGTTTGAGTGTTAAAGACTTGGAAAAAATTGGTTTTGGAATTTTTGTTCCTTGGCCGAATTTGGACAGAATGTAAACAAGGGTATAAAATTGATTTTCTATTAGCTTTGAGTGTGTTTAAAAGCTTGAAAATGGTTTTGGGTTTTGTAGGAAAGGTTTTGCCCTAATTGGTGCAAAAGGGCCTAGGGAAAATTGTGTATTTGAAACCCTAGAAAATTGGCTCAAGAGCACATTGGTAAATTTGAAATTTGAAGTTTATAATTGAGTTTTGGGAAAATTGGATTTTGAAACTCATAGTTGAGATTAGGAATTTTACACATTCTGAAAACTTGGGGAAATTGGTGTGGAAAATGGATTTAAAAGTTATGTTTTTTGTTTGAAAATTGAGTGAAGTGTTGGGTGAAAATTTGGAAAAATTTAGGGTTTTTATAATTTTGGGCAGAATTGAAGTTTGATGAAAATGTGTGCGCTTTTGTCTTCTAAAATATTGATTAAGGCTTCAAAATGGTTTGTAAGCATCTAGCCTTGATGCTCTTTGAATGGTTTAAAAGTTTTGAGAAGTTTTTTTTTTGTAACTTAGGTTTTTTATTTTTGGTAATCGTCAAAAAATCTTGTTTAAGTGTCTTCGACCTCCAAGGATTTCCTAAGTTGTAGAGCCTTTGTCTAAGTGAATAGACCCTTTCTAGACCAGCCCTTTTCCTTAGGTTTGAGTTCAAAGTTCTAAGCTAGGTTGTGTTTGTTGAAGGATAACGAGGCCCCGTACCGATCTAGACGCACGGAGTTTAGGTGACCGCCAGGATCGACTACCTTTAAGGTAAGGGCACTTCGTATCTCTGTCTATTAGCATAAGTATCAATATATACCATGCTGCACTATAATCTTAGAATTGTAGTTGACGGAGTTCTAAGAATGACCCGACTTTAAACTGTATTGATTGATATATGAATGCAGTCTCTGAAGGCATCTGATATGCTGGATTAGTTTTTGTTTGATGCGTTGCATTGTTGGATTTTTGTGATTTTTGGCTTGACTAATTGGATGTTTATTGCTTTGATGCTATTTGAAAGCATATTTTTTCCTTCGACATGATTTATATCTGCTTAAGATATGTGCAACTGTTCTACATGATTAGTATTAATTATGAAGCAATACTAGGCCTCGTTTAAATACGTATGAGTCCTACCTGTGTTTTGTTTTCATGTCGTGTCAAGCATTCTTTGAAGTCGTGATGGTTTGAGGCTAATAAAGAGTCACGGGCTGGAGATGCAACCTATCGGGGCGTTATTACAGAGCGTTCTCGTGTAAGTGGAAACTCTCGACTTACCGACTTACTTTCTAGTTTGTGCGGAGTTCGGGAGAGTGTCCCACCTGCCTGCGGGAGTTGGTGTATATCCGGATAAAAAAATTTCTGTACATGTGGACGATGTACGTGCATATAGAGGCCTAGAGTTTTTCAATTACTTCCTGATAGCCAAACCGCAAGTGTACGGTTGAATATCACGTAATACAAAAGATATCGATCCCACAGGGATAGGTGTCTAATTATTAACTTGTTTAGGACTTAGTGCAAAAAAATTAAAGGTTGGTTTTGATTTGGGTTTACTTAGAACAAGAACAAGCATAAGCATAAATAAGAAGAGAAAAGATGATGATAAGAATTAAGCACTTGGGTTGAATTGTATAGCTATTAAAATATGCTAGCAAACTCCTACTTTATTTCTGAACTTTAGAGCCAAGTTCATGATGCTATAGCCTATTATTTCTACAAGTTAATTCCTTACAAATGTAAAACTTTCCTTCTAATTACTAAACTCAATTCCTTGCAATTTAGTTAATTAAGAAGAAGATGAAGATGAAGTTCAGGCCAACATGAAGCTAAGTCTATCCTAAGTCCTATTTTAAGTCCTATTTCCCTTACTACTTACCAATTTCCATTGTTATAAGAAGTAAGCATAAACACTTGTGATCATCAAGATAACATTAAGAGCAAGGAAGTAAAACATGAACTTATAGCAATATTATTCAGAAGAGTAGAAGAGAACTAAAACATAAATTAAAAGCTAAAACAACCCAAGTAACTTAAAAGAAATTAGCCAAGCATGCTAATAGAAACATTGGATTACCCTGGACAAGGAGCTCAAGTATGGCTTCCCACAATTCTCAGGAACAATGCTCTTAAGGGAGAAAGAAGAATACTTGTTGTATTCTGAATAGGTGTGTTTTACAAGTGAAGCAAAGGTCCCTATTTATAGCAAAAATCTGTCCTCCAGCGCTTGAGCGCTGGGATCCCAACGCTTAAGCGTTGGGTGCAATTAAATTCAGACGTTGCAGACAGAGGCCTAGCGCATGAGTGCTGGCTGCCAACGCTTGAGCGTTGGGATGAAATTCCTACTTGGATCCTAGTCAGAGTTCCAACGCTGGAGAGTTGGACTTCCAACGCTGGAGCGTTGGACTTCCAACGCTTGAGCGTTGGCTCGACTGCTGGTTGCTCTTCTTCAAGCTTTTCTCTTCTTCATGGTAGTGGGTTTTCAATGCCTTCAATGGCTCCACTCAGCCTCTATTAACTTCTTAAATAGCCCTTCCACTACCAACAATCCTTCAATACTTATTTTACATGTGCTAAATTAGAGAGTGTTGCTTCATATTCTTGACTTTCACTTTTGGTCCTCTCTTTGTTAGCACTTCATTTCCAATCCTTCAAATCCTTGAAAATTCACTTTCCATCCTCCACTCTTGAAATTTTGCACTTTTGGTCCATTCTTTCCTGAAATTTACAAATTGGTCCCTAGACAAAAATGATAATTCTACCAGCTTTCTAAAAATATAAAAATAACTATAAAAATTCCTAAAAATATAAAATAAAGTTTAAAAACCAAATAAAAGCTAATCTATATGCAAAATGCCAAATAAACATAAAATCTATATAAAAGAAATAAAAATCCTATATGAGACTCAAAAATAACAAAATAAAAAGACTAAAAAGACCCTAAAATTATCATACAAAATCCAGTCATCACTTGCGTCAACTAATTGTATGCACTCTGTTATTTGCTACCTGTTGATTGCCTGGATAACATATGCTAGCCGTATGCTTTATTTATATCCAATATTTTATTTTGAGTTAACCCTGGCATCTGTGTGTTGTTTGTATTTTCTGGTGATCCGTCGCCAGCCGGACGTCCCTTAGCCGGAAGATGCGGATGGATGCCGTTATGGGAAAACCATGACCAGAAGTCGGGCGCATAGAGCTGGAAGACCTGTGCCGCCGCTTTCATTATTATGTAATAACGTTTTGTATGCTTACGTGACAGGGTAGGATTTTTAGGTTGCTTTTTACAACTAACAGCAGGGCTTTTGAAAACAAGTTATGTGTTTTGTAAATTATCTCTAAACTGCTGGTCTGTCTTTTTATGCCATATGTTTGGCTATTTGCGAATTATGTATTTAAAATACTAAGGCACTTCAGCATGGCATGTTTCGAAAAGGAAAATGATTTCAAAAAAAAATATACTCTCTTTTCCAAGTTTTGAAAATGCACCTGCATATTTATTTATGATTTATTTGCTACAGTAACGCCCTGGAAATCGGGGTGTTACAGTTGTATTCTATTTTGGTGTACTCCGTTGAGTTTATCCTTGAAAACCATGTTTCTGGATTTTTGTTGATTATTTGGTATGCTGGATATGTTGATGAGTTGATGAATTTTTTTAGAATTATGTTGGTGTTATTGGAAATAACATGATGAAGCGATTTTGAGAAGAAGCACTATATTTTGCATATGATGAACTGTGACTGAGGATGTTTGTGTGAACTATTGGTTCATGAGAATTTTGATATTTGAATGGACATAGCATATGCATTATATATATATATATATATATATATATATATATATATATATATATATATATATATATTGGGTTGATGTGACGGTAATTTGTCCCGTGCGATCAACTGAGGATGTTTGAGTTGATGTGACAGTAATTTGTCCCGTGGGATCAACCGAGGATGTTTAGGTTGATGTGACAGTAATTTCTCCCATGGGATCAACCAAGGGAAATGTGGTGGTAATTCGTCCCACGTGATTATCCTGGCCCGATTAAGGTGAATATTGGCCATAATTATGCATATAGATATTGAGGATTATGAAGATGCTTATATGATTTTGCAAATTGAGAAATTGTGACTATTTTGGTCTCATTATTGTTGCTTAATTAATTCTATTTGGTTGATTACCTTGTTGTTGTTTATGTAACAAATGCTATATGTTATTTCCTTGATTTTTTGAGTTAAGCATTTCTGCTTGTCTTGTTTGATTGTTTGGGCGCTTAACACCATAGATAATTAGGGTAATGCGGTGCAAGAAGAATGTTTCGGATGCTAGGAAAGGTGATGAAGAAGGACTCAAAGAATTTAAGAATCTTGAAGAAGAATATTTCTGTTTTCCGCTATTTTGGTTTTTAGCACATGTTGTGCAACTTTAATTATTTTTAATTAATCTGCGTTTTTTGTGTGATGATTATATAACCTATTATGGGATGAATATTATTTATAATTATTGAGAGACATTGGCTTTGAAACTTGAGTCTTTTGAGAGGTTTCAAAGTATAATTTCCGCATATTTACTATGTGACTCTCAACCTGAAATTGGGGCGTTACATAATCGATTACCTTGATGCTATAATTGATTACAGTAGTGAAAAAACTCTCATTTTTATGTTTTTAACATCTATTCAAGTGATTTCTACCTTCTTATCTTAGAAAACATTTTAGCCTCTTATTAACCATGTTCTAAAGAGCCCTTAACTGATTATGAGTTCTAAAAGCAATCCATCAAAGGTAAAGACCTAAGAAATAAAACCTACGAACCTTAACCGAATGTCTTGAAAGCTTGTGGTCATGTTCTTCATGGTCTTCACCTTTTTCTTCTTTGTTGATGCGATTGTCTTCATCAAAACCCCAGCCAAGGTCAATGAGAAGCTCTTCCTCACAATCTCCCCCTTTTTGATGATGACAAACTACACCTTTTGAAAGTTTTTGTTCAGCCTTGGATACCTCCCCCTATCTTGTACATCTCCCCTTTATTTTGCAATTTAAGTCTTAAATGCCCTGAAAAAGGATGAACAAAACAAACCTTTCTCCCCCTTTTGACATTATCAAAAAGAAGAAAAAGTAATAAAATCCAAAGCAAAGCAATATGGGGAAAGATACATCACAACAATTAAAGTACCAAATGAGGGGATATAGTAGCATACAAAAATGACACTTACTCTTCTTCACAATGCTAATTGAAAGTGACAATCTTTTCAATTTATTTTAATTTTAAAATTTAACCTTACCGATACCATATTATTTACTTGTGCCTTGAATAACCGATCTGTATATAACCACGTTTAGCATTAGGTTTCCAAGTACACCTACAAAAGAAAATCAATGGTTCTTTCGAGGTACCCAATAATTTTTTGGTCCTTTTAGGCCAGATCCTTTCTCAACCCATATAAATTCCCCACTTGGTATACCAAATTTCCTAATATAACATGCATTAGGAGTATGTCCTTCAAAGTTACAATAAAAGCATGTAGGTTTCATGTTAGGCATTTTCTTTTTAGGATTATAGAAAGAATTCTTGTTGTATGCCTTTCTAGGTTGAGTATTATGATAGTCCTTTCTTGTTTGAACAAAGTTACATGAATTACTTGGTCTATTGCAGTATTGGGTAATATAGCTAACAGGCACTGGGTTCGAGTAAAGCTCACTGATAATTCACCCTTTCCAACCATATCGCCCCAATGGAAACATCACTGCTCTGCAAATGCTCGTGCTTGGGAAATTCCTCTTCAGTCAAGAATTCTGCACTTCAAAGGATTATTGCAAGGCGAGGCTGAGAAATTTCTAGACACCTTGCTTGAAGTTCCAAAAGTCATTCATCACATTGATCTTGATGATGACTCTGAAGAAGAACGTGTCATCACCCTTCTTCAACATCCACCTACCTCTTCAACTCCTGTTGCGCCTGTGACTGCAGACATTTCTGCTTTCTCACCTACTGTTACATCATTTTCGAAGCATTCAGCTGCATCTTCATCTAATGAATCCATCGTTGAGGATAGTCCGCTTGCCTCAGCCGTTCCTAATGATGCACTCCATGCCTTGGGAAGATTTGGGCTCCACGATAGTGATCCTTGTCTTCGTCAAGCTTAGGGTCGTGGTCAACATTCTGCACAGATTTCAAGGCTGGCAGATGCCCTAATTAATAAAAATATTAATGCATCTCATCTGTCACCAACTGCAACCACCATTTCCTCAAGCAGTATTTCTTTCCCTACGGATCCAGATCTAGATCTCATGCCAGATCTTCCTGCTTATTCCTTTCGCGTTCCACCTCCACCTTTTCACTGCATGCAATCACAAGTCAAGATGGTCAAGCCCAACTCATTTACTGCCTCAGTTGGCCACTATTCTCCTTCCAGTAGCAGGATCTCCTTCATGCCTACATTTCCTCGCAGATCTCGATATGTTGTGGGATGTTCATCACGAAAGCGCAAGCATTCACAGTCTGCACAAAATGAACGCCTGCTTCCAGATGTGTATATGCAGGTTCTTGGATTGCCTTTTTGCTTTCATGCAGGCTTATGGATCCCCACAGGATGCCATGATCTCCAGATTGTTCAGCTCCTGAGTCATTGCAGCATGTTCTTCCACTCTGATTAGCATCTGACAACTTCTGGAGTTACTCATGTGGCTTACATTCCTCTCTATCTGGCTGGCCGAGTGGATCCTTTGGTGCTTGATTTCAAAACCTGGAGACTAGTTCTTCTTCCAGCCCTGCCTAAGGTGATGAAGGAATATATCTTTACTTGGCCTTGCACACATCCTTCACCACTGATACCTACTGTGGCAACCCCCACTCCAATTTTTCCTTCTGCTTTCTCCTTTGCTACTTCTGCACATGGACCCTTCCCTTCTTCAGTAGAGACTCATGAGGAATTGTCCCCTGCTGCCGGTGCTCATTCATCCATCCCCTCTAAGCAGACTGAGATACGTGCTTTAGTGACCCTGCTCACTCAAGAAATTCAGGAAGTACGCACCATCACCTCTCAAAAGACTCGTGATCTTCGGCACGACGTGAATGCCCGCATTGATGCCCTGCATCATGACATAACAGAGACCATGGGAAATCTCTTTGAATTGCTGCAGAACGCGCTGAATCTGTTCTTCGAGCACTTGAAGACATCCTTCACTCTGATGGGTCACTCATCACTCTGATGCTTGCAAAGCTGGGGAAGCTTGCGCCAGAAATACAGAAGAATTTCTTCATTGATAAAGACTACATCTTTCCTACTCCAATCAAGATTGGAGATTGTTAGAATCAAATGATTTAATGAATTATTGTATTTTGATGAATAACAATTTCGTTAAGTCTTGATCCCGTTCAAGATAAAATTCCTAACTTCTCAATGTTTTTCATCCTCAGGAATATCTATTTACTTGGAGAAAAACTGCATGGACCTCTACAGAGCATTATCAAAAGCAGATATTCAAGTAAAGAAAAGAAGAAGAATTTGTCTGGCTACAACTTGTATAAATCAGTCCGCCAGTTGAGAACGTTTGCCTCAGAGAATTCGTCCAACTATAGTGAACGTTTGGCCACTCAATCATTGGGTGCATCTGAAACTCTAACAAAATGTATGCTTGACTAACAACGTTGTTTTGGAGCTCGTGCAAAATAGAAAAACCCGAAGGTGATCGTTTGTCCAACCTAGGATGAGCTGTCAAGCACTACTTGTCCCTTCAAGAACATTAATGGCGAAAAGGACATAATCAATACTTTATTCCTCGCAAATTCAAATTCCCTGACATTCCTTAATTCAAGCTACTTTTGCGGAATTAGCGGCGAGCTTTTCTGATCATCAACGTGTAAATTCAAATCTTCTGATCAGAGCATTAATGGCTCCCTTTGCTGGAATGCATGAGCATTAAATGCAGTAGTTATAGCTCAAGGAAAAATTCCTTGAAGATCCAGACGATGTCAACCTCCGCCATTGAAGATTCATTAAATGCATGGTAGATTGCATTAAGTGCTGGAACAGAGCTGCAGAAGTATCCGTTACTCATAATAGAGGAGAAATTCAAACGGAACTATTTTCAGATCTTCAGCAAAGCTTCCATTGATCATCCTACTGGAGATATAAATAGAGGACTTGGCATCAAATTCAAATTGGCGACTTTCACACGATCAAAGCTTACAAAACTTTCTAAGTTCATCATCTACGATCTTATTTCTCTAAGTCAAACACTCAGCAATCTCAACTTGTTCATTACCTAAGTTTAGTCGCCAACCAGTGTGAAGTTTTTCATAGAGTGCTACTCTTATCCTCATTCACACAAACCCGTCAGAGAACCAACTTGCTTATTCTCTCTGTAATTTGTTCTTCATATTTCTACCTACTCTTATCGAAGAGATTTTGTAGAAACCAATTCTTCTTGAAAAATAACTGGGAGAAGTCCTGTCTAATACTTGTAAAGGAGAAGTCCTGTTAGAATACTTGTAAAAGAGTAGTCCTTAGAATACTTGGAGAAGTCCTGAAGAATACTTGTACTATTTTGATTAAATAGTGAAAATCTTGGTAAAGCCAAGGACTGTACGTAGCCCTGTCGATTAAGGGGGTGAACCAGTATAAATATCTTGTGTGATTTATTATTCTGTCTTAGATTAAATTCCGCTGCACTCTTTAACAAACTTTTTCAAACTTATAACTGCTAGTTTTCGAAAAAGAAGTTAAAAATCACACACACAATTCAAACCCCCCCCCCTTTCTTGTGTATTTTCGTTACTATCAGAGACGTGAAGAGAATGAAGGTCGAAGTGGATATATCCAATCTGCCCAAGGAACTCATGGCTAAATGAAATAAGGAGACTAGAAGTTCTAAAACAGTTGCAAATACTGTTCCTGTTGCTACCCCATCGTCTTCAGACCAGCAAGTAAATGTAGTCCCTCCATCGTCTTCCATGAGGACTCGTTTGATGTGCACCTCATCTACTAAGAGGAAGATGACACCCTTTGAGAAATATCAACCATCATCCGCTCCTAAGCCAAAGAGGAGACGATTGGTGAAAGTCGTTGTGAAAGAGACAACTGAGAAGATTCCTTCTCTAGTTGTTATCGAACAGACTAAAGTTGCATCTATTGAAAAGGATGAAGATGCACCTGCTGAATTTCCTGAAGCTCCTGCTGAAATAGACCAAGTTGTTGCGGAATCTCCTTCTGACTACATACTTATATGCAATTTTTGCCCAACAACTTTCAACCCTTCATCGAAAACATCTTCGATGTGAAGGATGATGGAAGCTGCGGTTTCCGTTGCATAGCAAAAAAACTAGGAATGGGAGAACCTATATGGTTTGGTATTCAAACCAAGATTCTCGCCGAGATGGAAGAACGAAAAGAAGTCCATGCGAGAATTCTAAGTTCAGAAGTTGAATATCAAATGGTGGTGAACGCCATAAGGCTGGCACCTCAAGAGCCTGCCTTTGAACGAAACTGGTTCTCAGTCCTTGACATAGGATTGATTGTTGCAACTTCTTTCAATATCGTTTTGGTGACCTTGTCCAACCAAGGAAGCTGCACTTACCTGCCTCTCACCGGACCAGTGCCTCCATCTCCTAAGGTTGTCGTTCTTGGCCATATAAACAAAAATCACTGGGTTCGTGTAAAGCTTCATGAGGACTCACCATTGTCGCCAACATATCCTCAATGGCCTTTCCGCTGCTCTATGGATGCTGCTGGATGGGAAACCCCATTTCTTCCAAGAATAAGCTAGTACCAAAAGATTCTTGAAGACCAGCTCAATTCTTTTGTCCATAATTTCTTCTCAGGACCTATTTCGGTCCTGGAGCATTCTCCTTCTTATGAAGATGAATCAAGTCCACTTCCTCAATCTAAAATGGTTGAAGTAGTTACTCCTCCACCTGTTCAAGTCATTGAAAATCTCTACTTGCCATCACCTATTAGAGTTTCAGCAGACCTTGCATCTCATGAAGAAAAGATTCATGAACTTCTTCCTTCTAAAATGTCTGTTCATACTTCCAAGAGGAAAAGAAGCTTTTCCAGATCATCAAAGCGCTTCAAAAAGCCAAAGCCTGTTCTCTCACGTTAACTCATTCCAGTGTCAATTGCGACTCTTGGATATCAATTCTACTTTTCTGCACAATTATGGGCACCTCCTTGCTGCTCTCACAAGCATTTCAAATTTCTAGACAGTCAGCAAATTGACTTCTTTCACTTTGACTGGGTTATATGGCAGTCTCAAGGATATATTGCCCGTGCATCATTCTTCATTCTTCAGCAGACCAAAGCTCTAGTGTTTCAGCTAGGGTCATGGATGATTATATTGCTACCCTTTTGGTAATCAAATGTCTCTCCTCTTGAAGTTCCAGTCATGGTATCTAAGGAAGACTTTGATATTTTGAAGGCCCCTGACCTAAAATTCGCAGAAACTGTGCCTTTCATCAGCAGTGCGATCATCGCTGTCCAATCTCCTGATATGGGATTTGGTTTGAGTCATAGGGATTCTGATGCTGAATATAGGGTTGAGTCCCCACCAACTCCTATTTATGTCGCAGTTCCAGTGGATGAAAGAGTTGTAGAAGAGCATAAATAGGAATTTTCCACTTTCAAAGATAATATCCGAGAGGATATTAATGCCTTAGCTGCGAAGAATGAGAAGCAGATTGAAGCATGGGATGCCAAAAATGAGAAGCTACTTGAAGAAATGAACAAGAAGAATGAGAAGCATATTGAAGACTTGGACGCAAAGTTTGATGCCAAGTTCAGCTCACTGCACATGATGATGTCCAAGATCTTGGAGAAACTGAACTGAAGAAATCCTTCAACTTTTTTATCCCTAACCTCTATTTTATTTACCGTTCCTTTACTTACTATTCAGATTCTTTACCCTAACAATTTTTATATAGTCTGCCTTAATGATTTCTATCATTTTTCTATATTACATATCGTCTGTTTGCACCTTTGCTCATTGTTTTTGTTAATGACAAAGGGGGAGAGAATAGAGAAAAAGCCTTAGAAATAGGGGGAGAGACGAGAAAGCCTTAGAAAAAGCCTAAGTTGAGGGGGAGCAAAGAGCAAAATAACCCTAGAATAACTTAGAAAATTATTGCTTTTAGGGGAAGCTAAAAATCATGTTAGACTAAAATAGGTTATACATGTGAGGGGGAGAGTTCGACTGTCTTCCTCGTTAGAACGTTTGCCATGATATTAAGATATATGTTGCTTATAAATATTATAATGATATGTTCTGATACTATGTCTTCACATTTTCCAAATTGCTCTGATACATATCCTTATAGCTCTGATACATGTCTTAATAGTAAGCTCAAATGAATCTATATCAAGATAGCTCTGATATATTTGCTTAAAAGTGATTATATCTTTCAAACCTATAATGCTTAGAATTCATATCTATACATGCTCTGATACTTCTATGGATTTTAAGACATACGACTCTTAATACCCTAGGTCTTTCAAAACAGTAAGCTCTAATACATTTTCACAATAATAGATTAAACATTTTTCTCAATAAAATTGACTTCATAAAAAAGGGGGAGGTTGTTAAGTTCAAACTATTTCACATTTTATCATTTTTTAAATAATACAATTTTTCCTAAGGTTTAATCATGATAGATAAAGATTTCCTAAGACTTTATATGTGTTATATTTCAGGAAATATCTATCAAACATCTGCCCACTTTTGAAGAACCAAAAGCAGCTTGTTCAAATGTATCGCTTGAGAAAATGAAGAAAGAATGTTTGTTGTAACGCCCCAATTTTCGGACAAGGGTTACATAGTAAATAAGTAGAATTAACGCTTTAGAAATATCCTTTCAGAATATCTCAAGTTTCCAAAACAAAACTTCTCTCATATATTTATAATAGTGTAACTCGTTAACAATATAATTATGCATCAAAGGAACTAACATGTAATGAAAATAGTATTCAGCACCACATGTGCTAATTGTTCAAAACAGCGGAATTAGAAAGCATGTTTCCAAAACATTCATTAGGTTTCTAAAAGAAGTTTCTCTTCTTATTCTTTTCAAAACTATTAAGCCTTTACTTTTCCAAAACAAGGTCTTTATACTTTATTTTGAAAGGAACCCCATTCCCATGGTAGCTTACTCTAATTCCTCGGCTAGCGCACAAAATGACAATTGGTAATAAGGCATAGCAATATTGCAACAAGCAAGGACAAGGGAGACGGTAATTCAATCAACATGTTATCAAACATAAAAGGGCATACATAATCAGGTATGGCTTGCTCTTTTCATATGAGCTAAATAGAATGCTTCATAATTAACAATAATCATGTAGAGCATGGGTACATATCTAAACAGATATAAAACATGCGCGGAAAAGAGAGCATGCTTACCATTAACAGTAAGGCAGGAACTTCAATCAAGTCAAGACGCACATACAAGAATTAAATTCAAGCAATTTAAAGTCGGGTTGTTCTTAGAACGCCGTCGACTAACAATCAGCATCATAGTACATTGTTATATACATATGCTTAATAGCTAATGTAACGAAGTGCCCTTACTGAAGAATTGTTCGATCCGGGTGATTGCGTAAGCTCTATTGGTCCTAGTCGGTCCGAAGTCTCGTAAACCTTCAAGAAACATAGCCTAGCTTAGAATTTGAAGCTCAATCCTAAGGTCCTTGCTTCCCGCTCGTTAGTTCCAAAGTATCCGTGTTCCCAATCTTTGTACCTTACACACAAATGCTTACTAAGTTATTATTCAAATCAACTACCTAATACTTTTTACTTAAGTCCTAAGTGCTGGACCAACTCTATGTCTATACACACACAACCTTAAGACTTTTATTGTTCTAAAAAAATTATATTTTTAATTCTTTTGGGACAAACCTTAGACAAGTTATTAAATCTTTTTAAGGTTCATAATTCATCTCCATGCTTTAAATAAATCATTTTCAAAATCCCAAACTTTTAATAAAGCACTTTCTAGTCCTTAAACTTTAAATAAAACACTTTTTAGTCCTCAAACTTTAAGTAAATTATTTTTCACCCCAAACTAAAAACTTAGCTTTTTCTTTAGCCCAAACAACATAAGATCTTTTTCTTTTTCATACTCAAAAACATTTCTTTTCATTAAAAACTTAAAAACTTTAAAATTTCAAAAATCAAGTTTAAATTTCCAAATTTAGTTCTTAACATTTTATCACCAAACAAATTCAAGGATCAATTTTTCAAAGTCCCAAAGCTTACCCTTGCTCTCGGCCTGTACTTCTTTTACCCAAAAAAATTCTTTCTTCCACTATTAATGTTATCTTACCCAAATAAACATTTTCCCTTCACAATACTTATTGAAAGAAAAAAAATCTCACCCCAAAAAAAATACATATATTCGGCCATAGCTTGTTCAAGGCCAAGTTCCAATTTTTTTCAAAACAAATTTATGCACAAGCTTAGTTAAGCAATATCTATGGTAGAAATCAATTTAGAAGTGCAAAATCACTTTTTCAAGAAACCAACTTTTTGAAAAATAATGTTGATTAGGTTGTTGTTCCAGTTATTTCTAAGAACTTTTAAGAAGAAGAAATGTTAAAAGCTAAAAACATTGACCCAAAATCACTTTTGAAAAAGATTTTTCAAAGAAACACTTCCATGAAAGTGTAACTTAAACTAAACTTATTATTTGCTAAAAACTAGACTTTCTAAAGAAATAAAACCATGAGGATAAAGATTAGCATTTTACCTTCAACTTTGATGAAGGAAGCTAGCAAGGAAGAGAAAAAAATGATGGTGGATGAGGAGTAGCGGCCATGGAGGTTTTTGTGGTGGAGGAAGAAGAAATTTCACTTTCCTTTTCTTTCACTTAAACTATCTTAAACTCACAAGAAAGAAAACAACAAAAATGGAAGTGAGGAGTAGTCGGGTGGCCGGCCATGTAAGGAGGAAATTGGAGAAAATATCTCCTTAATGCACTTCTTTATCCATTGGTTAAAAGGATTAATCAATTTAATTATGACAATAAAAAAAATGGAAAGATTCGTTTAACCATATTTGTGGTAATAATTCTAATCAATAAAACTTGATATCACATCAAGTCATATTCAGCTTTTGATGACTTGCGTCGATCATTCACTTGCGTCCGATCCCATCTCCGGGCGGTGAAAATATTTTTATTACGTTTACGGAATCCTCTCGACATTCTAAGACTTTCTATCTACTCGTAAAATGCTAAAAATGTCTCAGTCTAGCCTTTCTCCTTAGGAATAAATGTTTCTACAAAAATCTCTACCGCTCGTCGGGAATTTCCCCGGGCTCAGGAATAAAAGCATATTAATATTACTGTCAAAATAATTCAAATTAAACATACATCAATATTAAGATAATGAGAAGGCATTGTTCCTTCTCTAACTTTAGTCGGGTCAAAATTAGGGTTTCTACCCTTCGGCGGTTTAACATTTTTCGACTGTTTTAAGACGAAATTGAAATCTTTCAACGGCGTAGTGAATTACTACTCTAAGAATGATCTCAAAATAATTGAGTCATGAATGTAATTATTTATTCATTTATTCAAACACTTTCATGCAAAAATCCGTTTAATAGTGCTTAACGCTTACGAATAATAAATTAATTAATTAATAAATATTCTTATTATTTAAAATATTCGAGGCCTTACAAAAATCATCCAACTTCTTGGGAGCAACCCATACATTAGAATCCCTGGAGACCGAAACTGAAATGAGCTTATGAGGAGGCCCTTCCAACGTCATGGATAGGGATACACCACCCACTCTAATGCCATTCCAACGTCACCATGTTCCAAACCTTTCTCTGCCAATGAACCGCAGCGGCCGGAACCAGCTGCAGCCTCCCCATTGCCATCTAGGGGCATAGAAACCCTAACAGAGCTTTTCATTTTTCTTTTCAAATTCAATAAAAATATATAATAAAGTTCAAATAACATTAAATGAAATTCATCACACAATATATAATGCCTACAAAATAAATCATTCGAAATTTAAATTCAACCTTCAACATAAATAACTAGTTAATATATATAAAAATTTGAGAAATTAAGTTTAGTTAATTTAAAAATATACATTCATTTATTAAAATTATTAATAAGATAGGATAAAAAAATATAATCAAAGTTATAAGATAGGGCTTCATTTTCCGAAGGACAAGTTGGCCAAACTTTGGATGCCTTCTGAAGAGGTTGAAGTGATAGACCTCGATCACAACTATTTTGTTGTGCAGTTCAGCAACAAGGAGGACTATGCTCATGTCTTTGATGGCGGCCCTTGGGTTATCCTAGGGAACTAACTTGTCATTCAACAATGGAAGCCAGGGTTCATCCCGACAAAAGGTGAACTTGGAAAGGTTGCTGTCTGGATTCGTATTCCCGGGCTTCCTATCGAATTTTATGGGAGGCACTTTCTCTGAAGCATCGGAAATTCATTGGGAAGGATGTTGAAGATAGATGAGTTCATGCTGGGAAGGACACAAGATGAAGTGTTGTAGAAAGAAGGGACGGAGAGGGCATGTTTCGCCAGGGTATGAGTCGAAGTAGACCTCAGCAAAGCCCTAGTGGTGAAGTTTGAATTGAATGAGCAGTCCTACAAGGTTGAGTATGAGGGGCTGAATCAAATTTGTTTCCATTATGGTTGCTTTGGCCACCGTGTGAACGGGTGTCCGCTTCTTTCTCAAGCCACCACTAACCCTGACGGCGGGTCTCCCGTGGAAGCGAAGCAGACGCAGCCGGCGGAAGACGTCCAACCGTTTGGCGACTGGATGATAGTCCGGCGCACTAAGAGGAAGGTCAAGAATGGAACGCTAGCTACAGTAGGGAAAATGAAAAATGATTTGAATGCCTCGTCTAGGTTCAATGTATTGTTTAATGATGTCTCAATGCAAACTGAAGCAATTTTTTCAGCCCCTGATGTGCACCCACAGAAGCAAGTTCTTATTGCTAACAATGATACTCCTACAATTGAGGAAGGGTCAACTTTCACGAAATTGGGAGGAAATTTAAAAGGGAAGCAAATTACGGAAATAGGGCGTAAATCAAGGGCGGATTTGGAAACAGTTGCACAGGAAAAAGAAATCATATGGAGTGATGCAAAATCTGCCCAAGGGAGATAGCGTGGCTAATAAGTTAAATGTTGCCAGTTGCCACTCCTAGGGCACATGGTAACCAATCACGTGCTCTGCATGCAGATACTATTGCGATGGAGAATCAAGAGAAGAACAAAGATGCACAACCGCTCTCCATTCTGAAAAATGATAAACGTACCAGCCCCCACTAGATCTCTTCTCGACTGGCTCCTACCATGAAAGGTGGTTCTCAGGCTGCCCAAAAGCAGGTGGTTCTTAAGGGTACCTTGGGGAAAGAGAATGGCAAGAACCCAGTGATTAGGGGTGGAAGTAGGCTGGGCTTTGCTAGACTTTGCTTAAATAGGCCTGGCCTGGTTAAAAAATTCAAGGCCTGAGCCTGGCCTGTTGTTTGCCATAGGCTTTTTTTTAGGCCTGAGCCTGATCTGTTTGAAAGCCTGGCCTGGCCTGGTAGCCTATTTAAAAGCCTGTTTTATTGCAATAAATTCAACTAGACTGAAAAGTTTAATTGTAAAATGTCAACAGACTTATAGATTAGTGAACTAAAATACAATAATATGATTATATGATCCAATTCAAAGTAAATAGGTATAGTCATTTTCTAAAGAAGTTTATATGACTAATTCATTATATAGTCTAACATATTTAGTCATATAAATAAGTCAACAACTATTTAGTTTTAAGATATTATAATAAAGATTTCAAAAAATATATTATAATAAAAATTCAAAATAATATGAATAACAAAATAAATTAATATTTACTTAAATAGGCCGGCCTGTTAGGCTGACAAGGCTTTCTGAGTGGCCCAAACCTGGCCTTTTTAACTAAATAGGCTTTTAAAAAAGCCTTGACCTTATCTATTTAGTAATTTGGCCTGGCCTGGCCTGGGCCTAATGTAGGCTAGGCCGTAGGCCCCTGTCGGCGGCCTGGCCTACTTCCATCCCTACCAGTGATGGAGGACAAATCTCCAGTACCTCCTGCTTAAACGCCTTTAGTTGAACCAGAAGCCAATGTGCATGAGGTTGGTAAGCCTCCAAAGGCTATCCACAGAGAAAGGGAAAGGATCCTATCCCCTGGCTTGTCGAAGAGAGCAACTTGAGGTTGTCCGCCATTCCACCACCTCTCATCTTATTGTGCTTAATGATTGGTTTTGAAGATTTTAATATTTTATCCTGCAATGTGCGTGGGGCAATGAATGGAAATGGCAAGATTTTTCTGAAGGAAATTATCCGAAGTAGAAAGCCAGATATTATTATTCTGCTCAAGCCTCGATGTCAATTCAACCGAGTGAGACTATTTTGGAACTCCTTGGGTTTCTCTCCAGCCTTTCTTGAGGAGGCTGTTGGGTTTAGTGGTGGTATTTGGTTCTTAACTCAGGACTCATCTCAGGTATATGTTCGTTTGCTAGATTCCCATAGCCAGATTATCTCTTTTGAGCTTCGGAAACACAGTTGCAGATTATTTTGCCAAATTGGGATGTGATAGAGAGACCCCGTTGTGGGAATGGTGCGGATTTTCCTCCTAATTCTCTGTGATCTTTTGGTGCTGTTCTTTCTGGCCAGTTGGGACTGCTCATCCTCTTAATTTTTCTGTGCCTATTCTGTTCGCTGGTGAGGATAAATGGCCATTAATTCAAGTTGTTAGTCTGCTGCGTTTGCTGATGCTGGGGCAGTTGTGGGGCTTTGGAGATTACTTTCCTATGGTTGTTGTGTATACTACTGGTTGTGTAGCATGGTTCTTGTTATCCACTGCTGCTGTCATCCCTTGCTCTTTTTCTATTGGGCTTTTAAGAAATATGCACTATCCAGCCTCTGGTTTTATGTTTCTTGTGTAGCAGATCCCTTGTCCTGTGTGTGGGTTTTGTGAAAGGTTCATTGGGGACCTTGTATTAATAGACTAGTAGTCTTTATTTCTAGCCTAGTAGTTGCTTTGTACGGTTAACTTAGCTCACTTGAGAGAGCTTGTTCTCAAGTCTTTTTAATTAATACAATTATCCTTTCTAAAAAAGAAGATAGCCTGTCTTGGCTCTGCAGCAAAGTGTATGCGTCTCGTAATTCAGCCCGAAGGGAGTCCCTTTGAGGACACTTGTCTGAACTTAATTATAAGGAACTCCGTTCTTCCCTGGCTCATGATTTGGGATTGGAACGAAAATCTTCATCCTTTAGAAGTCTGAGGCGATGAGTTATTTGCTTCCAGAGCAGCTCAGTTCGCCGCTGTTCTAGATGATTGTAGAATGGTGGATTTAGGGGCCTCTGGTGGAAATTTTACTTGGTTCAGGAAAGCTAATAATAGGCTTGTCCTCTCTAAAAAATTGGATAGAGCCCTCGGTAATGTGGATTGGCATATTGTCTTCCCGGAAGCACACATGGAGATCCTCCAAAGAGTGCACTCGAATCACTACCCTGTATTGCTTCATTGTGGGGCGTCTAACCATAATCCTTCACCCCGCCTGTTTAGATTCATGGCTGCTTGGGCCGATCACCCTAACTATCAGGGAGTCATTTAAAATGCCTGGCGCCTGGGAGAGGAGGACATCTACTGTAAATTGAAGAGAGTTCATGTTGATTCTCTGGATTTTAATCAGAATGTCTTTGGCAACATTTACAGAAGGGAACGCATAGCAGAAGCCCGCCTCAAGGGTGTCCAGCGGGAGCTTAATCATTTGGTTACCTCCGACCTCGTCAGGTTTGAAGTGGAGCTGCAATGTGAATACATAAATATTTTGAAGCAGGAAGAGTTGATGTGTACCAGAAGGCCAGGGAGAACAGGGTTGGATTTGGGGATAGAAACACATCTTACTTCCATGCCCATGTTGTTATTCGTCGGAAGCATAATAGTATTCATCGTCTTAAATTACAAGATGGGTCGTGGTGCTCTGACGATATAGTTCTTGCGCACGAAGCTCAATCCTTCTTCATGAATTTGTTTAAAGAAGACTCAAGCTTGCAAGGTTCTACCATGGATCATGATGTGTTTCCTTCTTGTACGGAGGCAGCCAAGTCCCTTCTTACCATGCCAATGACAAAGGAAGAGGTGAGGAAAACGTTAATGTCCATGAAGTCTTACACTGCTCCAGGCCCGAATGGTTTTCAGCCCTTCTTTTGTAGGAATTTTTAGGACCAAGTTGGCGATTCCCTATGGCGGTTAGTGACAGAGGCGTTTTAGTCGGGTACGGTGGGTTCTAATTTGGCAGAAATCATGGTTTTTCTTATCTCGAAGATCGATCATCCTTCCTATATCAAGAAGTTTCAACCAATTAGCTTGTGTAACGTGACTTATAAGCTCGTCACCAAGGTTCTGGTGAATAGAATGAGACCATTTCTGAACGACATAGTGGGACCTATGCAAAATAGTTTTCTTCTGGGGAGAGGAACTATGGACAATGCTTTTTTGGCTCAAGAAATTGTTCATTTCATGAATAGTTCCAGTGCTCGAAGGGGGTCCTTAGCTTTCAAGATTGACTTGGAGAAAACGTATGATAGTATCTCTTGGGATTTTCTTCAGGAGACTCTTCAGTTTTTTGGTTTTCCCACAAGGACGATTAAGCTAATTATTGCATGTGTTTGTTCATCTCATATTTCAATTCTTTGGAATGGCTTGCGGTTGCCATCCTTCAGACCAAGGCGTGGACTCAGACAAGGTGATCCAATGTCTCCTTACCTTTTTGTTCTCAGCATGGAAAAGCTTTCAGTTCAAATTCAGCAGCTTGTCGATTCTGGATCTTGGGAACCCATTCGGGTGGCTGAGGGAGGTCCCCCTATTTCCTATCTTTTATTTATGGATGATGTTCTTCTCTTCTGTAGAGCTTCTATCTCTCAAGTGAATCTGATTGCTAACACACTGGCTCTCTTCTCCAATAGTTCTGGGCTCAAAATTAATATCGCCAAGTCAAAAGCAATCACTTCCACTTCAAAGGTGTGAGACCGGAGTTGAGAGATGAAATTAAAAGCATTGCGCCCATTCCATTTGTTCAGGATCTTGGTAAGTATTTGAGATTTCCCATAAAGGAGGGGCGTTTAAAGTCAAATGATTTTAATAATATTCTAGCTAGTTAGAATAAAAGCATGTTAAATATGGTTCGGCGTGTCTGCCTGGTGAAATCAGTTATTGCATCTTTACCAACGTACTCGATGTAGGTGTTTTGGATGCCTAGGAGCTTGTTGTTTCGCCTGAACCAGATTATACATCGATTTATTTGGTCTAAAAATAATGGCGATAAAGGCTGGCACATGGTGAACTGGAAGCAAATCACGACTTCGAAAGGTGAGGGTGGTCTCGGCATCAGAAACATGCAAGAAACCAATACAACGCTCCTGGGTAAAGCTTCTTAGAGCATGGTTCGTCATCCGCATAAGCTATGGGTGCAAGTGTTTCACCATAAACACTTGTCAAATGAGTCATTTTTCAAGATTAACATGCACCCTAGGGCTTCGCTAGTTTAGAAAGGAATTCTAAGAGCCCGCAATTAGATACGTGATGGCTTCCAATTCCACGTCGGTAATGGTAGTTCTTCGATCTGGTTTGAGGATTGGAGCGACACTGGGCCTCTTTCTCACCAAGTTTCATTCGCGAACATTTCTGATGTTGATCTCAGTTTCAGCGATGTAATGGAAGAAGGTCACGTTAATCTGAATCTGTTCAGCACCTGGTTGCGAGTTTAGGTGCAAACTTTTCTTGAATAGCTCGTGATTTCTTCTTCTGGCCAGGGGGAAGACGACTGGATTTGGAGCAATAACCACGCAGGGAAATATAGTGTCAAGGACGCCTATCAGTGGCTGGATGGGCGTAATCGACAATAGGTGTCATCAATGAATTACGACTAGGTCTGGAGACTCGTGATTCTGGAAAAGCTCAGGCTCTTTATTTGGCGTTGTATGCAAAATGCGCAGCTAGTAAATGCGAATAGGTTTTGCTGCAATCTAGCGGCATATGCAGAGTGTTCTCGATGCCTAGCCTCGGCCAAAGACATCCTCCACTGTCTTCAAGATTGTCCGCGGGTTCAAGATATCTGGGTTCGTTTGGGAGCTTTCACTTGGCCGAATTTCATGTCCATGAACACTCAACAGTGGCTTCAAAATCAGGCTGTAAGTGAGCATCGTACCAAGTTTATAGTAGCGGTGCTGCTATATGGATCGAAAAAAACAGACACGAATTCAACGAATTCACAATATAACCAATCAAGTTTTGCCACAACACATCAATGATTGCATTAGAAGAAAGATCAAACGGTGCCAATTGAATTCGTTGCTTTCGTTGTGGGATAGTTCGTAACATTCATCATTATCCTTATAGTAGGGGTTCGGGGGATTTCGAGGTGGAGGAACAATGTTTTACTCGACAATCACCTGTGGGCTAGTGCTGAAGCATGGCGGCACACATGCCACATACATGATGAGCTGCTGGTTTTCTTGAATCAGGAAATTATGGCTGATCCATCCACACATCTTAATATTGTTTGGGTTCCTTCTGGGCATCGTGCAGTAAAGATGAATTGTGATGGTAGCTTCTGCCCGGATCGTGAATGCATGGGGTTGGGAGTGGTTTTACATAATGATAAAGGTGGATAGGTCTGTGGCTTAGCAGGTGTTAGCCTGGAAATTTTCGAAGTCTCGGTTTGGTCGAAGTATACGCCATGAGATGATTTCGACCGAAATGAGAAATACTTGGCCAAAACTAACAAGGTAGTTTCCAAGGTTAGTTGGCCATAACGGCGGCATGCTGAGTTGAAGTCAAATGCACATTGGAGACAAGATCGTGAAACGAACAAGTGTCAGAACTTGTTCTTGACTGGAGCCTAAATATGCATGAAGCTGTCTTTCGACAAAGTTCATTCGAGCAATTAGATCAATAGGACACGTGTAGAAGGAAGAAACAAAAAGAATACACATGTAAAGACCAGAAGAAATGATCGTTGCAAGCAGTTAGAAGGTTTTTCCTATAAATAGAAGAAATAAAGGCAGATTTAGGGTCTTTCGCACACATCACAACACGCCCGGTAGTGTTAACCCTCACCCCTACGCCATAAGTCCACTTGTAGCGACGCAGAGCAACACGAACGAGACACACATGGGTGACCGAGTGATGGTCTACTGGCCAAACCTTTAAATTTCATGAAAACCTTTGTAATTTTCCTGCACTTTACCTTTTAATGCAATTTTTTTATTTCTTTTCTTTTTTTTTTTACTCTGCCTCTCCTCTTTCGCCGCTTGGAAGCGCTTCCCTTTCAAGTCTCTTATCTCAAACCCGCATGATCAACCCGCTCGAAAGACTTTCGACGGACTCACGCCATCCACTCCACAGACGCACTCCACGCACACCGGGTAGAGTTCCGTATTCCCAAGATCCGTAAGAGGATAGAATCTAGCCTCTTCATAAACATTCAGATTTTCTTGTAGTGTTACCCTGATTACCAAAAATCAGCGTAAATAAATTGGCATGCTCGGTGGGACCAAGGGAGTATGTTTTCATTTGAAATTATCCCTGTGCCTTAAACGAATTTTTCTAATTCAGAAGATTGTTTTTGAATTAAGAAAAGGCTTAATAGCACTTTTGGTCCCTCACATTTCACGATTGGGATTTCTGGTCCCTCTTGCAATTTATTAGCATACAATGTCCCTCACGTTTACCAACTGTTGCAGTTTTGGTTTTCCATTTATCTGCTGTTAGAAACTTAACATTTTTCATCCATGTGCCTCTCACGTGACATCTTCTTCCTTAGTGACGAAAGTTTCTGTCACTAAACCTTCCTCAACATTCATCTTCTTCCTCACAACAAATCAGAAACCCCAAATCGCAGCAGAAAATCAATTTCAGAATCAGAAAGAGTATTGTTAGAAATTAACGTTTTTTATCCTTCTCACTTCCCAGATCAGAAACCCAGAGCCACCAAATCAGAAACCCAGAGCAACCAAAATAGAAAACCCCAAGGCGATAACAATGAAGATGGAGGGAAATGGAGAGATCAAGAACCTTATAATGGAGGAGACGATAACAATGATCGTGGCTGCTGCGACCAGGTTCGTGATGGCTCCGTAGAACTTCGATCTGGAATCTTCTGGTCAGAGCAAAGATCGTGGCGAATTTGGGTGGTGACGGAAAGGTCGAGGACACCGGAGCGGTGAGGAAGGTGCGCCAGTGGTTTGAGAAGGGGACGAAATGGTGGTGCGGCGTGGTGCAGTGGTCATTGGCAGAGGGAGTTGGACATGCACCTAGTAGATCTTGAAGTTTAAAGATGAGGGAGGGAGTTTCTGGGTGAGGGTGGAGGTTACGGTGGGGATGGGGTTTCTGGGCATACTAGCATGTGATTGATGAAGTTGAAGGTGATTGGGGTTTATCTCTGGGTTTGTTTTTTTGGGGAGATGATGAAAGAGGTAGATCCTGATGAAGAAAGTGAAGAAAGGGGTAGGAGTTGCGTGGTTTTTTTTTCGTGGAAATTTGATGAGGAAGAAGATGATCATGAAGGAGAAGATGAATTTTCTGAAATCTTGGGATAATTATCGAATTCCTCACAATCTTATAAACGAACCTTATGGGATGCCTTGGTCGATGATGCAAGGGATAGGAACTTATCCCATGATGTGTTTCGAATATATGGTTTCGAAGGGTTCCCCAGGAAACATGTACGTAGCATCAGGGTCAGGGGCAGTTGGATCGGGAAATATGGGACCCCCTTTTTCTAATATGGGTGGTTCCCTGTTTGCCTTGACCAACAACACGGTTAATGTTCTTAGGCAACAAATTAATGACAATAACCATGAGTTAGTCAATGCGTTGACTCAACAAATTGGTACAGTCTTTAGTCCCATGATTAGAGACACTACAGTTGCCTACCAACTATTGACGACTCAACTGGGTCAAATTGCGGATATTTTTGGCACACCAGAACCTATAATGGGACAAATTGCTCAAGCTGGTCGACAAGCGCCTTATACGACTAACTAACCCCATATGTTGGAGATTCGACCTAATCAACAGGTTCATCATCATGAACCTGTCCACCAAGTCAATCTTGGTCGAATCGAACAGGTTCCACAGAACAAGTCTGTTCACCAAGTTAACGTTGGTCGAATCGAACAGGTCCCACAAAATGAGCCTGTTCACCAAGTTAATCTTGGTCGAAATGAAGGGGTTCCTGATAATGAACCCATTCACCAAGTTAATCTTGGTTGAAATGAGTAAATCTGGGTTTTGGTTAATAGAAACCAAAATGCCAAACGAATTCTAGAAAGAGTTCGACAAAACAATTTTGGGGGGCAACAAAATATTGCTAATATTGTCGAACAGTTGTTGAATCAACACGGATTCAATGTGGGGCTATGCTAATAGACCACATTTAGTCTCAGCTTTTCCTGAGTTGGTTCTTCAAACCAAATTTCCAAGGGGATGGAAAGTCTCTATTGTTCACTAAATTCTCAGGAGACGTCAAAGAGTCCGCGATCGAACACATCGAAAGATACCAGGTCGAAGCTGGAGATTTGGTGAATAATGAATACTTGAAAATAAAGTATTTCCCTAATTCTTTGACTAAGAACGCTTTCACTTGGTTCACAATGTTACCACCAAATACATACTCAACATATAGGAGATTTGGCCCAACTGGCCAATAGGATCAAACAAGTTGAGTACCTTAGGCAAGAGAAATTAAAAAAAAAAAGTAAATTGCCTAAGAAAGAGAAGGTGGCTTATATCGGAGCAGGCGATATAGGTCGAAATGATCCCATGACGCTCAAACTTGAAGAGAAAACCACCATGAAGATCGATTCCGATCTATTACAGGTTCAAAGCACCAACTCCATGGAGCCTATGGCAATTTGTACTATAGGCACTGTTGAGAGTTCTGAGCCTAAGACCAACGTTGTCAGAGAGACGATGGTATTTGGTACAAGTTGGGCTCGAATTTTGGCTTACATAGCTGGAAACAGAATTGAATCGGCTTTAAAAGCCGAAAGTGTGTCACTAAGAATGACTGAATTCGGAGATTCTGACTCGGAAGATTCAAGAATCGAGAACAACAGGTGCCTCAAGTAGTCGAGATGGCACAAGAAGCAAAAAACGTTGAAGTCATTCAAGATGGGTCATCTGATTCGGATGATTATGAACAGTTTGGTGAAGATAGTGGGAACCAGATGGAATTACCAATCGAAGACACAAGGCTTGATTGTATATATGACGACAGTCCTCTTGGATTCGAGAAACCACTTTTTGACTCAATAAAAAAGATGGAAGCTCAAGATCCTCTAAAAGAAATAAATTTGGGGGATGAGTCGAAGAAAAGGCCCACATATATCAGTTGATTGATTGATCCCAAATTAAAAGCACAAATGATTGAGCTCTTGCACGAGTACAAAGATTGTTTTGCTTGGGATTATAATGAAATGCCGGGTTTGAGTCGAGAATTGGTAGAATTAAGATTCCCAGTCAGACCTGACAAATGATCAGTAAAGCAAACTCCAAGACATTTTGCCTCTGAAGTCGTGTCGAAAATGAAAAAAGAGATTGAACGAATTTTAAGAAATCGTTTCATCAGAACCGCGAGGTATGTGGATTGGCTCGCAAATATAGTCCCTGTGATAAAAAAGAATGGCACTCTTCGAGTGTGCATTGACTTTAGGGATTTAAATGCTGCTACTCCTAAGGATGAGTATCCAATGCCCGTTGTTGATATGTTAGTTGATTCAAGAGCAGACAATGCATACCTCAGTCTTTTAAACGGGTATTCAGGTTACAACCAAATCTTTATTGCTGAAGGCGATATCCTTAAAACCGCTTTTTCGATGCCCAGGAGCATTGGGGACATATGAATGGGTAGTAGTGTCTTTTGGTTTGAAGAACGCAGGCGCTACATACCAAAGGGCGATGAATACCATATTTCATGATTTGATCGGCCAATTGATGCAATTTTATATCGATGATATAGTAATAAAGTCTGCATCAAAAGATGAACATCTAGATCATCTACGACTATCGTTCGAAAGTATGAGGAAATTTGGGTTGAAAATGAACCCTATTAAATGCGCCTTTGGTGCTGTTGTAGGGGATTTTCTTGGCTTTGTAGTCCATAAAAAGGGAATTGAAATTAACAAGAACAAAGCCAACGCAATCCTAAGTACTCAACCTCCTTCGACGAAGAAACAACTTCAGTCACTACTCGGAAAAATAAACTTCTTGAGAATGTTCATTTCAAACCTAAGTGGAAAAATTAAAAAAAATTCGCCACTCTTGCAGCTGAAGAAAGAAGAGGAGTTTTGTTGGGAAGCTGAACACCAAGAAGCTTTTGATGATATTAAGAGTTACTTGGCGAATCCTTCGGTGATGACTCCGCCAATAAGGAATAAGCCCATGAAATTGTACATTTCTGCATCAGATGAAACAATAGGGAGCATGTTAGCTCAAGAGGATGAAAATGGAGTTGAAAGAGTCATTTACTACCTTAGTCGAATTCTAAATGATGCAGAAACCAGATATCACTCCATTGAAAAGTTGTGCTTATGTCTGTACTTTTCATGTGTGAAGTTGAACTATTATATAAAGTCAATCTATGTTATTGTCTATTCTCATTTCGACGTTATTAAACACATGTTATCTAAGACAATATTGCACAGTCAAATTGGGAAATTGACGCTGGCTTTATCCGAATATTCTCTGAAATATTCACCCTTAAGATCAATGAAAGGCCAGGTGGTAGCATATTTTTTGGCTGAACATTCCTTGAAGGAGGTGCAAGAGACGCTGGTTAGCCTTAAACCTTGGAGGCTTTTCTTTGATGGATCGAAACATCAGAAGGGAACAGGAATAGGGATTTTGATCATATCTCCCCAAAATATCACAACAAGGTTTATGTTTAAAATCCAAGGCTTTTCTTTGATGGATCGAAACATCAGAAGGGAACAGGAATAGGGATTTTGATCATATCTCCCCAAAATATCACAACAAGGTTTAAGTTTAAAATCCAAGGCATTTGGTCTAGAAATGATACTCATTTTGGGAGCAAAAACGGTCGAGATTAAAGGTGATTCAGAGCTTGTGGTAAAATAGTTGACTAAAAAATACAAGTGCACAAACGAAAGTTTGATGAGATATTGTGTAAAGTCGTCCCACTTATTCGCTAAGTTCGATGAAGTCGGAATACAACATGTGCCAAGGGTCGAGAACCAAGAAGCCAATGGGATTGGCCCAAATTTCTTTTGGTTACAAAGTCTCAAAGAAGAAACTGAAAGAATTGATAAGAATAAGAGCAAAGCTAGTACCAGATCAGAAATTTGAAGTCTTAACAATTGACAATTTACTTCCTAATGATTGGAGGAAACCTATAGTGGATTATTTACAAAACCCCAACTCAACTTCTGATCGAAAGGTAAGATATAGGGCATTGAGGTATGTGGGCAATGAATTATTCAAGTGAAATGCTTCTGGGACTTTGTTAAGATGCCTTGATGAAGATGAGGCTTTGATTTCCGTTTCACAAGTTCATGGCGGATCCTGCGGTGCTCACCAAGTTGGCCATAAAATGAAATGGTTATTAATTCGACAGGGTGTTTATTGGCCAACCATGTTAAAAATTTGTATTGAATATGCCAAGTCCTGCCAAGATTGCCAAAAACATGCAGGAATTCAGCACGTACCAGCAAGTGAGTTACACTCAATCGTTAAACCTTGGCCCTTTAGAGGTTGGGCTACCGATTTAATTGGTGAAATTAGTCCGTCTTCATCTAAAGGCCATAAATACATCATTGTGGATATTGGTTATTTCACCAAGTGGGTCAAAGCGATTCCTTTGAGAACTTCTATGGTTATGCTTTAATTGCGTGTGATGCATAAGTTTCAAAATACTGTCTTGCTCACCCCCACTCCCTGCGATTCAAATGTCTATACTACTTGTTAGCATGTATGCTTGGACTCATCTTCTTTTTGATGAAGTCAAAAGGGGGAGAAAGGGTCACATGTGCTTTGTAAAGACTTACTTATAAGCAAAGCTACAAGTGGAACAAAAAGGGGGAGAAAAGTGTTGATACACATTATCGTTTTGATCCCTTTATTTCTATTATCCTGGAATACTTTGTATGGCTTTTTCTTCTTTTTGATGATGTCAAAAGGGGGAGAAAAGTCTTGTGTATGCTTGATCATTTTCAGGATACTGTGCTTCAATTGCAACACAAAGGGGGAGATAAAATTGCAAAACAAAGGGGGAGATATACAAGACAAGAGAGAAAGTCAAATGATCAATCAATGTTCAAGGATGATGTTTGTCATCATCAAAAAGGGGGAGATTGTGAAGAAGGTCTCGTCCTTGGACTCGGCTGAGGTTTTGATGAAGACAAACACATCACAAAAAGAAGAAAGACTTCAAGAAGACTTCAGAAAAGAAAGACTTCAAAGAACCAGGCTCAGAACGTCAAAGATCAAACATGAAGGTTCTAGTTTTAAGTAAGTCTTGTCAACTTGGTGTGCTATGCTTTATTAAGGTTTAATTGCATTTGAAGGCTCATAAAAGATCAACTAATTGAGTATAATATGCTCTCACAAGTAAAACTTGGTAGGAACACTCAATTAGGTTTTAAACAGTCAAAAACTGAGTTTTGGACTGTCCGTAATCGATTACAGATGTGTGTAATCGATTACAGTATGTGTGTAATCGATTACCACAAGTATGTAATCGATTACCAAGTTTGAAATTTGAATTCAAACTGCAACGGTTAGTTGGTAATCGATTACCAAACTAATGTAATCGATTACCAGCACGACAAAAGTGCTTTTTAATGAACCAATGTGTCTCACAACGTTTGGGAAGCATTGTAATGGTTCATAGGCAACCTCTAGTGCCTAATATATGTTGTTTCACGAACCAATATGTCCCAAGTCATTTGGAAAACATTGCAATGGTTCATTAACAACCTTTAGTGCATTGGATGTGTTGTTTCATGAACCAATGCATCCCAAGTCTTTTGAGAAGCATTGCAATGGTTCATGAACAATCACTAGTGCCTATAAATAGTCCATGAATACTCAGAAACAAGTATGACTTGTGCCACAACTTTCACATTCATTAGAGTCATCGTTCTGAGTTCTTGTTCTCTAAATGTCAAAGAACACTTGTGTTGTTCAACTATTGAGAACTCAGAATTATTAAGAAGCCTTCATTGTAATTGCCTGGAGCATACAAACTAAGATCAATCCGTTTTGTCTAAAGGATTGAATCAGCCATTGTAAAGGCATCTTCTTCTTCATCTCTTGAATCGGTTTGATTCATTCACCGTGGTTTTCGGTGGTTGTAAAAAGGTCCTTTGAATCGGGTTTGATTCAAAGTCCACCGTGGTGATTCGGTGTCATCAGAAAGTGGTATGCTTTCTGAGGTTTGATAGGTCCTCTTAGGGTCCTTGGCACAAGTATTGCTAAGAAGACTTGATCAATCAGAAAGTGGGTTGCTTCGGGAAGATTGATAAGAGATCTTAGGGTTCTTGGTGCAAGTATCCGTAAGAGTACTTGATCAGTGTAAATCTTCACTGTGGGATTCAGTGGAGTGGTTCTTCGGAAAGTGGTAATCTTTCTGAGGGGTTCTGACTTTACTGTGGTATTCAGTTAAGGGTTTGACTTAGACAGTGTGATCTGTTCTGAGGGTTGTAATCAGTTCACTGTGTGATTCAGTGAGCGGTGATTTTCAGAAAGTGGTTTGCTTTCTGGTATAGTGAAAATCTCTGTGTGATCAGAGGATTGGACGTAGCCTTCTGGGATTGAAGGTGAACCAGGATAAAATCCCTGTGTGTTCTTCTTATCCTTCATCTTTTACTTTCAAGCAATTACAATATTCCGCTGCAATAACGCTTTTACGTTACAACTCTAATTGTACTGGAAGTCGTTTGGTACTATTAAGCGAAAATCGGGGCAACTCTGATTCACCCCCCTTCTCAGGTTGCTATCTAGACTAACAGGAAGTGCACTTTGACAAGCTCAAGGTCCTCTGCTGGCATTAACTCCGGACAATGCCTTGCAAATATTGCCAGATGTCAGTAGTAATCGTCATGTTGGCTTTAAACTCAACAAGGCGTTCTTTGTATGTTGGCCCGATTAAGCGTCTCTTTTCTATGAAAGGGAGTTCCAGTGGTGTGGATGTATCGTCTAGAGCCATGGAATCTGAAGAACAGGTCTGCGGAGGAGAAAAAGAGGGGGTGAAGTGAAAAGAGATGGACGAAGTTTCCTTACTTATAAAGAAAAGGAAAGGAAAGCAGGAGATAGAGAAGTTTAAAAGGACTGGTGGGATCGAAAGTTATTCAAAATGGTTAAGTTTATGGCCGTTCAGTTCAAGCACGTGGATCTGTGTATTGAAAGTATAACTTCCATCACTTGCCTATTTACTAGCATAGTGGGCTAGTAACTGCTCCACCATCATTACCGTCACTCTTCCATTTAATTCAACTAAGGAAAAGGATAATTAAATTTATCTTTTATTTAATTAAAAATATCACACTTCTCAACAAAGAAATCTTTCGAAGAATGATATTTTGGGGGGCATCTGTTAGCCTGGAAAATTTCCAAGTCTCGGTCTGGTCGAAGTATACGCCATGAGATGATTACCACCAAAATGAGAAATTCTTGGCCAAAACTAACAAGGCAGTTTCCAAGGTTCGACTGAAAGAACGACGGCATGCTGAGTCAAAGTCAAATGCACATTGGAGACAAGATCGTGAAACGAACAAGTGTCAGAACTTGTTCTCGACTAGAGCCTTGATATGAATGAAGTTGTCTTTCGAGGAAGTTTATTGGAGCAGTTAGATCAACAGGACATGTGGAGAATGAAGAAGCAGACAGAAGACACGTGTAAAGACAAGAAGAAATGACTGTTGCAAGCAGTTAGAAGGTTTTTGCCTATAAATAGAAGAAATGGAGGCAGATTTAGGGTCTTTCGCCCACATCACAACACGTCCGGTAGCGTTAACCCTCACCCCTACGCCATAAGTCCACTGGTAGCGACGCAGAGCAACAGGAAGGAGACACACGTGAGTGACTGAGTGATGGTCTACTGACCAAACCTTTAAATTTCATGCAAACCTTTGTAATTTCCCTGCACTTTATCTTTTTAATGCAATTTGTTTTCAATTTGTTTTCTTTTTTTTACTCTGTCTCTCCCTTTTCGACGCTTGGAAGCGCTTCCCTTTCAAGTCTCTTCTCTCAAACCCGCACGATCAACCCGCTCGAACCACTTTCGACAGACTCACGCCATCCACTCCACACATGCACTCCACGCGCACCGGGAAGATTTCCTATTCCCAAGACCCGTAAGAGGATAGAATCCAGCCTCTTCACAAACATTCGGATTTTCTTGTGGTGTTACCCTTATTACCAAAAATTAGCGTAAATAGCGGGTCATGCATTGGATGGTTCTCCCCTCCTTTCTGAAGCCTTGGCTTTGAAGCATAGCCTATTGCTCGCTTAGAACCATGGTTTTCGGCACATTGAGTGCGAGTCTAATTGTTTAGATTTAGTTGCAGCCATAAATGCACCAAGTTCAGAGATTTATGATGAGAATCTTCTCCAAATCAAGGGCCTTTTGAGTCGTGATTGGGAGGTAACAGTTCACTGGATTCCTCGAGCGGTAAATTTGGTTGCTGATTGGCTTGCTAGAGAAGGAGCTCGCCTCCTCTCATCCGGCGTTAATAGCGTTGAGGTTCCTCATGTGGAATTAGAAACCCTTCTAGTGAGGGATTTAATGTTAGCTTTGTAGTTTCCTTTTATGTATTGCTTTCCGATGAATAAAAAATAAGTTATAAGACATAGTGTAGTGGAGCATGATCTGACAGGTTGTATGTTTAAACCTCCACTAATTCTCTTGTGGTGAAGTAAATATAGGTGTTTTGTAAGCGCTCTTTAAGTCCGACAGCTTTCCCTACCTTAGATTAAGGCACCATCCCACTCACCAATTTTTTTATACCTAAAATAGAAGTTATAAGAGTTTATCCCATCCCAATCCTATTTTTATCTAAATCTTTTTATCTTTATCCCGATATATTCTCAACAAACAAATGCATTCAAATTAGTTTATTTTAATGAATATCAAAAATAATTAAAACAAATTGTAGCTCTTTATAATTTGGGAATTAGTTTTGACGTCATCCCTACTTTTTCTTATGCCACCCTCATTAATTGGTCAATTACTAATTTATCCTTAAAAACAAATTTTACTACTTTTTCGTTCTATTTTTCCCCCTACCCATATTTTCGCACTTACAAGTGAGATTTTATACATAAAATCGCACTTGTAAGTACGACCATAGCATTGTTAAACTTAAAAAAAGAAAAGTGCTGAAATCGCACTTGTAGGTGTGATTTAGTAGGAATTTTTGCACTTGTAGACGCGAATCTATTTGGATTACGTAAAAAAAAAAACAAAGTATTGTAATCGCACTTATAAATGTGATTTTATTGTAAAATTCGCACTTCTAAGTGCGATTTTAACACTGCATAGTAAAAAAAAAGATATTTGAAACTATTACACCCATTGCACTTAAAAGTGCGATTTTTACTCAGTCTAGGAATTCCAAATCGAGGAATGGGCAGAAGCAAAACGGAAAGGAGGAGAAGGGAGAATGGTGGGGAGTGCGCAAAGATGAGGGAGGGAGATTGGGGTGGGGTGTGAGAAAGGAAAGGGGGGCTTTTGAGGTTTGGCAGCAATTGAGGTTTGGAGGAAGGGGGTGTGTGAGGGAGATTGAGATGTGAGAGAGAGTTTTTTTCTTTATTATATTTAAGGGTATTTTGGGGTTTATGAAATAAAGGTAATGACATAGGAACAAGTAGAGATGACATTAAAACCAATTCTCTTATACTACAATCGGTCCTATTTATAAGAACCAAATGCAAGGTTAATCTTAGTCATTTTTATAAGAACTAAATTGAAGCTTGTGCCATAATAATTATTTTTAGACTATATTACCCTTAATAATTCTGAACTAGTAAAATGTGCAATTCATTAATCACATTCTCTCTCATTTTCACTCTCCAACACTAACCGTACAAATTGGCTTTCAAGAAAGAGATTACTCAATGAAGATATTAATAAGAAGGAGAAATGTATTAATGATAAAAATTGATTAGTAGAAGACTAGAAATTATAATAAAGGTAATTTTGGAAGTTCAATTTTATTTGAATTTTTTTTTAATGCATTTTAACTACTTTATCTATAATTTTTAAACTGTATGAATTAGATATTTAGGGCCCGTTTGGTGGACAGGATAAACAGAGACAAGATATGATAGTAATCATATCCTGTTGTTATCTGTTGTTTGTTGTGCCGCCAGGATAGGATAACACTATCGTGTCCCTTATCCTGTCCTTCATGGATAAAAGTTATCCTAAGTGGGGAGCTAGGATAGAAATTATCCTGACAGGATAGGATATCAGTTTTTTGTTTATTTATTATCATGACCCAAAATTAATTTCAATATTTATATTTTATATAATTTATAATAATATTAATTAATAAATATAAGTTTTTGATTTTAATAAAATATTAATTTTATTACTTATCAATTTTTAATTGTTATTGTTAAGTTAAATTATTTAATTACTGATAAATTTAATTAAAAAGTAAACTTATTTATAAATGGTGAAAATATTGGATTTACTCATATAAAATAATTAAATTTTCATTATCACTTACTACTACTTAGTTAACATTATTTTTCATTATTTATATTATAATAAAAATACACAAAATAATTCTTCACTAACAATAAAATAGGCTACTCACACACATATTAATATATATATAAATTATATTTTTAATAGTAAATATAGACTAATTTTTATTATCATATGATATTATTTAAAATTATTTCTCTACCTATAATATATAATTATATTTAATAATTTAAATATAAAATATTTTTGAAAGAATAATATCTTTTAATAATTTTTATCATTAATCACTTACCCCTACTAAATTAAAACTATTTGGTTACATATATAATAATTTTAATTAAAATAGACTCCTTTCGAAAAAATTAAAATAGCCGAGTTAATAAAAATTAATTTTATTTTAATTAATATTAAAAAATAAGATATTTATAAAAATTTAAAAAAAAAAATTTAATAGAATAATCACTTTTTAAAAAAAAACTATTTAAAAAATTAAATTCTAAAAAATATTATGTGTATTTTCATATCTCATCAATATATTTCAAATGTAGGATAAAATATCTTATGTGTTTATCCAATCCTGAGCCCTAAACGCGTTTTTATTTCTTAAATCTTAAATCTTAAGATTAAGATGGTAGTTATTCATAGGAGAGACTAACAAAGTTATTGACTAGTTTGACACCGTCGGTTTCACTAGTCAAAACTCAAACTTCGTTGTCTCTGTCCGTATCTCTCACTCCTCGTTCCCTCCGACCGATCGTCACTTTCTTTCACCTTCTCCTCCTGCATTCCCGTTTGAGCTCGATCCTCTCTCTCTTTTCAATTTCAGATTCTTCAATTTCATCCCTCTTTGATGGCTTCAATCTCACACGCGATCACCACCACCAACCCCTACCTTCCTCACCTAACTCCAACCCGCTCCCGTGCACTCCGATTCTCCCACTCCAGTTCCCCTCTGCCGCCCGCCAAGAAAGCCGGCGTCTCCGCCAAACTAACGTCCCGAAGCTCCACCTCCGCCGCCGTTGATTTCAGCGACCCTGATTGGAAAATCAAGTTCCAGCAGGACTTCGAGGCCCGTTTCCGCCTTCCCCATATCACTGAAACCTTCCCAGATGCAGCTCCTATTCCTTCCACATTTTGTCTCAAAATGAGGTTCGTTTGTCTTGCTAATTGTGAAGTCAATTAACTCATTTGAAATGGAATCTACGTTCTTTGTTAATGTTTTTTTTTTTTTTTTGGACTGTGATGATAGAACTCCGATTGATAATGATCTTCCCGGTCATTATCCCTCCGATGAGGAGTGGCATGGATACATTAATAACAATGACAGGGTGCTTCTCAAGGTATGCTTGTTTTCATTCATCCATCTCTTCCAATTTATAACATGTAAATCCAGAAGTAGAGTCAACGGTTTCATAATAGCTATCTAAACCAATGGGCCGTGTAGGTTGCAGTGGTATAAATGACTTTTAAACCCTAAGTCGAAACTTTGATTCCTAAGAGCTGCACTTGGAGAGATTTTTGACTTTCACCACACTCCCGAGTTAGAAATTGAGAGAATAATTTAGTACACCAAAAATAAAAGCTGTCTAATTTCCTACTTCCTCCGTCTCTAATTATAAGCTAATATTCACAACTATATGGTGCCACTAAATATAAGTTAATTTAACAAAAACTAATTTCTCTTTTCATATTTGCCCTTGTAATTATTGGTTTTTCAATACTATAATGAATGTAAAGTTTGATCTTAAATATGAGTAAATAGGGAAAATTGTACAATTTTTTTCAAAACCAATATATCAACTACTTTTATTTTTTATTTTCTTAATAAACGTGAATTTTACAATGTTAGCTTATAATTAAAGACGGAGAGAGTATTATATTCTATATTTCTTACTAATTAATTAATTTTGTAAAATGATTAATTGGTTAAAGGAAAGGGTAGAATTGGTAAAGAAATTGATTAATTTTACATTCACTTTTTAAATGGCGGATAAATATACAAAAAGACAAGTGAACAATGAACAGAGGAGGTAATTCCTTTGGAAGAGTTAAGCTTAATCAACAGATATAACGGTACAACTTCTTTCATTATTTTTTAAGTGTTCTTTAAGATTACAAAACTGCTTAAGAAATGTGATTAGTGATTTTTGTTCATATTAAAATTATTTTTTGATTCCCTAATACACCCTTTTATATATTTAAGCTGTTATCTCCCAATTAATTCTCTCCTTTATAAATTAGTTAGGTGAAAATAAGGGTATAATTGATAAAATGGTACTTAATATTATACTGACACATAGAATAGAATTGAGGGAGTACTGCTGTTTGACCAACACAAATTGTTAATTGAGACCTTAGTTTGGGTGGGGGTTTTGGAGGGAAGGGGAGGATATATTTTTTATTTTTAAATTTGAAGAATTATATAATATTTTTTATAATAAATAAGTGATTAGTTTATTATGTTTATGCTAATTTATCATATTTTAAAAAAATTATCAAATTGGACACTATTTCATTTGAAAACAAAAAAAAGTCCCCTTCCCTTCCCTCCAAACACCCCTCCCAAACGACCCCTAAGTTGTCCTTCCTGGTTAGATGTTCTCTTTGTTATCAGAAGAACTGTTCAGTGTCTGTCTACCTTCACACTTGGACTAAGTTTTGCAGTTCATCCATTTTTGTATACTTGTCATGGCATCGATGTGTCTTCTGTTACCTGCAGATATGTGTGTTGATGTGACTGTTGATATAAGTTATAACTGAGTTGCAGTGATATGTGTGTTGATGTGTCTGTTGGATATTTATTGATGCTCTCCTTCATGTGAGTTTAAAAATCAGAAGGTGGTTTTGAATGTTAATTTTCTATTTTCTTTGGTCTTTCAGACAATATACTATTCATCACCCACATCTGCTGGTGCTGAGTGCATTGATCCCAATTGTACTTGGGTGGAACAGTGGTAAAGCATTCGATTCCCCAATTTTAGACTTGAATGTAATGATTAATTAAACATATTTCAGTCAACTATATCTGATTGTTGCTATATTTCCATACATTGTCTTGTATCTTAGACGGTAGGCTTCAAAGGCTGGACAGGAGATGTAATTTTTCAATATGTAGTACTAAAAACGCTTTCTCATACCCTAAATCCCTAATGTTTTCATAAAGGTTTCAATAATTAGGTGGAAGTTTAGGGCTTTCAGAGTTTAGTGGCCCTTTCTATCAGAATATCATAACCATGAATTTGGTGGTTGAATCCATATCAGTATGCCTGCTAACTACCATTCAATTTACTCTTAACCTGTGATATTTTATTGTAAATTCTAATTTAGTGACCCTTTCTAATGTGTCCTTTGGTCTTATCAAATTATCCTAACTTGATCCACTTTTTTCTCATCCTAGTTGGAATCTTCTCCTCAATAGTTGTCACTCTAACTTTCTTTGAGGACCTCACCCATGAACCTCAGCACTATCATCTCTGCTACATTTGTTTGCTTTCATAGGCACTTCATTGTCCAACCAACATTCACTATCATAAAGCCTTACTGTCCAGATAACTACTCAATGGGAGAATCACAGCATTTCATAACTAGAAAAGATGCAATCGACTATTCTGTTTTTATTTGTTCTTGTATTTTTGGATTCACATTTCCTAGTTAGTTCTGATGATAATTGCCTATTTGTTGTTTCTTTTTCGTTTTTTTATCTTTTCTATTTATTGTTTCTGATCAGATCAATAAATCAAGTTATGGAATATTTTCTTCATACTCTGCTCCATAATAATTAAAGCATGCGATAGAGCTGCTAAACAAATCTCATCGCAGAGCATTTGGGCTTTGTGAATGTCGCATCTGCTATCGTGCCAGATATTGCAGCATGTGCAGCATTCAGTGACCGTAAACCGGGGCTAAAAACCCCTCTCCCCCCCCCTCCCCCCATCTGATCCACTATTTGTTAATCATGAAAAAAAGGTTTCAGAACATACAAATCTCTTTGAACATTAGGATGTTAATATCATAGTCACCTTAGAACTTCTTTAATAACGGATTAGTTTTTTTTGGGTTGCCAGATAGTTGTTTTACTTCTTATTTCTGGTTTCAATATCTTTGTTAGTGCTCTGGGTATATAAAATGTTGTTTCTAATATTAGTTTCTATTCTAAGAGGTTCTGAAATATATATTTTTTAGGGTCCATCGAGCTGGGCCTCGGGAAAAGATATACTTTAAACCAGAAGAAGTAAAGGCAGCAATTGTTACTTGTGGAGGGCTCTGCCCTGGTCTAAATGATGTTATCAGACAGGTTAGTTTGTGATCTCATTGTTTTACATACAGCTATGGCTTTTTCTTATCGAAAGAGTTAAGGCTAGCAGGTGCTTTGGAAGTTAAGGTATCAAAAAGTTATTAGAGTACTGTTACACTTATTCATACTGATTATATTTAATTTTCTTAACAATTACTATTAGTCATTACTAAAATTTTAAGGGGAAAAAATTCTCGCGACTAAGCTATTGAGTAATTGACTTGAAATACATTCTCTGTTTTCACTTAACTTTCTTAAATATGCTGTAAGCTTTCCCCTCCCCCTCCTTTGAATTTAGTTATAGAAACTAAATTGTTTTATATCTTGTAATTTAGCATGTTCCTAGTTCATCTCCTATTCATACCGAGTTCTGATTATTATGGTCACTAAATTGTTTCTGTGTAATTGCTTCAATAATCAATTTGGTGCAGATTGTAATCACACTTGAAATATATGGTGTAAAAAAGATTGTGGGGATTCCTTTTGGTTATCGGGGATTTTCTGACCAAGAGTTGACTGAAGTTCCGGTAATTTCATACTTCCATCCTTGCTGATTTTTATAAAATCAGTTGACTCATCTAAAAGTGGTTTAGAACATGAATCATTTATCCCAATGTCTCTTAACTATATTGAGCTTTCATTCACAGCTGTCAAGGAAAGTAGTCCAGAATATTCATCTTTCTGGCGGAAGCCTGTTGGGAGTTTCACGAGGAGGACCTGGAGTTAGTAATATTGTGGACAGTTTGGAGGTGACTAATTTATCTTATCTATTAAAGAACAAACTGATGATTTCACGTGATAAAGGGTGCGATATTTGTCTGATTTCTATCCCGTGATATACTTATTATGGATTTCAGCAAAGAGGGATCAACATGCTTTTTGTACTGGGTGGAAATGGCACACATGCTGGGGCAAATGCAATTCACAATGAGGTTGCTAATCCTCTACCCTTGTATCAATTAATCATGTTCAGTTGGGTTTATTTTGTGATCTAGGTTCAGTTTCTTATGCGGAAATCATAGCTTGGAAACATACTGTTCGTTGAAATTCATAACAATGTTGATTTTGAAATTGGCTTGACTTGCAAATTGCAATGCCGTTCTGTTTGCTTAGTTCAGCGTTTAGTGTTGGTGTCAAACTGGATGTTTTGTTCCAAATGTGCATTGTGTTTTAAATTGAAGGATCTCAAGTATCATTTTACGTACTGTTTAGATTCTCGAACTTGTCCTGCTAATTTATGTTTTTCTTTCGCAAACTGAGATTCTTTGTTTCTTGCAGTGCCGCAAAAGACGGCTTAAGGTATCTGTAATTGGAGTTCCTAAAACTATTGACAATGACATTCTATTGATGGACAAAACTTTTGGCTTTGATACTGCTGTTGAAGAAGCACAAAGGGCAATAAACTCTGCATATATTGAGGTAAAGTACTTCTCATTCCAGAGTCACATTGACTCCATCCAGTAATTATTTCTAGTCAGTCCATATTGAAATATATTACATTTCTTCCCTTATCTTTCATTAGGCACATAGTGCATATCATGGAATTGGGATTGTGAAATTGATGGGCCGTAGTAGTGGCTTTATCGCAATGCAGGCATCCCTATCTAGTGGACAAATTGACATATGCCTGATTCCTGAGGTATTATTATGTAACCATTTGGTGGATGGTCCTGATTTGTTAGTCATACTCATACTGATAAACTGATACAAGTTTTGGCTGTGGTTCTAAGGTTCCTTTCAATTTACATGGACCTCACGGAGTATTGAGTCATCTGAAGTACCTTTTAGAAATGAAGGGATCCGCTGTTGTTTGTGTGGCAGAGGGAGCTGGACAGGTGATTTGGGTTATATAATAATTCAAATAAAAATTTAGAAAAAAAATTAGTTTTTTAAATCTAATATTATAGCAACAGAAACCTTATCCAAAGTAAAATATTACTATTTTTCTGGAGAACCAAAAAAAAAGTACTACCTCCAGTCCTATTTATATGAACCAAATGAGAGGTTTACTTTGATCATTTTTATAAGAATTAACTTGTAATTAGTGCTGCATTAATTACATTTTGACAAAAATACTCTAATTTAATTGAACTTCCTCTCTCTTTCCACTATCTTAATATCTTAAGCGTTAATGATGCATAGAAATTAAGAAAAGTGAGTTAAGGGCAATTTTGGAAGTTCAATATTAATTGAGAATAAATTTAATGCACTTAACTACTTTAACTAGATTTCTTAAACTGTGTGAATTAGTTTTTTGATTCTTATAAATAGAACCGGGGGTAGTAAAATATTACTGAAATGTCATTTGAAAACTTGACATTCAGACATTGAAACATAAATTTACTAGCTGATGAATTCTTATGCAGGATTTACTTCAAAAGACTAATGCTACAGATGCTTCAGGAAATACTGTATTTGGGGATATCGGTGTATATATTCAACAAGAGGTTGGTATTACTTGTTTATGGTGCTTTCAATGGTCTAAATGTGTTGATGTCTGATGATTGAATGGTTATATTCTGTTGAATTCATTATACCAAGTAATTTTTTCAACAAATATAAAGATAATCCAAACTGGCTATAGTTGTTGTCGAATTAATTTATCCCTAGCCCAATGTATGTGGAATATCACATTTCTTGTTTCTCCACTTGACCAATAAATATTTTAGAGCATCAATCTGTGCATGTCTTTGTGAATTCATCGGTGTCTTTTTTTTTTTTTTTTTGTGAATTTGGTCTCCGGCCACACCAAACCTGGATATTTATTTTGTAAATATTCATATTGAATTTGAAGCCATTCTCCCTCCAATTGGAAGTGAAATTGAAATTTAGGATCACACCATATGTAAAAGTAGGAAGGTTCTTTCTTGGTCTTTGATTCGGAACCCTCACAAGGCTGTTAGACCAATTCTTCGGCTGGGGATGTCGTTTGGGTAAATCCGTCCTTGGAATGACGAGTCATGAATTTGAACTCCTGAAATTATAGATAATGTTCACCTAGGGCCACAATCTATTTTCGCTACAACCAACAACCGTTGGCTAAAAGGAGGGAAGTTTTATGTGACTTCAAAACAATAATTTATAGGGGGTTAGAATTGGCACCTCCTTCACCCAATTCTAAACCCCCAAGGTATAATACCCTTTTCCGGGTTTTAAAAGCCAGAATGTAGTTGTACAATAGTACTACAGGGATATATAACCGTGTAGTTTATGTTTTTAGCTCCGTTTTACCGGGATATATACCTGGAACTTGGTCAGCATTCCGGGATTTAAAACCTGGAAGCGTAATTGCAGTATATATAATAGTGAACTTCGTTTTCTTCACCATTCTCACCCCCTTTGTTCTTCATTCTTCTTCGTTCTTCATTCTTCTGGTCCTCCCAGCCACACCACCACCATTACCCATCACTAATTTCGACCTCCAAATCCCACTGTTGTGCTCCTTGTTACCACCATTCAGCAACTCTTGAAGCTACCACCACCCTCAAGCACTGTGTTGCCACGATCTGCTTGATTCCAATTTTGACGACGTCAAAGTCTTTCTGATTTCCGAATTCTATATCCCGGTAAGAAAGTTTTGAAGTTTCCCTTCCGGTTTTTATATCGTGGTATTGCTTGAATTTATTTCCGATTTATAAATCGCGGAATATGTATATCTTCCGAGTTTTAGAAACTGGAAATGATATAGTAATTTGGGATTTTAGTTTTTCCGGATTTTAATCCGGAATTCCAAAATGAAGATGTCAGGCATGTTATTTCCGGATTATACATCTTAGAATGACAATTTGTATTTCGGGTTTTAAACTCGGAATACAGACTGTGGTGTTTAATTTAGACGTTTAAAGCATGTTTATGGAACAGATATGGCAGATCAAAAATCTGAGGAGGTTGATATGTTCCCATACAATGTAGTCCCGGAAGATGACCCGGATTATAGTGAAAAAAACGACGCACAGGGTGAAAACGGTAACGGTCCGGTTACTTGTGTTAGTGTGGACTGCACTGATATGTTCACCACTAACCAGGTAATGTCATATGTAACGTCGACCGCTGATTTTGATTATAAAAGGCAAATTTTTCCATATGTACTAAATACATTGGTTTATCTACAATAACAGATTTTTAGACTCGTGATGATCTCTGTACATGGGCTTGAGGGGTCGGGAGGCAGAATGGCTTTGTTGTTGTGATCACAAGGTCTGATCTTGGAGGTCTTAACAAAAATGCATTTATCACTCTTGGGTGTCAAAAGAGTGGAAAATACAAGCCCTATAAAGACCCAGAATTGTTTAAATACAAGACCACTAGTACCAGAAAATCCCAGTGTCCTTTCAGACTTAAGGGAAGGCCTTGGAAAGTTGAAGGAGGGTGGTGGCTGAAAGTAATGTGTGGAATACACAACTACGAATCAGCTGAGACATTAGTTGGGCACGCTTATGTGGGTCGTCTGACGAATGCTGAAAAGGATATGGTAGAAGGCATGGCAAAGAACATGGTACCTCAAAGGAATATACATTCCGGGATTTATATCTCGGAATATGCATTCACTTTGCAGTTGTTTTCCGGGATATAAAACCCGGGAAACAATAACATTGCATTCCGGGATATAAAAACCGGAAGCAATAGTGTAGTGAAACACTTACACATGTTTTACAATTTAAATAACTATTCCAAATTGTATATCCGGGAAGCTAATACCTTTCCGGGATTACTGTTCCCGGAACCCATTTATTTGGGACATCCGAGTTTTATAAAACCGGTAGGAGTGAACATACCTTCCGAGTTTACAAATCCCGGAAGACACCTATTGTCACTAAAATTTACTCCGGGTTTTATAACACAGAACAAATTGGAAAAATTCCATTCCGGGATATATAAACCGGAACACAAGTCATCAACCACATTCCGAAAAACCAAAACTCGGAAGTTTGTCATCATACGTTCCAGGTTTGAAAATCCCGGAACGAAAAAAGAAAAAGGGTATTTAAAACATTTACTACACGAAACTGGGGTACAAAATTAAGTGCTGGGGGGTTAAATCTAACACCCTAATTTATACATTTGAAGTCAATGGCTATTCAACTCCGACTACCCGTGAAATAATGTGACAGTTTAATATCTTTCCAATTTTTGTGATGATGGAAACTATTTAGAAGTTATTCTGTCTGAAAAAACACATCTTGTCAAAACTCAGATGCTGTGACATAACGTAAAACTGCTTATGATAAAGCTGTTTTCTTATCCAACATCTTGATGAGTATGCTTTGGACGAAATAGAAAGCAGTGCTATCAAATATCCGCCATCTCATTGAGGTTTTTTGGTTTTCCTCCATGGCCAATATCCCGCCATATGATCGCCATATTCCGCAATATTCCACCATTATTTGTTATGTATGTTGGGGTATTGGCTTTCCGCCATCCGCAATTAATAACACTGATAGAAAGCTAATTAGCTAAATTTTACGAGTTTACTTTGAAATGAGTGAGACATGTATTTTGAACCATTCAATGTGTCTTTTGGTAAAGTTTTTATGCTGTTAGGTTTTTGTGAACCTAGCAGCGGCAGTAGATATAAGAAGATGCAATAGATGTAGATTTTGGTATTTTTGTGTATTTAAAACTGGAATTGATGCTGGAAAAATAAACAAGGTAAAACTTTTTACAAGGGAGACTCCCTTCCAAGGGTAAAAGTAAAACCCTTATACAAACTCAATAAAAAACCCTAATCCTAACCTAATGTGATAACTCCACTAAACTTAACCCTCATAAGACAGCCCAACTTAATTAATAAATAACGGAGTAAAAGATAGACTAATGATAGACTTAGCCGAACAGAACCATAAACCCACTAACAGTAGCTTCGTCCTTGCCCAAAATAGTGACTCGCAAACTCCCATCTGGACTATGCCTAAACCCATAAGCCAAACCACACCTAAAGAACCTTGCTTCCTCCTTCCGTTGAGTATTGTTGTAATAAATTCGTCGAGTTCTTGTCATATTAGATAGCTTCCTTCATTCAGAAAGTTTATTTATTGCTTATTTTATTCTGACAACTTTTATATTTCAGACAAAAAAATATTTCAAGGAGATTGGTGTTCACGCTGATGTAAAATATATTGATCCAACATACATGATCCGCGCATGTCGAGCAAATGCATCAGATGGAATTTTATGCACTGTACTTGGACAAAATGCGGTTAGTCATGCTCTCTCTCTCTATCTATATATATTTTTGTGATAAAAACAGCAAAGAGGTTTTGATCATGACATTCTGCAAAGTATCTAAATGCCGCATCACTACCCGGCTTTGAATGGTTCTCTACGGCTGTTTGTATGTGTGTGTGATTTCAGTTTATTTTGTTAGTTAACATAAAGCTGCTTATCGAATTTTTATTTCATCAACATTCGATTGCCACCACTTTCCAGGTGAAGCAGTTATATATTATGTTTATGCTTCACTCACTCAATTTAATATTGAGAACTTAATTACTAATCCAAGTTACTAGGTGCCTAGTTAGTGTGCTTTGTTGGGCCTGAGAAAGATGTAAAATTATGTAAATATTATTGAAACTTCAGAACATCAGGAGTTCAATCCTACAAAATAAGACATACACCTCGACCAATTTGTCTCTGTTCATCTTCCTGTGATTCGGCGTCCTTCACGTGTTGGCCGAGACTTGAAAGTTTCTGAGATCATGCAAAAGAAACAAAAGAGCCTTGTGTCACCTGAATTTACATTATGAACTTAATTTTCTTGCATCCAACTCAACACTTGTCGAGTTTGAGATGGCTTTTAAAAGCAAATACCCTTGATATCTTTCTCACTGATCTTACTATGCAGTGAAATTATTTTCCCTCCTAGTTTTCATTAATACAGATAATTTTCCTTCCTGCTTATTTCTAAGTGAACTTGTGGGTGTATATATATATATATATATGTATGGGGTTTGCTAAGTTACTCCCACTAGGATTTTACTCCCACTAGGATTTTAGAAGGAGTAAGATAGCAAGTTACACCTTTTTTTATTGACTAAAAACCAAATTAATCATTCTCAAACAACACAATATTTTGGGTAAAAATGTAATTTGCATTTGAAGATTTTTAAATTTAGATAAAAATTTCTCTTATTAATATGCAATTTCTCCCTTCACAAAAGTTATTTCTTGTTCCCGCTCTCGCCGAACTCGCTATATGAAACACCCAAGACAAATGAACAATGGCCACCTGTTTCATAATCCATTTCCTTTGGATGCGGATCTTGGAAATAGAGCTTTAACAAGAGCGAATTTGAACTCAAACTGAGTCATGCTAACATCCGTAGAAAGAGCTTTGTCATGACTTTAAATTTTTTAAGCTTGATTGTATTTTAATTTTTAATTTTCAATATCGACAGTTAGTTTGCAAAATAAAAAAAATCATGCTTTTTGTCGAAACTCATATATTGCTTGCGCTGCATATATTGATTTGAGTATATGGGTTCATTAGAAGTGAGAAGGGCTGCAAGTAGAAGACAATGACGAGAGGGAAATGGAAAGAAGAAAAAAAAGAGAAACAAGGAGAAGAGGAGACGGTGAGACCGAGAAGAAAGAGAAACATAACGAACCCATATACTCAAATCAATATATGCAGCGCAAGCAATTATGGGTTTCGACAAAAAGCATGACTTTTTATTTTGCAAACTAACCGTCTATATTAAAAATTAAAATACAATCAAGCTTATAAAATTTGAAGTTAGGACAAAGCTCTTTCTGTGGATATTAGCATGACTCAGTTTGAGTTCAAATTGTCTTGGGTGTTTCGTATAGCATTTTGTGCAAGTGCCGGAAGGTGGAGGTGAGTTCGGCGAGAAACCAGTTCGGCAAGAACAAGGAAACAAGAAAGAACTTGTGTGAAGAGAGAGATTGCGTATTAATAAGAGAGTTTTTTATCTAAATTTAAAAATCTTAAAATGCAAATCACATTTTTACCCAAAACATTGTGTTGTTTTGAGAATGAATAATTTGATTTTAGTCAATAAGAAAAGGTGTAACTTGCTATCTTACTCCTTCTAAAATCCTAGTGGGAGTAAGTTAGCAACCCCATATATATGTATATATGTATGTGTGGAGGATGTATCTAGTGAGAAAGCTTTTCTTATATGAGAATGGTGAGAATAAATCGTGGCTGTTAGATCTAACAATGAATGGTCATGATTAAAAGAAATAAGTCATGTGACTTGTTTAAAAAGTCACATGACATTTTTAAGTGGTCATGTGACCACTTATTTATTTTAATCATGACCACTCATTGTTAGATCTAACGGCCATGATTTATTCTCACTATTCTCATATAATACCCTTTAAAAGTACCAAAGGTATAAGAAATGATGTTTTTTATTCTCTAAAGCTTGTTTGGATTAACTTATCTTTCCTCATAATCAATTCTAACACCTAGAAACTACTCATTGAAGCTTCTTCTCATAATTGATTTTAGCTTTAGAATTAATTAATTGTAGATGGATTTTCCAGGAATGCTTTTTATCTATTTAATTTGATAACTTAATCCGTTTGACTAGGGAATCGTTTCCAGAGAAAGCTGAAGTAGGTTTTAATTCTATTCATCCATGCTTTTTGAACCCAAAGCCAGCTACTGTATATTTAATATTGATTCACTGCTTTTGCATTGCAGGTTCATGGTGCATTTGCAGGATACAGTGGCATTACAGTAGGTTTATGTAACACTCACTATGCTTACTTTCCCATCCCCGAAGTAATATCTCATCCCAGATTGGTGGACCCTAATAGTCGAATGTGGCATCGTTGCTTAACTTCAACTGGTCAACCTGACTTCATCTGATAAAGTATATACCCTTTCCAATAAATTCAAGAGGCTTAGGAATTCAAACTTACCAGAGAATAATATATCATAGGAAGACATCTTAGAAGCATGTCTGGCCAATCTGCCAAACATGCATTTTGTGAAAATAATACAAAGGATGAATGACATTTCCTCCTTATTCAAAAAATTGCTTAATCTGTGTATAGCATGGCAGTTTCATTGTCCTGCCGATTGCATTCAAATAACAATCTTAGAGAAATTGCTAAGCACCATGTGCCAGATTTTGATCTATTATTTGTAACATTTATTCAACTCATAATAAGGGCCAAATTTTAATGATAGTACTTTGCCAGATAAACTGTGTTGTGTTTGAAACTCATGCCTTGATTAATGGATTATATGTTCAATATTTATTTGCTGTTCTTGGAACTAGCTTGTGGATTGCAAAGCATTATAAGAACATTCGTGAATGTAACTTTTAGAAACTCAAATAGTATATATCACCGTACTCCCTCCGTCTCAAATTATAAGGTCAGACAAACACGCTTATTAAGAAAACATGTAATAAACTAATTAATATCTTGGTTTTGTTACTTTTCATACAAATCTTCCATATCTACCCCTTACTTCAATGTTGTTAAGCCTGTTTTGGAATTGAAAATATAATAAATGCAAGGGTAGAAAAGGAAATTTTTTTTTTTTTTTCTGAAATCTAGAAAGGGTCTTATAATTTGGGACACCAAGTTTGTCTCTAAAGGGTTTTATAATTTGGGACGGAGGGAGTATATTACTCTTCAAATCATGGTCGTAATACAATACACTATTCTTGGTACATTTATATGTCTTTTTATCTCTATTTCTATCACATCATATTATATATCACATATATTACTTATCATTTTTTATCAAAACCTTTCTCTTCCTTAATTGGGGATACACTCAAAGTGAATGGTAATGAATATTTTCCAAAATCTGTAATGCGACATAGACATAGCATGGTCAAATGCTACGGCTTTTTTTTTTCAATATTACAAAAAAAATAAAAATATTAGTGAAATATGGTTAAAAAAAATATATTTAGTGAAGTATAGTTGTTTTTGACATGCTGGAGCTGACGTGGCGAAAAGATAGGAGTCGCAACATATTTCGCGACTTGTGTGTCGCGACTTGTGTGCAGGGAGTCACATAAATTTTTAAGACTTGCATGATAACAGTTTCGAAATTGTTGCTAAAGATCGTAAAAGACTACAGTTTTAAAACCGTTGCTTAATATCACCTTCTCTCTCTTTATTCAAAGACCGGTCCCACCACTACTCTTTATTCTGATTTTTTACTCTCTCTTTCCCCTTCTCTCTCTTCATTAATATCTTTTCTTCTTCCTCAACCAAAAAAAAACCATTCTTCTTCCTCCTCCCTTCCTTCTCTCTCTTCATTCCTTTCTCCTCTCCCATTGCACATGACCACCACCTCGCCGCCAGCCAGCGCCGTCCTCGCCGCCGGCGGCTTCGTCCTCAACCCCTTTTCTTCTTCCTTCTCCCTTCACTTTTCTCCATTGCTTCCTCCTCTCCCACTACACACGACCACCACCTCGCCGCCGGCCAACACCGTCCTCACCGCCGCCGGCTTCCTCCTCAACCCCTTTCTTCTTCCTCCTCCCTTCACTTTTCTTCATTCCTTCCTCCTCTCCCACTGCACACGACCCCTTCTCTCTTCATTAATGTTTTTTGTTCTTTGTGGTGGAGAAGGTGAAGAAGATGGTGGTGGAGGCCGATTGGAGTGGTGGTTGCGGCGCTGGAAGGAGGAGAACAGGGATTTGATGGCGGCGCTGGTGAGGAAGGGAAGAGGAAGGAGGGGCAGCTGTTGGTTGAAGGGTGGGAGGGATTAGGGTTTTTGGGTGTTGAATGAAGAGAGAGAAGGAAGGGAGGAGGAAGAAGAATGGGTTTTTTTTGGTTGAGGAAGAAGAAAAGATATTAATGAAGAGAGAGAAGGGGAAAGAGAGAGGAAAAAATCAGAATAAAGAGTAGTGGTGGGACCGGTCTTTGAATAAAGAGAGAGAAGGTGGTATTAGGCAACGGTTTTAAAAGTGTAGCCTTTTACCATCTTTAGCAACGGTTTCAAAACTGTTGTCATGCAAGTCACAAAAATTCATACGACTCCCTGCACACAAGTCGCGAAATATGTTGCGACTCCTATCTTTTCGCCACGTCAGCTCCAACATGTCAAAAACAACCATACTTCACTAAATATATATTTTTTAACCATATTTCACTAATTTTTCTTTTTTTTTTTTTGCAATATTGAAAAAAAGAAGCCATGTTACTAAATTTAAAATAAAAAATTATATTTAAAATTTCTAACAAAAAAAATAACATCACTTTGAACATATAATTCATTATGACTTTGGAAAGCACGTCTGGATCATAATCTGGATTCTGGCTTAAATTTACCTAAAATTGGTTTAGATTAAATGTGGAATAAACGAAGAAAATACAAGAAATGAAGTTGAATTGTGTTTTTTAAAAAATATCCTAGTTCAAAATGTACTCCATTTGATTGACTCTTTATGTGAAAGGGTTTAGTTTTAAAAAGGTTTAATATGTTGCCTTGTTTAGACTATAGGTCCTTCAGACAATTAGCTTAACTAATTTTTAAAACTTGTTTACACAATGTTCTTTTTAACAAATTCTAGTCTCTTCCAAGTTAGTTAATCAGTTTTTTTCAAAAGAAAAAGTTAGTTAAACAGGAGATTAGGGTTAGAAAAGTACATTGGACATTTATCCATATTCATCAAAGTCACTAGGGTTACCTCTAGTCCCTAAACACATGAGTTTTTTTCACTATTTTCTCGAAAAATATACACATGTATTCTTACTGCCTCTTTTGTATTACACAAGTAGTGACTTCGTATCTTCAACCTAAAAATAACAAAAGGTTCAAAAAGAAGAATTAACTTATTCAACCAACTAAATGAGCAATGTAGTAAAAACACCGTGAATGTTTTACAGTACTTGAAACAAGAACTACTAGGAATTCAAGAATATGAAGAATAGCAATGATTGAGGTTTTTAATTCTACAATTTTGTAACCTTCTCCATTCTTCTTGAGAAAATGAGAATAAATCACAATTAAAATTTCACATGACTTTATGTTTTAATCTTGACCATTCATGATTAAATCTAACGATCATCATTTATTCTTACTTTCTCAAATAAAAAAAAGATTTTTCATAAAATACATCCTCCATATATATATTCCTTTTGAAGAGATGTGTTAGACACATGACTTCTTTACAAGAGACGCTTTGAATTTGAATTAAATACATGACTCTTCTCGCCCTGCAATCTCTAAGAAGGTAACCATGTTTGCAGCTTGACATTCGTATATTTGCAGCTTGTTTTAAGGGGTCTTTCAATATTCTGGTTGATGTGAATTTTCTAACCTAAGGAAAATAAAAGCTTTTGTCTTGTAGTCTTTAAAGGTGAAGCTTCAATCGATGAATAAGTTGGGCCTTTTAATAAATCTCTTTAGATGTGCAACGTAGGCTTTAAATGGTAGGTCTTCATATGGTGTTTTTAAACGGTATCTTTAGAGGGGTTAGATTTCCCACCCCAAGCACACAAAATCACACTCCATGTTTGTTTAGTAATTTTCATATATACCCCTGTCTCGTTATAACTTCTCGGATTTAAATTCCCAGAAAATAGGTTTTTTGCATTCCAAATTTAATTTTTCCGGAAATGGGGAACATTATTTCATACTAGATTATAAAAACCGGAACCAATACCAATATGGATTTATGTTCCCGGAATGTAATGCATACTACTTAAACATGTTCCGGGAATTATAAAAACCGGAACTTGTATGTATACCGTGTTTAGTAATCCCGGAATGAAATTAAAAATAACTTCCGGGACTGAAATGTTAATTGTGGTGTTCCGGGATTTATAAACCCGAAAATTTTCTACACATACATTCCGGTATTTATATACCCGGAAACCATTTATCTTCTGGATTATATTTCCTGGAATGGAAAATTTAAAATTCGTTTTATCGGTTTCTAAAACTTGGATTTGTATTTAAAGCTTATATATTTCCAGGTTCTATAAACCGAAAGCATATATGTTAGCTTTTGTAGCATAATTATAACGATCATACCCACAGACTTAATAAAATATTATATAAGTCAAGATATAACATGTCAAAAAATATAGCTAATAACTAGTCAACATCCAAAATATAACAAGTCAAGTCAAGTTAATCAAAATTCTAAAGTACTAATTCCAGGTTCTATAAACCGGAAGCATATATGTTAGCTTTTGTAGCATAATTATAACGATCATACCCACAGACTTAATAAAATATTATATAAGTCAAGATATAACATGTCAAAAAATATAGCTAATAACTAGTCAACATCCAAAATATAACAAGTCAAGTCAAGTTAATCAAAATTCTAAAGTACTAATCTAATCTAACAAAATTACAATCATCTGCCCCCAATCGACGTCGAGGTCGAACCCCCTCCCCTACCCCTCGTCTGATACACAAAGTTCGCCATCATCCTCTGCCTGGTGTAATCCAAAGCTCTTTGCAAGGCATCTTGACTAGGTCTGCCGGCTAGAGGTGCATCGTGCGCGGCGAGAGATTGCGCCAACCAATCCTTCAGTCTCCGGAGCATAGACTGAAATGAAACCAATTTGAAATGTCATTGAATTATTAAAGTATAAGTAATATGAATTAATTATATGGATATTTGATCCAGATAAAGAACTTACCGCTACACCAACATTGTCACGCATGCAATCTGCTATAAGAAGAGGATGTGAATGCCGCAAGAACCACGTCATATAATCTAGGGTTGACTCTGCAGGAAATGAAACCAGGAGCCTCAGGGGGATGGCGACATCTGTGAATGCTGCGAATGCAGCATTTATGTCGTTCGCAGAGGGTGGTGGACCAGGAGGGGATCGGGGAACAGTCTGTACATGGCCAAACTGGTGGAGGACCCTATCAAGTAGGTATGGTCGGGTGGCGTCCGGTCCGCGGATGTATCCGGAGAAAACTGCCACCGGGTGCAATGGATGATGGTCCCTATGCCCAGCAAAGGGGTCCAGATGACTGCATGGGCGTCCATGTCGTCTAGGTGCTCCCTCCGCGTCCGGTATGGAACCGTCCCTTGCTTCCCACACCGTCATTTGGCCGCTCTCGGCTTATCCTCCGTATAGCCCGACACTGAATGTCTGAAGAACATTGTGGTCGGGAAGTGCTCGTAGATCCAAGCCTGCAGGAGGGAGGAGTAGCTACTGAGCTGCTTCGTCTTGTAGTGGCCGGCAACTCTAAGCTGGTCATACAACACCGCTAACGCCATGGTTCCCTAGGCATAGTCCCGACCATTTTTAGGTCCTCGAATTCCGTCAGGTAGGTCACATTGCTGAAAATGTGACTCTTGTTGGCGAACAATGTCACGCCAACAAGGTGAAGCAGGTATAGGCGGGCAGCGTGATCCCATCGCCTCTTTGAAGGTTAAAAAATATAGTAAGTCTAGGTATAAAATCTAATAGAATCTAAAAGAAGTTTAGATTAGTCATTATAAAAGCTTACCTGTTACCGCCTCGGCGTAGTGCTGGGCCAGCCACGAGAATCTGAGGTTGCACCCCCTCGTCTTCCCAAACTCCACCTGCAAGTCCTCCCGGTCAGCACTAAGCAACCGCTGGCACGCCTCCAGGGCAATGGCCTTATTGATCACCGGCAAGGAGAACATCTGACCGTGCACCGGTATGTGCAGCAAGCATGACACATCATCCAGGGTGACGATCATCTCCCCGAAAGGCATGTGGAATGAGGAATTCTCTGGGTGCCACCTCTCCACAAAGGCAGACACCAGCCCCTTGTCCATCATTGTGTATGAGTAGGACATGAGGGGGTACAGGGTGGATCGCTGCACGATCTCCAAGACCTCGGGCACTAGATCACAAGAGAGATTATCCAGCTTGTGCCCGCAGGTGGTCAGCGTCAGGTCTCCTCTGTCGACGTACTCCTGGAAATAAAAGCACAAGTCCATGGGTGCAACGGGCTCCAGGTAGTTCTGGAGCAATGACAGGTCCTCAGGGCCTCCTGCAAAAGGAGGCTCCCACTGAAGAACAAACTCTTCAGTCTCTGGCTCAGACTAAAGCTCTGGTGGTGGTGGTGGTGGTGAAGGAGGTGGAACTACTGGTGGTGGTGAAGGAGGTGGAGGAGGTAGGACCTCTGACTGAGTGCTAAAAGGGTTTTTACGTCTTTTAATAAAAACCTATACTTGAGCTGCGTTCAAACCTCTTTTAAGATTTAGTTGCAGTATAGTACGGGTGTTATCGATCCACAGAGAGCAAATGAGTATGAGTGTCGTTCTTTAGTCAAGAAGTTAAGCAGAAAGAAAATAGAAGGTGTTTGTTTAGAAATCTTGTGTTGAAAAGCATGAAATTAGAAAGCAAAGGTTGGATGTTTTAATAGATTAAGAAAGCAGTTGGATTATGGTTTCGCACTTCGTTATTCAGGATTATTCTTGTTCTTGATTACAATCACTTAAAACCTTTAATTCACCCCCACCAGTTCTTAACTAACTCACCTATTCCTAGTATGAGAAGTTGATTCAGTTACTTTCCTAATTGTCGCTTCCACAGGCAATTAATCAAAGCAAACTATAAACACGCAGGGGTTAAGGAACTAGGTGATCTAACGCTATTCCTAGCAAATTAGCTTCACCTAGATTAAACGGTTTATGTCGGATTAACAGAGTAGTTTCCACATACAAGATTAATCTCAAATCAAGTGAAAGGTGATCAAACTAACACAAGCAATACTAGCAAAACTGTTCAATTGAAATCAAAGATAGAAAGTAAACAAAGAATCAAACATAATCCCTTCAAGACGAAGTACTACGCCAAAATCCAACTAAAGAGAGAGCTTAGTTATCCATAGAATGGAAACTAGCTAGCTTACAAGGAGAATCAATGAAAACTAGGATGACGGCGACGTCGGGGGATGCAACCCACGACTCCGGCGAGGTTCCGAGTGTCCGTTGATGGAACTCCTCTTCTTCTTCTCACTCTTGAGCTCTCTTTCACGTCCTAGGTCTGTTCCAAGGTGGATAGGGTTGAAAAGATCCCCTAAACATGCAAAAACCACGTTTTTATAGGTTCTGGGCGCCGTAGGGGCGCTTAGCGCCCTCGACTGGCACTGAGCACCCAGGAAGAAATGCTCTGGCCGCTGAGCGCCCTGGTCTCCTGTTCTGGGCGCTTAGCGCCCAGAGTCTTGGCTTCCTCAGATTTTCTTCAATTCTTTGCATCTTTTGAGTCCTGAAACATGTGAAAAACACATCAAAAGCACAAGAAACATATTTTAAAGCTTAAGATTGCCTTACTCTTTCATCTAACCAAAAACTTAATAAAACAAGGGCGTTTTACAATGAAAAACCATGATAAGTGCCACTAAAAACATATTAAAACTAATAGCAAATTGGCACTTATCAAACTCCCCCCAACTTAGGACCTTGTTTGTCCTCAAACCAAAGGTAAGGCTTCCCGCAAAATAACTAAAGACACAGACAACAGGACCCAAAATGAATTCAGAATTGATACACAGTCCTTCACAAAAGTGTCTAAGAGACACACGATTTTCAAAGAGGTTAAATGAGATCCCCACAATTGATAATAATTAAGAGACATCAACAAAAATCACACAAGTCCTAGAACAAAAAGGCTTTCCCCCTTCAAAATCAAGGATTTGATAAACTCAAAGACAAGAGTTCAGAGGCAAGTGTTTCCGCTCAAAATCATCAATTGAATCACAAGAATCAACTTTGCTACCTGTCTCACAAACTAATCAAATTGCATGGTAATTCTAGGATCTCAAAGGTCTTTAAAGAGGTTGAAATGGGGTTAGGCTATTAAGAACTGGGTTTTTCAGGATCAAAAACTTTCACAACTAAGAGAGCACACAAAATACAACTTAGTTATTCGCTCTCCCCCCCTGTTCTTGTTTCCAACATTCTACTTTCTTGCCCCTTTCTTCTATAGTTCTCCTTTTTTTTCTTCAAGTTTTTATTTTGCTCAACCTTTATACTTCTCAATTCCTCAACTCTTTTATGCTTTTCTTTCTGACTTTTCTTTCTTTTTCTTCCTTTCTTTCATTTTTCTTGTTTAACTCTAGGAATTGAGAAGCTTGCAAACTTGTACAACCACTTTGGTTTTCCCCCCAACTGTCTTCCTCTCAAAAGTAGTCTTGCATGCTCTCCTAAGTTGAGAAAGTAAGGGTGGGAACTGTTTTCAATATAAGGCTCAGGGTTGTAACCAAGAAATGAAAATTCATTAAGGCTAAAAAAGGTTTACAAGGGATGTTCCTAATCAAGGTAAGCTTTTTGGCCAACAAGGGTTAAACTTATGAAACGAATGCCAAAGATCATTTCCTTTCATTAACAATGCAATCCACAAATTAGAGACTCAAGCAAAACCGACTTTGCAAAAACAACGATGATTCACTCAACTCACACACAGTGTTTGGCTCACTCTTCACTCGGTTAGGGTCCTTGATTTCAAAAAGTTTAAACAAAAGCCTAGGAACCAAGTGATATTTGTTTCAGAAACTTAAACATGGCACAATGCGAGTACTTTCAAATTAACCCAAAGCTTTCTTAAACAACAGGACCATGAAATTCATACTTCACCAAGGTTCTATAACAGACCAGCAATTAAGGGAAACAACATAACAAATAAAAACAAAGAACGAAAAGGAAAATAAAATTGTTCAACAGAACTTAAAGAGTACATAACGATTAATACTTAAAAATAAAAGAAAAAAAACTGATGGAAGAAGCTTCACATCAATCCTCCTCATCCGAACCAGCCTGCCCTCCTGGTCCTGATGATCCTGAACTAGGTGCACCCGCCCCCTGATCAGGAAATAGCCTGTCATCAGGCCAACCATGCTGAAATCGGAAGTAGTCTAGAGGGACACCCACAAAGCCAGGTTGCATGCCATGGATGCTATGCCTAGTGCGGTAAAGGTCGGTGATCGCGCAGTAGCAAGCCATGTTCTGGCGCCTCTGGTTGGCCTCATTAACAGTCATGCGGTGCATGAGCTGCTCTAGAAGCTGGCGGTCGGCGAGCTGGGGGTCAACCGGGGCATCCTCCTCATTGCCTGAGTCATAGTTTGGTGGAGGAGGAGGAGCAACACCCAACTGACTGAGCACCTTCGACAAGAGGGTCTCCTTATAGAATGTCTGGATGTAGCTCTGGTCAAAGAGCTTAAGGGCGACCTCTTGCTCTTCACTGTGTCACCTGATAAGCTTCACACATGATACATAAATTAGTGACGAGAGAAGGGAGTACCATGGAAGCAGCCTGCTTGTTCATGGAATCAGCAATAGCATCAGAAAGCAAGGCAGCCACATTGATGGAATCCCGCTTAAGAATAGACCATAAGATGCGGGAATGCAAAGCTGAGACATCGGACACATGGGTGGTGGGGAAGATGTTGGCGATGATGAAAGCAAGCCATAGTTTGGGAAGCCGGCTAAGACCAAAACCGCTTCACAGGGCCCACAATGGCAGATACAGGCAGGCCAGCAATGATAATGAGCTTGCGAATCTCATGTTCATCATATGACTCATCACGCACCATGCTCTGATGGGTGCACAGAGTATCACCCCCTTTCCAAGGGCTGCCAAGGAAGTCAGTTATGGCCTCCTTATCATAGCTAATACGTACCCCATTAACATGAGAGTACCTCTGTGTGCGAGCATCCGAAGAAATGGCACCATTGGCATAGAACTGACGGATGATGTCCGGATGGTAGTGGTCTCGCGGTTGAGCCACCGGCATCCATTGGCGACGCTGCAGTTCATCGTAAAAGCCCACCATGGAAGGGTCATCCCGAAGCTTCATAACCCGCTCGGGGTGAATGATTTTATCCTTGATTTTCATATAAAGACTTTGAGAAGCAAGGGAAACAAACCGGCGAGAATCGAAATTGGCAGTGCCGGAGCTGCCCTCGTCGTGCTTCCGCTTGGCCGGACGGCCACCACCGGCGACATTGGCGGTTTCCTTAGTCTTAGGCATCCTGAAAATCAGAGAATAAACATAAAATAAAGCTTGTGAGATGTGGGGTGGAAGTGGGGAAGATGGGTATTTATAGGGAGGGGGAAATGTGGGTGGAAGAAGGAAATGGGTGACTGGGTTTTGATGAGAGGTAATGGGGTAGGTGGGAGGTTTTGGAATTTGCAAGGAAAATGGGGAATGATGGTGGGTGAAGGAGAGTAATGGGAGTAATGAAGGTGTTGGAGGGTGTGGAAGAAGGTGAAGAGATGGGTGGTTATGGAAGATGAAGGGGGAAGGAAAAATTTGAAAGAGGGAGGAGAAATGGTGGATTTTCGAGTGGGAGTAGTGGGAAAGTAAGGATGGGTCGTGGGTAGGGTAAATGAGGGGTGGGGTTGGGGGAAATTGGGGAAAAAGTGGGGTAATTTTCAAGCAGTGGCGCTAAGCGCCCAGAGCTGGATTTTTTTTTTTTTTACAGCACAGGGGCGCTCAGCACCCAGAGGGGTATGCAGGGGCGCATAGTGCCCAAGTGGGGCGCTAAGCGCCCAAGTGGGGCGCTAAGCGCCCAGAGCTGCTGACTGGGGCGCTTAGCGCCCAGAAAGGTGGCTAAGTGCCCAGAACTCCTCTCTTGCCATCTAATCCTTGGGTTACCTCCCAGAAAGCGCTTCTTTAACGTCACTAGCTTGACGTGGGAGTGATTGATCACTTTAATGCCAAATAAGCCACTTACAACATGGCCGGATGAACATCTTCTCCCCTGTAAGGCTTCAACCTCTATCCATTCACTACCCAAGTTCTCTTTGATTCTGGGTCCTCCAATTCAATGGCCCCATAAGGCTTAACCTCTTTGATAAGAAAAGGGCCTGACCATTTGGTTTTGAGCTTGCCCAGAAAGAGCCTCAACCTGGAATTAAATAAGAGTACCTGCTGGCCAGCCCTGAATTCCCTCTTGACAATCCTACTATCATGGTATTTCTTCATCTTCTCTTTGTAAAGCTTAGATGTCTCATAGGCTTGCAACCTCATATCCTCAAGCTGGTGTAACTCATCCACTCTCTTTTTACCTGCAGCATCACAATCAAAATTAAGAAACTTAAGAGCCCAATAAGCTTTATGTTCCAATTCAACCGGTAAGTGACAATATTTGCCATAAGCCAATTGAAATGGAGTGAAACCGATAGGAGCTTTGAAGGCGGTTCTATAAGACCAAAGTGCATCATCTAGTTTTTGCGACCAACCATTTCGGGAACTAGAAACAGTTTTCTCCAAGATCCTCTTGATTTCCCTATTAGAAACTTCCGCTTGGCCATTAGTCTGTGGATGGTATGGAGACGCAACCTTATGATTCACACCATACTGCTGTAGAGCCTTACCCAGGTGAGCATTAACAAAGTGTGAGACCCCATCACTAATGATAACCCGCGGGGCTCCAAAATGGTTGAAAATGTGTTTCTTCAAGAATTTAAGAACAGTCTTACCGGCAGCTTGAGAAGTTGCCAATGCCTCCACCCATTTGGAAACATATTCCACAGATACCAAGATATACTCATTACCAAATGATGGTGGAAAAGGTCCCATGAAATCCATTCCCCAACAGTCAAACACTTCCACCTCTTGGATATTCTGAAGAGGCATCTCATCCCTCTTTGAAATTCCGCCTGATCTCTGACAGACATCACAACTCTTCACATGATCATAAGCCTGTTTGAACAAGTTGGGCCAATAGAATCCGGATTGAAGGACTTTCACTACAGTCCGTTCGCCATTGAAATGACCACCATAAGGTGAATTGTGGCACTGTTGGAGGATATCACTAGCTTCCTCAGCATCAATACATCTGCGCTTTAAGCCATCAGCACCTTGTTTAAACAGGTATTGGTCATCCCACACAAAATGAGTGGCATCACGGAGGAACTTCTTCCGCTGTTGAAATGTGAAATCCTCAAGTATTACCCCAGCAGCTTTGTAATTAGCCATGTCAGAAAACCATGGCCTGGTCTGTATGGCAAAGAGCTGCTCATCTAGAAACTCTTCCACTATTTCTTTCTCCATCTTGGTCACTTCAGCATTGGTAAGTCTGGATAAGTGGTCTGCAACCAAGTTCTCCTTTCCACTCTTGTCCCTGATTTCCAGATCAAATTCCTGCAAGTGTAAAATCCAACGAAGCAGCCTGGGTTTAGAGTCAGGTTTGGTCAAAAGAAACTTGATGGCTGCATGGTCAGTATAAATAATGACCTTGGAACTAATCAAGTAACTTCTAAAATTTTCCAATGCATACACTATGGCAAGTAACTCATTTTCAGTAGTGGCATAATTAACCTGTGCGTCATTTAAAACTTTACTGGCATAGTGTATAGCATGGAACACCTTCTCCTTTCTCTGATCCAAGACTGCCCCTACTGCATAATCACTAGCATCACACATTAGTTCAAAATCACAGTTCCAATCAGGTGCAATGACAATGGGTGCAGAAATTAAACTAGATTTCAATGTTTCAAAAGCATGCAAACATGAGGAATCAAAGATAAAGGGAGAATCCTTATTGAGTAAATTGGAAAGTGGCTTTGCAATTTTGGAGAAATCTTTGATGAATCTCCTGTAAAAACCTGCATGGCCAAGAAAACTCTTGACTACTTTGACATTGACTGGGACGAGGAGCCTTTCAATGACCTCCACTTTGGCTTGATCTACTCGAATCCCTTTGGAAGAAATCTGGTGTCCAAGAACTATGCCATCTGTGACCATGAAGTGACATTTCTCCCAATTCAGCACCAAATTTGTGTCCACACACCTCTTCAGTACAGTGTCTAAATTTTGCAAGCACTCATGGAATCAATTCCCAAAGACTGAGAAATCATCCATAAATACCTCCATACATTTCTCCACAAGATCAGAAAAAATAGCTAGCATGCATCTCTAGAAGGTAGCAGGGGCGTTACATAACCCAAAGTGCATCTTCCTATAAGCAAAGACACCAAAGGGGCAAGTAAACGCGGTCTTATCCTGATCATAAGGATCCACTGTGATCTGATTGTATCCTGAATAACCATCCAAGAAACAATAGTAAGCTTTCCCTGACAATCTCTCCAACATCTGATCCATGAAAGGCAATGGAAAATGATCCTTTCTGGTGGCTTTGTTAAGCTTCCTGTAATCAACACACATTCTCCAAGAAGTGGTGGTCCGGACTGGAATTAACTCATTCTTTTCATTTTTAACAACTATTAGCCCTCCTTTCTTAGGAACTACCTGAACTGGGCTGACCCATGAACTATCTGAAATGGGATAGATCATGCCAGCATCCAAGAGCTTCATAACCTCCTTCCTCACCACCTCCTTCATGGAGGGATTCAGCCTTCTCTGAGGCTGAGTGACTGGTCTATAATCTTCCTCCATGAAAATCTTATGCATGCAGTAAGAAGGACTAATTCCCTTAAGATCCGCCAGTTTCCAACCAATAGCCTGTTGGTTGACCTCCAAAACTTCCAGAACCTATTTTTCTTCCTGTGGTGAAAGAGTGCTATTGATAATAACTGTTTTGTCAGCTTTTTCCTGCAAAGACACATATTTGAGGTTAGTGGGAAGTGGCTTCAGCTCCGGCCGTTGCTCAGGTTTCTCATCCTCACCGTTCTTCTTGATTTCTTCCACCTCAGTGGCCTTTAGAACTGTGAGAGCTGAATTAAGTACATCCAAAATTTGTTGCACTGTGGATTCATCTTCAGCTGTAAGATCTGCATAAGAATAAGTTAAAGCTAATTCCAAAGGATCAGTAGCTTATGGTTTCCTTTCAACTTGCCTAATGACCTCATCAAGCACGTCTACTCGGAAGCACTGGCCCTTTTCCTTTGGGAATTTCATAGCCTCAAAAATATCAAACTGGACTTCATCATCATGGACTCGAATTTTCATCTTGCCTACATCCATATCAATCCCCATTCTTGCATTTCTCATGAACGGCCTTCCCATAATCAAAGGAACCTCTGTATCCTCTGCAATGTCAATCACAACAAAGTCAACAGGAATAAGGAATTTATCAACTCTTACCAATACGTCCTCAGCTATGCCAATTGGATATTTAATTGATCGATCCGCAAGCTGAAGGGACATCCTGGTTGGCTTCAGATCCAATCCACGAATCCTTTGCATCAAGGATAGTGGCATCAAACTTACACTGGCTCCAATGTCAACAAGGCCCTTGCCAACTGACACATCCCCAATGGTTAGAGGGATGGTGACACTTCCAGGATCTGCCAACTTCGGTGGAATGCCATTAGTGATGATGGCACTACAAGTTGCTCCAAGCTGCACTGTTTCTTCTTCCTGGTACTTCCGCTTCTTTGTCAGCAAGTCCTTCATGAATTTCGCATAGGTAGGCATCTGTTTAAGAGCTTCTGCAAAAGGAATGTTAATCTGCAGACTTTTAAAAATATCCATAAACCTAGCAAATTGGCGACCTCTATCAAGTTTGGAAGGGGCCTTTGGGTAAGGTAGGGTCTTCACTATCTTTTCCTTAATCTTTTGAACTCCCTCCTTATTTTTCTCACCCTTCTCTTTCTCAACCTCTTTCTCTTTTTCCTTATCTATAGTTTCCTCAAGAGCTACACACACATCATTATTTTTCTCAGCTTCTACCCCAGTGTTCTCTCTATTCTGCTCTTTTTCTACCTCCTCATCTTCCTCATCAATATTTTGCTCTCCAATACCTCTACCTACTACCTTCCCACTACGAGTATATATAGCCTTACAATGTTCTCTTGGGTTGGTTTCAGTATTAGCATTAAAAGGTCCCTTCTGCATCCCAGCAAGTTGGTTGGCTAGTTGCCCCACCTGAGTTTCCAAATTCTTTATAGAAGCTCCTTGGTTCTTTTGACCTTCCATAGTTACCTGCATAAATTGGGTTATTGTATCACTCATTTTGGCAAACTTATCTTCCAGAGACTGCTCCTGTTGATTTTGGAATTGCTAAGGTTGCTGGAACTGAGGATTCTGAAAAGGCTGCCTTGGTGCTCTATTGGAAGAAGGACCTGTATCTTGTTTCCAAGGCTGGTTGCTGTATTGATTGTTACCATGGCTTTGATAGTTGTCCCTTGAATAATTATTTTGGTAGGGCCTCTCCTGACTGTTCAAATAATGAATCTCTTCCTCTGAAGGTTGCTGGTAAAAATCAGACTGTTGCCCTGGTATCTCAGCATCACACCTGTTCACATTTTGCATCTCCCTTATGCTTTTGGGAAAATCATCCAGTTTCTTGGTCAGGTCATCAAGCTGTTGCTGAAGAAGCTTGTTTTGGGCCAACATAGCATCATTGACTCCAAGTTCCAGGACTCCTGCTTTCCTTGCTGGTCCTCTGAAATGTTGGCTTTGTTGGTCATTCAAAGCCATAGCCATTATGATGTTCATCGCCTCCGTTGGAGACTTTGACATCAATGATCCACAAGCAGTGGCATCCAGGATAAGTTTTCTTTGTTGACGCAACCCATTCCTGAAGATGTGAACTTGGGTCCTTGCATCAAAACCATGATTTGGGCACTTCCGGCACAAGGACTTGTATCTCTCCCAAGCCTCACATAGGCTTTCACCTGCAGCCTGAGAAAAAGTGGAAATTGCAGTTTTATAATCCATAAATTTGGAGTCAGGAAAGTACCTTGCCATGAATTTGCATTCAAGCTGATTCCAATCATCCAAAGTGGATTGAGGTTGGTCTAAGAACCATTCCTTTGCATGACCAATTATGGTCAACGGAAAAAGTCTGAGGAACACTGCTTCCTCCTCAGTAGGCCTCATTCCTGCTGTGCCACAGAGTTCATAGAACTTGGTGAGATGATTGTAAGGATTCTCATGGTCTAACCCCGCGAAAGGGTTAGCATACATTAGCTGCACCAGTCCTGTCTTCATCTCTGGGGCTCTCTCATTATCAGCACCTCTACCAATCCTGATCATGTTTCTGGGTGTGAAATTAACGAATCCAGGATTGGTATCCTCACCTCCACCATTTCCATTTTGATTTTCCATTTCTAGCTGAGTTTGGATTGGTGAAGATGTTGATGGGGTGGAAGTATCCTGCTCTTGTCTTAACTTAGCTAGCTGCTTCCTTTTCTTTGTCTTTCTGTTATTCCGCCTTGCTGTAGCTTTGATTTCTGGGTCGAAAGCAAGTTCCTCAACTGGTGTTTTACCTCGCATAAAAAAAGATCAAAAGCAACCTAAATAGAAGTGTTAGACCGCAGATAAAAGGAAAATAAAAACAAAAATATTCACAATTGCTTAAACAAACAAAACTAAAGCAATGCAAACTCAAACAACGCTGCCCCCCGTCAACGGCGCCATTTTGCTAAAAGGTTATTACGTCTTCTAATAAAAACCTATACTTGAGCTGCGTTCAAACCTCTTCTAAGATTCAATTGCAGTATAGTACGGGTGTTATCGATCCACAAAGAGCAAATGAGTATGAGTGTCGTTCTTTAGTCAAGAAGTTAAGCAGAAAGAAAATAGAAGGTGTTTGTTTAGAAATCTTGTGTTGAAAAGCATGAAATTAGAAAGCAAAGGTTGGATGGTTTAACATATTAAGAAAGCAGTTGGATTATGGTTTCGCACTTCGTTATTCAGGATTATTCTTGTTCTTGATTACAATCAGTTAAAACCTTTAATTCACCCCCACTAGTTCTTAACTAACTCACCTATTCCTAGTATGAGAAGTTGATTCAGTTACTTTCCTAATTGTCGCTTCCACAGGCAATTAATCAAAGCAAACTGTAAACACGCAAGCATTAAGGAACTAGGTGATCTAACGCTATTCCTAGAAAATTAGCTTCACCTAGATTAAACGGTTTATGTCGGATTAACAGAGTAGTTTCCACATACAAGATTAATTTCAAATCAAGTTAAAGGTGATCAAACTAACACAAGCAATAATAGCAAAACTGTTCAATTGAAATCAAAGATAGAAAGTAAACAAAGAATCAAACATAATCCCTTCAAGACGAAGTACTACGCCAAAATCCAACTAAAGAGAGAGCTTAGTTATCCATAGAATGGAAACTAGCTAGCTTACAAGGAGAATCAATGAAAACTAGGATGACGGTGACGTCGCAGGATGCAACCCACGACTCCGGCGAGGTTCCGAGCGTCCGTTGATGGAACTCCTCTTCTTCTTCTCACTCTTGAGCTCTCTCTCACGTCCTAGGTCTGTTCCAAGGTGGCTAGGGTTGAAAAGATCCCCAAAACATGCAAAAACCACGTTTTTATAGGTTCTGGGCGCCGTAGGGGCGCTTAGCGCCCTCGACTGGCGCTTAGCGCCTAGGAAGAAATGCTCTGGCCGCTGAGCGGCTAAGTGTGGCGCTTAGCACCCTGGTCTCCTGTTCTGGGCGCTTAGCTCCCTGTGGCGAGGCTTAGCGCCTAGAGTCTTGGCTTCCTCAGATTTTCTTCAATTCTTTGCATCTTTTGAGTCCTGAAACATGTGAAAAACACATCAAAAGCACAAGAAACATATTTTAAAGCTTAAGATTGCCTTACTCTTTCATCTAACCAAAAATTTAATAAAACAAGGGCGTTTTACAATGAAAAACCATGATAAGTGCCACTAAAAACATATTAAAACTAATAGCGAATTGGCACTTATCACTGAGCAACGGGTGGTGGTGGAGGAGGAGGTGGGGCTGATGAAGAAGCATGTGGTAGTAATAAAAACACACAAGAAAGGGGGGTTGGAATTGTGTGTGTAATTTTTCAAATCTTTTTCGAAGAGTAGCAGTTATAAGTTCAATATATTGGTTAATGGTTGCAGCGGAAATTAACCTAAGACTGAAAAGTAAAGCACACAAGATATTTATCCTGGTTCACCCCCTTAATCGACAGGGCTACGTCCAATCCTTGGCTTCACCAAGATTTTCACTATTTTCTCAAAATAATACAAGTATTCTTCAGGACTTCTCCCAGTATTCTGAGGACTACTCCTTTACAAGTATTTTAACAGGACTTCTCCTTTACAAGCATTAGACAGGACTTCTCCCAGTTCTTTTTCAAGAAGAATTTGTTTCTACAAAGTCTCTTCGATAAGAGTGGGTAGAAATATGAAGAACAGATTACAGAGAGAATAAAGAAGTTGGTTCTCTAAAAGGTTTGTGTGAATGATGATGAGAGTAACGCTCTGTGAAACCTTCACACTAAGTTGAAGACTTAACTCAGGTAATGAATAACTTCAGATTGCTGAGTGTTTGGCTTAGGAAATAAGATCGCAGATGATGAACTTAGAAAGTTTTGAAAGCTTTGGTCGTGGGAAAGTCGCCAATTTGAATTCGATGTCAAGTCTTCTATTTATATCTTCAGTAGGATGATCAATGTGAGCTTTGCTGAAGATTTGAAAATAGTTCCGTTTGAATTTCTCCTCTATTGTGAGTAACAGATACTTATGCAATTCTATTTAAGTATTAAATGCAATATGCCATGCATTTAATGCATCTTCAATTGCGGAGGTTGTCATTGTCTGGCTCTTCAAGGCATTCTGCCTTGAGCTTTAACTTCTGCATTTAATGCTCATGCATTCCAGCTAAGGTAGCCATTAATGATCTGAACACAAGATTTGAATTTGAACGTTGAGGAGATACGATGATCAGAAAGCCTCACCGCTGATTCCGCAAAAGCAGCTTGATTTCAGGAATATCAGAGAATTTGAATTAACGAGGAATAAAGTATGGATTATGTCCTTTTCGCCATTAATGCTCTGAAGAGACAAACAGTGCTTGACTGCTAAGCCTGGGTTGGACAAACGATCTCCTTCGGCTTTTCCCTGCACGAACTCCAAAATAGCGTTGTTGTCAAACAAACTCTCTGACAGAGTTTCAGGAAGTGAACCCAATGATTGAGTGACCAGACGTTCATCATAGTCGGACGAATTCTCTGAGGAAAACATTCTCAACTGGCGGACTGATTTGCAAGAGCTGTAGCCGGACGGATTCTTCCTCTTTTCTTTACTTGAATATCTGCTTTTGATAATGCTTTGTAAGGGTCCATGCAGTTTTTCCTCAAGTAAATAGATATTCTTGAGTATGAAAACATTGAGAAGTTAGGAATTCTATCTTCAATAAAATCAAGACTCAACGAAATTGTTATTCATCAAAATTGAATAGTTCATTAAATTATTTGATTCTAACAGCATAGGCTTTGTGTTTCCTGTTGGACGTTGTAGGTGGCAGATGCCCACCAGGGATATGACCACTGCCCTCGTTGTTGTTCCGTCCGCGTCCACGAGGTCCGAAATGAGTCCTTGCCATCTCTAAAAAAATAAAACATTCATATGTAACACCCCGATTTCCAGGGCGTTACTGTAGCAAATAAACGGTAATTAAATATGCAGGAGGTTTTCCAAAACGTAGCAAAAGGAGGGTATATTTTTTTTGAAGTCATTTTCCTTCTTTCGAAATATGCCATGACAAGATGCATTAATGATATAAATACCCTGATTCGTAAATAGCCACACATATGGCATAAGGTGACTAGCCAGTAGTTTAGAAATGAATTTACAGAGCGAATGATTTAAATTCTAAAGACTATGCTGCCAGTTCTATAAGTTTCTTTTTCCCCATCATAGCTGTAATGAGTGAGCCATATGGAAGGTTGGATGTTGAACTTTCAAGAGTGTTCAGCATATGATAAAAGATGAGGTATGTGTGAAGAAGGTCTCGTCCTTGGACTCTGGCTGAGGTTTTGATGAAGACAAACACATCACAAAAAGAAGAAACAGAAAAACTTCAAGAACCGGCTCAAAACGTCAAGAACAACTATTAAGGTTATAGCTATTAGTAAGTCTTGATAACTTAGTGTACTATGCTTTATTAAGGTTATATTTCATTTGAAGGCTCGTGAGTAATCAACTAATTAAGTACAACTTGTTTTCAAAAGCTAAAATTAAGTATAAACACTTAATTAGGGATTGAACATCAAGAAACCAAGTTTCAGACTTGTAATAATAGATTACCAGATTTCAGTAATCTATTACAAGCATAGCGTAATCGATTACCAGTTTTCTGTAATCGAATACTAGGAAGTCAGTAATCGATTACCAGATTTCAGTAATCAATTACCTGTCAGAAAATGGCACTCAGATGATAACGGCAATAGCGTAATCGATTACCAGAATGCTGGAAACAATTACCAAGTCGACAGATGTATTGTTTCATGAACCAATGTGTCTCAAAAAGTTTGGGAAGCCTTGTGATAGTTCATGGACGACCTCTAGTGCCTATAAATAGTCCATTGATATTCAAAAATGACATAGAACTTGAAACATAACTTTCACATTCATTAGAAACATTATTTTGAGTAATTGCTCTTTCATTTTCATAAGAACACTCATGTTGTTCAACATTCACTGTGTTGATTCAGTGAAGGGGTTATTCAGAAAGTGAGATTCTTTCTGAATGTTGTAAACTTGACTGTGACGATTTAGTGAAGGGATTATTCAAGAGGTGGCGATTCTTTCTGAATGTTCTGTACTCTCGCTTTCTTTTCCGCTTCATGCAAAGGTCCATTATGACTCCCAAATATGTGGAGACATACATTCCTTTTCTAATGAAGGTTTCACCTTCACAACCTTGCTTGAATATCAGTCCTTGGAACAGTTTGTGCAAATGCAAAACTCCTATTATCCAGAACTCGTTAAAGTGTTCTACTGTAATCTAGTTGTTCAAAAAGATGTGCTGACCAGTTCCGTCAAAGGTGTTCATATACATCTTTCTATAAAAAAAATTGCCAAATGGTTAGATGTTCCTTATCATGGTGCAAAACTTGGAACAAGTCTCCTCTGTCCTTGGGCTGATTATGATAAGCAAACTTTCTACCATTCTCTGTGTCGTTTTGGGCAAGCTGAAATACAAGAAACACTATCTTCCCAAGACTCTTCTCATTTACGGAATGTTGGTGTGCTAACTCCTAACAATCGCATGCTCCATTACTTTCTCAGCCATATCATTTTACCTTAGCATGCCAATCATGCTCATATCAACAATTTGGAACTCCAAATTATTTTTGGCATGATTCACTTCTGACATATCAATTGGGCTTACTTGATGATGCATCACGTGCTGCAGTATTGTGATCGGGTTGTTTCCATCCCGTTTGCTTCTATCATATCTATCCTTCTTGAGAACTCTGGGGTCCCTCTTGATCACGAATGTGTTGTGGATTCTAACAAAATTCCATGCGTTAACATGACTATCCTTCCAAAACTTGGTATTATCAGAGATCGTCGTGGTATCTACCGTTATCGGAGTGACATCCAGACGAACTATGGCTCTGATGATTCGTCTGTATCCACATTCTCCGCACAATTCTCCCAGCTGTTCTCCAGCAACCAAACACATTCTGGAAAATCTTGACGTCATGGATATTCGTATCACTCAACGTCTCGATCAACTGGAGGAAAGTTTTCGGTCACGTCTTACTCTTTTGGAGGGACGCATAGTTTCTATGTCTATTCAGTTGCAAAATGACATTGAACAAATCAGGGCGAGGCTTCCTCCATCTCCACTCCAGCCATCAGACATGACAAAAGATCCTGTTGATTATTTGATCGTCTGATGTTTCTATGGTCTTTATCAGTTTCTCTCTTTTGCCATAAAAATTTCTTTGGTTTGTAATAGTTTTAGGATTAACTGTTGCTTTATGTTGTGCGTTTGGATATTTGGAACAATTTCATGCTTTATCGTTCGAATGTTTATATTATCATTATCCAAATATCGACTTGAATTCCCTGCTCCCTACGCTTCGATGTATTATATTTGTCGCTTGTATGGTATATATATATATATATATATATATATATATATTTGACCTTTTCTTCTTTTTGATGAAGTCAAAAGGGGGAGAAAGGGTCCTGTGCTGTTAAAGATAACTTTACAGGAAATGAAATGCTACAAGTGAAACACAAAGGGGGAGTTGCATAAGACAGGGGGAGTTTCAACAGAGTCTCAACATAATGATCTTCAACGCTTAAGACACGTGTTTGTCATCATCAAAAAGGGGGAGATTGTGAAGAAGGTCTTGCTCCTGACTTTGGTTGTGGTTTTGATGACGACAACACACGTTACAAAAAGAAGAAAAGAAGACTTAGAAGAACCAGCTCAGCATACTTCAAGCACTATCAAAGGGTTCAAGTTTCAGTCTAAGTCTCGTTTGTAAAGTAAGTCAAGCTTTACTTTGGTCTCTCTTTTCATAAAGGCTCATGAACTTAGTTAATTGAGTACAAAATGGTTTCGTAAGTTAAAAATGGTAGAAACATTCAATTATGACTTAAACATTCATAAAACTAAGTTCTGGACTTAGTGTAATCGATTACACAAGTTATCGTAATCGATTACATCATGTGAGTAATCGATTACCACCATGGTGTAATCGATTACATAGTTTGAATTTTGAATTCAAACCACAATGGCTAGTAGCGTAATCGATTACCCTATAGTTGTAATCGATTACACACACGAACAAGTGTGTTGTTTCGTGAGTCAATGCATCCCATACCATTTGGGAAGCCTTGCAATGGTTCATGGACAGTCCCTAGTGTCCATATAAAGTCCATAACAAGTTCAGAACGCAAGGCATGCAATCCACAACTTTCATATACATAATTGCTTTCATTCTGAGTTCCTGTTCTCATAATTTCAAAAGAACACTTATGTTGTTCAACTTCTGAGAACTCAGATTAACAAGGGCCTTCATGTTAGAATGCATTAGTGCATAACTTACAACATCAATCCATTCTAGTATTGAAGGATTGATTCAGCCTTTTAAAAGCTTCTTCTCTTCATTCTGTTTAGAGTGAACTTCACTGTGTTGATTCAGTGAAGGGGTTATTCAGAAAGTGGGATTCTTTCTGAATGTTGTAAACTTCATTGTGATGATTCAATGAAGGGGTTATTCAGAAGGTGGCGATTCATACTTCACTATGGCGATTCAGTGAAGGGTGTTACTCAGAAGGTGGTAATTCTTTTTTAGGGTTGTAACATTCACTGTGATGATTCAGTGAATGGTGTTATTCAGGAAGTGGTTTATTTTCTGTTATAGTAGATAAATCTATGTGTGATCAGAGGACTGAACATAGCCTTATGTGGTTTGAAGGTGAACCAGGATAAAATCCTTGTGTGATCTCCTTATCCTTCATCTCTTACTTTCAGCATTACCTTATTTTGCTGCATTAACGTTTATACGTTGTGATTCTGATCACGCTGAAAGAAGTTTGAGTTTTATAAGGAGAAAATTGGGGGAACCTAATTCACCCCCCCCCCTCTTAGGTTGCTATCTGTACTTACAGATAGTACAAGTATTCTGCAGGACTTCTCCTAGTATTCGAAGGACTTCTCCTTGCAAGTTTATACAAGAATTCTCCTAGTATTAGAAGGAATTCTCCTTACAAGTATTATACATGACTTCTCCTAACTAGTATTCTGCAGGACTACTCCTGATTCCTTTTCAAGGTAGCTTTGGTGTTCTACAATATTCTCTTCAGTAAGAGTTAGGTAGAGAAGATGAAGAACATTTTACAGAGAGGATATAGATTTAGGTTCTCTGTTTGGTTTGCTTGTGGATAGGATAAGAGTAATACTCTATCGGCTCTTCACACTGGCAGACGGCTTAACTCAACATAGGATAGCTTTTAAGCTTTTGAGTTAAGACTTGGTTCTGTGGGCAACTTGATGAGAATGGGAGATAATTTGATATTCAAGTCAACAAATTGATCCGAAAGCAAACTCCTCTATTTATATCTTCATTAGGATGTTCCCAATAAGCTTGACGAAGATATGAAAAATAGTTCCGTTGGAGGTTCTGCTTCCTTGTGAGTAACGTATACTTCTGTAATTCTGAAACAGCATTAAATGCATTCTGTCATGCATTCATTGCAGCATTAATTGCTTTTTTCGACTCCGTCTGGTCTTTTAATGCTTTCAGCCTTGAGCTTTTGTTTGGACATCGAATGCTAGTGCAAGCCAGCTAAGTGAGCATTAAATGTTCTGAACAGAAGATTTGGTTTTGACCGTTGAGAAGATACTATGTTCAGAAAGACCCGCTGTAGTCTCTGAAAAAGATTGCTTGAATTGCGGAATAGCAGAGATGTTTGCAGAAACGAGGAATAAAATATTAATTGTGTCTCTTTCTTTATTCTGCAATCAACAGTGCTTCATTTAATGCATTGACGAGGTAGATGTTATTTAATGATTGAAGCAGTTATGGCAAACGAATTCTTCAGAATCTTTGTTGAACGATCTCTGCAATGCTTCTGCCAAACGAACTCTTTAGAATGTCTAGGCACACGAACTCTTCACCAGAGTTGCCAAACGTACTCTTCAATAGTGTTGCCAAACGAATTCTTCAGAAGTTTAGGCAAACGAACTCTTCATCATGAGTTTGCAGACGTACTCCTTTGGATGGATTGTTAGACAAATACATTGTCTGAGTAGCAAAATGTACTCCACAGTAGGACGTACTCTTTACGGCAGACGTACTCAGCAGACTGACTCTTTGATGAGTGGTCAGACATACTCCTTTAGATGAGCTATCAAACAACCACTTTGTTGAAATTGCCGGACGTGCTCCAAAGCTGGACGTGCTCCTTCAAGTTTGTGACCAGACTTACTCAACTCTAGCACGAGTGTACTCCTATTCGTCAAGACGTATTCAAACACCAGACAGCCTCAACTTGTCAAATGTAATTCAGTGTAGAATAAGCACAACTACCCAAGTGCTTTTAAATGGATGACTGTCACAGTAGGTAAATTTTCTTCTTCACTGAGTTGCCAGACGATCTCCACTTATTTCCTTTCTTTTGAACTTCTGCATTTTGATAATGCCTTGTAGGACTGTATGCAGTTGTTCTTCAGTTAGATAGATTTTCCTGTGTGTGAAAATATTCAAGAAGTTATGAATTCTATCTCTAACACTATTAAGTCTTGAGCGAAATTGTTATTTATCAAAACATTAAATCATTTGAATCTAACAGTTTCTAGTTTTAGTACTTGCATAAAAACCAAACTCAACAAATTGAAAAACCGAATCAGCAGCAATATAGATCAAGAAGAGAGGAACACTTTACCTCAAAGGACCAAGGGAAAAAGAGTTGAGGAAGGGGCTGCCATGGAGGAAGGAGAGGGGCGGCCATGGTTGATGAGGAGAGGAAGAAGATGAAGCTTTCTCTTTCTCTCTCTAATTCCTCTCAAATTTTCACTTAATGACTTGGCTTAATGAAGTTGGAAGAAAAATAAGCTACATGGGCCTTAAGGAGGGTGTATGGCCGTGGGTTTGGGCCCAAAAGGGGGGGGGTTGAAACTCTAAATTTTTCATTTACCCTAAGGACCAAAGTGTGAAGGGTAAAAGGTTAAAGTAAAAAGATTTTTTACTATTCGAGGACCAAACTGCAAAGTTTCAAAGTTCAGGGACTAAACTCTAAGCTTAGAAAGTTCTAATTAATATCTAGGTTTTTTTATTAATAAATCCTCAATCATGACGCGTCAGTGCGTCAATTCGTTAATGTGTTAATACGTCGCTACGTCAGTGCGCCAGGTCACTGGTCATCATCTGATTCTGGTCATCAATGAGTATTTTAGTACCACTGAGGATATCTGCCCCGGGGTCATTTATTGGTTTCGGGGTATTGGGCTCGCACAATTCGGGGCCGGGTCGATCTTTTTTGAAGTTCGCGCCATGCTGCCTAAAAACACTATTCATCGGGTCACTATCATGAAATTTGTCATCACCAAATTGGTCTCGAAACGCCAAACGAAATCATTTGGGGCTTTTCAGATTCTCGATCTGAGGTCCGGAAGTCGTCCGTTTCGTCTGCTGAAGTTTTGGCTAAAAGTCCTGCTAGCGCGAAAAATCCTTCCCGAGCTCCGGAAGGAAACCATATCAATATTACATTCGTTCTTCACAAAATTTTCCACTTATCATCGTGGTGATAGTGAGAACGTCTTATTCTCTTCCGAACTCAAAGTCGGATCTAACTTGGTTTCCTACCAAGTGTCGCAAAGAATACTTCATCGATACTTCGGCCGACGATATCGCTTGCCGATGCTGCCGAGCGGATCCAAACAATACCTTGAAATAATTAAATAATTATTTAATTACTGGGGAAAATTTCGGGTGTTACAGCATACATGAGTCCTAGCCTAAACCCAAACAATAAAATATGCATAATAATCACAATTCCGTGAAATAAAACCCGGAGTCAAACTATTGCATTTGCATTTACCCGGCATATAGAATCCGGAACCCTAAAACTTAAACTTCCGGGATTTAAATCTCGGAAACATAAAATCTACACGTTTCGTGCTTTAAATCTCGGAACACTAAACCTAAACGTTCCGTGATTTATAATCCCGAACGACGAAAGTTGGTTCCAATGGAGGTCGTTTCGTCTCCAACAATAAATTAATGAAGAAATGCAAGAAGAAGAAGGTTGTGAAGCTTACCGGTTAAGTTGATGATGATGAGGGAAGAGAGAAGAGATTGAGCTTTAATGATGAAATGGTGAGAGTGAGTAGGAGACAATGTTGAGGGAAACGAAGAGCGAGGAGACGAAGAGGGTGTCGAGGTCTGGAATCCGGAAAAGTGAGAAGTGAATGGGGTGGGGTGTGGGGTTAAATGGTACAAAAGGTATTTTTGAGATTAAAAGAAAATAGTTGGGGTGCAATTTTGGGTAGTGGGGATGTTAAATCTAACCCCCTTAAACAAAACTTAAGTAGCATTGTCCTTTTAACTCTTCAGATGATGCCTTTAAGTGCACAGTGATTTCAATCTTTAGAAGAAACAAATAGACTTTCTATCCAACAGACTGAACACATAAGAAAACATGCTCACTGAGATGATTTTCCTCATCAAAACACACTTTGAGGTTTATCCGGATTTAACAATCTATTCATTTCTTTTATGATGAGAAACTCTATAAATATAGTTTTTAGTACCTAAGTATTTTTAGACATTAGTCAATAACAAACAATATATCTTATAGAATCAGACCAAGTTATCTATTTGAGCAAACCAAAGCTATAATGAAATCCACTTATTCGAGCATAACATAAAGTAATAAGATAAAACACAAGTAGATATACCTTAAGTTTTTGGAGGCTCAGAGGCTCAGTCAACTGAACAGAAGCTCGACACTTCGTCTTGATCTTGGGTCTTCTGGTACCTTTCATCTCTCTGATCATTGTGATCCTGAGGAAGAGAAGGAGGAGGATTATTTCGATCAGCGAATTTGGAAAGATAGACTATCTTGTTGGAAAAATGAGGATAAAACAGCAACGAAACCACAAACACGAGTTGAGGCGTGAAGTCGGTATCACTGTCCTTGAGAGTTTATTTGGGTAATATCCAAATACTCTCCCAGGATTCAACAGCCCCTTTTGGCGATAATAACCAGGTTTCAAGAACTGGTGAGCAAACAAGAAGGAACCCAGGAAACTCGAATTAGGAAGGAGAAGGGAGAAGATAATTTTCTGTGTGTTAGGGGCAAAATATGGGGTTCTATATATAGGGAGAAAATCTTACTGGTTAGTGGGTAATTAAAACTGGGCGGCAGTAATTAAGGGAGTGGGTAATTAAAACTGGGCGGCAGTAATTAAGGGTATGGGCGGCAAGCAATAAAAGCTGGGCGGCAAGGTCTTATTTCCAAGGTGGCCGGTGCGAGAATCTCTAGGTTTGGACGATGCAAAAAAAAATTTTCACAACAACTCATGCGCGCGAGCCCAACTCTTCTTCTATTCACTTTACCACTTCCAAAACAATTTCAATATATAAAGGCTTTTGGGAGAGGCTTACTAGGCAATGCGGGACTTACCAATTTTGAAATATAACTAATTTTATAACATATCTTACCTTCGCTTTATTTCCAAGCTAAAGGGATAGATCGAAGGAAGATTTCACCACTCCAAGTACTGTTACCACTCGAAGTGTTTGAAGAGGAAATTGAGATATGTGCATTTACTTCGAGGCCTTCGAGTTGGAGTTCTCTACAATAGATAAAGTGAAATGGTGATTCCATCAGCAAGTACAAAATTACGAGGGAAATAAAGGCAGAAAAGCGGTACCTGGTTAACTGCATCTTTTCCAGGGCTCGAGTTCTTGGAACTACTATCCTTTGTTGGACTCAATGTCGTTCTGGCAGAGGTTTTCGATGGAGTCTTTCTAACTGGCTTCGTAAGAGTCCGACGAGAAGTTGGGGGTTCATCTTTTCTTGTTTCTCCAGAAACGACGGTTGGGTGGTCCTCTACTTTTCCTTTCAAGACCTTCGAGGCGACGCCTTCCATTGAAATGGCTCCATCCATAGCTGGATCAACATTGTCCCCCCTCATTGCTGATTTTGACTAGGACATTTAGAAGAATAATGAGATCATTTACAAGTAATATTTGATGAAGGCCTAATTAGAAAGAACGCACCTTAGGTTCTCCAGAATTGATTTCTTCATCATCGAGGTTCACAACGTTAGGCTTGGAATTTTTGCGGCTCTCACGAGTAGCACATTGAGATTGCCTTTTCTGATTGGCTAAATAGTATTTTTGTTCCCTCACCTTTCACGATTTTGCACTTCTGTTCATTCTTGAAATTTATTAGCAAAAAACATCTGTCGCTTAAACAAACGACAGCAGTTTTAGTCTCTCATCATAATTCCGTTAAAAACCTAACGGTTTTCTAAAAAAAAAAGTTAATAAAAAATAAAAAAGAAATAAAACCCAGAAATCTATCATCTTCATCACCTCCTCCCATGATCTTCATCATCTTCTTCACAAAATACCTAGAATATAAATTAAAAAAAAATCTCTATTTCACTTCCTTTTCATTTGACAAAGGGTATTGGCCCATCTATATCATCATTTACACTTTCTATTTCACTTCCTCACAATTTTCCTGAACCTTCAACTCGAACAGAGACATTTTCAAAATTGAACAGATGGTCGTGCAAATCAAAACTCAGAACAATGGAACAACTCATAACCAAAGGATAATAAAAGCTTTTACATGAGTGCCTCCAAAAGCTTGAACCTTTCCGCCGTCGAGGTTGAGGATCTACTTCATCTTTCACGTCAAAGTTGCTCTTCATATGGCCCCAATCGATATGCTTCGACGTATCGAGTAGACCCCCATCCCGATCTGAGCAACTTTGTTGTAGATCTGAGTAATGCCGGCGTAGATCTGAGCGACGTAGAACTCGATGAAGCCGCCACAGAGGACGCAGACGACGAGGTGATGAAGTGGATGGAGTGAGGGTGGTTGTGGAGGTTGAGGATATGCTGATTTCAAATGAAGGGAGGTGAGAGCAGGCTAGCCCGCCACCCCAGGTCTGTCGTAGATCTGAATAACGCCGTCGTGGATCTGAAGCTCGAAGTAGAACTCGATGAAGCTTAAACCGCTGTAGATCACGGACTGGTTTGCGAAGGAAAAAGGGGGAGATCAGAGGAAGCTTTAGTCATGGTGCTCCTTACTGGAGGCCGGAGCGATGGCAGCAAGGAGGGTGGTGGGTTTGGGAATGACGACGGCGGAGCTCCGATGGTGTTGGCGATGGTGGTTTGGCACAGTCCGGTGAGGTGGCACACGAGGATGAGACAGAGAGAAGGGATAAGGATAATGTTAGTTTCAGGTTCATTTGTTCTTTTATTTTATTTTATATATTTTTTTAAAAAACTGTTAAATATTGGATGGAAAACTTAAAAAACGTTAGTTTTTTAACAGAATTCCAAGAGAGACCGAAAGTGCAAAATCATGAAAGGTGAAGGACCAAAAATGCTATCAAGCCTTTCTGATTTTACATGGGCGAATGTTATTACAGTTTTTGAAAATTCTCTGTTTTTAAAATATAAAAAATTTGAAAACCTCTTTGACATAACTTGTTTTGAAAACTATTTTTAAAAACAATTCTTGTTTTTAGTTTTGAAAACAAAAATACCAGAACAACTAAAAGATATTTTCAGTTTTCAAATTTTAATTTTTTAAAAGTTGAAAAACATGTTATTCAATAGTTTTTTTCTACTTTTCTTTTAAAAAATAATTTTAAAAACTGTTTTTAAAAACCGCAATCAAACATCCTCTAAACCCTTTTTGAACTTCGTTGCTTGGGCAAGGAATCCTCGTATCTGATGCGGTGACCATCGGGATTCAGTGGCCCCCTTGAAGTTTGAATAAGAGCTGTGTTTTACATTAAAAATATAGATGTGAAAAGACAATGAAGCAGTTTTTAGCCCTTGAAAGGGAATTTTACCTTAGAGAACACGTGTGGTAATACAGACATATATTCAATAGTGTGAAGATGTCCATCAAAGTTGTGTAATGAGTAATTGGTCAAAGTTATCCTGTCACAAAGTGGCTTAAACGCATTTACAATTGTTCCCTAAGAGGAAAACGAAAGCCATTTTGGAAGAATGACAGGAAAAGCCAAAGCATACTCGCAGTACGGTAAAGGCGGAAAGATAGGGCAATGCTTGTTCAAAATAAATTCGTATTTATCCACAAATGGAGGAATTCAAAATTTAGAAAATTGTGCTTCTAGATTCCCTCTTAAAGGTTTATCCGCCTCATCAATTGACCAGGTATGTATTCAGCTTTGGAATTTTTTTTGAAAATCCTAGATTTGTTTTATGTGCATAGCTCGGCTCTTCTTGGAGGAATCTCCTTACTGCACACCAAGAACTGTTGTTATAATAATCAGTCCACTAATCATCAAATTCATAAGGAAAGAAGAAAGGTAACTCGAAGGGAGCAGTAGTAAGTTGAGGTAATATTTCTGCATAATAGTGGATGGTACTAGCCCTTCTTCAAGACCATTGACAAAACCATCCATGGGAATCGTCTTTGTTTATGTGAAAAGGCTTGTCGGAGGGTGTTTTCTGGTCCCAAATTGACGCGGTACAAGACGAGGTTGGGGACTGAACAAGTCGAAGTCACCCGACATGTAGCTCGAACTAATGACTTGAGCAGAAAGAAACTCCCGCCATATGGAAATACTTTTCAGTTGGGCCCCCTCTATTTTACAGATTGGTGGGTTTTTTAACCATTTCGGGTCGTGGGATCGAGAACTAAAAGGTGTTAATTATGAGCAGAATTCCTCAAACTCAAGGAAATAAGAGAAGTTTCTCCTGAATTCCTCTCAGACTAATTTCATGTTGCTTGGAGGAATGAGGAAAGAGAGTCTATGACCTTCAATATCCAAATAAACTTCATTGGGGATGGAAAGTTTTGACTCAAAAATGACATTCAACCATAGTTAAAATCCAAAGTTGACAAGCAACGGAAAAGTTTGTCCCAATGCTTCCTTGAAGAGCGTTATAACCATATCTCAAGAATTGGTAAAGCCCTTCTAAGATTAGTTTCCTTCATGAAGAAGTTTTTAACACCCTGAATTAATTAAATGATTAAATAATTATTTAATCATCTGAAGGACAGTTTGGAATGCTTTCAAGCATAAGCCAGTGCCAAGAGCTATGCAGATCATCGGTACAATGTTTTGAAGCGATGGTTTGTCGAAGAGCCCTGATCTTAACTCGATTGACGTCCGAGCGAGAATAATACTTTCTCATTATATTCACAACGATCAGTGGAGAATTTCATGAAAAATGACTGTAATATTGATGGGGTTTCCTTCTGGAGCCCGGTGAAGACTTTCCTTCGCCATCGAGACTCGCAATAGAAACTTCTGCGAAATGAACGAAGGTGTTCGGGATATCAGACAAAAAATTTGGGAATCACCGAATGACTCTGTTTGATGAGACGCATCCAAATATGCGATAAAAATATTTGGTGAATAGTGTTTTCAAGCTGGAATCGGCACGAATTCTGAGGAAAACGACCCAGGATATTTTGGGCCTGGTGTTCAAGTTGTACGAGCACGTGGTCCGAGATGAGCGAGTGACCAATGTTAGTCAATTAAAGCAACATTGGAGAATATGTTAATTATATAATAAAATAATGACATATGACGCGATTAGCGACCGATACGGCGTTTAGTACGCGTTGTCATGGATTAGACTTTTGAAAGAACTCAATTAGACTTTAATCTTAGTTTAATCCAAGATACTTTCTTAATCTTTTCCAACCTTATAGTTTAGCCCTTGCCCCTAGGAGTTTAGACTTTAGTCATTCAAATAGTAACTAGATATTTTGCCAAACTTTTTCAACTTCATCCTTTGGTCCCTAGGGTTTGAAAAAATTGAAAATTTCCTCCCCCAAGTAGTGTTTGACCTGCGGCCAACATAGGCTTAAGAGGGTAAGTTTTGTTCATTTTTCACTTAAGCGATATTAATGAAAGTTTAAAGAAAATTAGAGAGAGAAAGAAAGCTTGAACTATTCATCATCTTCTTCTTCTTCACCCTCCATAGTCGAATCCTCTTCCTCCAATCTAAACCTCTTCCACTCATTTTCTCATCTTGATTCTTTGAGGTGAAATGATCTCCTCCTCAAGCTCTTTAATTCTATGGTTTTAGATTTCAAAAAGGAGAAGTTTGGGGGTGATGAAAGTCAATGGAATACCTAACTCCCTTTGTCAATGTTGTAGCCATTGTCTTCCTCTTTAATTTGAATTGATTGGATTTTCAAAATGTTTAGTTTTTGTCCCAATGGTGGTTTTTACTTGAGCTTTTGGTATAAGTGTTATTGGTAATGTTATTCCAACTAGATTGATCTATAAGAATCTCTAATATGTTTTTCAAGAAGTTAAGTTTTGGAAAAGTGCTTATTTTGAAAAAGTGATTTTCAAAGTTTAAATTTGATTTTCACCGTAGATTCCTTTATGCCTTTGATTTGTACAAGTTATTTTAAGAGAAAAATTTATCTTGACAATTACACTATGTGGCCGAACTTATGCTCTATATTTTGGGCTTGGAAGAATTGATTTTTTAACTTGATTTTCATGTGTTTATTGTTAAGTTAAATGATCTCAAAACGTTTATTAGATTTTGAATGATAATTTTTTTGTGATTATGATAGATAAAAATTTCCTAAACTTTGTGTATTATCATTTTCAGGGAAACATCTCTATCATTTGCCATTTCTATTGTCTGCAAAGAATAGAACCAAACGAAGCATCTCTATCGTCTACAAGGCAGTATCGTTCAGCGACGAGAAGAAAGGCATTGTCTAAAGCGACGTGAGTATTACTAGAGACAACCAGCTGCCAATCGAAGTGGAAGAACATGTGGCATAATGGCAAGGATGGAGTGATCTGGTAGTTATGATATCCATGGGGAAGCCATAAACCTGCCTTAAAGCAGAAAGGGAAACCAAGGGCTTGTAGACACACATCTGAAAGTAGATGGGCATTGGGTGCAGTTGTAGAGCGCTTGCGTTTTCCCAGAGTAGATCTGGAACGCCGAGGAAAGCAGGGCATGAAGGAGATCTGAGGAAGAGACATGCAGGCAGCAGAAATGAAAGAAGCCGGAGATGCAAGCTTGAGATCCAGATCCAGATCTATATGGAGGGGAACAGGTGGTGACGGATGAGATGCATTAATATTTGTATTAATGTGAGCATCTACCCCTCGTGACAGTGGAGTAACTCGTTGACTTTGACCAAGGTGCAGACGAAGGTCAAGAGCAACATCATGCAATTTGAGGCGAGTGAAGACATGGTCTAAGAATGAGATGTCAGTGCTGGAAACAAGATCATCTTTAGAGTCGTTGTCAAGTTCAATAGGATTATCAATATTGGGAACTTCAAACAAGGAATCCAGAAATTTCTCAGCTTCACTTTGTAGTAAATTTCGAAAGTGTAGGATTTTTGACTGAAGAGGGGCTTCCCATCCTCGAGCGTTGGGAGAACAATAATGCTTCCATTGAGGTGATATAGTAGGCAAGGGAGAGTTGTTGGAGAGCTTGACTCGAACCCAGTGTCTGTTTGCAATGTTTCCCAAAACAGCAATGGTAAGGGCATCATCAACAGGGCCCAAAAGAGGAAGATATGTGCAGCATTGGTTAGGAGCTAAGGTGACCTGAATTATCCGGAACGCGGTAGCAGCTAGCAATCCCATTTGTGGAACTGTGAACCATTTGGACTCATGTGCAGGTTCATTTGCATTCACGATAAGAGCCAGGCACAAAGTATCAATATCTTCATCAGAGCAAAAAGTTTGAGAGTGCAGCGCTCTGTTAGATAGAAATTCATGGATTAGAAGTTTTCGAATTTCTGGCCAATGATCTTGGGGGTGACCCAGCCACTGAGCGAGGCATTTGAATCCACAGTTGCCATCATCTTGGACATCAAAGACATCGGAGATATATTTGTGAAAGATTGTAGGCAAGAACTTCAGATAGTGTGCATGAGAATTTGAAATAAGTTCAGCAGTGGTATGCACAGTCTCAGGAGGAGGTCTGGAGGAGGTTGATGGAGGCAAGGCTTCCACAGTAGGTAAGAGTTCCTGAGATTCAGTCCGGTGGGAGTGATCTGAACGGTGCGGAGAAGTAGTGCCAAGACGACGACGTTTGAGGCAGTTACCGGACGGTGTTGGTGTATGGAGTTTTCTTTTCTTGTTCCTCTTAGCCCAGACACTTAAGATTTCTGTAGGTACTGCAGGTATGTCGATTGACAGGTTCATGCGACGAACATCTCCAAACTTGATAGGAGTAGCAGAGATATAGTCATATGAGATGAATTTCACTGATTCGATGGAAGGAGTGAGCAACCTCTTGTGATGCATAAGAGCCGTTATGAGTGAGCCATATGGAAGATTTGTGTTAGATTGTTCCAGGGTGTGAAGCATGTATTGAAGTAGAAGATCAGGTAGATTAATTTTTCTGCGATGTTGCATCTTGAATAAGGTCCATTGAGAGAACTTGTCGACTAAGTCTCTAGAACCCTCTTTGGGCAGCACAATCTTGCTGAGAACAGCATGAGGAAAGATACATTCCTCAACAAGATTCTTCACTCGTCGAGATGTAGAACACTTTGGAACTTCCTTCCAAATAGTGAAGGGGTTGCTGTCAGAGGTTTCCCATGACGAGGAGTAACAGACGCCATCGAGAGGAAGGTTGAGGAGATTAGACATATCACAAGATTGAATGTCTATTACTTGCCCCAAACATCGTGTTCGGGTGTGGGTAGGGTTAACCTTGATGGCACAATCGTAGAATTCTTGCACGAGAGGAGAGAGTGCTGAAGTTGTGGAGATTTTGAACAGATATCCCCAGTTATGTGATAGCACTAGATCAAGACCTGCAACCTTTGCATGTTGATATAACCTTAGATCAAGGTATCTGGGGGTGACAAGCTTTCTGTCGCCTAGATGCTCAATCCTCACAGGACCAATGTCAGAGACTTGCTGTTTGCGATTTTGGATAATAGCATCTTTTTGAGTCTTGACGATCTGATATTCCTCTTTGCTAAGGGCTTCCTGAGTCTTTGCATTTTTCTGTTTGTTGGGAGCCATGATTTATGTAGATGAAATGAATACAGAGGCAAAGACAAGTACACAGAAGATAGAATGTTTAAACTGAAGTATGAATGTGTTAGGATTGGTATTAGAAACGCATTTGAAAGACCATTCGTTTCCATTTTTGAAAGCGTGAACATTTTCTCGATATCGTCAAAATCATGATGAATAATAAAGATGAATTGAAAGCATTAAATGATGAGAGATAAGGAGTGTCAACATTAATGTATGCGTGTTTAGTAAGTAATCTATGTGAAAAGACACAATTGTTTAGCATTAAATGCATAGCTTATAGTAGATATTAATTTTAAATTCAAGCTAATGGGGCAGACGAACTTAGAGGGATTTAGTGCAGGCACAACTATAATGCAGGAAACATTCCAATTCTTTCTCTAAGACATACAAATTTATTTTCAATAAGTGGTTTGGTAAATATGTCTGCTAATTGATCATCGGTGTGTATGTATGAAATGTCAATGTTTCCTTTAGCTACATGATCACGAATAAAATGGTGCTTTATTTCAATATGTTTGGTACGTGAATGCAAAACATGGTTCTTTGTAATATTGATACCAATTGATAGTAATAAAACCACACAAGAAAGGGGGGTTTGAATTGTGTGTGTGATTTTTAAACCTTTTTCGCAAGATAGTTATTATTAGTTCAAAAGTGTTTGTCAAAAATGTGCAGCGGAATTAAACTTAAAGCTTAAACAATAAAGCACACACGATATTTATCCTGGTTCACCCCCTTAATCGATAGGGCTACGTCCAGTCCTTGGCTTCACCAAGATTTTCACTATTTAAACAAAATAGTACAAGTGTTCTCAGGGACTTCTCCCAGTATTCTGAGGACTACTCCTTTACAAGTATTCTAGGACTTCTCTTTTATCTCTCGAGTGTTAGACAAGGCTCCTCCCAGTTCTTTTTCAAGAAGACTGAGTTTCTACAAGAACCTCTTCAGCAAGAGTGGGTAGAAAATATGAAGAACGAAGTTCAGAGATGATAAACAAATTAGTTCTCTGAATGGCTTGTGTGAGAAAGGATACGAGTTTTCACTCTGTAAGAGGTTTCACACTAGTTGGCGACAGAACTCAGAAGATGAGTAGGTTAAGGTTGTTGAGTATCTTGGCTTAAAGCTTGTTCAAATCGTAGATAGACTTGGAAGGTTTGAATGCTTTGATCGTGTAAAAGTCGCCAACTTGAAGCTGATGCTAAGTCCACTATTTATATCTTCAGTAGGATGATAACTGGAAGCTTTGCTGAAGATCTTCAAAAATAGTTCTGTTTGAATATCTGCTTGATTGTGAGTAACGGATACTTCTGCATCTGCTGTTGCAATCTTCCAGATAATGAATGTTTCCTCAACAATGCAAGACGGTATCGTCTGTTGATGCCTTTTGCTTCGGCCCATAGAGTCTGCAATTAATGCTTATGCATTACAGCTAATTCAGTCATTAATGCTCTGACCAGAATATTTCAATTTGACCGTTGAGGAGATACGATGATCAGAAAGTATCACTGTTAATTCAGCAAAAGCATCTTGAATTAAGGAATGTCAGAGGATTTGAATCTTCAAGGAATGAGGCGCTTAATTTTGTCTCTTTTTCCATTAATGCTCTGAACCACCAAGAGGTGCACGACAGCTCATCTTTGGGTTGAACAAACGATCACCTTCAGGATACTTCATTTTTGCACGAGTCTTCAATCATTGCTTTTAGTCAACTCAAGTATTCTTCATGAGTTAAGTAGCTGATCAATCAGACGTTCATCACAGGCGAACGAACTCTTCTCTAGAGGCAGACTGATTCACATAGGCGGACGGATTTCTCCACTTTCTTTTTGATAATGCTTTGTCGAGATCCTCGCAGCATGTCTTCAATCAACAAGTGTTCCTGGATATGAAAACTTTAAAAGAAGTCAGTAACACTTAGCGAAATTGTTATTTATCAAAATAGATTAACTCATTAAATTGTTTGATTCTAACAAAGAGAAGTGACACTATAGGTAGGGGATGAGGTGTTGGTTAAGTTACAACCATATCGTCAACATTCTGCTGTTTTAAGAAAGAATCAGAAGCTTTCCTTGAGATATTTTGGACCATTCAGAGTCTTGGCTAAAATTGGTACTGTGGCATACAAATTGGAGCTACCTTCAACGGCAAGAATCCACCCTATTTTTCATGTCTCTCAGTTGAAACTGTTTAAGGGAAATTTTGATGAACCTTATATGCCTCTGCCATTAACAGTTCCAGAGATGGGACCAATTATGCAGCCAATCAAGGTGTTAGCTACTAGAAACATCATCAAAGGGTCGCAGCAGAGGACTCAGATTCTAATTCAATGGGAAAATAGCTTACAAGAGGAGGCTACATGGGAGGATATAGAAGACATAAGAGCTAGCTATCCTAACTTCAACCTTGAGGACAAGGTTGCTTCAAAAGGGGAAGCCAATGTAATGAAGGACAAGGCACGTGGTGTGCATGTGAAGAATGACGAGGCACATGGTGAGACAAGCATGCATAACAAATTCCCTCAAATTCAGGAATATGGACGTGGGAAGAGAGAGAAAAAGGCCAGCTAGAAGGTGATAGAATCACATTGAATTAGGATTGGTTAAATAGGGAGTGGAAGGAATGTGTGGTGCAGGTTGTTGGTAGTTAAACTTTCTCTCTGATCATTCTCTTCTTCCCTGATATTTCTGTTACGTCTTTTCTGCAATTTCCCTCTTATTCCTTGTACTTGTGTATCTTAGTTTTTACACTAAAAACTAAGAATATTCCATATAATAGAAGGTGCAAGTTGATTTCTACACTGTTATAGTACTATCATTACAACCTCTTCCTTTCGCGGCGAGAAACACGATGGTGGTGTTTGTTTCTCCAAAAGCTCAGTTGTTTGCTCAGAAACGACGGTTGCAGGTTGAGGTGGTTCTTCGGAAGTGTCTTAGATCGCGATGAAGCTTGATCCAATGGGTTCATAGGTTGTTCTACTTCACATTGGTGTACAGAAATGATGGTTTTGTGAAGGTTTGGGATATTTTCTAGCTCATCCTCGGTGGAGAGAACATGCTCGAAATAGGATCAAAGTTCAGGTCTTAGAAATAATGTGACAATAATGTTTATGAAGTACGTTGGGCAAAAAACATTAAAATAAATGACAGAGGCTAGAATGATAACTAGAAGTTCGAATTACATGGAGTTGGATAAAATTTTCGCAATTTGGTGCTTCCATGGTTGTTTTTTTGAAGGTTCTATTTTCACTTCTCTGGGGCCAGGACGGATTTACATTATAACAAAGGGTGACAATTGGAACGCTAGTGTTGTGCCCACAACACAACAACGTTCTAAAAATTCACAAATTTCTCACTTCACCGAGGTTGAGCTCAAAACTATCCCAAACCTTCACGAAATGATCGTACCTGTACATCAACGTGAAGTAAAACAACTCAGGAAGCCATTGGACCAAGCTTCGCCATGATCTATGACACTTCCGACGAACCACCTCGACCTGCAACTGGCGTTTTTGAGCAAACGGCTGAGCTTTTGGAGAAATGGACACCACCATCGTGCTCCTCCCCGTGAAAGGAAGAGGACCCATTGCTTCGTTTCCACTACTGCGACAGTGCCGCTGCACCTCCGCTGAGGAAGAAGTTGTTTTTTTTTTTTTGAAAAACTGAGTCTTTAAAATTACAATAATTTTTTTAATTAAAATATAATTAAGAAAAGCCACATCAGCAAAATCTGTAAGTTTTTTGACGGAATAGTGCTGAGGGACCAAAATTGTTGACGGAGGTTAACGTCGGGTCGGAAAATTGGACTTTTAAAGTTTAAGGACCATTTTTGCGGAATGACCATTCGTGGGGAACCAAAAGTGTGATTAAGCCATTTAATTATGGATATCTAGCATTTAAATTAAAAGGTGAAAAACAACAACAACAAAAAATTAACCCCGCCGAACCCTACTATAAAGCCGCGGCTAACAACATTCACGGGAGGTTTTTTTTTTTCCAATTTTAAGATCAAACCATCAACTTAATTAAACCTCTATTGATATTTTATGAATAACAAGGAATAAAATATGAACAAGAAAAACATAAAATTATTTTTATTTAACCAATTCTTAACCCAAACCCATAAACATTTTTGTGCCTCGGATTGCTTGGAGGTGGTGTGCGTGCTCCAAGCACCACTAGACATTAACTCGTATTGGGATCGTGACTTAATTTTGGAGGTTCTCTCTTGGTTGGCGAGAGATTGGAATGTCCCCTTCATCCATGTTCAGCAGGAAAAGAATAATGCAGCTGACTTCCTTGCGAGGCAGGCGGCTAGGGAGGGCACTCAGCGTCGTGTGTGGAGGCAACCTCCGTCTTCAGTTTATGCGTCGTGGTATTTAGACGCTTTTATTTTTTTGTCTCTTGTTTAGATTTCCTCTTGTAACAAAAAAACATCATAATATTATTATCAAAAACCCCTACTAAAAAAACGTCTAATAGAAAAGAAGATCACACCAACCTCGCACGACGAACAGGGGCGAACCCATGTTGAGCATAGTGGGGGCACTTGCCCCCACAAAATTTTAACACTTACTTAATAATATATATGTATATATGTTACGAGTTTATTACTCTGTAAAATATCTTTATACAGACAACCAATCATAACTTTTAAATTTACCACATCATAATCGAATTTCATAATTAATTGAACAAGTTTCGTAATTAATTATCTAATGTGGCAAAAATCTAAATTATTATTAATTTCTTATGTAAAGTTCTTTTAAATAGACAATACAGGAGTTTTTTAAACCCCCACACCAAATATTGCTAACCTTTTTTTATCTAAAGCCATAAAATATGTTGCACACTTCTAACCAATATTTATTTATATTGTAAACTTATATTTTTATTTAGCTTGATAATTGAACTCTTGTTGTGTAAATTTTAAATTTTTTTGTCATCTAGATATTTAGATAGAAAAAGGTATAATCATTTTAAAAGAAAAGGTGATCAATTTTTTTTCTTGCTTAAATTTGTTTTTGCGTTCATTGTAATTCTGAAATTAGGGATATTTTTATATACCAATATTAATAAAAATCTTAAATTATCTAAATTATAAAATCAACACAAAAACATATTACTTTGGTATTCTACTATTCATTTTTTTCCTTTAAAAAAAATATTTATTATTTTATCACTTTGTTCTTATTTATAAATCTATGTTGATCACAATGACATCTTCTACCATTTATAATATTATAATACATTTTATTAATAATGTATTAGCTCTTCTTGAAAGATACAAGTCATGAAAAGCACAAGATCATAAGATAATTACTTTTAATTTTATTTTATTTATGAACTATATTATTAATTTAAGAAGTAATATGGTATTCTATAATGACGAAAATAATTGTGATTATTTTTATTTCAATTATAGCGATGGAAGATTTTCTTAAGAGAAAAATGATGGGAGATAAATGATTAAGTAGTTGTTTGGTTATTTATATTAAAGGCTTATTTGTAGTTTTGGTCCCTGATGTAACACGATTGTTTAATTTTGGTCCCATTTGTTTAAAATGGGCAATTTGGGTCCTCTTTGTTTTGCGAACGTGCAATTTTGGTTCATCCGTCATTTGACTGTCAAAAAATTAACACCGTTAGTCTACGTGACACTGCTATTTACACCGCCTTCACTTATTGCGCCACCATTTCTTCTAATCTCACCCTCCTTTCTTCTAATCTGACCTCATTTGAGCCACATGTGTAAAGAAATAAAGAAAAAGAAAACATAATGATGAGTGGATATTATATGATGTTTTTAGGTTGTTTTTAGTCTTTTTATTTTATTATTTCTGAGTCACATATAGGATTTTTATTATTTTTATGTAGTTTTTATATTTATTTCGCATTTTGCATGTAGATAAGATTTTATTTGTTTTTCTAACTTTATTTTATATTTTTAGGAATTTTTATAGCTATTTTATATTTTTAGGAAAAGCTGGTTTAGTTATCATTTTTGTCCAGGGACCAATTTGTAAAGTTTCAGGAAATCAGGGACCAAAATGTGAAAGTTCAAGAGTGGAGGATTAAAAGTGAAGATTGAGAGAATTAAAGGGCCAGAATTGAAGTGCTAGTAAAAAGAGGGCTAAAACTGAAAAAGAAGAATGTGAAGCAACTTTCTTCAAATTAGCACATGGAAAATAAGCTTGAAGAATTGATGGTAGTGGAGGAGAAGTTTCAGAAATGAATAAGGGCTGAGTAGTGGCCATTGAAGGCATTCAAAACACACTACCATGAAGGAAAGAAAAGCTTGAAGATGAAGCAGCAGCGTCCCAACGCTCCAGCGTTGGGATCCCAGCGCTCAAGCGCTGGGACTCTGACTAGGAGATGAGTCAGATTCTCACCCAGCGCTCAAGCGTTGGAAGGCCAGCGCTCAAGCGCTGGGCCTCGGACAGAAAGTGGAATTTTAATGCATCTCAACGCCCAAGCGTTGGGAATGCCAGCGCTAGAGCACTGGAGGGTGAATTTTTACTATAAATAGGGGCCTTTTCTTCACTTGTAAAGGACACCATTTTCAGAATACAACAAGTATTCTTCTTTCCTCCTTAAGATCATTGTTCCTAGGAATTGTGGGAAGCCAAACTTGAGCTCCTATCCAGGGTAATTCAATGATTCTTTTAGCCATGCTTGGCTAACTTCTTCTTTAAGTTTCTTGGGTTGTAGTAGTTTATAATTTATGTTTTAGTATTGTTTTTACCTTTCTGAATAATATTTCCTTTCATGTTTTATTTCCTTATTCTTCATTCGTCTTGGTGCACACAAGATCTTTTGCTTATTACTTATACGAATGGAAATTGGTAAGTAGTAAGGGACCTAGGATTTAAAAAAGGTTATAAGTATACATCACTAAGGAATTAGGATGGACGTAACTTTATGTTGGCCTGAATTTCTTCTTCATCTTCTTCTCTAGTTAACTAAGTTGCAAGGAATTGAATTTAGTAATTAGAAAGAAAGTTCTACAATGTGTAAGGAATTAACTTGTAGATATACTAGGCTATAGCATCATGAACTTGGATTTAAAATTCAGAAATTAAGTAGGAACTTGCTAACATATTTTATAGACTATGTAATTCAACCCAAGAGCTTATTTCTCACCATCTTTATCTCTTATCTTTTTATGCTATTTTTCTTGCTTGTTCTAAACCAACATCAATATTCGTCTTTTATTTTTTCTGCACAAGTACTAAATCTATATTAATAAGAACACCTATTCCTTGGGTTCGATCTTTTTATACTACGCGATAGTCAATTGTGCACTTGCGATTTCGCTATCACATAACAAAAGGAAATAATTGAAATTAAGCACAAAGAAAATAAATAAAACACAAAAATTAAAAAAACAAACCCAAATCTCCTTGAGTTCTTCTTCAACCCTTCTTTCTCTCCTTCATCACAATTCACAACACCACTACCCCCACCAACCCAAATCTTCTACTTCAACCTCCATTCAAAGATCAAAGACGCGATATCTCTGTAAAACAAAAAACCCCAAATCCACTTTTAATTTGCAAAATCAACTTTTCTGTCAAAACCCCCAAATCAACCCCTATTTTTCAAAATCGCGAGGTTGAAGTTCATGATAGTCCAGACGGCACTCTCGGCGGCGTTCATGAATGGAACTTGCGAGGCTGAAGTGGTGAGAGAGGTCGAGACCGATAGGGCTTAGAGGCCGGGCGCCATGCCTTGTGGTGGACGTGTCTTCGCCGTCATTGGTGGTGGTTGTGTTCGCCTGGAAATTTTCCAAGTCTTGATCTGGTCAAAGTATATGTCATGAGATGATTTCGACCGAAATGAGAAACATTTGGCAAAAACTAACAAGGCAGTTGCCAAGTTCGACTGAATTAACGACGACATGCTGAGTCGAAATCGATTGTAAATTGGAGACAAGATCGTGAAACAAACAAGTGTTAGAGCTTTTTCTCAATTGGAGCATTGATATGCATGAAGCTATCTTTCGACGAAGTTCATTGGAGCAGTTAGATCAACATGACACGTGGAGAATGAAGAAGCAAACAGAAGACACGTGTAAAGACAAGAAGAAATGACCGTTGCAAGCAGTTAGAAGGTTTTTCCTATAAATAGAAGAAATGAAGGAAAATTCAAGATCATTCGCCCACTTCACAACACATCTGGTAGCGTTAACCCTCACCCCTACGTCGTAAGTCCACTGGTAGTAACGCAAAGCAATAGGATCGAGACACACGTGACTGACTGAGTGATGGTCGACTGGCCAAACCTTTAAATTTCATGCAAACATTTGTATTTTCCCTACACTTTACCTTTTAATGCAATTTACTTTTAACTTTCTTTTCCTTTTTTACTCTGCCTCTCCCGCTTCAACGCTTGGAAGCGCTTCCCTTTCAAGTCTCTTCTCTCAAACTCGCAAGACCAATCTGCTCGAACCACTTTCGACGGACTCACGCCATCCACTCCACCCACGCACTCCACATGCATCCGGAAGATTTCCATATTCCCATGACCTGTAAGAGGATAGAATCCAGCCTCTTCATATTCCCAAGACCTGTAAGAGGATTTTCTTGTGGTGTTACCCTGATTTCCAGAAATCAGCGTAAACAAATTGGCACGCCCAGTGGGACCGAGGGAGTTTGTTTTCATTTGAAATCATCCCTGTGCTTTAAACAAATTTTTCTAATTCAGAAAACTGTTTTTGAATTAAGGAAATTTAATTTAGTGTATGATATTACGAAGTGGTAAAATGACCAACCGTTCTATAGCAAACCAATCATCAGGGTCTAATGTAGGGCCTAATGTTAGTGAAGCACTGCAGATTAATACCAGTAATGGTTTTAATCCCTCAGTAAATCCTTCACGTTTAGAAGCCGTTTCTGTTTCGGACAGGGCGGTTACAAGTGCTCAAACATGTCAAACTCAACTACCAATTTCGACTGGTCAGGATTTGACTCAACCACAACCTGTAATGCCTATTGGAATGAATCTCACTCAGGCATCGAGTTCATACACATCAGCACCAATCTTGTCACAAGTATCGGTCCCTGATAGTGATAGAACACACAAGAAAGGGGGGGTTTGAATTGTGTATGTGATTTTTAAAATCTTTTTGTTAAACACAAGTATACGTTTCAAAATACTTTTTAAGAGCTAAGTGCAGCGGAAAAAAATTAAAGTTGAAAAGTAAAGCACACAAAATATTTATCCTGGTTCACCCCCTTAATCGACAGGGCTTCGTCCAGTCCTTGGCATCACCAAGATTTTCCATTATTTACTCCAAATAGTACAAGTATTGTTCAGGACTTCTCCCAGTATTCGAAGGACTACTCCTTTACAAGTTTTCTACATGACTTCTCCTTTCTAGTATTCAACAAGACTACTCCCAGATTTTTTACAAAGAAGGTTTGTGTTTCTACAAGGATCTCTTCAATAAGAGTTGGGTAGAAAGTTTAAGAAAAATATACATAGAAGATATGAAGGTTTGTTCTCTGTTTAGGCAGTGTGATAAAGATAAGAGTTTCACTCTATGAAGGCTTCACACTTTGGCAAACGACTTAATTCAGGAAAGAATGACTTTGGGTTTCTGAGTTTTTGCTATAGAGCGGATTGCAAGAGAATGACTTAGAATGCTTATGAAATTTTACCGTTGGAAGTCGTCAATTGAATCAAGTGTCTAAGTCCTCCATTTATATCTTCAGTAGGGAACCCCTTGATGAACGTTGATGAAGATTGAAGTGTTTCCGTTTGAATTTCTGCTTCTGAGTGTGCAACGGATACTTCTGCATCTCTGTAACAGCATTAAATGCATTCTACCATGCATTAATTTCAGCATTAAATGCTTTTTTCGACTTCGTCTGGTTCTCCATTGCTTTTGCCTTGAGTGCTAGTTTGAGCATTAAATGCTTGTGGAAGATAACAAAGAGAATTTATTCTTTCGGAACAAAGGATTTGATTCAGACCGTTGAGAGGATACTATATTCAAGAAATCATGCCATTGACTCTGAAAAGTTGTGCTTCATTTGTGGAATGTCAGAGTGTTTCCAGATACGAGGAATAAAATATTTATTATGTCCCAATCTTGAATCTGCTGCACACAGTGCTTCATTAAATGCTTCGACGAAGACACTCTTTATTGCTTGAAGCATCTTTGTCAAACGAACTCTTTAGCTCTTTGGCGAACTTACTCTTCAGCACTTTGGCGGACGTACTCTTCAGCACGTTGGCGGACGTCCTTTTCAGCACTTTGGCAGACGTACTCTTCAACACTTTGGCGGACGTACTCTTTAGCACTTTAGCGGACGTACTCTTTGAGTGTTTTCCAGACGTACTCTACTTGCGATCATATACTTCTGGCGGACGAACTCTACTGGCAGATGTACTCTTCAACAAGTTGCCAGACATACTCCATAGGCAGATGTATTCTTTCAAAGTGTTGCCAGACGTACTCTCCTTCTTTCTTTTTCTTCAACATTCTGCTTTTGGTAATGCTTTCAAAGGATATGCAGATGTTCTCCATGTAGGTAGGTGTTCCTGAAATGTGAAATACTCAAAGTATTAGGAAATCTTTATCTATCCATATTAAACCTTAGGTAAAATTGTTATTTATCAAAATATATTTAAAATATGAAATCATTTGAATTTAGAAATCTCCCCCTTTTTGATAATGACAATTTTCATTTGAGAAAAATGTTTAATTGGTTTGTTTCGAAAAAGATGGTATCAGAGTGGATACTTTATTTTCAGAGCATCTACACGTTTTCTCTTTTCATAGCTTTTTCTTTAAAGTTAAGATTTTCAACGTTTATCTTTTTAAGTTTTCTTAGCTAGAAAAACATGAACGTATCTGTTTGAAAGCATATGTTGCAACGTAAGAAAAACACGGTATCAGAGATATAGATTGATTGGAATATATATTTTATAAACCCATATAGCTAACTAGCAGACGAGAACTATTTTTAGTTAAAATTATTTTTATCTCCTCCTTAGGAAAATAATTTTCTAAACCTATACATAGGTTTCATCCCCCTTACTATGATATCTATTTTTCTAATCTAATTCTATGCCTTTTTCTCCAATACTTCTCCTCCTTTGGCATTCGCAAAAACAGGTAAGCAGAATACTAGAGCAGAAAATATGAGCATGCAAGAAAAAATGAACTGAAGTGTTTCAGGTGTATATCAAAAACTAAATAATCCAAAAGCAAAATTGTTCATCTATGAAATAAATTTAGGCATAAAAAGTAGAGGGTTAAGAGTTGAAGTTGGTCTTCAGTTGTTGGATGAACTGGGTCATCATATGCTGCATGTTGTCAAATTTTGCATCATAGCGTGAAATCAGTTCCTGCTTGATGGCTTCAGACCGTTGTTCATTAAGTGCATTAAGCTCCTCTATTTTACTGTCCAAAGCTTTGACTTCTTCTCTGACATCTGTAATTTCTGCTTGGAAGGTATCAAGAGCTCTATCTTCAGTGACTTTGTTTGCCTTAGTTGGGGCAACAAAAATAGGTTCAGTGGAGATAGCAGCCTATTGGTCTTCATTTAGTGCCTGAGTTTCTGAGCTGGATCCCAACACCTTTGAGCTGATAGTGAAGGGGAATTTCAGAGCAACAGTAGGAATTGCAGGTGTTGGTGGTAAGGAGGCAGGAAAAATCCAGGAAATGGTAGTGGATTGAGCAGAAGTCCGCAAGGAATCAGGATAAGCATCTAGTGATTCAGATTCATCACAAGAGGGTTAGCTCCATGAATCAAGAAAAACGGAATAGTTAACTCTGTTGCGAATGATGATGGTTAATTTATGATCTACACAAGCAATAGGTGCCCAGAGCCTTGCATGATAACAAAAATTATAACCAAGAAATTCAACAGACAAACCCGGAAAAAGGAGGTTATTCTCCAATGCATCAACTTCTGCTACTTCCAGAGTTGTGGAATCATCATCGAACGAGGCCTTCTTAGGACTTTTGGCATGAAGAATATTAAAGCCAGTGAAAGTTCTAGAGACTTTGGTGATGACGCTTTGGATTGAGGGGATGGTTGAGGAGCAGATGAAGCAACCTTCGGTTGAGGAGATGATTGAGGAATTGGTGAAGCAGGAATCTGTTCTTTGGGTGGAGTGGAAGCATAAGCTTGTTGAACCCCAGCAGCAAGTTCCTCAAATGAGGGTGATTCTGGATCATCACTAAATGAGATGTAGTCTTCAGTGTGTATGTCTATATTGCTTTGAGCCAGACTTGCTCCCTGATCCTTCACCAAACCTGCACCTATAGCCGGACTAGGGAAACTTGCAGCCGCCGGATGAGGCTCTTCTGCTTTCACCGAACTTGATTTTTAATCCGCAACCGGACGAGCGCTTTCTTCTAAAATATTTTCATGCTTTGGAGGGGAAATCATTTCCTGATCATCCTCAAACTCATCATCAACTTGAATGGGAAGAATCACTTTGGGCACTTCAAATAATGTATCAATAAATTTGTTGCTATCTTCCTGGATGATCTATTTGAAAATTTTCAACCTAGGAATAAGTGGAATTCCCTATCCTTTTGCAGCAGAAGAACAATGATGCTTCCATTGTGGAGTTACAGACGGTAGTGGAGAATTGTCATGAAGCTTGACTCTTACCCAATGGCGATTGTTGATGTTGCCAAGCACTGCAATTGTTGGCGGATTAGATGCCGGTCCAAGTTGTGGCAAGTAAGTGCAACATTCCTTTGGTGCTAGGGTCACCAGAACTATGTTGAACGCTGTTGCAGCCAAAAGGCCCATGTCGAGCACTGAGAACCACTTGGGTTCGAATGCTGTTTCCCTAGGGGCCAACTTCAATGCCATCATAACAGACTCTACCTCCTCATCAAAACTGAGAATTTGTGAATGACGAGGTCTACGATCAATGAGCTCAATGATGAGTCTTCTCCTGATGTCAGGCCAGTACTCTTCATTGTGACCTAGCCATTCAGCAATGCACCTATACCCGCAATTTCCATCATCGTTGACATCCATAATATCTTCAATATAGTTGTGAAAAGTGGATGGAAGAAATTTAAGATAATAGGCATGAGAGGCTGAAAGAAGATCAGCTGGATATGGCACTTCTTCAAGTTTAACAAGTGAAGGCTTGATTGCTTCTTGTTGATGAGTGGATGTAGGCTGTTCGGATTCTTCAGGAATTGTGGCCAGTTTAGCTTTCTGGGAACTTGGCATGAATGCTGAAATGGGCATGGCATCTTCAGCATCAACAGACGAAGGATTCGTCTGTTCAACAACTCCAGAAGGAGTTGTCGTCTGACGAAACTTTACCAAACGATGCCTATTGGGTTTGGGTGCATATGAGGACGCTTCATTGTCTTTAGCGGACGAGGGCACTCTGTCATACAGAGGCCTCTTTGCCCTTGGATTTCTAACGCTACGCAATGCTTGAGTTTCCTTCGAGGGAGATGAGGTCGCTTCTCTTGCACGTTGTTTCTTAGTCCATTTACTCAACAGTTTTTCAGGTACAACAGAGATCTCAATGTTTGGCTGCTTCCTCCTAACATCTCCATATCTGATTGGAGTGGAGTAGAAGTAGTCGTTCTTGATGAACTCCCTTTCTTCCTTTTCTTTGTCTATTAATTCCAACCTACTAGCTAAAGCAGTGAGAACAGACCCATATGGTAGATTGTTGTTGGTTGAAATTTCCAGAGTGTTGAAGATGTCTTGAAAAATGAGGTGGAAAGTGTTGACTATGAACCCTTTCTTCATCTGATAAAGAGTCTAGTGAGCGAGTTTGTTGACCAAGTCCCTTGACCCTTCTTTTAGCACCATCACCTTACTGATAATAGCATTAGGGAAAATGAAGACATCAATGAGGTTGTTAACGATGTATCCGACTGTCTTTGGATCTTCCTTCCAAATACAGTTAACATCTTGAACATCTTTTTCCCCTTTTGGAGAATACTTCACTCCATCTCCAATTGCAAGGTCCAGTAGTATAGCAATGTCAAATGGATAGACACTCACTATCTTCCTCATGCAGCGAGTTTGAATTCCTAGAGTAGGGCTGCTCTTTCTAACAGCATAGTCGTAAAATTCTTGAACAACTGGGATGAGGGCTGGAGTTTTAGAGATCTTGAAGAGAGATGCCCAATTTTGGAATAGGACCATGTCGATTCCAGCCACTTTGACATAATGGTAGACATTCAAGTCAAGGTATCTGGGGGAAGTGACAGGTTTGTCACCCAAGTTTGCTATCTTGGTCTGTCCGATTCTTTCATCTTGCTCCTTTCGGGTTGCTTCTATGCATTTATTTCTTTTTTCTTTGATTGCTTGTTGAGCCTCAGTAAGTTGAGGTTGAGTTGGAGCTTGCTTTTTGGGTGCCATTGATATTGTTTCTACAACGAAGGTTAGAGAGCAAAGTAACAGGGGCAGACAAAAGCAAAGATTCAGAGAGAGTGAAAATGGTAAGAGTGGAGGGAAAACACTTTCTGAAAAAGCTTTTGTTAAACTTGCATGGAATACAAACAAATTTTTCTTAATTTTCGAGAAAGAACTTATTGCAATTGATTTGATGTGAGAGAACAGTAATGGCGCACGCGCATTTAATACTATTTGATAAATGTGCAGACAAAGCAGTTGAAAAAATTAAATGCGTGCTTGAGAAGTAAGTAACCGAAAAGACACAACTGTTCACCAGTTATCCCAACGTGTGAGCCATTGGTTTTGGACGAGGACCATTCAGTCGCCATAGACGAGTACCTCAGACGAGGAGCGTTTGACTCTTACAATGTTTTGCCGGACGATCATCTTACCAGACCAGGACCAAAAGTGTTCGTCTGGTTTTCTGTAGTGTTGAGGAAAACGAGTACCAATGCATACGAGAACAAGATGTGTTCATATGACAATTCTACAACTTCCTGCAAAGTGGTTAGTGCAGACGAGGCATACTATGGTGCAGGAAACATACCTATACTTTCTCTAAGATGTGAAATCTATTTCCAGTAAGAGGTTTAGTGAAAATATCAGCTAACTGATCATCTGTATGCATGCATATGTGATATATCAATGTTTCCTTTTGCTACATGATCACGTATAGAATGATGTTTGATTTCAATATGCTTAGCTCTAGAATGCTGAACATGATTTTTAGTAATATTAATAGCACTAGTGTTATCACATAGTAAAGGAATACTATGCTAAAAAATATTATAACCCTCTAATTGATGCTTTACCCATAAGAGTTGGGTGCAGCATGAACCTGCAGCTACATACTCAGCTTCAGCAGTAGACAATGAGATGGTGCTTTGTCTTTTGCTCGCCCAAGAGATTAGGCATTGACCTAGGAAGTGGCAACCACCTTTCTCGTACACTAGACCAAGATTAGTAGTGCCAACGAGATATCTAAATATTCTTTTAACATCACTAAGATGTGATTCTTGAGGATTTACCTAAAATCTAGCACATAGGCAAACACTAAACATAATGTCTGGCCTGCTAGATGTGAGATAAAGCAGCGATCCAATCATCCTCTATACTTAGTTGAATCTACATGAGCATATTCATCACTTTTATCTAGTATGACGCAAGGATGCATGGGAGTGCTCATCTCCTTTGATTTCTCCATATTATATTTCTTTAAGAGGTCCTTAGTATACCTCGTCTGGTGGATATATATTTCTTTCCTTGTTCTTGATGAATTTGCAGAGTATCATATGGGCTACACTATCTATGTATGTCATGAGTATTGTACATTTTGAAATTATGAGATGTTTTGAAAGGTTTAAACTTAATGTTATTTCCGCGTGGTTACTATGTGACACTCGACGTCAAAAATCGGGCTGTAACACATTTAATGTTCAGACGAGCACTTAAGGAAACTGCATTGAAGAAGAAGACGAAGTCAACCAATGCATTTAATGCTACAATTAATGCAAGAAGGAATGCATTTAATGCTGATACAGAGCTGCAGAAGTATCCGTTGCACACTCAGAAGCAGAAATTCAAATGGAAACACTTCAATCTTCATCAACGTTCATCAAGGGGTATCCTACTGAAGATATAAATAGAGGACTTAGACACTAGATTCAATTGGCGACTTCCGATATAAAATTTCATAAGCCTTCTAAGTCATTCTCTTGCAATCAGCTCTAAAGCAAACTCAGAATCTCTTAAGTCATATCTACCTTAGTTAAGTCGTCTGCCATAGTGTGAAGCTTTCACAGAGTGAAAACTCTTATCTTTCTCACACAACTTAAACAGAGAACCAACCTTCATATTCTCTCTGTATATTGTTCTTAAACTTTCTACCCAACTCTTGTTGAAGAGGCTTTGTAGAAACACAAATCTTCTTTGTTAAAAGAACTGGGAGTGGTCTTGTCAAATACTAGAAGGGAGTAGTCCTGTCAAATGCTAGAAGGGAGAAGTCCTGTTAAATACTGGGAGAAGTCCTGTATAAAACTTGTAAAGAGAAGTCTTACGAATTCTGGGAGAAGTCCTGTTGAATACTTGTACTATTCAGTGAATAGTGGAAAATCTTGGTGAAGCCAAGGACTGGACGTAGCCCTATCGATTAGGGGTGAACTAGGATAAATCTGTGTGTGCTGATTTATTTACCTGCTTTATATGCTTGTCATTTACATCGTCTTCCCCTATAAGCACCTACGTAACTCGTCTCTTTCCGCCGCTAAAACTCTGTTAAACCATGGCCTACATATGTGGGTTTTATATTAAGTTCCAACGTTTGCCAAAAGCTTTCAAGAAATTAGTAATATGTTTTTAAAATAACTAAGTTTTACTCAAACACAATTCTACACCCCTTCTTGTGCTGTTTCTTGTTACTTCGAGGTCTTGCAGGCTGCCTCTTAAGTGTATGCTTAAGAGCATCCCTAGCGGGTCAGCTGATACACTGTTAGGTCGTATGGCTGAAGAGCCGACCGAAACACTAGATTTCTCTTTACATCCTCTTATTTTTTTATTAAAAAACAGAGTAAACAATGAGTGAAGTAATATAAGTAAATGCATTTATAAATTCAATTTTATATTTCATATTTTACCTGCAAAATGGCACGTTCGGGCATAAAAAATAAATAGGTTTCATGTCAAAATATTTCATGTTGTGCCTCAACAACACATTCTTTTATTAAAACTTCAAAATTTCATCTCCCATCCACATATTTGCAACATTTATATTTGTTTCCATAAATCGATTATATAAAACTAGCAGCACCTCTTCTTCATGCAATGAACATGAGATTATTAAAATTCCTACCCTATTCATCCAAAGCATACTCTCATTGAGTTTTATGAACGGCCAACAAGACTACATTAATTTCTCACTCAACCAAACCAAATGAACTTTGGTTTTATGATTTGATCCTCTTAGGATTTGGACTACCATTGGGAGAATCTGCATATGAATTAACTGTTAATTCATTAATTTTTGAGCTCAAGCATGCACCATCTAGCACCCCAACAGGGCTTACGTTGTTGCCTACATCATCAAAAACTTCGATCAAGGATAAATCTCTCATCAGTTCAAGACACTTCAAAACTCTCTCCTGCAACATAAAAAGCCCCAAACTCATTAGATTGAACAATTTTCAAAGGAATATGGTATTAAGCACCAATTATCAATTTTCCCAGGACAAACCCAAACCACCCATAGAAAATTTATGGTTTCCCACAATTTCTCTCATCTTACCTTCTCTACAATGGCAAAACAAGTTAAGGCATCATCTGTATCTTTTACTTGCAATTTTCTTGAAACAAAAATTGCCACGGCTAGCGCAATTTCAGAAGGTTTGAATTCTAAGAAATCAACACCTGCATTGATTTCCAAACAAGCATTTCATTGTTTATCAAGACCAGAGTAAAGAGACTAAGAATTTAGACTCTCTGCAACCTCTGCTGCATCATAATTCTTTCAATTTAATAAGTTATTTTTTATTTTTGTTTAGATTAATCTTAGCCATTGATTGCAAAAATGAAAGCATATAACTGAGCTAGAAGGAACTGCAGAGAACCTTTCCTGCAAAGGATTCAAATTGAAAGGCTAAGTATGCTAACAGAGTAAAGTGAATACATTTAACTATATTAAGGATGAGTTCTACTGATCTGGCAATGGATGAGTCTGCTAGAAGCTGCTCGCAACTCATTTTTCTGAGGAAGTAGACTATGAAGGAACATGGAGTTAAAGCTTGCATTTTCCATTCCAACTTGGTTAACATCATTAGCTCCATTTTTTGAAGGGCTTTACCATCAAATTCAAACTTTGGTTCTCCAACCTAAAAATTACCAAATATTTAGTGAGAAAATTGAGGACAGATACTACAAAAGCATATTTCGTAATCTTATAAGGTTGTGCAATTCTACTATACCAGTAAATCTACAGGTTTAGGAAATCTATTCCCCTCCACTTTACCAGCAATTGATAGACATGATAAAACCAAGAATCCCATAGCCCAATTTGGGCCACTCTGAATCAAGAGAAAATGCCACCAAAACCAGTTAGACAATAAAAAAGAGATCAGTAAATAAAATAACAGTATTTTTCTTTCAAATATTGGATCTCACTTGTAATTCATGTAGTGATAAGAATCGGTCCAAATAGTTCACACAGAGACAAAAGCTATAAGGCCCCAGACCATGATATGCATGAGCCTGTTGAAAACAAAGAAACACTGAGAATTCAATTTCCAAGAAGAGAGTAATAAATTGGAAAAAAAATAAACTGGTTAATGGTTTTTGGTTAATGTCTTTCTATGCATATTTATGTTTGGTCTCTACCGAAAAAATTTAGCAATAAAACCCTACGGTTGTACCAAGTTTTTGTTTAGTTCTTATCTAAGTTGGAGCTCGAGCGAAAATACTAAGTAGAAGGCTAGAGTTGACTCTCAGTATCCACGTCAATTTTTATTAAATTTTAATTTCTAAATGTATAATTAAAAATTAATTAAAATTATTAGTAAAAATGAAATTGTAATATACCCTAAATCCCCAATTTAAACACATTAAAAAATCCCTAACCTGAAGATGACTTTGACATTTTTTATGATTAAGTGTTTTTTTAATTCCTAATTTTAAATTATGTATTTAATTAGAATAAATTCAGAGTTTTTTTTTTTTTATTTATTTATTATTATTAATTAATTATGTGAAATTCAAATTTAATAAAAATGATACGGATAATGAGCTTCGGCCTGCCACTTCGGCCCGCCACTTAGCATCTTTATCGGACCTCCGACCTCAAGTAGAGATCAAACAAAAACTTAGTACAATCGTAGAGACTTATTGCTAATTATTTTTCCAGCAGATGTCAAATGCAAATATGCCTACAAACACATGACCAAATAGACCATCAATCCAAAATAAAATAATAGAATATAAAAGTTAATCTTTTTAACGACCAAAAACCCATTAAATATATCTGAACCACAAAGGTAAAAAATCCACATAAACTAGAAAAAAAATCTTAAGGTTTGTTTTTAATTGAATGAAAAAAGGGGGTGTGGTTCATAGTTCTCCATGAATCAAACAACTGAAAATACCTTCCGAATCAAATCAAGAGCCTCGCTTCTAACACCCAAGTCCAAGTCCCCACTACGCAGCCTCTTCAAGTAATCATCCCGGGGTAAATGTTCTTTCTCCCTCTCAATCAGAAACCCAAAATATTCATCACTATGTTTCAGAAAACCCAGGAAAGGTTCCAATTCATGGTTTTCATTAATCAAATATAGATTATTAAGGTAAAGTTTTGTGTGGTCCCAGGAAGGAGACCCATCAGCAACATCACATTGCCAATCATCATCAAAGCATATGTCGTTGTTTTCCAAACACATCAGGCTTGGGGTGGAAGGGTAATTTCGCTCTTCCATTGGAAGAACATAAAAAAAAGTACAGTGTTTCAATGATGTATGGAAAAAAAGCTTTATGGAGTTTTTTTCTAAAGGAAATTAAAAATCCATTGGATCGAAAAACAGAGTAAAGACTGAGAGAGGGTGTCAGAAATCTGCAGTGGTGAAAAGGATGAAGTTTGTGTAAGGGAAACCTTATGGTATATATAAGAAGACAAATTGGAATCCTTATATAGAAAAGCGAAACAGAAAAAGATATTAAAAATAGATGAATGGTACTCAAGAGTGACAATTTTACAGCCTAGAAATGACTGAAGTTCATGTATTTAATTGGGGCTCTGTTCTGGATCGGAAAAACGTTATGATTTTCTCCATTTTGATAATGTTTTAAGTTTATAACCAAGTGTATCCTCAATTGAGTCAACTTTGTTTTGTTCACAATCAATGGGTAACAAAACCTTTTTCTAAAAAGTATTTAACGCAACTGTATTCACACCCTAGCCGGTCTACTAATGATATTACGTCAAACAAAATAAAAATAAAAATAATATTATATTAATATTGATTTTAATATTAATATAATATTAATTTTATAATGGTAAGTAAGAAACCGTTAGATTTTTTGTTTACTCACCTGAGTCAAATTTGTAATGTTTGAGATAAGAACGATTAATGGGCGGTAAAACTTTTTCTAACATTTATTTAATACTAATAAGTACGTCAAATAAATAAAACTAATATTATTATTAATATTAATATTAACAATAATATTAATATTAACTATAATTATAATGACAAGTAAGTATTCGTTAGATTTTATGTTATCTCAACTAAGTCAATTTTGTTCTCTTTGAGCAATCGGTGGCAAAAAATATTCTAACCAGTATTTTACATAGCTGTATTCACATAAACTTAAACTCGAGACATCTATTTAAGCTAAAACAACTCTATGCCGATTGTTCAATACGCTTGGTGGTCTCCACTAATATTAATAACTATAAGTACGTCAAACAAATAAAACTAATATTAATATTTATATTTAATATTAATAATAATAATAATAATTATTATAATGACAAGTAAGTATCCTCTTAGATTTAACGAAGTTGCATTCATATGAATTCAAATTTAAGATAAGCTAGAACAATGATGGATCTACACACTTGGTTTTCTCAATTGATAATTATGTCAAACAAAATAAAGCTAATATTAATATTAATAAATAATATTAATATTAGTATTAATTATAACAAGTAAATATCCGTTAGATTTTTAGTTTCTCAATTAAGTCAATTTTGTTATGTTCGATCCAGGTATAACAAATTGTAACACCCGGAATTTTCCCCAATGATTAAATAATTATTTAATTATTCCAAGGTACTGTTTGGATTCGCTCGGCGGCATCGGCAAGCGTTATCGTCGAGCGAAGTACCGGTGAAACACCGTTTGCAACACTTGGTAGGAAACCAAGCTAGACTTGACTTTGAGTTCGGACGAGAATTAGACGTTCTCACTATCACCATGACGTTCAGTGAAGAATTTTGTGAAGAACGACTGTAATATTGATATGGTTTCCTCCCGGAGCCCGGGAAGGATTTATCGCGCTAACGAGACTTTTAGCCGAAACTTCAACAGGAGAAACAGACGACTTCGGGACCCCGGATCTAAAGGTGCAAGAAACATACAAGAAAGGGGGGTTTGAATTGTGTGACCTATTTTTAATTTTCTTTCTTTTATCTTAGACAATTAATTTTTATATTAGTTTGACAATACTAGTCCACACAATATATATACATATGCATGCAGCAGAAGTATAACATAACTACAACTATAAAGCACACATAAATTTTATCCTGGTTCAACCCCACAATCGACGAGGCTACGTCCAGTCCTTGGCTTCACCAAGATTTTCCACTATTTAAACAAATAGTACAAGTATTATCAGGGACTTCTCCCAACAAGTATTTGAAGGACTTCTCCTATCAAGTATTCGAAGGACTTCTCCTTACAAGTATTATCAGGACTCCTCCTTACAAGTATTCTACAGGACTTCTCCTGAAACCTTTTTCAAGGGTTGGCTTCTCTATTTGGTTCTCTTCTTAATAAGAGTGGATAGAGGAAATTAAGCTCAGTTTATACAGAGAGGATAGGAGTTTAGGTTCTCTGTTTTGGAGGGTGTGTGAGTTGAGAAAGATAAGAGTAATACTCTATGAACTTTTCTCACACAAGCTCATATACTCAGGCAGAGGTAGGCTTGAGGCATCCTGAGTATGAGCCAAGGTTCCTTGGCTCTTGGGACAGAATTAGTTGGCATATGGAAGTTTAAGTCTAAGTTGCCCAACTACTTCAGAGGCAGGATTTTCTATTTATATCTTCAGTTGCTTCTTCTTCTTCAGAATGAGAGAAAACTTATCCGAAGAGCTTCTTCCTCTCTGAGCTGCACATAACGGCTAGTTCTGCATCTTTCAGCAGGCGTAAGTCAATATCTGAGATTTCTCTGCAAGCGTAAGATATGATCTAAGAATCATCAATTCGTCTGGGTTGGTGTCGTCTGGCTCCATGCTGAGCAAGTAGCTTTGAGCTATGTCTTCAGTAATTAATGCGTGGAGAACCAGCAGTGAAGCTTGTTTTGACCATTTTGCCCCAGTGCTTGCCAGCTAACACTCATTACATGCTTTGGTCAGACATTTGAATTTCGACTGTTGAGAGTGTACGATGCTCAGAGATTCTTGCCGTTGATTCTGCGATGTCAGCTTGATTTGAGGGAAAGTAGAATATCAGTGGGACCAAGGAATATTGTATTAATTGTGTCCCTTTCTACTTTCTGTCGCAGCCAGTATATTGATAAATATGTAGACGAGGTAGGAGTCTGTTGATCCACGAAGTAATTACTCAAGAGGAGGAGAGTAAATTCTTTAATACTTCTGATAACCTGATATCCTCGAAAAGCACATTTCTTGATCTTTGTACCTTTGATGCACTTGTGACTTGAGCAGACGGATTCTTTCTTAGTAGTTTGGCAGACGTAGTCTCCATTCAATGCTTGAAGTTCCGCTGTAGAATGGTTTGCCTTGGCGGACGAACTTTCCTTCATTCAGTTCTTCTTAACTGTTGGAATCTTCTTGGCTTGTAAGGGACTATATCTTTTCTTTTGGTTCCATTGAATTTTTCCATCTGATAGATTTGATTCACAGCTCCTTTTTATGATGCAAGAGAAACTTCGAGGCAGAAGGAATTTCTTCATAGATTATCATGCTCTTTCAGCTTTGAATAGAGCAGTCGCCTTTTGATTACTGTAGGCTTAAGTGGCAGACTGTTTTGTCTTCTTGAGATAGGCTTTGACTTGAGCGGGTAGATTCTGATGAAGTGTCCTTGAGAGAGAGAGTTGAATGTTGTTGCCGCTTTAGCTCTCTTGAGTCACCGGACTGTCTTATGCAAGAGTGCTTTCCTTTAGGGTGACCGGACGGACTCCTCTGATGGACTGATTTTCTTGATGATGCTTTGAAGTTCATTCAGTCCTTCTTAGAGATAGTTATTCCTGTACATGAGAGTTTTCACTGTGTTAGGAAATCTAGTTTAAACAATATTAGGCCATAAAGAAATTGTTAATTATCAAAACATAATTATTCATTTTTCTGTTTGAATCTAACAGGATCGAGAATCTAAAAAGCTCTCAACGATTTCGTTTGGCGTTTCGAGGCCAATTTGGTGCTGAAGATTTTTGTGAATAGTGACTCGGTGAATAGTGTTTTCGGGCAGCGTGGCGAAGACTTCAAGAAAGATCGACCCGGCCCCGAATTGTGCAGGCCCGATGCCCCGAAACCAATAAGTGGCCCCGGGGCAGATATTCTCAGTGACACAGAGGTACTCACTGATGACCAGAACCTGATGATGACCGGTGACTTGACGCACTGACGCATTCACGCATTCACGCATTGATGCACTGACGCATTGACACACTGACGCACTGACGTGTCATGATTAAGAATTTAATAATAAACAAACCTAGATATTTGTTAGAACTTTCTGAATTTAGAGTTTAGTCCCTGAACTTTGAAAACCTTACGGTTTGGTCCCCGATAGTAAAAAGTTGTTTTTACTTTAACCTTTTTACCATTCCAACTTTAGTCCCTTGGGTAAGTAAAAATTGAGTTTTGACCCTCATTTTTGGGCCTCTTGGCCTCAGCCCACACTCACCATTAAGGGGGTTAAGTGGCTTTTATGTCCTTAAGTGAATCATTAAATGAAAAACCCTTGGAGTTTAGAGAGATTTAGAGAGATAAAGAGCAAGGAAAAGACTATTCATCATCTTCTTCACCAAGCTAATGGCCGAACCTCTTCTCTCTCCCTAGCTCCTTCATCCTTTGTCTTTTCATCTTGCTTCCTTGAGGTAATATGCTCTCCTTCCCTTGATCTACATTTCTACCGATTCAAAATTTTGTTTTGTTGAGTTTTAATTTTATGCAAGTGCTAGAACTTAGAAGTCCCTTCATAGATGTTGTTCCTACTACCATGAGCTTTGTTTTGAATCGATTAGATTTTTGATTTGTTGAGTTTTGGATTCTTGAAAATTTTTAACTTTGAGTTTTGTTAGGGTTGCTTTTGGAAAAGTTATTCCCAATGGATTGATCTTTGAAAATCACCAATTAGTTTTCTTGGAAGTTTTGTTTTTGAAAAATTGATTGTTAGGGAAAAGTGATTTTCAAGCTTTAAGTAATTATTTGTCTTAGTTTTCCTATTACCTTTGATGTGTACCAATTAGATTTTGAAGAAAAAATTGTTCTTGAATTAAATGTTTTGGCCGAATTGGGTGTTGTTAGGGGACAAAGGATAATTGATTTTCTAACTAGCTTTTGCGTGTGTTAAAATACTTATGAATGAATTTGGGTATTGAGGTTATGTTTTGTCACAATTGTTGTGCATTGGCCTAGAAAATTTTAAGTGTTAAAGACTTGAAAATTTGTTTTTGAAAGCTTAGGAAATTTGTGAATTGAATGTGTGAAAAATTGAGTTTTTGGGCAAATTGGATTTTGAAACTCATAGTGGAGATTAGGGTTTTTGTGCATTCTGGAACTTGGGGAAAATCAAGTGAAAATCTGATTTAGAAGTTATTTTTTTATTTTTATTTTTTTGGTTGTGAAATTGGTTTGGAAAATTTAGAGAAGTTTTGGGTGAAAATTTGAGAAATTTAGGGTTTTTGGAAGCTTGGACAGAATTGAACTTGGTGTTATTTTTGTGTGCTTTTGCTTTCTAAAATCTTGATTAAGGCCTCAAAATGGTTTGTAAGCATCTAGCCTTGATGCTCTTTAAATGGTTTGAAATTTCGGAAAAGTTAGGTTTCGTAACTTGGGGTTTTTCTATGTCTTTTTGGGTAAGCGTTGAAATCTTGTTTAAGTGTCTTCGACCCTCGAGAACTTTCTAAGTTGTAAAACCCTTCCTAAGTTGTTAGACCCCTTTATGGACCAGCCCCTTGACCATAGGTTTGAGTTCAAAGTTCTAAAGTTTAGGTTGTGTTTGTTGAAGGATTTCGAAGCCTAGACTGATCAAGTCGTGCGGAGCTTCCAAAACCGCCAAGATCGATTACCTCCAAGGTAAGGGCACTTCGTATCTTTGTCTCATAGCATAATTATAAATATATATACCATGCTGCAATATGATCTTTAGAATTGTAGTTGACGGCGTTCTGAGAACGACCCGACTTTAAATTGTATAGATTGATATACGAATGCAGTCTCTGAAGGCATCTGATATGCTGGATTAGTTTCTGTCTGATGCGTGGCATTGTTGGATTGTTGTGATATGTGGCTTGACTTATTGGATGTTTATTGCTTTGATGATAATTGAAAGCATGTTTCTTCCTTCGACATGATCTATATCTGCTTAAGATATGTGCAACTGCTCTACATGATTAGTGTTAATTATGAAGCTATGCTAGGCCTCGTTTAAATATGTATGAGTCCTACTTGTGTTTTGGGTCATGTCGTGTCAAGCATGGAGTCGTGAAAGTCGTCATGGTTCGGGGCTAATAAAGAGTCACGGGCTAGATGACGCACCATCGGGGCGTTATTACAGAGCGTTCTCGTGTAAGTGGCAACTCTCGACTTACCGACTTACTTTCTAGTTCGTGCGGAGTTTGGGAGAGTGTCCCACTTGCCTGCGGGAGTTGGTGCATATCCGGATAAAAGTTTTTCTGTACATGAGGAAGATGTACCTGCATATAGAGTCCTAGGGTTTTTCTCAATTATCTGCCTCAATAATTGTACTTGCTCTGCTACTTGCTACTTGATTAATAATTATTGTTGATGCCATGGAATGCTCTTTTATGTGATTTGTTTTTGGAAGTGACCCTTGTCTCTGTGTTTTTTCTTGGACGAATCATGTGTGTTTCTCCAGACCACGCCCGGCAGACCAGTAGAGGACCCGTTCGTTGGCCTCCCCTTCCTAGGGGCGACGACCCTACACTTCATTGATAGAGAGGACCTGGCGTCATGGACGGTTGACCTTCCGTCCTGGCGTGTCCAGTACACGGGTCAGGTGGCTGATGACAGGACGGATCTCAGTGGAGAATCCCAAGGACGACAGATTTACCGCTTCACCTATGACTTTCCTTTACCTCCCCTCTCACTCTTTGACGGAACCGACACCTCGGCGTCTGGGACAGCTGCTATCCCGACATCCCCCGTCGCTGCTGCTTCTCCTAACCCTTCATCCCCCGAGGTGAAGGTGGAGACTTCTACTCCTCTATCCCCAGACTACACTCCCTCTTCTACGGACCCCTTCCGGATCATACCCCTGGCGTATGAGGTAGTGACGACGGTCACCACTACCGTCATTGACGTGGACGTTCCCGTGATCGACCTCATGGACTCTGACGAACCCACCCCAGGCGGGGGTGGTGCTGGATGGCAGGAGGGATCTGACGACTATCCTGAGGAGGACCCCGAGGAGGAGGAGGAGGAGGAGAGTGAGGATTAGTTGATCTTGGGTCATTTCTTTTTGGGAAGGTTCATATTTTGGTAGACCAGGGCTGTTCATATTTTGTAATTAATGGGGTAGGTTCCGATACATGGCTTTCTGTGGGGGCTTCCTGCGTGGAGTCCTCAGGGAAGTATATCGGTGCTAGGAAGTCTAGTTCAAGATCTCTATCATTGTCGTACCTTCCGCTTTTGTGACATTTGGTCTGTAAATTAACTTTACTCTTTGCACTACACCGGTGATGTAATGATGCACGACACAAACTATTTTGGTAACACTGCTCGTCGAGGGAAACATAAATATGGGTAATTATGTATGCATAATGTCTTAGCATGATCAAAAAAAATATACACACGCATTTTCGAAAACTCCCAAGACTTTCCGCATGTTTATTTACTGTTCATCTGCTACAATAACGCCCTGAAAATTGGGGTGTTACACAAATGGTGGGCAATACTTTTTCTAAATTTTATTTTAACAAATATGCATTTACATGGACTTGAACAATCGTACATCAATTTTTGGTTCCCCAACGTATCCGGATAGCCATGAGACTAATCTCTCGAGACGTTGAGATCATGTAAAATGGGTAGGCTTCTCCCTACAAATGTTTCTCCATACGCACCGCCAGTGATCGAACTCTAGACTAGATGTTTAAGGAGCCAAATACTCTACCAGTTGTGTACACCTTGTTGGTACAAGTGTATGTCAATTGATCTACACATGTGGTCTCCACTAATAATAATAATAAGTGTGTTAAACAAAATCAAAACTAATATTATAATATTAATATTTATATTAATATTAATACTAATAATAATTCAAATGAAAAGTAAGTTCCCATTAGAATTTTTTGTTTTCTCAGTGGAGTCAATTTTGTTCTGTTCGTGTGAAATATAACCAATCGGTTCCATAGTTTTATCTAAAAAGTTTTGACGCAACTTTATTAACATAGACTCAAACTCGAGACCTCTGCTTAAACTAGAACAACTATACGTGCTCAGTAGTCTCCACTTAATAACAACAACAACAACAACAACAATAATAATAATAATAATAAGTACGTCGAATAGGATGAGGATACGATACAGGCCTGTGTGGAGCATCTTAAAAAAGCCACCCGGCGAGGTACAAGGAGTCTTAGGGTTTCACCTTACTTGATGTCCTTCGAGGTTGGGAGGGCTTTGCTTTTTTACATTTATTTTGATGTCATGGTGTTTTTGCTATTTTGTTTGACTTATCATTTTCTTTGGTGTAGGACATGCTTGCGTTTTTGCTTTTTTTCTTTTTCTGACGATGGAGTTTGCTTCTGTCCTTTGTCGAGAAGACTTGTTTCTCGACTCCCATTGAATTCAATAAACTTTTACTTTCGAAACAAAAAATAAGTACGTGAAACAAAATTAAACTAATATTAATATAAATAACAAGTAAGTATTAGATTTTTTGTTTTCAAATAAGCCAATTTTGTTCTATTCAAGCCAGATATAACCAATCGGCGGTAAAATGTTTTTAACAAGTAGTTAACGTAGTTGCAATCACATGGAATAAAACTCAAGGCCTCTACTTTTTTTAGAAAGAAAAAATATATAGATGATGGATATGGCTAGAATACACATCCCTTCACAAAAGGGAACAAAAGCCAGCAAAACCAAGGACCACGCATAATTCAACCTGTCTAGCAAAATACCCACAAAGAAATAGCAAACACCAACCCCCAACGCCAAAACAAACAACCAAATAAACAACAACCACTGCACAACTATAAAAGAACGCCCAAGCCAACTATGGAACAGGGAACAAGACAAGCAAGAACACTTCCTCTGCAGAAAACAACAAGAGCAACTACGGCCTCCTTCGCGCATAAATCTAAGCCGCAATTAGGTTGATGAAAACAACATATGTACAATCATAAACCATGCCCAAGCGTTTCCCCATCAAAAGGGCCCTCCTCGCCCTTGATAGAAAAAGGAAACGCGGTAAACGGGACAAGAAAGCACAAGAATGGAGGTTGAATTGTGCTCTAATGAAAACTTGACTTCCAAAACAGTTATTAGTTTATTAGAAGCTTTTCGTAAACTTTGCAGCGGAATATTATTAATCAGAGTGTAAATGATAAAGCTTTAAACAACACACACTCTAATGTAGTGGAAATAACAAGAATGAAGGTGTGTGTAATGTTCAGTGAAAGGCAGACGATGCAGGCTGTTAAGTGATCAAACGATATAGGCAGTTAACAAAGCAAGCATACATAAACTGCACACAAGTAATTTATCCTAGTTCACCCCCAGAACGATAGGGCTACATCCAGTCTTTGGCTTCCCCAAGATTTTCACTATTAAAACTAGAACAGTAAAAGTATTAGACACAAAGCTTCTCCAGAGTATTCGAAGGACTTCTCCTTACAAGTATTAAACATGACTATTCCCAAGTATTAAACAGGATTTCTCCCAAGTATTGAGCAGGACTTCTCCCAGTCTTAGACAGGACTTCTCCCAAGTATTAAACAAGACTTCTCCCAATTCTTTTACAAGAATTTATTTTACGAAGGTCTCTTCAAAAAGAGTGAGGTAGAAAGTTTAAGCACAGATAAACTCTAAGTGTTGGAAAGGTTTTGACACTTGGGTAAACACTTGAGCTTTACAAACACAGAAGATATACAATGGTTCTCTGTTTGGGTGTGAAAGAGGTAGATAAAGTTTGACACTTAAGATCTTTTCACACTTGAGTAACTTCACTCGGATTTGTGGTTTGACACTTGAGTTTTCAAGTGAGGAAACTATTCTTGGGAAAATTCAGAACATTTGAGAGCTTGTGTATGAATTACGTCGTAGATTGATTCTAAGTCGCCAAGTTCTTGAGTCTTCAAATCTTCTATTTATATGACTTCGAACTTCTTCTTCTTTATTCTCGTTGCCCAACGGATCTCTTCTTCTTTCTTCAAAGAATCTCTTCTTGACCATTGACAGCTAGCATTTAATGCATTCTGACATTTCAATTAATGTTGTGCAGAGAAAGATATTGGAGTCATTGATATTCTGACTTGTCATGTGATTCGAGCTCTTTCCTTCAGTTGTGCTTGACAGCTGTAGATAGTGAAGCATTTGACTATTCATTAGACGATGCTTTCGTCACTATTTGAACATGTCACCAGACGTTCCACTTCGATACATTTGATCATAGGCAGACGATGCTTCTTGTCTTCAGCAGACGATGCTTTCTTGTCTTAGGCAGACGATGCTTCTTTATTCTTGCTCTCAGACCATGTTAGACGATGCTTGTAAGACCCTCAAGTTTTGAGTAATTATACTTTGGTCCTTGGAGATTTTATAATTAGATTTTGGTCCTTTAAGTTTGGATATTTGTGTTTTAGTCCTTGGACTAGGCGAAACTGTTTTTGGAGTTTAACATTTAAGAGCTTTTAAGGAGGTTTTGTAATTCAAATTTGAAATGGGAATATGTTGGTTTGACTTGGAGGATTATAAGATTATTCGTGTAAGAGTTTTAAAAAGAAGAGTTGTGGCTTAGTGGTTAAAACTTAAGCATTTGATTGGCAAGGCTTGTATTTGAATCCTAGTGAGGTAGGTTTTGATTTTAATTTGATTTTTGATGGTTTAAGGCTAAATTCGAAATGTGAGCTGAAAACAAGAGCTTAATGAGGAGTTATAAACATAATTTGAATGGTATTTAGAGAGTTAATGCCTTGTCGGGAGTTATGAGTGGGTATTAAGGTAGTTTTATGAGTGTGTTGGGTAGTTAATGAGTTTGATGAAGATTAAAGCCATTTTAAGGAGGTGGCCACACTCTCTTTCTCTCCCTTATGCTTCATAATTTCGTGCTCCTCTCCTCCCTCCATCTTACTTCTTCTTCTTTTTACCAAATTGCTAAGAACTTAGCCTACAAACCGATGAATTCTGCGAATGAACGACCGTTGGAAAGGAAGATGGAATGGATACGGAGATCGATGCAACAAGCAGAGAAGGACTACGAGGAGAAGAAGGCAGGGTTGAGGACTGAGTTCGACAAAGAATTGGTAGAACTCTGCAAGAAGTATGATGTTGTGTACCAAGAGATCGAGGTTGGTGTTTCCCTTCTTTTCCCTAGGTAAGATGTTTTAGAGTCTTGGGAAATTATTACAATTATGAGTATACATGGTATCCAAAGTGTTTTATAATGAGTTTTGGGCTTGGGAATGTATGGTTTTCGAAAAGTAGAGTTTAGAATTGATTTTGGGGTGAAAAATGGTGTTTTCAGGGTTTCTGGAAGGGAGCCAACGCATGAGCGCTGGACTCCCAACGCCTGGGCGTTGGAATTCTCCCCAATTCATGTTTCCAGAAAGGGACCCAACGCTTGGGCGTTGGAACCCAACGCTTGGGCGCTAGGCCCCTGACATCAAGTTGCTGCTTTGCTTGTTTTAGGTTTAAATCTTGTGGAGTTGTTTTCTTGTCTTTTCCATAGTTGTTGATGATGGTACAAATGTGTTATTATGACAGGCCGGAGATCAAGACCAAGCAAAGGAGTAATGGTTAAGGGTAACTCAAGTCTAGATTGAGTCAGTTGTGCTTACCATGAGTTTGTTGTTGGAAACTATTCTATGATTATGATGGTGAAATTGATGGTGTTGTGATGCATGCTGGATTTGATATTTGATGATTATAGTATGTTTGTATTTGGGAATTGTGATTATGATATATTGATGAAAATGATGTTGAGGTGAACTTGATTAAGTTATGTTGATTTCATATGCGGATTGTTGTTCCGTGTTGATGATGAATATTATGGCATTTCATATGCACATTTTTATGATGAGATAGTGGTGGGGTGGACGGTGATTGCCACGAGACCATGATGACGGTGGGTTGGACGGATGGTTTCCACGTGACCGAAAGGGCACTACGGTAGACGGTAATTGCTACGTGACCTCCTTGTTCCCGTTTGGAACGAAGTCGATCCCGTTTGGAACGATGCATTTTGGCCAAGGTTTTTGAGCATGTAGTTGTGCATGTAGTTGCGTTTGGGAAGTTATATGCATGGGTTGTGATAATTATCGTGAAGCATGATTTGTGATGTTGTTCTTGAGGAAATGAGTTTATTGTTGAAAGTGTTATTATTGTATTTTGAGAATGTTGTTACTGTTAATTATTTTATTCCCTCTTCAACATACTGTTTGGTATTTTTTGTATGTTTAAGAGTTAACCCTTTCGTTTGTGTTTGGGCGCTTAACGCCAGAAAATAGATAGGGAAATGATCGTCGTCTCTCGAGGAGCTTTACGGAATCAGAGTGCGCGATGGAAGCGTGGGGGATTCAAAAGAAGATGAGGAACTATGTTGAAATAATATTCCGCTGTTTTTATTTTGAATTTTGGGCTCGTCTGTTGAGTTCAGATGAGAATAAGACTGTCACCATGACGTTCAGTGAAGAATTTCGTGAAGAACGGCTGTAATATTGACATGGTTTCCTTCTGGAGCCCGCAAATGACATTTCTTGCCTGCGAGACTTTCAGTCGAAAATCCAGCAAGCGAAACGGACGACTTCGATACCTCAGATCAAAAATCCAGGAATCACCAAATTGCTCTGTTTGACGTGACGGGTCTAGATATGCGATAAATACTTTTGTGAGTAGTGATTTTTATGAATAGTGTTTTGTGAATAGTGTTTCACGAGCAGCTTTTCTATGAATATTGCTTTCAGGTCGAATCAGCACGAACTTCGAGGGAAGTGACCCAGGCTCGAGTTGTACGAGCACGAGGTCTAAAGAAAATGACTAACTAGTGTTAGTTACTCTCAGAAACGATGGAAACCGTACCGACGACCGGATTCATACGACAATGAGATTGATGACGCAACTGACGCATTGACGCACTGACGCACTTACGCACTTACGCATCGACGCGTCATGGTTAGACATATAATAATAAACAAATCCTATTTTCCTAGAACTCTCTGAACTTTAGATTTTAGTCCCTAAACTTTGAAACTTTAGGGTTCAGTCCCCAAATGATAAAAAGATATTTTAACCTATACTTTCACCCATTCAAATTTGATCCCTAGGGTTAATGAAAAGTTAAAATCCCCCTCCCCCCCATTTTCCCCTCAAATTCGCGGCCAAACCTCGATAAAAGGGGGGTTTGTATTGTTTTTCCTACAAAGCCTCATTAAGTGAAAGTTTAAGAAGAAAACTAAGAGAGAGAAAGAGAAGCTTAGGAACTATTCATCATCTTCTTCCTTGGACAACCATGGCCGAATCCTCTTCCTCCCATGGCTCCATCTTCCATTCACTTCCTCAACTTGGTTCTTTGAGGTAAGTTGCTCTCCTCCTCAAGATCTACAATTATACCGTTTTAGAATTTCAATATGTTGAGTTTGGATTTTTTATTGTTGTTCGAATCTTGAAACCTCTTCATTAATGTTGTTCCCACGACCTTCAACTTCAATTTAAACCGATTACAATTTTGATTGGTTGAGTTTTGGTCCCTTGATAATTTTGAATTTGAGCTTTTGCTAGGGTTTCCTTTAGGAATGTTATTCCCATGAATTTGATCTATGGATATGCCAAATTAGTTTTCTTGGAAGCTAGATTTTTTAGAATTGATTATTTGAAGTAAGTGATGTTTTAAACTTTGAAATTTAGTTTCACCATAGATTTCTTGTTACCATTGATGTGTACAAGTTGGTTTTCAAACAAAAATTCATCTTGCTATGTATTTTGTTGCGGCCGAATTCATGGGGCTGTTTTAGGGCTTAGGAGAATTGATTTTCAACTAACTTTTGGGTGTGTTAAAGGCTTGTATGTGAAATTGGACTTGAAAGAAAGGTTTTGCCCTAACTAGTGTAAAAGGGCCTAGAAAAAATTGTATGTTTAAGACTTTAGAAAATTGAACTCTAGAGGGTTTGGAAACTTGGAATTGAAGGATTAAAATTGAGCTTTTGGATAAATTGGATTTTGGAAGTCATAGCTTGATTAGTGTTTTGTCTAAGCTAAGAAAAACTTGGAATTGGAAATTTGCATTTTGAATGGAAATATTGTGCTTTTGACACTTAGAGGATTCTTGAATTCAAGACTTAGAATTTGTGTTAGAAACTTGTAATAGAAGTTATGCCTTGAGTTGTGACATTTTTTTAGTGTCTTAATGAATTACTTGTTAAAAATAGGAAGTTTTTATGAATTTACAAAGTTTGGACATGTTGAGTTTGGCTCATTTCAGAGATCGTCTGAGCTGAAGATCTCTTGGATTGTCTGCCTTGGAGATGCTTCGCATCGTCTTAGTTAGAGTTGCCAAGCATTGTCTTAGCAGAGATCATCTTCGCGGAGATCGTCTTAGCGGAGATCATCCGGTGAAGAGATCGTCTAGTGAAGAGATCGTCCTGTAACGAGATCATCCTGTGAAGAGATCATCCTGTGAAGAGATCACCTGACTTAGCACAGGTTGGCCTCGTCCGGTCAAGACACGTGGCTTGTGGTAGATAGCTAATGAGAATTGGGAGATCACCTTATCCACTGCTGCTAGAATTTGATTGGTCGAGGGGATTACGATAGGTCAATGGGATATTTTATTGTAATATTTGGATCATTAGAATCCCTATAAATAGTGTGAACTCTGTAACCCTAAAATGGTATGGTATTCGGTACCAGCCGCAGAGGTAAGGTTGAAGGCTGAACTGCGTGAACAAATCTATCATTCATGAATGAGAAGGGAGCTATAGCCACTCTATAGCCACGGAGGTAGATGAGTTGGTCAAACTACGTGAACAAATTTCCTGTGTTCTTTCTTCCCTAATCTCTCCTCGATTGAAACTCACTATGTGCGATCCGCGAGTGTTCTTGCTCTACAGGACATAATTGAAGACTTGGGGTTTTGTGTGTGTTTTTGCATTCAAAAACTTGTTTAAGACTCTTGATAGACAATCCGCAAGTGCTCGGAGGATATCGTGTAATATAAAAGATGTCGAACCCACAGGGATAGGGTGAATTTCACGACCCCAAATCAATTGTTCATAGCTTAAAAAGAAAAGCATAAAAGGTTTTGATTGTTGGTTGTTTTTAGGAACAAATTAACAACAAAAAGAACAAGATAAATATTTGATAAAATAATTACTTGGGTTGAGTTTCACTGCTTCTAACTTAAGCTGTTGGAATCAATTCTATATATGAATTTCAGCACATGTTCTTAGGTGATTTAGCCTAGGGTTTCTACTTGCTAATTCCTTAAGCAAGAAGAACTTCCAATTCAATTACTAAGCCTAATGCCTTAGTGATTAGTTAATCAAATTGAAGGTTAATTTCTGAGTTCAGGCCAACACTAACAATCTCTACCCTTATACCTAAGTGGCATGCAATTGTTCATTCTATTCCCAATTCCCCCAATTCCCCCAATTCCTAACTGTAACAGCCCGATGTTTAAGTCGAGAGTCACATTGAAAAAAATGCGGAATAACACTTAAAGAAAAACCTTTCAAAACATCTCAAGTTTTCCAAAACAACGTCTCACATATATTTAATAAGTGTAGCCCATATTCAGTAATATTACAGCAAGGAAAACAAGACGTAATGAAAGTAATATGTTGCACACATGTGCTAAGTTTACAAAATAGCGGAAACTAAACATCATCTTCAAATCTGCCCCAAAAGTTCCTCAAGCTTGCATCAAAACAGACTTCAAGTATTCCCTCATCGCTGGTCATCTGGCGTTAAGCGCCAAAATAAAAGAAGACACAAACAGAAACAACAAAGGGTTAAATCAAATATAAGAATATGGAAACACAATATTAGAAGTACATTATAGAGTAAACAGTATTTAACCATTATACTATAACTGAAACAACAATTCACAATATATCTGCTAGTAATTCATAACTTCACAGAATAAGCCTCATTCATCACAGCAGATATGCTTGTTAGCTTTTCAACGAATAATGCAAATAGCTCATTGGGTTTTTGCCGTATCTGGCCAGGATAACTTAGAACATGGAAGAGACTTTTCCACACCACCCTTGGCATGATCCCGCGACGCATAGTAGTTCGCCACATCAAAACCTAAAATCATGCACTTGTAGTGCATCTGCCATGACAGTAATCGAATCCTCATGAACAATAACGGTTCACTCGTTCATAGTTATGTCAATATATACATAACACAGTAAGCTCTTCTTACGAAATATGTTCAAGAAATTCAATCTCATAACCATACAACATATTCGATATATCATACTATTATCAACAGTATTCAAACAGACTTATAATCAATCACAGTCCCTGTTCTGCAATCAGAATAAAAAAAAAATCATAATATCATAATACTAAGATTGAGTTACCCTTACATTCTATTAGGTTGCATACACTTGTTCTTCAACCTAGAAATAGCATATAAACTCATTTAATTAACTATCTTAAGGATAGGATGAAATCTGGAAAGAAACAGAACTCAAAACTGTCGAAACCAGAATTTTTCGTAAAACAGAGCAGAACAGAGTGCTCTCCAACGCCCAAGCGTTGGATCCCAACGCCCAAGCGTTGGCTCTCATCCTGAGAGTCCAGAATCAGAGTTTTTCACGAAAAATCACTTTTAAATTCATTTCTTTAAAACTCAAACTTCTTTATAGATAAAAGTAATTACAAAACTGATTTAAAGCAGATTCTATATGGTCTTCAAGGGATTTTTTAGAAATACAAAGATTACGACAGAGTTCTAACGTAAGGACTAGAAAGGAAACCAACCTTGAATGGCCTAAAAGAATAAGAGATTTGAAACTTCAACTCTGTCCTTCACGAACCAAGAAGTGATAGTAATAAAACCACACAAGAAAGGGGGGGTTTGAATTGTGTGTGTGATTTTTATGTTTCTTTTTGCGAAATAGAAATTATAAGTTCAAAAACGTTTGTCAAAGAAGTGCAGCGGAAATAATCCTACAATTTGAACGATAAAGCACACACGATATTTATCCTGGTTCACCCCCTTAATCGACAAGGCTACGTCCAGTCCTTGGCTTCACCAAGATTTTCACTATTTAAACAAAATAGTACAAGTTTTCTCAGGGACTTCTCCCAGTATTCTGATGACTACTCATTTACAAGTATTCTAGTAGGACTTCTCCTTTTTCTTTCGAGTGTTAGACAGGACTCCTCCCAGTTCTTTTACAAGAAAACTTGGTTTCTACAAAATCTCTTCAGTAAGAGTGGGTAGAAATGTGAAGAACAGAATTCAGAGATGATGAACAAGTTGGTTCTCTGAAGGGCTTGTGTGAGAAAGGATAAGAGTTTTTCGCTCTGTAAAGAACTTCACACTAGTTGGCGACAGAACTCAGAAAATAGATAAGTTGAGATTGTTGAGTGTCTGGCTTAAAGCTTGTTTGATCGTAGATAGACTTGGAAAGTTTGAATGCTTTGATTGTGTAAAAGTCGCCAAGTTGAAACTGATGCTAAGTCCACTATTTATATCTTCAGTAGGATGTTCACTGGAAACTTTGCTAAAGATCTTCAAAATAGTTCCGTTTGAATTTCTGCTTGATTGTGAGTAACAGATACTTCTGCATCTGCTGTTGCAATCTGCCAGATAATGAATGTTTCTTCAATAGCGCAAGACGATATCGTCTGGTGATGCATTTTACCTTGACCCATAGTGTCTGCAATTAATGCTCATGCATTACAGCTAGTTGAGTCATTAATGTTCTGACAAGAATATTTGGATTTGACCGTTGGGGAGATACGATGATCCGAAGTCATCGCCGCTAATTTAGTAAAAGCAGCTTGAATAAGGAATGTCAGAGGATTTGAATCTTCAGGGAATGAGGCGCTTAATTCTGTCCCTTTCGCCATTAATGCTCTGAAGAACCAAGAGGTGCACGACAGCTCATCTTTAGGTTGAACAAACGATTACCTTCAGATATTTCTTTTTGCACGAGTCTTCAATCATTTCTTTAGTCATCCCAACATTCTTCGTATGGATACATCCAGTGACTGATCAACCAGATGTTCATCACAGGCGGACGGACTCTTTCAAGTGGCAGATTGATTCACACAGGCAGACGGATTTCTCTATTGTCCTTTACTTGAAAATTTGCTTTTGATAATGCTTTGTCGAAGTCCTCGCAGTGTGTCTCCAATTAACCAGTGTTCCTGAACATGAAAACTTTTAAGAAGTTAGCAACACTTAGCGAAATTGTTGTTTATCAAAATATAGTAACTCATTAAATTATTTGATTCTAACAAGAAGAACTCACAACGAACAGCTCTGGTCTTCAACGAACAAGAAGAATATGGTTGCAATGAAAATAGGACAAGTTAGACTTCAAGAAGATGAACTAAATTGAATACAATGGAAATTCCAGAATTAGTAAGAGTCTGAACAACTTACCAACAACAACGCTTCAGAAAAATGTCAAGGATTCAGCTTACTTCGAAGGGAAGAAAAGTGTGGGAGAAATGAAAGATTAACGTATTGATGGAGCTTGGTATTTATAGAATGAGGAAACCGACTTAGAAAAGATTAAAATATTCTAAGTCAAAGAAAACGGCAAGTCATTAATGCTTATTAATGATTCTGACATTTTATCTCATAAGAGTCAATAAAAACGGAAGTTTATCATTCCCAAGGTATTTGACACTCATTTCTTAAAGTCAACAATAACGGCTGACCAGACCAGACAAAACGAAGTCCTAGTCTGCCAACTAAATGTAGTAACAGTCTGCCAGTTAGAAACAGTCCGCCAGTGAAGAAATAGTCCGCCAGTGAAGAAACAGTCCGCCAGTTTTACAGGACGATCTCAACCAGACGATATCAACTTCCCTTTCAAAACGTCGCCATTTCAGCCAAGGCTTAAACAATACATAATTTCATACTCAAACACATATTTCTCATAAATAAAACTTAATATATCAACCAAATACTAACTCGAATTACTAAATAATTCAAGACAAAGTATAATCAATATCCTTCAAAAAGATTTAAACTATAATTACAAAAGTTACAGAGACCAAAATACAATTACACAAAATTGAGGGTCTTACACTAACAACTACCATTGCATAAGATTTAGGCATAAAAACTTGTGTACAACAAGATAAATAATAAGCATGGAATAGAAACTCAGAACATGAATCTTTATTCATATATAAACGAAACCTAGAACATAGTTAAAGAGCAGATTCACTACAACCCAAGATACTAGAAAGCTTAGCCAAGCATGGCTAAGGGAAACATAATAAGAACCTGAATTGAGAGCTCAAGAATTGGCTTCCCACACATTAGGCAATGCTCGGAACAAGAGTAGTACAAAGTATATTATGGTATCCAAGTGTATTTACAAAAGAAACAAAATAGTCTATTTATAGATTTTTCAGACTGCCTCCCAGCGCTCAGGCGTTGGGTTTAAGTGCCACCAAACGTGGCCAAACAAGGGCTCAACGCATGAGCGTCGGCCATTCCAACTCTTGGGCGTTGGAATTAAATAAAAAATGGGCACAAGTCAGGGGCTCAACGCATGAGCATTGGCCCTCCAACGCTTGAGCGTTGGAATTACGATAATTTTGGAACCCAAGTCTGGGAGCCAACGCATGAGCGTTGGCTTCCCAATACTCAAACGTTGGACACACCTGATGCTTCATTGTCTTGTCTTTCTTCTATTCTTTTTTGATGGGTATTGATTACCACCAATGCTCATCATGTGGCCACTTCTTTGTCTCTAAACAGCTGAATAACATCAATTCCCCCTTCAATTCCTTTTTCCCACATGTAAAAACAACAAGAACATTGATGCTTCTTCTTCTTCATTTAATTTCAGCCACTATTCCCCCTTTAATTACATCAAGATCCTCACAAATGTTCCTTAAATTGACTAGGTTCCTAACAAGGACTAAACTATAATAAAAACCACTAAAAAGGACTAAAAAAAATATAACTAAACTATATGCAAATGCTAAATAAAACAAAAACTCTAACAAAATATAATTAAAACCTATATGTGACTCAAGTAAAATAAAATAAAATACCCCAGTCATCAACACTCAAATTGATAAGTAAACATGTATCTTAATTTCTCTTCAAATGTTTGAAGTTTTGGAAAGATTTGGAAATTTGTAACTTATAGTTTTTTAGAGCATTTTAAGGGTTGCAAAGTTGTTAAAATTGTTTTTGAGTTCCAAGGATCTTCCTAAGAACTAGGACAATTGCCTAAGTGATAGGAACCTTGTAAGACTAGTAGCTAAGCCTTAGGATTAAGTTATAAGTCCTAAACTAGGCTATGGTCTTTGAAGGATTACGGGACTTCGGACCGAACAAGGCGACATGGCTTTCCTTCGGAACCTTCTTAGCTTTTGGAGCAAATGTTGGAGCTTGAAGAAAATGACTTAGGTAAGGGAACTTAACTATGTGAATGTATATACTATGACTTGTAAATTGGTAGTTGACGACGTTCTAAGAACGATCCGACTTTGAATCGTATTGATTGTGATATTAACGCAAGCAGCTGAAGACATTTGATATGCTGGATTAGAATTGTGTGATGTGTGACATTTCTTGAACGATTTATAGACTTACTTTATAGCTTGTCTCCTTGATATTGTAATGTCTATGTCTTGACCCATCTATCTTGATTCTGATATCATTCACATGGTTCGACGTAATCCATTCAGCAATCGTGAAACCATGCATGGCCACGTCCGAGGACGGATGCGCCTTTGAATGCAAACCGAGATTCGTAAATAGACGATCCCGAGGTTTGGTTGATTTATTGTTGTTGATTTATTTACTGTCCTTCCCTGATCTTTCTTGTTGCAATGTTGCTATGCTTTATCACCAATTGTTTTTGTGTGCGCTAGCCGAGGGGGAAATAGAGTAAGCTACCGTGGGAATAAAGTTTCGTTAAAAATAAAGTATAAAGACCTTGTTTTGGAAAAATTAAATGCTTAATAGTTTCGAAGAGAATAAGAAAAGAAACCTTCTTTTTAGAAACTTAATGAAATGTTTTGGCAACATGCTTTCAAGAGAACCTGCGGTTAAAGCCGTGAACTTTTGAAAAGAATCTGTCCTAGTCTTCCTGAAGGAAAATTCATAGTGTACTAAAGGAATAAATCAAACCCTTTTATGAACTTAATGACGATTCCACTTCTTTTCTACATGTCTTATCTTGCGAAGAAAACTAAGGCACATCTTTAGAAAAAGAACTATGAGAACTTCCTCACGAGGAATCATAAGACATGTTTTCTCAAGAAAATTGGGTAGCTTATTCGGTAATGCCTTCGTTGGTAGTAGCGGGCGTTTTACGCTTCGGGGTCTACCAACGAAAAATCACTGGACCAAGAGGTCCAAGTGACCACAATTCCTCGATGTAAGACAACACTCTGACAAGGATAACCCTGCATTTGAAAGGGAACTCAGAGTTGAAACACAATGTTTCAGTTAGGTGGGGAAATTGGAATGAGGAACCCGGACTCGCGCAAGACGCCTCCATTTATATTATTGTTGTTGTTGTGGTTGTTGTTGTTGTTGTTGTTGTTGTTGTTCGCAGCATGTAAAATCGTGTGTGCATGAACGTTCCTCAAGACGACGTCGTCGTCATTCTTCAGCTGTTTGGAATAGCAGGACTATCCATCCAGCAGGCTTTGTGCAGATTGAGTGTAGGCTGTGTGCGGACTGTGTGTAGGCTGTGTGCAATCTTTGTGAAGACAATACGATTGAGATAACAAGCTTATCTTCAATCAGCTATGTGCCGGTTCAATGCCGCAACCTGAATATTCGGATCATATTACACCTTAACAACATCATGACATCTAGATTGTTTGTAACATGATTGCTATGCGTGTCTTGAGCTGCTTATTGAGTGCGTTTTGGTTGCAATTCTACTTGTATTATATTCGATGCTTGTTTGTGAATTACCCACATAACTGTAGTTCAATTGCTTATTGGGTGTGTGTATATATATATATATATATATATATATATATATATATATATATAACTGCAATGCAATGGACATTACTTGACATGCTTATATATGTTGATGATTTTTGTCTCACCCATGTGCTCGCATGGAGCGTTATTGTTATGAAGTTGACCCTTGCACCTTGTTTGCTGTTTGTGTTTTCCTGGCGATCTGTCGCCAGCTGGACCACTACTAGCCGAAGAGTACCCGGAGGATGTTGAGCCGAAGACAGTTCGAGGGAGTAGTACGGACATCTTGCCACTTGAAGGCTAGAGATATTTATTTGCTTTTGTGTTTGTACATGAGCATGCCCAAGGGTGGGGTAGAGTTCCGGAACGACGTACCTTTGTACGGTCGCCCTGCGTGGCACCGTGGGAGGTATGCCAGAGTAAGAGGTCTGGGTCGGGGTTTTAATTGTGACAACGTGTTTTCTTTCAAAAACGAGCCTGTCAATTACGAAACTATCTTCACTAATGCTATTCACTTAAACTAAGTGTCTTATATGCTCTGTTGAACTGAGTATCTATATATATAAGTAATGCATGTTGTCTTTAGCATGATTTGGAAAAAAAAATACACTCACCCCACCTTTTCGTAAACTCTAAAGATTTCCACATGTTTATTTATTGTTCATTTACTACAATAATGTTAAGAAAATCAGGGTGTTACAAATTACTTGTACTCTCTTTTTCTTATCTTTGATTTCACCACTTTCTGCATTCACCACTTTTCTTCTAATCGTTTCTCCATTTAGAACCCTAGGTTGTTCACTTTTGTCCTATGTTCTGAACCTACGATATTTTTCTTTCTTTTGCACTTTTCCTTTACGTATCGTCCACAGCGGCAACGTCCTTTGGAATCGTCATCTTGGAATCGTCCACCCTCGATCTATGGCTTATTTCTGCAATTTGAGTTTGCTTTTTCTATTTCGCCTCCAATTCTTCTCAGTATTTCGTTTAAGCACCGTTCTTAGTAGCTTGGGCCGTTCTTCACTTTGGTCGAACTCCATTTCAGTAAAACCCTTTTAATTTCACCTTTTTTTCTTCTTTCTTTGTTCTGCATTTAGTGTTCACCACCATTTATAATTTTTTAATTTTTTTTCTGTCTTTGTGCATGATCATTGCGTTGCATTGCCTATTCAAAAATGAAGGTGCGGGGTTTGGGTTTGGTCAATTGAATATGGTGACTTCTGCTTGCTAATCATCCGAGATATCCCGTTGTGATTTTGAGATATGACAAACACCGAGTTTTGTCAAGTCAAAACCTCTTTTATTTATGCTTTCTTCAGCCACTTTTATGATTTTGAAACATTTTAGTTAATAAATTTTTATCTAATGTGTTTTTATTCTTGCTCAGTAGGTTAGTTGGAGAACCTCTTACATGTTGTCGCAAGGGAGGAGCTGAAGCTCTTGGATGGTTATTGCGATGCTGCACTTTCTCGCATGGTGCTCGCTTCTGAGTTCTGACTCTGTTGATGCTGTGCCTTTCTAAATTGGTGCTCTCACTACTGTTTCAGGTAATACGATGTTGTCGCTATGCCTTTTTTATTTTTAACTTTTCCCTGTTTCAATTTTATTCTGTTGCTGCTAAAAACACAAGGACGAACATGTTTATTACTTTATTAGAAAGCTTTCCAAAATTTTCCTATTTTTTGCTTAAAATGTTTTTTTCCCACTTTTATTGAAAGAGAAATGATAGGTGTGGATCTGAAAAAGTTGTTGAGGCTATTTACGTAGATGATATTATTTTTGGTTCCACTAACGAAAATTTGTGCAAGGAATTCTCAAACATGATGCAAGAAGAATTTGAAATGTCTATGATGGGAAAGCTAATCTTCTTCTTAGGATTGCAAATCAAGCAATCCAAAGACGGAATATTCATAGGTCAATCCAAATTCTGAAAAGAGCTCTTAAAGAAATATGATTTGTGCTGGGCTCGAACACTTGAATCACATAGAGTAACTCGAGAGAGAGAGATCGAAAGCACACAATGACTTTGTTCACACAGTTCAGCCAAATTGCTTACGTTTGCGGCTATAGATAGTTATAGCACTGTTTCATTCAACTTAGAGCGGGATGAACGAACATTAGGGTTTTAGTGTTACAACATATTTATACTAGGATACATAGTTAAAACGACAGTGTCTCAATTATATCCTAACGCAATCCTATCAGCCAATCAGATTCTAGATTACACGGATATTACAGAATGAGTGCTCATTAGCTGTCCTCAATGAAAGGCCGATTCTTCCTCCTAAATATGGAGTAATGGAGTCTTTCCTCGAAGCAGGATTAGTGTTTCCAACGCTGTTTGATCATCAAGGACTGGAAGAATTTTTTGGTTTCAATGGTACGTATTATCCAAAACTTGTGAAAGTTTTCTACTGCAACTTGGTCAAGCGAGGCGACAAAATATGCACCTCTGTCAAAGGCATTGATATCTCCATAACTGTCGAGCAATTAGGAACATGTTTATCTATTCCTAGTGTAGGAGCAAAATTAGGCCCTGAATTGCTTTGCCCCTGGGAAGATTGTGACAAAAAATCATTTTATCTATCGCTTTGTGGATTCTCAGAGGAACAGATTCAAAGTAAGAAGCAATGGTTAGAGGCTAATCGTTATAGGGATACCCTTGTTGTTGGGTATCTAACTGTGGAGAACCAATTGCTTCATTACTTGTTGAGTTTTGTCATCCTGCCCCAAACCTCAAATCATGCTCAAATTAGTGATTTAGAATTACAAATTCTTTATGGTATGAAGAATTATGAGTCTATTAATTGGGCTTATTTGGTGATGACTCATATGCTGCTACATAAGGATAGAACTAGTCCTCTTCCCTATGCTCCAGTAATTACTCTTATTTTGAAGAACTTCGGGGTCTCCACTAGCGGAGAGTATGCTCAGGTTATGGATGTCAAATCTCAGAAGATTGACATGGAGATCTTGAACAAGATGGGGATTTTCAGGGATCTTGATGGTAATTTCAGGCACAAATCAGATTTAGGATCTGAAACTCCTCCTGCTCCTGCCCCTGCAGCCTTCTTTCATCCTTCCTCAGAGAACATTCCATCCTCTTCTGCTGGTAGTGATGCCTCTACTCAGCTAATCCTCGCTCACATTGACAGCATGAGAGATGGTATGCAGCAGTTCATCAATGCCCGTTTTGATCGCATGGAAGGAAGAGCTGAGTCCATGTACACTACTCTGAGGGCTGATATGGACAGTCTGAGCCTCCGTGTCGATCAGATGACTCGTTCTCCTCTCCATTTCTCTGATCTCTTTGATGGTCTGATGACCTCTAGGCTGTTTTTATTATTATTATTATGATTATTTACATTTCTAGATTGTAATAGTTTAGATATAATTTTTGGATGATTCTGTTTGGATGTTGCTTGCTTGATTAAACTCATATTCTTATGCTTAGTTGTGATGTTTGATATTCAAAATATGAATTGTTTACCCCCACTCCCTATGATTTCAAAGATTATATTGCTTGTTAGCCTGTATGGTATATTCTTGGCCTTTTCTTCTTTTTGATGACGTCAAAAGGGGGAGAAAGGTCTTGTGCTTGTAAAGATCATTTACAGGGAATGATACAAGTGGAACAAAAAGGGGGAGTTGCATCCGATAGGGGGAGTTCTGACACAAACAACAATGATGATCTTCAAAGACAAAAGCATGTGTTTGACATCATCAAAAAGGGGGAGATTGTCAAGAAGGTCTTGCTCCTGACCCTGGTTGAGGTTTTGATGATGGCAAACTCGTGAACAAAAAGAAGAAAAGAAGACTTAGAAGAACCAGTGCAACATGTATCAAGCAATCTCAAGGGTTCAAGTTTTAACTAAGTCCTACATAGTTAGGTAAGTTATGCTTCTAAGGTCTCCTTAAGTATGAAGGCTCAAACATAAAAGTAACATATTGAGTTTAACCTTTTTCATAAGATAAAAGTGATAGAAAAACTCAAGTTGATCTTAAAGTTTCACTTTCTAGAAAATGGGCTTGAGTGTACACCCATAAGGTAATCGATTACACAAAGGCAAGTAATCGATTACAGCTTGATTGTAATCGATTACATGTTTGAATTTGAAATTCAAACAGCAACGGTCTCTTAGTGTAATCAATTACCTAAGTATTGTAATCGATTACATGCTCGAATAGTTGCATTATTTAATGAACCATTGTGTCTCGAAACGTTTGGGAAGCATTGTGTTGGTTCATGGATGATCTCCTATGCCTATAAATAGTCCATTTGTGTCCATAAACGTAGCAAGACTCATAAGACTCTCATATGCACAATTAACAGTCTTTCATATTCAAAAACCTTTGTTCTAAAAATTTCAAGAGTCAATATTCTGAGTTCCTTGTTCTTCATTGTCAAAAAACACACATGCTGTTCAGCTATTGAAGAACTCAAAATAAGAACGAGCCTTCATATGAAAAGTTCCTAAAAGCATAACTTATACATTCAATCCATTATATGTTAGAGGATTGAATCAGCCGGTTAGAAATTATTCTTCATCTTCATTTTGGTTGAGTGAAAGATTCACCGTAGGGTTCGGTGAAGGTTGGTTGTTCTGAAAGTGGTTTGCTTTCAGGTCTGAAAGTGGTGTGCTTTCAGGTTGTTGATAGAAATTCTTAAAGTCCTTGGTGTAAGCACTTGTAAGAAGTTTTTATCAATAGTGGAAAAATCCTCAAGGGGTTTCTTGAGGGACTGGACGTAGCCTTCGGTGGATTGAAGGTGAACCAGGATAAATTCCGTGTGTGATTTCTCGTATCCCTCATCTTTTACTTTCAAGCAACGCTCATTCCTGCTGCAATCACAATTGTCTTTTGTGAACACCATTATCTTGAAAGTAACATTTTTGTTAAGGCGAAAATCGTGCAAACCTGAATAACCCCCCCCTCTCAGGTTGCTATCTATACTTACAAGATTCGTTTTGAAAGCTCACGGTTTAACTGCAGGTTCCCTTGAAAGCATTTTTCCAAAACGTTCATTAAGTTTCTAAAAGAAAGTTTCTCTTATTCTCTTCGAAACTGTTAAGCCTTTACTTTTCAAAACAATGTCTACATACTTATTTTGGAAGGAACCCCATTCCCATGGTAGCTTATAATAATTCCCCGACTAGCACACACAAAAACAAAAGTGCTTGACACGACTTGAAGACAAAACTCAAATAGGACTCATACATCTTTATACGTGGCCTAACATAGCTTCATGATTGAAAGTAATCATGTAGAGCATATGTACATGTCTTAAACTGATACAAATCATGTCTAGGGCAGGAATCATGCTCTCAATTATTATTAAAGCAATAAACATCCAATAAGTCAAGCCACAAATCACAACAATCCAACAATGACACACATCAAACGAAGTCTAATCCAGCATGTCAGATGCCTTCAGATACTTGCATTAATATCACAGTTAATACAGTTATAAATCGGGTTATTCTCAGAACGCCGTCAACTACAATTTCAAAAATCATAGAGCATACATTTTCATAAATTAATACTTATGCCTAGTAGCTAAAGATATGAAGTGCCCTTACCTTAATGGCAATCGATCTTGGCAGTTACGTAAGCTCTGTGCATCTCGATCGGTTCGGAATCTTGTGATCCTTCAAGAAACACAAGGCTAAATTAGGACTTGAACTCAATCCTAAGGCATAGCTACTAAAGCAACAGAGAGTTCAAGAGAAGGAACTTGGGAGTCAAAATATGTTTAGCAATTCCGGCAGCCTTATAAAAGACTTGGAAAACTTTAAGTTCAACTTTCAAAACTTCAAAACTTTCATGGAGAAATTAGTCTAGATGGTTATTTATCAATTTGAAAGTCTTTACAAATTCTTGAATGAAAAACACACACAAAATAACCTCACAACCCCAAACTTAACTCTGCTTACAAGTTTCTAAAGGTAATCTCAACCCTAAGATCAAGGGTCCTAACCTTAAAACAATCCAAACCTCTCCATTAATTTAACCAAGGTAGTAACTTACTAGAACTCAAGTGAATCCACTTCGCAATAGATTGATCATTCTTAAACATCATCCCTTCTAACATTCTATTAAATCTTCATCCACTCCCTCGTAATTCGATTTCTTAGTCCTCTCTTCCAGGTAATTCTTAGCAACTCAAACCCAATTCCATTTTCTAATCAAATATGCCCTCTTAATTAGTTTTCACAATTACTCGCTTACAATTCTTATTTCCTCTTTTTTCTCCCCAAACATGAGTAATTTGACAGTCGAAGTGTATAAGCACTAATCTTTCACCAACAACTTTAATCAACTTATTTTCCTATGTCAAGGACATGGCCAAGGGTACTAATCTTCCTTCAAAGCAGGTCCTAATAGGCTCGACCTCTATTCACCAAATTGAACTTAATTTCGAGGCATAAATGGTCAAACTAAATGATATCAAAGGGAACAGTTGAGTAACCAAGCCAACTCCAACGTCAAAGGATTTTCGTCTTCATATCAGTGTTTCACTAAAGCGTAAGAATTCTAAGTAGTATTACGATAGTATGATTTCCTATTTCAATAATCAAGCTCCAATACTTAAATTCATTGAATTGAGATTCTCACATCTAATTGTTGTTTCCTAATACATATTAATACCTTGAGTACCCTTATAATACCCAAACTTGTCAAAATAATTCATTTTCCTCAAAAATAGGACCATGGGTTTTGTTTCGGACGACGAGGGGATTCCAGCGGTGGTGTTGGTTTCTCCACCGGCATTGCGGTGTGGCCGAAAAAGGAAGAGAAGGCGTGGCGGTTCGTTACCCACAACGAACGAAGAAGACAAAAAAAAGGGTGGTGGTGACATCGACTACCCAGCGCCAGCATGGCCAAGGAGCGACAGTGTTTAACGGTGATGATTCGCTGTGGGTCGTGGCGGTGGTGACCAATTCTGCCATGGAAAATGAGAAGAATAAGAACTCGAAAGGGAGGGAGAGAAGAAATATAAACGCGAGAGAGTGTGAAGTGAGGAATGAGGGAAAGAGAGAGAGAGGAAGGACGATTTAGGGGGGTGAGGGGAGAGGGGAGAGGGGGCCCACCTTATCACTTCCTGATTGGTTGAGGGAGGATTTCCCTCAATTGCTATTGGCCGAAAATCCCAAAGGGATAATGCCATATATTATTATTATTATTATTATTATTATTATTATTATTATTATTATTATTATTATTATTATTATTATTATTATTATTATTATTATTATTATTATTATTTCTTTTTCTTTAAATACATTTAAAGAGCAAATTTTAAATCTCAAAAAGGAAGGGAAGTCTAAAGCAATAATGAAAAATTATTATTCTCATTATTCTGGGAGACTAGATAAGAAGTTTAGATTAGTTATCACTCAACTAATTTAAAGGATCTAGGGAATCAAGAATTTAGCGAGAGTTACACTCGCGAATAATTATGAAATGTTCGTAACTTAAAGTTAACGTCAATCATCCAAAGAAGTGATGACAGGATATTATATGATGTTTTTAGGGTGTTTTTAGTCTTTTTATTTTATTATTTTTGAGTCTCATTTAGGATTTTTATTATTTTTATGTAGATTTTATATTTATTTTGCATTCTGCATATAGATTAGCTTTTATTTGTTTTTCTAACTTTATTTTATATTTTTAGGAATTTTTATAGCTATTTTATATTTTTAGGAAAAGCTGGTATAGTTATCATTTTTGTCCAGGGACCGATTTGTAAAGTTTCAGGAAATCAAGGATCAAAGTGGAAAGATTCAAGAGCGGAGGATGAAAAGTGAAGTTTGAAGACGTCAAAGGGCTAGAATTGAAGTTCTAACAAAGAGAGGACTTAAAGTGAAATTGAAGAATGTGAAGCAACTCTCTTTGATTTGAGCACATGTAAAATAAGGTTTGAAGGATTAATGGTGGAAGGAAGGAGTTTCAAAACTTATTAGGGGCTGAATGAGCCTAATTAAGCCAATCAATTACACCATTGAAGAAGAAAGGAATCCAAGAAGAAGCTGTCAGTGTTCGTGCCAGCGCTCAAGCGTTGGAAGTCCCAACGCTCAAGCGCTGGACCTCTGACTAGGATGTGAGTCAGAGGTTGCACCCAGCGCTCAAGCGTTGGAAGCTAGCGCTCAAGCGCTGGGCCTATTTCTGCATGTTGGTTTTTAATGCATCCCAACGCCCAAGCGTTGGGAAAGCCAGCGCTCAAGCGCTGGAGGTCAGGTTTTTGCTATAAATAGGGAGCTTTTCTTCACTTGTAAGACACACCTATTCAGAATACAACAAGTGTTCTTCTTTCCTCCTTAAAGATCATTGTTCCTAGGAATTGTGGGAAGCCATACTTGAGCTCCTATCCAGGGTAATTCAATGACTCTTTTAGCCACGCTTGGTTAATTCTTTTTAAGTTTCTTGGGTTGTAGTAGTTTATAATTTGTGTTTTAGTATTGTTTTTACCTTTCTGAATAATATATCCATTTCATGTTTTATTTCCTTGTTCTTCATTCATCTTGGTGCACAAAAGATATCTTGCTTTCTACTTATATCATAAGGCCATTTGGTAAGTAGTAAGGGAAATAGGAAATAAAAAAAGGCTATAAGTATATATCTCTAAAGGTCATTAGGATAGACGTAGCTTTGTGCTGGCCCGAATTCATTCTTCATCTTCTTTTCTGGTTAACTAAATTACAAGGCTATGGATTTAGTAATTAGGGAGAAAGTTCTACATTTCTTAAGGCAATTAACTTGTAGAAATTCTAGGCTATAGCATCATGAACTTGGACATAAAATTCAGAAATTAAGTAGGAACTTGCTAACATATTTTATAGACTGTGTAAATCAACCTAAGAGCTTAATTCTCATCATCTTTATTTCTTATCATTTTATGCTATTGTTTATTTCTTGTTCTAAAACCAACAACATATTTTCATCTTTTAATTTCTCTGCTTGAGTACTAGATATTATAATAATAGGACACCTATCCCTTGGGTTCGATCTTTTTATTACACGATAATCAACTGTGCACTTGCGGTTTGGCTATCAAGAAGCTATGTCAATGTTATAGTCATTCTTCACGAAATTCTTCATTGTATGTCATGGTGATAGTGAGAACGTCTTATTCTCATCCGAACTCAAAGTCAGGTCCAGCTCGCTCTACTATCAAGGGTTGTAAGGAGTACCTCATCGGAAATTAGGCCGACGATTAAACTTGCCAATGCCGACGAGCGTATCCAAACAGTACTTGAGGTAATTAAATAATTATTTAACTACTGGGGGAAAATTCAGGGTCTTACAATCACCCCCAAAGACTTATTCGTTTTCCCCTCGTAGTCGGAAAGGACCATGTTGTGAGGCTGCAGGTCAGCCTCAATTTTTCCCTACCTTCGTGATAAAAAATTTGGGCATATGATTAACGGCAGCCCCGCCATCAACTAGAACTTTATTGACGCCCTTTCCTTCGACTCAGGCCCATACATATAGAGGGTTCAAATTCTTTTTCATCTCAGCATCTAGCTTCTTGAAAACGGAATTCTGCTCCTTGACTCCCCCCTTAGTGATTATGTAGTAACACAGGGGATTGTAATCATCCTCCTCTTCGACGTAATATTTTTCCTCATCCTTGGTGACCTCGGAGACTCGATCGAACTCTATAGGAAAAATAGACACTACATTGCAACTAATGTCTAGACTGTCGCTATCGGTACCGAAATTGTGGGTCAACGTTCCTTCTTCTTCAGTAGTCAACGGGTTGGGCCGCATCGCCTTCGGCAAAAAAGGCTTAGCATTAGATCTTAAATCAGTCATGGTAGGCTTGTAAGCCAAATCCATATGTGGCCTACCATTTCCCCGACTAGACTGACCCTCTTCGTATATAGACTGACCATTTTGGCCCGTTACGACCAAAGGATTCACCCCTTTGGTCACTTCGACCACAACCTTCCCTTTTTCAGCAGCTGCCCTCTCTCTTGCAGCCTTCCTCTTTCTTTGGAACTTCCTCCATTGAGTCTTGGACATTTTATTATCGCCTAAATAGGTTTTTAAAGCATGTGAGTAACTCTTCGACACATGGGATCTATCCGTGTAGGAAAACCAAAGTTTCATCTTCACTATCTTTGTGTTTGAAGTGGGCTTTGACTTCAATGGAGTAACCCATCGATCCAGCTGAACCCTTGAAAGAGGAACAAAGCTTCTCTGCTTGTATGTTGGCGTACGAACCGAACTTTCCCATTATGCACCTTCGATCCAAGGCACTGGTTTGCAGGCAAACGATGTCCCAGCCTCTCGATTACTGATCTCTTGACAGGCTTCTTAGTAGTGACCTCTGCGGCCTTAGCAGCAATCCTGTCGAACAAAGCGCTGCACTTCGGGCATAATGTTACCTCTGCATCTTTTTCTTTGCACCTTGTCAGGTACTCAATCAATGTTTCACCAGCATGGGGATAAACTTCTAGCATCTCATCATCGGAGACCTCAACCTTACTCATCTTCGACTCAGGCAGCTCTGTTACCTCTACCATACAAATTCCCGTAGGTTCGACCAAGTTGGCGTGTTGAACCTGTAATGGAGTCGAATCAATCTTCATGGTTGCCTTCTCTTTACCCTCAAAGACCACTCTCCCATTTTTGATCGCTGCTTGAACAAGATCCCTGAATTTTGTACATTGATTCGTCCAATGGCCAAAAAAATTATGGTGTGTACAAAACCTTCGACCCTTCCTTTGATCAAGAGGAGTAACCTTTTGATCATGAGGAATGTCGATTTGGCCATCCTTTAATAGGATGTCATAAATATCATCACACTTAGTAATATCAAAATTATAGACCTTAACAGAAAATTTTGGATTTCAAGGCGGGTCGTTAGTCGACTTTCCCTCGTAGGGCCTCAAAGTTTTACAAATATAAGGGGCCCATCCTTCCGTTCGACTAACTTAACATTGTGGCCCTCAAAATCCTCATAGGACTTGAAAGCCAAGGGATCATCTCAACCTAAATAACCCCCCTCGATATAAGCAACCTTCTCTTTCTTAGGCAATTTACTATTTTTCAATTTCTCTTGCCTAAGGAATTCAGCTAGCCTAATTCTATCGGCTAATTGTGCCAAGTCCATAATATGATGAGTGTCGACATTTTTCATGATCGAATAGTCTAAAACACCAGCGGCTAATTCGACTAACTTGTGTTCGGGAATTTGCTTGAAGCATTTTGACTACATCTGTCGAAACCTGCCCAAATAATCATCGACGGATTCCGACACTCCACTTTTAACACTTGCTAGTTCTTTGAGACTAACTTTAGATTCTCCTCTAAAGTATTGGTCATGGACGACTTGTTCCAATTGGCTCCAGTTAAAAATAGAATTCAGTGGAAAAGTTCTGAACCAAGTGAAAGCGTTCTTCATCAAAGAACTAGGAAAGTATTTCATTTTCAAATACTCGTTATTTTCTAGATCTCCCGCCTCAGTCTGATATCTAGAAATATGCTCAACAGTGGATTCCTCCATGTCCCCTGAGAACTTAGTAAACATGGGGACTTTCCATCCCCTTAGAAGTTTAGTTTGGATAATAATCTCGGGAAACGCCGAGACAAAATGAAGCCTATTTGCATACCCCACATTAATCCATTTGATTTAGTAATTTCTCCACTATGTGTGCAATATTCTGTTGTCCCCAAAATTGTTCAGTCGAACTCTCTCTAAAACTTGGTCATCATTCTGGTTTCGGTTAACCAGAACCACATTACCCTTATTTCGACCAGGATTGACTAGGTCTACAGGCTCGTTATGAGGAACCCGTTGGTTGGATAGAACCTCCACCACATGAGTTTGGTTAGGAGGGGGTGTCTGTCGACCAACCTGAGTGATATGCTGGACTGTGGGGTCAGGTGCACCGAAGACATCGGCAATTCGACCCAATTGTGCAGTCAGTTATTGGTAGGCAAGTGTGGTGTCTCGAATCATGGGATTAAAAATGGTACCAATTTGTTGAGTCAAAGTATTGACCAACTCATGATTATTGTCGTCCATTTGTTGCCTAAGTAAATTCACAGTATTATTAGTCAAAGTAAATGGGGATCCATCCAAAACTGACTCTGAGGGACCAACATTCCTCACCCTGTTTTCCCCCGAACCTGATGCCAAGAATTGGTTTCCCGGGGAACCCGTCGAAGCCAAGTTATCGAAATACATAGAGGGATAGGTTCCTATCCCCTACATCAAAGATGCAGGTATCCCATAAGGCTGATTAACAATGTTCTGAGGGTTCCTCATATTAGTCCAGAAACCTGGTTGAACCACACCAACAACAGCCTTTGAAATAGCAGGGGTCGTTGTTGGTGTGGTTCACAGGCTATTTGTTGGTGTGGTTCAACCAGGTTTTTGGACTAATACGAGGAACCTTAAAAACATTGCTTATCAGCCTTATGGGACGCCTGCACCTTTCATGGTTAACGGAAGTTGCCATGTTTGCTAAATTCCATTTAAAAATTATTAAATTTCCATCATGTCATTTCTTAGGTCACGTGGGTTTAAGTTTCGTGGGAGACCACTAACCCATCATTGCCATTAAATAGCATAGTGCGCTAGAAACTGCACACTTCCATCATGATAACCGTCAAATTTAAATTTTGATGAATAAATGGATAATTGAATTTGTCCTTTATTTATTGATTAAAATTATTAAAATATCATGCTTCTCAAAAAGAATTTTACCGAAGCATGATATTTTGGGGCATCTGTTAGCCTAAGATTTTTACAAGTCTTAGTCTAGTCAAAAGTTACTTGACATGTTGTTTCGACTAATTTAAAGGAGTTATTCGACTAAATTAAAGGAGGTACTTTTTATTTGAAGGAAAATCCAAATCAAAAGCAAATCCTAAGCCAGACAACCAAAAGGTTTGGTTCGATTAAAAGCTTGGCAGTCAGAGAAGTCCTTCGGCGAGCAGTTTAGACCGCTAAAATGCGCAGGACACGGGGAGAGCAGAGAATAATGTTCGAGACACGTGTAAAGCTCAGATTATGTGCCTGTTACAAGAAGTTGAAGACTTAGCCAATAAATAGAGAACGTCGGCCTCAAAAAAGGGGTTTGCTACAAATTGCTCGAGATTCTCTTACCTTGCTATATATCTAAGCAACCGAGATACACAACAGATTGAGAGTTTAATGTATGTAATTGAGCAAAACCAAACTTCTATTATTATCAATGCAATGCAGTTTTACTTTTCTGCGATGTTTCCTTTATTTCTTTACAAATATTTTTCTTACAATCCTTTTTCTATCAAAATTTGTTGAATCCTTCATTGGATTATGACTTAACCAATTTAGTTCATTTCATTTTAGGCACTGTAATTTCAGTAAAAGAATCCAAAGAGGATAACTCTTTATCATAATTTGGATTTCTAACTGTTTACCAAAATTATAAGTAAACAAATCCCAATTTCTATCTTTTATGTATTCTAAAATTCCAACGGTGGTATTAGAGCTACGTTCGGTCATATGCTCGGCGTAGTGATATTACCCTCCTCTTACTATTTCAAAACTATCCCAACTACTAAAAAAATTAGCCACGAACTTCTGAGACTCAAGTTCAAATAGAAGGAGCACAAGCCTGCTACGACGGTCTCTAAGGTTCCGCTTGAGTACAAGCCCAGACAGAGTATGTCTAACAAGATGAGTCCAGTTGGACTTGAGGAGGAGGATGAAATTTCTAAAAACTAAGTAAGACAGATAGAGCACCAGAAGTCATTACATTCTAACACGAGAATCTAATCAGAAGTCCTATACATTTCACTGGCAAGACATCACGTGTTTACTCTATCTGACAGCTACACGGAAACATATCACGTGTTTACTCTATCTGACAGCTACGCGGCAAGATATCACGTGTCTACTCTATCTGTAAGGCCCTTAATTTTGAGTATTTACATTTTAGTCCTTTGATTTTTAATAATTGCAATCTAGTCCTCCATTTTCTTGTAATCGAAACTTAGTCCTTCAAATCCTATTTAATAAATTCTAGCCTTGGGATATTCAGATATTTGGTTGGGCCATGTTGGTTTTACTTTGAGGATCATAAAAATAGTTTCACTTGAGTTATAACAAGATTGGCTTTGGCTTAGTCGTTAAGACTTCTGTAGTTTGGTCACATGGTAAGGGTTCAAATCTTGGTGAGATAAGTTTTGTTTTTGGTTCAGATTTTCGTGTTCCTTGATAGGTTTGAATTTCAAATTTTAATTCTGGGGTATTAATGACCTTTAATGGAGTTTTAAGGCATTGTCTTGTGGTTAATGGAGTTTAATGGGATGTCTTGTGACTTAATGGATCTTGATGAGTGTTAATTGGTCTTGATGAAGGAACAAAGCTGAGTAATGAGAATGTTTTTGAAATCCTCCCTTGGAGAGTGACAATTTCGTGCATATAGAGGCTAGTGGCTGGCCTTCAATCTCTTATTCTGTGCGCTAAAAACCCTAGTTCCATTTCTGCTACTGTAGTTCTCATTTTCTGCTACTGTCTTCTTGTTGCTGTTTTTCTCCATTGTTGTTGCTGCTTTTTCCTCTATTGGAAGACAATCTTGACCCTCCAATCCTCTCCTTTAAGAAGTCCTAGTGTTGATCCTCCGGTAAGTTTTTTTGCTCTTTCGATTCTGAGTTCGTTCTTTGACTGAAACCGACGCTAACACGATTCTATCGTTTCTGTTTTCCTTTTCTTTTCTCTCCAACTACAAGGACCTTGACCATGATTTTCCCTTGGATTCCCTCGAGTTTTCCTCTGAACTATTGAAGGTCCAGATTTATGGTTCATTTCCCTTAAACATACAACAAGCAAAGTAGGTCTTTTTCCCTTTTTCTTGGTTGAAAACCTTATTACCTTCCTTATTCATATGACTTGGTGTTTTGTAAAATCCTTTGAGTTTTGAGTAGAAATTGTTCTAATCGATTCTATAATGAATTTTGATCATGGAAAAGCTTAGGTTAGGAAAAGTAGGGCTTAAAAATGAATTTTTCCATGAAAAACTTTTTTCCTAGGCTCTCTGGCAGGGAGCCAACGCATGAGCGTTGGACTCCCAACGCCCGAGCGTTGCGCTCCGGCCTAGTTTCGTGCTGCTAGACCAGTGTCATTTTTCGTTTAATTCGGTTTAAGTGGTGTTTGGTGTTTCTTCCTTCTTCCCTATGATTTATTGAGTGTATTACATGTTTGTTATGATAGGTGGGACTTGAAGTTCATGCAAAATATTAGAAGGTAAGGGTAACTCATTGTAGGACTTATTCATATCGGTTTGTGATTCTGTTTTTGTGAATTTTGGTTATGTTGCTTTGAGACTTAATTTGGATTGTTGTTGACTCTGCAATTGGTTGTAAATGTATACTTGTTGATGAGGTTTTGAGAAACATGGATTGAGTTTTGGTTATCACATGATGAAAATGATTTTTGGAAAGAAAGACTATATTATACATATGATGAAACTATGACTAAGAAATTGTGTGAACTGTTGGTTCATGAGGATGATTATTGTTGTCATAGCATATTCATTATATATAGGATGTTTAGGTTGATGTGACGGTAATTTTTCCCATGGGATCAATCGAGGGCAATGTGGTGGACCTTTGTCCCACGTGATTGTCCTGGCTCGATTAGGGTGAATTCTGGCCATAGTTATGCATATAGATATTAAGGACTAACAAGCATGTTTTGTGGTAATTTGTATATGAGAACTTGTAAATGTCTATTCTTTGTGTTGTGGTAATTGGATTTTTATTTACTGTATTTTATTTTTGTTTTGTTTTATCATAAATGATGATTTGTATTAGTTTTGCAATTTGAGTTAATCTTTTCTACTTGTTTGTTTGATGTTTTGGCGCTAACGCCATAAACGATCAGGCGTTGGTGTACAAGAAGGACGTACTTGAAGCTAGTGCAATTTGGTGTAAGAAGATTGGGAAGAACTAGAAAATAATTTGAAGAAGACTATCTACTATTTTTCTGTTGTTATAATAATTGGCACCTGTGGTGCAACTGTAATATTTTTAAATTATCTCTCGAATATTATGTAGTGTTATTTATTATATTTATGGGATAATTTATATTATATTTATTTTGAGAGACGTTGATTTTGAAAACTCGAGAGTTTTAAGAGGCTTTCGAAATACTATTTCCGCAAATTTACTATGTGACCCTGACCAAAACTACGGGTGTTACACTATCAGACAGCTACACGACTAGACATCACGTATGTACAGGTCTTCAATCAAGATACATGCAGAACTCTAATTAAATGTCATTTCATTAAAGAAGTTGAGGCAACTAAAGATATAAAGTTCGAGCAATGCAAGACTAAATATCATCAAGCAGAAATATTCACGAAGACATTTCCGAGATCAAGATTTGAAGAGCTACGGACTATGCTTGGAGTTGCATAAATTTGCATCAAGGAGGAGTGTTGGAAAATGCTGCAAATATCTAGAAACTACTACATAACATTATAGATCAAGAAAAATCGAGGATAAAATAATATTTTGTAAAATCTATAGATTAGCTAGAAGCAAGTAATAAATGAAAAAATAAACAACCTCCATGGTTGGGCGTAGGGGTGGCTAAATGGGCTTGGCCCGCTGGGTCAGCCCTTTTAGCCAACCTTTTTGGTGAGTTGGGTTGAGACATTCAACCCAAATATTAAAAGTGGGTTAGCCAAATCCAACTCGCATTTTGACGAGTCAATGGCGAGTTGGTCCGTCGCGCCCTGCCAACCCATATTTTCGCTGATAATGGTGATGAATATTTCAAAGTTGATGATGGTAGTGGTAATGGAAAAGCGGATGTATCTTCTTCCAAGAGAGTATCTAATATTTTGAACTAAGACCGTTAGAACTTAGAAGTTTTGAATTAAGACTATCTTATTGTGAGATTGTTGAACTTTTATTTGTGTTTTTGTTGTTTTAAAAGACATTTATGAGTTGTGATGATTGTGAATTTTTTCAACTTGTGAGTTGGTTATGAATTTGTGGTTTTATTCGTAGTGTAATTGTGAAATTGATTCTTAATGTGGAATTTCGTTGAGATTGAGACGAATCAAAACTCAATGGCAAGATTGACATAAAACAAAGAAAAAGGGAGCAACGACATCTTCGTGTTTAATTCAATGTTAGTTTGGTCGTGTTGCTAATTGTATGTTTTGGCTTTTTTCTCATTGCACAAAGAAATGAGAGCAATATTTTTAGCTTCTTGCTCATTGCACAACCTCTTTTTCTTACACTAAATTCTTAAAGGGGGTTAGCTGCCAACCCGCTAGTCCGCCAAAATATGGGTGAAATGCTAAAACTGGATCAGCCAAACTAAGGCTACATTTTGGCAGGCCAATGACGGGTCAGGTTGAGCCCGCCCCGCCAACCCATATTGCCACCCCTAGTTGGGCAGTGAATCATGCAAATAAATAGGCAATGTATATTAGCACTTTGTGGTGTGGTAAAACTTAAACCACCACCCTCATGCGAAGAAACACTAAATTATCCTCTCCACCTGTAAGACCCTAAACTTTGCGTGATTGTATTTTAGTCCCTGTAACTCTTGTAATTATAGTTGAATCTTTTAAAGTATATTGATTATACTTTGTCTTGAATTACTTATTAATTCGATTTAGTATTGGGTTGATATATTAAGTTTTATTTGTGAGAAATGTCTATTTGAGTATGGAATTATGTATTGTTTTAGCCTTGGCTGAAATGGCGACATTTTGAAAGGAAAGTTGAGGTCGTTTGGTGGTTGAGATTGTTTGTCAGTTTAGATCGTTTGGTGGTTGAGATCGTTTGGTAGTTATGATCGTTTGGCAGTTGAGATCGTTTGACTGATGAGAGATCGTTTGACAGTTGAGATCGTTTGACTTATGAGAGATTGTTTGGCAGTTGAGATCGTTTGGTAGAGATCGCTGGTAAAATTGGAAGACTAGTACTTCATTTAGTTGGCAGACTAAGACTTCGTTTTGCCTGGTCTGATCATCCGTTATTGTTGACCTTAAGAGATAAGTGTCAGATGCCTTGGGAATGATAAATTTCCGTTTTTATTGACTCTTATGAGACAAAATGTCACAGTCATTAATGAGCATTACTGACTTGCCGTTTTCTTTGACTTAGAATAGTTTAATCCTTTTTAAGTCGGTTTCCTCACTCTATAAATACAAACCCCTATTAGTATGTAAATCTTTTATTCTTTCACACACCTTTCTTCTCTTCAAAGTAAGCTTGTAATCCTTGACACTCTTCAGAAGTGTTGTTCTTGGTAAGTTGTTTGGACTCTTACTAATTCTGGAATCTCCTTTGTATTCGATTTAGTTCATCTTCTTGGAGTTTAACTTGTTCTGTTTCCATTGCAGCCATATTCTTCTTATTCGTTGAAGATCAAAGTTGTTCGTTGTGAGTTCTTCTTGATTCGGGAAGGGCAGAGTTGAAGTTTCAAATCTCTTAAATCATTTAGACCATACAAGGTTGGTTTCCTTTCTAGGCCTTACGTTAGAACTTTGCTGTAATCTTTATGTTTCTAAAATATCCCTTGAAAACCATATAGAAACTGTTTTAAATCAATTTGGTAATGATTTTTATCTATAAAGAAGTTTGGGTTTTGAAGAAATGAGTTTAAAAGTGATTTTACGTGAAAAACTCTGATTTTGGACTCTCAGGCTAAGAGCCAGGCTGGGGCGTTGGGGTCCAACGCTTGGGCGTTGGGTTTCTATGAGTTTTAACGAGACCAAATGATGGCCAACGCTTGGGCGTTGGGGTCTCCAATGCTTGGGCGTTGGGGTCGCGAATGCTTGGGCGATGGGGGGCACTCTGTTCTGCTCTGTTTTACGAAAAATTCTGGATTCGACTGTTTTGAGTTCTGTTTCTTTCCAGATTGTATCCTACCCTTAGGATAGATAATTAAATGAGTTTATATGCTATTTTTAGGTTGAAGATCAAGTGTATGCAACCTAAACAAAGGTAAGGGTAACTCAGTCTTAGTGTTGTGTCATTTATGATGTCTTTGTGATTCTGTTTTCAAAACACTGATTGTGATTGTTTATGAACTTGATTGAATATTGTTGATAATAATATTACAGTATGTTGAATATGTTTGTTGATACTTAATTGCTTGGATATAACATGATGAATATGTGTCCAAGAAGAACTGACTATATTATGCATATGTTGATACTATGACTGTTAAACGAGTGAACCGTTATTGTTCATGAGGATTCGGTGGATTGTGGGAACTGTCAGTTCCTGAGGACAATGATTATTTGTCATAGCATATGCATTATATATAGGATTTTCAGGTTCTGATGTGGCGGCACTTTGTCCCGCGGGATCATAACCGAGGGTGATGTGGTGGATAGTATTCCACGAAATCGTCCTGGCCCGGATACGACAAAACTTATTGGACATAGATTATGCATATAGTTATTGAGAACTAACAAGCATGATTATGTGAAATTCGAAATGAGTAGTTATGAAATATCTTTTGTTAACAGGGATGTAATTAATACTATGTTATTTATCACTGATTCTGTTTTTCATCACTGTATTATTGATCATTACTTGTATTTGGAGTTAACCCTTTTCTGCTTGTTGTTTTATTGTTTGGGCGCTTAATGCCAGATGACCAGCAATGAGGGAAGACTTGAAGGTTGTTTTGAAGCAAGCTTGAGGAACCTTTGGGGCAGATTTGAAAATAATGTTTAGTTTCCTCTATTTTGTAAAAGTAGCACATGTGTGCAACGTATTACTTTCATTACGTCTTGTTTTCCTTGCTGCAATATTATTGACTACGGGCTACACTTATTAAATATATGTGAGACGTGATTTTGAGAAAACTTGAGATGTTCTGAAAGGTTTTTATTTAAAGTGTTTTTTCGCGTTTTTCAATGTGACTCTCGACTTAAAAATTGGGCTGTTACATTTTTCTGGTATCAGAGCAATGGTTGAGGTAACCAGTGCTGTTGGGGATTTATTGCATCCTGAAATCGATTGATGGGGTGTCAATAGAAAGAAGAATTTTGTGTGGCAATGTTAGGTTTGCCTGTGTCAGAGTTGCCGTTCGACTTGGTGGTATCTATCCCCATTGCCAAAAGTTTGACTGCAACCTCTGTTTGCTTGAATTGTCCTTTGATGTTCCGGGATAGGAAATTCATTGCGAACTTGATCTACTTATCCCTTAAGCACTTGGACGTGATCATAGGCATGGTCTGGCTTTATCGTCACCATGTTCTATTGGATTGCGTCAATAAGGAGGTAATTGTTCTTGATTTGAGGATGTTTGAGTTTTTGGACTCCTATCTTTCAAAGTCCTTCTTGAGAAGAGGAGCTTTGAAGGTTCTCTTAGCAGTGAGTATTGGAGAATCATTGTCAGATGGGGTGCAGAGTATTCCTACTGTTTGTGACTTCGAAGATGTGTTTCCTAAAGATATGCTAGGATTAGCATATGTTCGTGATACCGAGTTTTCGATCGATTTGGTTCCTTGAACCGGACCGATTTCTATTTCACCATACCAAATGGCACCAGCAGAGTTGGTAGAACTGAAGAGTCATATTGATGATCTCATGGCGATGGGTTTCAACCGATCCAGTGTTTCTCCATGGGGAACGCCGGTACTACTTGTGAAGAAGAAAGATGGTAGATCTCGAATTTGTGTAGACTTCAGGCAGCTGAATAAGGTGACAGTGAGGAAACGTTATCCTTTGCCTAGGATTGACAATTTGTTGGACCAACTTCGGGGAGCGGCTGTTTTCTCGAAGATCGATTTGCGATCTGCTTATCATCAGATTCGAGTTAAGGAGACGAACATTCAGAAGACTGGGTTTCGTACTCGCTATGGACACTATGAGTATTTAGTGACGCCATTTGGAGTTACGAATGAACCAGCGGTATTCATGGACTACATGAATAGAATCTTCAATTCTTTTTTGGACAGGTTTGTGACTGTCCTTGAGTTAAATCTTCAAATCTTGTATGTTTTGTGTGCAAGATCTTATTCTCTTCTTGATAGGTTCGTGGTCATCTTTATTGATGACATCCTAATCTATTCGACGAGTTGAGAGGAACACGAAGAACATCTGCGTCAGGTGTTGAACGTTCTGCGAGAGAAGGTTCTCTTCGCGAATTCAGCTAAGTGTGAGTTCTGGCTGGACGAAGTGAAGTTTTTGGGCAATGTTATTTCGAAGAAAGGCACTTTCGTTGATCCGAGCAAGATACATGCAGTAACTAAGTGGGAACAACTAAAGACTGCGACAGAGATCAGGAGTTTTCTGGGTTTAGCTGGATATTATCAGAAGATCATTGAGGGCTTTGCAAATATCATAGGACCATTGACAAAGCTAACTAGAAAGAACCATCCTTTTGCTTGGACCGAGGAATGTGAGTCTAGTTTTCAGGAGATGAAGCGGTGTTTGATAAACTGTGAAGAAGGTCTCGTCCTTGGACTCGGCTGAGGTTCTGATGAAGACAAACACATCACAAAAAGAAGAAAGACTTCAAAAAAGAAATGAATAACTTCAAGAACCGGCTCAGAACGTCAAGATCAATCATCAAGGTTTTTGCTATTAGTAAGTCTTGTTAACTTAGTGTGGTATGCTTTATTAAGGTTAAAATTGCATTTGAAGGCTCATAAAAGATCAACTAATTAAGTATAATATGTTCTCTCGAGTAAAACTTGGTAGGAACACTCAATCAGGTCTTGAACTGTCAAAAACTGAGTTCTGGACTATCTGTAATCGATTACAGGCTGTATATAATCGGTTACAGGAAGGCAGTAATTGATTACCACATCCAAGTAATCGATTATTAGGTCGACATATGTGTTTTTTCATGAACTAATGTGTCTCAAAACGTTTGGGAAGCCTTGTGATGGTTCATGGACGACCTCTAGTGCCTATATAAAGTCCATAGACGCTCAGAAACAGAAATGACTTGGCCTACAACTTTCATAATCGTTAAAGACATCATTTTGAGTTTCTGTTCTCTCATTTTCATAAGAACACTCATGTTGTTCAAATTTTGAGAAACTCAGAATAAAGGAGCCTTCGTTGTAATTGCCTGGAGCATACAAACTAAGATCAACCCAACTAGTCTAAAGGTCCATCGTATCAGGAGTTTTCTGGGTTTAGCTGGATATTATCAGAAGATCATTGAGGGCTTTGCAAATATCAAAGGACCATTGACAAAGCTAAATAGAAAGAACCATCCTTTTGCTTGGACCGAGGAATGTGAGTCTAGTTTTCAGGAGATGAAGCGGTGTTTGATAAACTGTGAAGAAGGTCTCGTCCTTGGACTCGGCTGAGGTTTTGATGAAGACAAACACATCACAAAAAGAAGAAAGACTTCAGAAAAGAAATGAAAGACTTCAAGAACCGGCTCAGAACGTCAAGATCAATCATCAAGGTTTTTGCTATTAGTAAGTTTTGTTAACTTAGTGTGGTATGCTTTATTAAGGTTAATATTGCATTTGAAGGCTCATAAAAGATCAACTAATTAAGTATAATATGTTCTCTCGAGTAAAACTTGGTAGGAACACTCAATCAGGTCTTGAACTGTCAAAAACTGAGTTCTGGACTATCTGTAATCGATTACAGGCTGTATATAATCGGTTACAGGAAGGCAGTAATTGATTACCACATCCAAGTAATCGATTATTAGGTCGACATATGTGTTTTTTCATGAACTAATGTGTCTCAAAACGTTTGGGAAGCCTTGGGATGGTTCATGGACGACCTCTAGTGCCTATATAAAGTCCATAGACGCTCAGAAACAGAAATGACTTGGCCTACAACTTTCATAATCGTTAAAGACATCATTTTGAGTTTCTGTTCTCTCATTTTCATAAGAACACTCATGTTGTTCAAATTTTGAGAAACTCAGAATAAAGGAGCCTTCGTTGTAATTGCCTGGAGCATACAAACTAAGATCAACCCAACTAGTCTAAAGGTCCATCGTATCAGGAGTTTTCTGGGTTTAACTGGATATTATCAGAAGATCATTCAGGGCTTTGCAAATATCAAAGGACCATTGACAAAGCTAAATAGAAAGAACCATCCTTTTGCTTGGACCGAGGAATGTGAGTCTAGTTTTCAGGAGATGAAGCGGTGTTTGATAAACTGTGAAGAAGGTCTCGTCCTTGGACTCGGCTGAGGTTTTGATGAAGACAAACACATCACAAAAAGAAGAAAGACTTTAGAAAAGAAATGAAAGACTTCAAGAACCGGCTCAGAACGTCAAGATCAATCATCAAGGTTTTTGCTATTAGTAAGTTTTGTTAACTTAGTGTGGTATGCTTTATTAAGGTTAATATTGCATTTGAAGGCTCATAAAAGATCAACTAATTAAGTATAATATGTTCTCTCGAGTAAAATTTGGTAGGAACACTCAATCAGGTCTTGAACTGTCAAAAACTGAGTTCTGGACTATCTGTAATCGATTACAGGCTATATATAATCGGTTACAGGAAGGCAGTAATTGATTACCACATCCAAGTAATCGATTATTAGGTCGACATATGTGTTTTTTCATGAACTAATGTGTCTCAAAACATTTGGGAAGCCTTGTGATGGTTCATGGACGACCTCTAGTGCCTATATAAAGTCCATAGACGCTCAGAAACAGAAATGACTTGGCCTACAACTTTCATAATCGTTAAAGACATCATTTTGAGTTTCTGTTCTCTCATTTTCATAAGAACACTCATGTTGTTCAAATTTTGAGAAACTCAGAATAAAGGAGCCTTCGTTGTAATTGCCTGGAGCATACAAACTAAGATCAACCCAACTAGTCTAAAGGTCCATCGTATCAGGAGTTTTCTGGGTTTAGCTGGATATTATCAGAAGATCATTGAGGGCTTTGAAAATATCATAGGACCATTGACAAAGCTAAATAGAAAGAACCATCCTTTTGCTTGGACCGAGGAAAGTGAGTCTAGTTTTCAGGAGATGAAGCGGTGTTTGATAAACTGTGAAGAAGGTCTCGTCCTTGGACTCGGCTGAGGTTTTGATGAAGACAAAAACATCACAAAAAGAAGAAAGACTTCAAGAACCGGCTCAGGACGTCAAGATCAATCATCAAGGTTTTTGCTATTAGTAAGTCTTGTTAACTTAGTGTGGTATGCTTTATTAAGGTTAATATTGCATTTGAAGGCTCATAAAAGATCAACTAATTAAGTATAATATGTTCTCTCGAGTAAAACTTGGTAGGAACACTCAATCAGGTCTTGAACTGTCATAAACTGAGTTCTGGAATATCTGTAATCGATTACAGGCTGTATGTAATCGATTACAGGAAGGCAGTAATCGATTACCACATCCAAGTAATCGATTACTCAGTTTGAATTTTGAATTCAAACTGCAACGGCTAGTGTAATCGATTACCAGGTCGACAGATGTGTTTTTTCATGAACCAATGTGTCTCAAAACGTTTGGGAAGCCTTGTGATGGTTCATGGACGACCTCTAGTGCCTATATAAAGTCCATAGACGCTCAGAAACAGAAATGACTTGGTCTACAACTTTCATAATCGTTAAAGTCATCATTTTGAGTTTCTGTTCTCTCATTTTCATAAGAACACTCATGTTGTTCAACTTTTGAGAAACTCAGAATAAAAGAGCCTTCGTTGTAATTTCCTGGAGCATACAAACTAAGATCAATCCAACTAGTCTAAAGGTCCATCGTATCAGCCATAGCAAGAACTTCTTCTTCATCTCTTGAATCGGTTTGATTCACTCACCGTGGTTTTCGGTGGTTGTAAAAAGGTCCATCGTAGTGTTCGATGGTTGTGGAAAAGGTCCTTTGAATCGGTTTTGATTCAAAGTCTGTCGTAGGGTTCGGCGTCATCAGTTGGTGGTTTGCCATCTGAGGTTTGACAAGAGTTCTTAAGGTCCTTGGTGTAAGTACTTGTAAGAAATCTTGATCATAGTGGAAAAATCCTCAAGGGGTTTCTTGAGGGACTGGACGTAGCCTTTGGTTGATAGAAGGTGAACCAGGATAAAAGCATTGTGTGATTCTCTCTCCCTTCATCTTTTACTTTCAAGCAACGCTTTATTCCGCTGCATTCACAATCATCAATTTGTGATTTCTTTTATCTTGGAAGTAACAAGTATTGTAAAGGCGAAAATTGGAAGAACCTGATTCACCCCCCCTCCCTCTCAGGTTGCTATCTAGGCTTACAATGGGTATCAGAGCCTGGTTCAGGTAATTTTCTCCTAAGATCCGGGAAAAGATGGCATCCTCTTCTAGTCATGGTACTAGTGAGAGATTCAACATAAACAGACCACCATACTTCAATGGAGACCACTATGACTTGTGGACAATCAAGATGAAAATCTTCATAAAATCATTGGATGTGGAAATATGGAAAGTCATTGAATAAGGTCCATTCATACCTGTTGTTGAAGTGGGTGATAGCACACAACCAAAACCAGAGAACACATGGAATGAAGAAAAAAAGAAGAAAGTTCAATATGACTTAAAAGGTATGAACATTCTTACATCTGCTCTTGGCATGGACGAGTTCTTCAGAGTATCCACGTGCAAAACGTCAAAGGAAATGTGGGATACTTTAATGGTAACTCATGAAGGCACTGAAGAAGTAAAGAGATAAAAAATCAATACTCTCTCACAAGAGTATGAAATGTTCAGAATGTTACCAAGGGAAACTGTTCTAGATATGCAGAAAAGGTTCACTCTCTTGATCAACCATCTAATTGCTCTTGGAAAAGATTTTTCCAACAGTGATCTAAACTTAAAAGATTTAAGATCATTGTCAAGAGAATTACAACCAAAGGTAACAGCAATATCAGAAAAAGAAGAGTCTTTCAAAAATGACACTGGCTGCACTTTTTGGCAAGTTGCAAGAACATGAACTTGAACTCAAAAAGATGGAACAACAGGAAGCAGTTGACAAGAACATTCGACCTATTGCATTGAGAAATAAAGCTACAAGATATGATAGTTCACAAGAGGAAGATTCTCAATCTGATAGTGATGATGATGATGATGAAGATATAAGAATCATTGTGAAGAAGCTTGGCAAAATGATCCAGAAAGAAGTAAGTCATAATTTTCAAAGAAAGAAGCATGGCTTGAAGAAGAAAATTGAGAAAAAGATTTCCAAATCAAAGAAGGCTTACATGAGAGAAAATGAAGCAAATTCTTCATCCAATTCAGAGAATGAAGAAGCACATCTCATCTTGATGGCGACACATCATTCAAATGATGAAAACAATGAGGTCAGTAACAATAAATTTTCAAATGATCAGTTACAAAATGCCTTTGTTGAATTGCATGATATTTTCATAAACATTCCTAAAGTATATGCAATACAAGATAAAACCTTTTCATCTCTAAAAAAGAAAGTGCCTAACAAGAATTTTAAGTGCTTTTACTATACTACTATACTCCTATTTTTCATGGAGATCTCAATGAAAGATTCATATGGGATGTGAAAGGAACTAATCCAAAAGGACCCAAAGACTATTGGGAACCTCAAAAATACCATTAAGCTTATTGTGCAGGTGTGCTTGAAGACCTTGTGATCAGAAATGTCATATACAAAGGATGATCTTTCAAGACACAAATTTAGAATATGTTATTGGTAAGAGAAATTCTAAACTTTATTTCTTTCAAATGACATTAAGTACAAGAGTAATGTACTCTTAGGCATCTGCATATTACATCATAGTTCTCTGTTAAATATATCTTTCATGTCGTGCTTATCAAGTCTGGAATTTCAAGTTTTTAGACATGTTAATCGATTACATGGTATACGTAATCGATTATAGGGTTTTTTTTGCCCTGTTGTTTTTCCAGAAAAGTTGTGTAATCGATTACCCAGATAGTGTAATCGATTACCTCCACGAAATTTGAGTTTATATTCAAATTTTCCAGCATGTAATTGATTACCTAAAAGGTGTAATCGATTACATCCCCGACCAAGTATATATTTCTGGGTTTCATTTCTTAATCAATGACAGCTTCTCATTTCTCTTCTTCCTCACTCGACACCTGCAACCTTCATTCCCCCATATCTCCTTCAATTCTTGTTCGTTTTCAAGAATTCTTTGTGGGTTCTCTTCCTAATATCATTCTCTATCACTTCTTCCAGCCAATTGTTGTTGAATTGGTCTGGATTAAAAATCCCCAATTTGGTCCTGTCAAACCCTAGAACTCGAATATCTTCAATTTCAGCTTCCATGGCCTCCTCTTCTCGCAAACCTCATCATTCTAAAAACCCATCCATGGATGCTTTGGACCTCTCAAGGTTGTTGGCAACCGAAGAACAGAGGCAACGCTTCCTCGCTCACTTTTTTGAACGGCCCATTCTCACACCAAAATATGGTGTTCTGGAGTCTTTTATGGCAGCAGGGATGACCTTCCCCACTCTATTTGATCATCAGGGACTTGATACGTTCGTTGAGATAAACGGTAAATTCTATCCCGAGCTTGTCAAAGTTTTCTACTGTAACCTGGTTAAATGCGGTGCCAAATATTGCACATCTGTCAAGGGTATTAACATCTCCATGACCCTTGATGAGTTGGGAACCTGTCTGTCCATTCCCAGTACTGGTGCAAAACTAGGCACTGAGTTGGCCTGTCATTGGGAAGAATATGATAAGAAATCTTTTTACCAATCTCTTTGTCGCTTCTATGAAGAGGAAATTCAATCTAAGAGGCAGCGTGTTGATGCAAACTGCTCCCGAGATAACCTTGTTGTTGGGTTTCTATCGGTTGAAAATAGACTGCTTCATTATTTGCTCAGTTATGTGATCTTACCCCAGAGTTCAAACCATGCTCAGATCAGCGACTTAGAATTACAAATTCTATATGGTTTGATAAACTTTAAGTCCATAAATTGGGCTTATCTGGTAATAACACATATGCTGCTTCACAAGGATAGAACAAGTCCTGTACCATTTGCTCCTGTAATTTCCATTATTCTGAAGCATTACGGTGTCTCTACTCATGGCGAGTATTCCACCCTTATGAATGCTAAGGCTCAACGTATCGATCTGGATATCCTGAACAAGATGGGATTCTTCCAGGATGTTGATGGATCGATCTTTCAGGCACAAGTCTGATCTAACTGGTAAGGGTCCTCCTGCTCCTACTCCTGCAGCCTACTTCCCTCCTTCTGACAGTGCTCCATCTTCATCTGCTGGTATTGATGCTTCAACTCAGCTTATTCTCTCTCACATAGATAGTATGAAGCAGTTCATCAACCGACGCTTTGATCGCATGGAAGGCCGGGTAGAATCCATGTACACCACTTTGCTTGCAGATATGGACAGTCTGAGCCTCCATGTCGAACAGATGACTCGTTCTCCTCTCCACTTCTCCGATCTCTCTGATGGATCTGATGATCTTTAGACATTTGTTTGTTCTTATCATGACTATTTACACTTATGGGTTGTAATAGCTTAGATATAACTTTTGGATGTTTTTTTTTGTTTGGATTTTGCTTGTTTGATTAGTTACGCACTCTAAACTCTTATGTTTTTAATAGTTGTGATGTTCATTTTTAAGATATGACGTGTTTACACCTACTCCCTATGATGTTTAACGATTATATTGCTTGTTAGCCTGTATTGTATATTTTTGGCCTTTTCTTCGTTTTGATGAAGTCAAAAGGGGGAGAAAGGTTCTGTGCTTGTAAAGATTATTTACAGGGAAGGCTACAAGTCGAACCAAAAAGGGGGAGAAAAGAGAAAAGTTCTGATACACGTTATTGTTTTGACATCAAATGTTTTATCATTATGCTTCCCTTTATTTCGATTATCCTGGAATACTTTGTATGGCTAGTTTTTTTTTTTGATGATGTCAAAATGGGGAGAAAAGCCTTGTTGCGTATGCTTGATCATTTTCAGGATACTGAGCTTCAATCACAAAACAAAGGGGGAGATAGCTTCAATTGCAAAACAAAGGGGGAGATATAATTGCGAAACCAAGGGGAGATATACAAGACAAGAGAAAAAGTCAAATGATCAATCAATGTTCAAGCATGATGTTTTTCATCATCAAAAAGGGGGAGATTGTGAAGAAGGTCTCATCCTTGGACTCGGCTGAGGTTTTGATGAAGACAAACACATCACAAAAAGAAGAAAGACTTCAGAAAAGAAAGGAAAGACTTCAAGAACCGGCTCAGAACGTCAAGATCAATCATCAAGGTTCTTGCTATTAGTAAGTCTTGTTAACTTAGTGTGATATGCTTTATTAAGGTTAATATTGCATTTGAAGGCTCATAAAAGATCAACTAATTGAGTATAATATGTTCTCTCAAGTAAAACTTGGTAGGAACACTCAATTAGGTCTTGAACTGTCAAAAACTGAGTTCTGGACTATCTGTAATCGATTACAGGCTGTATGTAATCGATTATAGGAAGGCAGTAATCGATTACCACATCCATGTAATCGATTACTCAGTTTGAATTTTGAATTCAAACTGCAACGGCTAGTGTAATCGATTACCAGGTTGCTGTAATCGATTACCAGGTCGACATATGTGTTTTTTCATGAACCAGTGTGTCTCAAAACGTTTGGGAAGCCTTGTGATGGTTCATGGACGACCTCTAGTGCCTATATAAAGTCCATAGATGCTCAGAAAAAGAAATGACTTGGTCTACAACTTTCATAATCATTAAAGTCATCATTCTGAGTTTCTGTTCTCTCATTTTCATAAGAACACTCATGTTGATCAACTTTTGAGAAACTCAGAATAAAAGAGCCTTCATTGTAATTCCCTGGAGCATACAAACTAAGATCAATCCAACTAGTCTAAAGGATTGTATCAGCCACAGCAAGAACTTCTTCTTCATCTCTTGAATCGGTTTGATTCACTCACCGTGGTTTTCGGTGGTTGTAAAAAGGTCCATCGTAGTGTTCGATGGTTGTGGAAAAGGTCCTTTGAATCGGGTTTGATTCAAAGGCCGTCGTAGGGTTCGGCGTCATCAGTTGGTGGTTTGCCATCTGAGGTTTGACAAGAGTTCTTAAGGTCCTTGGTGTAAGTACTTGTAAGAAATCTTGATCATAGTGGAAAAATCCTCAAGGGGTTTCTTGAGGGACTGTACGTAGCCTTCGGTGGATAGAAGGTGAACCAGGATAAAATCATTGTGTGATTCTCTCTTCCTTCATCTTTTACTTTCAAGCAACGCTTTATTCCACTGCATTCACAATCATCAAATTGTGATTTCTTTTATCTTGGAAGTAACAAGCATTGTAAAGGCGAAAATTGGAAGAACCTGATTCACCCCCCTCTCAGGTTGCTATCTAGGCTTACACACACGCACCCGTTCTGATTTTACCACAATGTGTTGAACCTTACGAGGTATATTTTGATGCTTCTTACCAGAGTTTGGGTTGTGTTTTGATGCAGAATAGTAAGGTTGTGGCCTATGCTTCGAGACAGTTGAAGATCCATGGGCGGAACTACCCGACACATGACTTGGAACTTGCAGCGATGGTTTTTTCTCTTAAGATATAGAGGCATTATCTGTATGGAAGCTCGTTTACCCTCTTCAATGACCATAAGAGTTTGAAGTATTTGTTCCATCAGAAGGACCTGAATATGAGGCAGAGGCGATGTATGGAGTTTTTAAAGGACTATGAATTTACCTAGCAGTATCATTCGGGGAAGGCTAATGTTATGGCTGATGCTCTCAGTCGCAAGGCTATCCATGTTTCTTCACTGATGGTTAAGGAGTTGGAGTTGCTCGAGGATTTTCGAGATCTGAGTTTAAATGTCAAAGTAACACCCCGGAAGTTGAGTTTTGGGATGGTTATTGTATCTAGTGGTTTGTTGGAAGATATCAAAGTTAAACAGATGCAAGACAAAATGTTGGTTGAGAAAAGAGAAATGATCAGTTTGGGGAAAGCACCAGATTTTGAGGTAGGATCCGATGGTATCTTGCATTGCAAGGGACGTGTGTGTGTTCCGAGTGATGCTAAGTTGAGGAGGATGATCCTTGACGAAGGACACAAGAGTAGGTTGAGTTTTCACCTAGGAGCGACGAAGATGTTTCAGGATCTGAGGTTACATTTTTTGTGGCTGGGCATGAAGAGGAATGTTGCTGAGTATGTTGCTGCATGCCTGACTTGTCAGAAGGCGAAGGTTGAGCATCAGAGGCCCGCAGGGTTGATGCAGTCTCTTGAGATACCGGAGTGGAAGTGGGACGGCATATCCATGGATTTCGTGGTTGCCTTACTGCTTACTCGGAGGAGGTTTGACTTTACATGTGTCATTGTTGATCGTTTGACGAAATCTGCACATTTTGTACCAGTGAAGACCAGCTATAAGGTGGAACAGCTTGCAGAAGTTTATATTGCGGAGATTGTACAATTACATGGAGTTCCTTCGACTATAGTTTTTGACAGAGATCCGAAGTTTACTTCTCACTTCTGGAAGGATCTGCAAGGAGCTCTTGGTTCGAAATTGAGTTTGAGTTCAGCTTATCACCCGCAGACCGATGGGCAGACTGAGAGGACGATTCAGTCTTTGGAGGATATTCTGAGGGCTTGTGTGTTAGAGAATCAGGGGAGTTGGGATGAGCTTTTACCCTTGATCGAGTTCACTTATAACAACAGTTTCCATGCTAGTATCGGGATGGAACCATATGAAGCGTTGTATGGGAGGAGATGCAGGACTCATTTTTGTTTGTTTCAGGATGGTGAGCATTTGCTAGTTGGACTAGAGTTAGTTCATCAGACGATGGAGAAAGTGAAACTGATCAGAGAGAAAATGAGGACGTCTCAGAGTAGACAGAAGAGTTATGCGGACAACAGACGAAGACAATTAGAGTTTTCAGCAGGAGAACATGTGTTTCTTCGTGTGACACCTACTACTGGGGTTGGAAGAGAGATTAAGTCCAAGAAGTTCACGCCAAAGTTTATTGGACCATATCAGATCATAGAGAGATTTGGACCAGTGGCTTATCGTATTGCTTTGCCACCTTTCTTGTCCAAGATTCACAATGTGCTTCATATATCTCAGTTGCGTAAATATGTTCCGGATCCTTCGCATGTTATCACCCAGGATGATGTTCAGTTGAAGGATAATTTGATGTTCGAGGTTCCTCCGATGAGTATTGCAGATCGTAGGATTAAAAATTGAAGAACAAGCAGATTCCGCTTGTGAAGGTGATTTGGAACCAGACAATGGGAGACGCTACGTGGGAGTTGGAGGACAAGATGAGAGAACAGTATCCTGCTTTGTTTCTTGACTTGTAGTTTCAGGGGTGAAACTCTTTTAAGGGGGGTGGTATTGTAAGACCCTCAACTTTGCGTAATTGTATTTTAGTCCCTGTTACTCTTGTAATTATAGTTGAATCTTATGAAGTATATTGATTATACTTTATCTTGAATTATTTAGTAATTCGAATTAGTATTGGGTTTATATATTGAGTTTTATCTGTGACAAATGTGTGTTTGAGTATGGAATTATGTATTGTTTAAGCCTTGGCTGAAATGGCGACATTTTGAAAGGAAAGTTGAGGTCGTTTGGTGGTTGAGATCGTTTGGCAGTTGAGATCGTTTGGTGGCTAAGATCGTTTGGCAGTTGAGATCGTTTGCTAGTTGAGATCGTTTGGCAGTTGAGATCGTTTAGCAGTTGAGATCGTTTGACTGATGAGAGATTGTTTGACAGTTGAGATCATTTGACTGATGAGAGATCGTTTGACAGTTGAGATCGTTTGGTAGAGATTTTTTGGTAAAATTGGCAGATTAGTACTTTGTTTAGTTGGCAAACTAGGACTTCGTTTTGCCTGGTCTGATCAGCCGTTATTGTTGACCTTAAGAGATAAGTGTCAGATGCCTTGGGAATGATAAATTTCCGTTTTTATTGACTCTTATGAGACAAAATGTCAGAGTCATTAATGAGCATTAATGACTTGCCATTTTCTTTGACTTAGAATATTTTAATCATTTCTATGTCGGTTTCTTCACTCTATAAATACAAATACATAAATCTTTTATTCTTTCGCACACCTTTCTTCTCTTCAAAGTAAGCTCTAATCTTTAACACTCTTCAGAAGTGTTGTTTTTGGTAAGTTGTGCGGACTCTTACTAATTCTGGAATTTCCTTTGTATTCGATTTAGTTCATCTTCTTGGAATTGAACTTGTTCTGTTTCCATTGCGGCCATATTCTTCTTATGTGTTGAAGATCAGAGTTGTTCGTTGTGAGTTCTTCTTGATTTGTGAAGGACAGAGTTGAAGTTTCAAATCTCTTAAATCATTTAGGCCAAACAAGGTTGGTTTCCTTTCCAGTCCTTACGTTAGAACTATGTTGTAATCTTTGTGTTTCTAAAATATCCCTTGAAAACCATATAGAAACTGTTTTAAATCAATTTGGTAATGATTTTTATCTATAAAGAAGTTTGGGTTTTGAAGAAATGAGTTTAAAAGTGATTTTACGTGAAAAACTCTGATTCTAGACTCTCAATGTGAGAGCCAACGCTGGGGCGTTGGGATCCAACGCTGGGGCGTTGGGATCCAACGCTGGGGCGTTGGGTTTCTACGAGTTTAAACGTGACCAGACGATGGCCAACGCTGGGGCGTTGGGGGCACTCTATTCTGCTCTGTTTTACGAAAAATTCTGGTTTCGACCATTTTGAGTTCTGTTTCTTTCCAGATTGTATCCTGCCCTTAGGATAGTTAATTAAATGAGTTTATATGTTATTTTTAGGTTGAAGATCAAGTGTACGCAACCTAAACGAAGGTAAGGGTAACTCTGTCTTAGTGTTGTGTCATTTATGATGTCTTTGTGATTCTCTTTTCAGAACACTGATTGTGATTGTTTATGAGTTTGATTGAATATTGTTGATAATATTACAGCTTGTTGAATATGTTTGTTGACACTGAATTTCTTGGATATAACATGATGAATATGTGTCCAAGAAGAACTGACTATATCATGCATATGTTGATACTATGACTGTGAAACGAGTGAACCGTTATTGTTCATGAGGATTCGGTGGATTGTGGGAACTGTTAGTTCCTGAGGACAATGATTATTTGTCATAGCATATGCGTTATATATAGGATTTTCAGGTTTTGATGTGGCGGCACTTTGTCCCACGGGATCATACCCGAGGGTGATGTGGTGGATAGTATTCCACGAAATCGTCCTGGCCCGGATACGACAAAACTTAGTGGCCATAGATTATGCATAGAGTTATTGAGAACTAACAAGCATGATTATGTGAAATCCGAAATGAGTAGTTGTGAAATATCTGCTGTTAACAGGGATGTAATTCATACTCTGTTATTTATCACTGATTCTGTTTTCATCACTGTATTATTGATCATTACTTGTATTTGGAGTTAACCCTTTTCTGCTTGTTGTTTTATTGTTTGGGCGCTTAACGCCATATGACCAGCGATGAGGGAAGACTTGAAGGTTGTTTTGATGCAAGCTTGAGGAACTTTTGGGGCTGATTTGAAGATGATGTTTGGTTTTCGCTATTTTGTAAAAGTAGCACATGTGTGCAACATATTACTTTCATTACGTCTTGTTTTCCTTGCTGTAATATTATTGACTATGGGCTACACTTATTAAATATATGTGAGACGTGATTTTGGGAAAACTTGAGATGTTCAGAAATGTTTTTATTTAAAGTGTTTTTCCGCGTTTTTCAATTTGACTCTCGACTTAAAAATCGGGCTGTTACATTTTTGTGGTATCAGAGCAATGGTTGAGATAACCAGTGCTGTTGGGTATTACTGCATTCTGAAAGGTATCGAAAGAAGAATTTTGTGTGGCACAGTTAGGTTTGTCTGTGTTAGAGTTTCCGTTCAACTTGGTGGTATCTATCCCCACTGCCAAAAGTTTGACTGCAACCTCTATTTGCTTGAATTGTCCTTTGAGGTTTCAGGATAGGAAGTTCGTTGCGAACTTGATCTGCTTACCCCTTAAGCACTTGGACGTGATCATAGGCATGGACTGGCTTTCTCTTCACCATGTTCTATTGGATTGCGCCAATAAGGAGGTAACTGTTCCTGATTTGAGGATGTTTGAGTTTTTGGACTCCTATCTTTCAAAGTCCTCCTTGAGAAGAGGAGCTTTGAAGGTTCTCTTAGCAGCGAGTGGAGAATCATCATCAAATGGGGTGCAGAGTATTCCTATTGTTCGTGACTTCGAAGATGTGTTTCCTAAGGATGTGCCAGGATTACCACCATTTGTAACTTGTGCTTTTTTTAAAAATAAAACTGGTTAAAAAGAATTTTAAATACCCTTTTTTTAGATTATTTAATTAAATCGCACTCCATTGTGTATAATTAAGAAAGAAATCGCACCTCATGATGCGATTTGTAACTTGAAGTTCGATTGCATATTAAAAAAACCGACAAAACATGTAAAAAATATCAAAAAAGGCACCAAATGATTTTTAAAAATTATGGGACCACCAAAGTTAGTCTAGTTGACATATTTAGAAATTTATGGTGAAATATTTTTTTTCTTCGAAAATTCAAAAAAAAAAACAAACGATGGAATTTGGGCTCGGGACACCGACCTTAAGGCGAAGCGATAAGCGTCCAATTACTTTTTTTTCTCTTCAACTTTGTAGTTCAGCCCGTTGCCATCCGAGACTATTAGAAATTCTTTTTTTTTCTCTCAAAACTCATATTTCGCACTTGTAAGTGCGAACATACATATATAATCGCACTTAAAGGTGTGAATATGAAGTTACCCGTTATTTTTTAATTGGGTCGCACTTATAAGTGCGAACTGAATTGGAAGCACAAATCGCACTTGTAAGTGCGATTTATTCTGACAAAAAGGTAGAAGAAAGGGACATCTCGGGAATCAAAAAAGATTTTAAGGGCATTTTCGTAAATGACCCTATTTAGGGGGCGTAGGGCGCAATAGGGGGCGCCAAACACGATTCCCAAAGCCAAACGGCTATAATCCCAATTTCTATTTTCTATGTATTCTAAAATTCCAACATTTACATTTAATGGTAATTGAAATTTAATTATTTATATGAGTAAATCTAATATTTTCACCATTTATAAATAAGTTTATTTTTTATTTAAATTTATTAGTAACTAAATAATTTTAACTTTACAATAAGGAATAGTAAGTGATAAGTAATAAAATTAATATTTTATTAAAATAAAAAATTTATATTTATTAATTAATATTATTATATATTATATAAAATATAAATATTGAAACTAATATTGAGTTATGGTAATAAACAAATAAAAACTGATATCCTATCCTGTTAGGATAATTTTTATCCTAGCTCCCCTCAGGATAATTTTTACGCATAATGGACAGCAAAGGATAAGGGACAAGATAGTGTTATCCTATCCTACTAGCGCAACAAACAACAGATAACAACAAGATATGATTATTATCAAACGTGCCTTTAATATACTTGTGCATCGATTAAAAAAAAATCTTATTATACACTTAGGTGACTTTTCTGTTACTAAACGTAAACGGGAATGCCATGGCAGATTAAGTCTTGCCAAAGCTTAGTAGCCATCTGTGCACAAATACTCTCGTTACATTCCAGAAGTTCAGGAATAGGATCCCACAGTGTCTTCTGGTCCTTTGCTAGGTAAATTCTCAACTTATTTTTCAAGTAAAATAGGATAAATATTCTAAAATTTGCTCACAAAGGGCACAGCAGGGGACAAGGAATCCTCAAGGGAGGAAAACCCAGAACAAAATAAAATTAAATAGGCAAAGGTTATAAGAAAAACAAGGAATCTAAATATCTTTGCATAGTCGCAGGTTTATGTGTACGTTAGTATTCACGTTCAAGTTGATCAAAATCACAATTAATCTAATGACGTAAAAGTCATGGATTGGTCGTCGACAGAAATACAAACACACTAAGTGTACATGCCAAATCTATAACCTGTTGAAAAATCTCTTTGATGTAGTAGAAGTTGAAGACTTGAGCAAAACTCCTGGAGCATCCAAGTACAAAGTTGGCCAGGTCTCGTTTACAATTATAGCTAAGAAGGTATTATTCATTTATTTGCAAAGCAGGGTGATGGTTCTCCCACAGATCCCAGATGACAGTAACTTCTCCAATCTGGAGAATGTCCAAGGAGAATTTCATGAACTTCACAAGGCTTTTTTTAATACTCAAAGCCATCCCTATTTAAACACAGGTCTTCAAACCATATGAGAATTTCATCCCTTTATCATGAAATTCATAATTCAGTATGTTAGAATAGTTTCTACCATATTAGAGTCTTAGTAATAGTAGTAATTAGAGTATAAAAGATATTACTAGTTGAAGATCAGATTTGTGTGATGACATGCTGTGGTTGAGTTCTTGGAACTCTCCCATGAGAGAAAACCTTAAACATTGAAAGCTCAGAAAAACTCAGATTTAAAGGGAAAACAAAAACAAAATGAACTAAAGAGTACCACAATTGGGTCCTCATTTCTCAATCACAAATGCCAATAGTTAAATCATGCCAAATAAATTGGCATTTCTGAACTAAACAACACAAATAAAATATCTCTCAACAAACTATTTAAAAGAGTACTAATTATTAATATTGATCGAAACATGTCACTCTGTTGTTATCATCATCCACCTCAGAAATCCTTAAGCAGCTTACGAACTTGTTCCAATGTCACGAAAAGCACAACCGTGAAGGGTCCCTGCCTCGTGATCGTAGGAATAAAACCCTTGTAAAGAGCCATGGGACCCTCCGCGCGCACCGTCTTCAACGCGCAATCAAGACCACCGGAGTACGGCGGCGCCGCCCGGGGCTCCACCTTCATGTTCATCACCCTCGTTTTGATCACGTCCACTGGGTTCGACGCAACTGCCGCCACGAAACCCGCCGAGAAACTCGCAGTCACGTGGGTTCCGAGCCCGTCGCCCATCAGGCCCCTCTCCAGGATCATCTCTTTAAACTGGTCGTACGAGGCGAGCTGCGAGGCCGTTACCAACATGGCGCGGTTAACCGTGAGTGACGAGCCGCGCCATAGGCTGGTGACGCCCTCGTCTTTTGCCATCCTCGTGATGGCGTCGACAACGGACTTGTAGCTACGCCGCTGTGCCAGCGGAAGCCTCCCGTCAGCCTGCATCCGGACCATCGCCACGTCGGCAGGGTTCCCAACGGCGGCACCGATTCCGCCGGCGACTAGCCCTGCCGCGATCTTGTGGGTGAGGGGCATGTTGCCGTTGGGGTGTGACCATTTCTTCTTCATTATGTCGTAGAGTCCCATGCGGGTGCTAGAGTAGAGGAGCTGCCGGAGGACGGTGGCGGAGACGCCGGAGAATAGGGCGGAGACGCCTTCCTGTTTGACTAGCTTAACGCCGACGGCGATGGGACCCGCCTTTGCCGCTGGCGGCGGTGGGTGGGTGGAGCTTGGGTGAAAAGCGAGGGCGGGTCGGAGGTTTTGGGATTGGGCCTCCCCTTGGAGCTGCATTCGGACCTTGATGAGATCAAGAGGATGGGTGGAACAACCTGCAACCATGGATGCTATGCCTCCTTCGACGAAACCCTTGATACCCATTTGGAGTTATGAGGGAAACTTTCAAACTTTGAAAGAATCAATGAAGTTGAGGATATGGGGGTGCGTTTGATTATGACAATCAATTGAATCAATGATCAAGACCAATTGGAGTTTAGGTTATCTCACTGGAAACCATGAGATGAGAATGGAGATCAAAGGCAATGGAACGGGAGTGAGGAACGTTGGGCCTTTGAAACCTATGCTGGTGGTGTAAGAATGAGATGATGTTTAGAGACAAAATAAAAATAAAAAAGGATTTCTTTGAATTAGGGTAAGGAATTTATAGTAAAGTGTTGAAAGAGAGAACAATGGAAGCGGAAGATATCAGCATCACACAAATCAGCATAAAAAAATGATTTTTGCAATGTTTTTTTACTTATCATTTCCACCTATTTTTATTCTTATTTCTCTTTTTTATTTTTTCACATCACTTATCATATTATTCATTTCTCTATCTTTTATTCATATATCTTATTAGGTGAAGAGATAGAGTGGTGTGTAAATAACATTTTCCTAAAAAAAATCAAAACCTTCTCAAATCTCTCCCAATTAATAAACACGCTTCTGGGGGCCTCCAGTTGTTTTGGTCTATTATGGGGAAATTCTCAATTTTATTTTCATGACAGGTTTTAATCAATTCGAGATACAGTAGTGATAGAGATGACGTTTTCCACCTACAGATGAGGATTCCTGCAAAAATTACTCCATTTGGGGCCTCGATTTTGCGAATTTTTTCTCCGTGAGGATTGAGACGGGAATGATAATCATCCTGAGACAACTTTGAGACGAGGATGGGGCTCAGTATCCGTACCTCACAGAATCTCCATCCTGTATATATAAATAAAAATACAACATTATTCTTAATAAAAAAAAATTAAATACCTAATAAATAAATACAAAATTATAAAGGCTCTAAACAAAAATCATTATAATAGAAGAATGCATCGTCTGCCAAAGAATGAAATATCATCAATGCAGACATAATGATGGATCGTCTGGCAGCAAGAATGGAAAACATCGTCTGCTGAAGAGAAGAAGCATCGTTTTCTTAAGACAAGCTGTAATGAAGTGACTTGTTTGCCCTCGTTCAAGTGGAACGTCTGGCGACATGTTCAAACAGTGAAGAGAAGCATCGTCTAATGAATCGTCATATGCCACACTGTTTACAGCTGTCAAGCACAACTAGAGAAAAGAGCTCGAATCACGGAACAAGTCAGAATATCAACGGCTCTAATATCTTTCTCTGCTCAACAGTAATTGAAGCGTCAGAAAAGATCTTAAGTGTCAAACTTTATCTACCTCATTCACACCCAAACAGAGAACCATTGCATATCATCTCTGTTTGTAAAACTCAAGTGTTTACCCAAGTGTCAAACCCTTCACAACACTTAGAGTTTATCTGTGCTTAAACTTTCTACCTCACTCATTTTGAAGAGACCTTTGTAGAAGAAATCCTTGTAAAAGAATTTGGAGAAGTCTTGTTTAATTCTTGTAAGGAGAAGTCCTTCGAATACTGGGAGAAGTCCTGTTTAATATTTGTACTATTCTGGATTGAATAGTGGAAAATCTTGGTGAAGCCAAGGACTGCACGTAGCCCCACCGATTAGGGGTGAACCAAGATTGATCTCTTGTGTGTTGTTTATTTATACTTGCTTTGTTTACTGCTTACATTGTCTGCCCATTCTATAGATTGCATCGTCTGCCCTTCACTGAACACATCATGCACACTCTTATTCTTGTTATTTCTGTTGCATTAAAGTGTGTATTGTTTATAGCTTTATCGATAACACTCTAATTAATAATATTCCGCTGCACAGTTTACGAAAAGCTTTTAAGTAACTAATAATTGTTTTGAAAGTTAAGTTTTCATTAGAACACAATTCACCCCCTTTCTTGTGTGTTCTTGTGTCGTTTTACCAAGTTCTCAATTATTTATTATTGAAGGCTTCACTTTTTGGATGTGTTAAATATTTAGCGGTGTATTTTGAGTGTTTGACTTCACATTTTAGATGGATTAAGTGTTGATTTTTACATTTTGAATTTTATATTTTGTAGATTTCATAATTCTGTGATTAATTTCGATTAATGTTATTTAAACGTTATTATATATTTACATTGAATTTGAAGTGATTCCGTTGTTAGACCCTCGATTTGTGAGTATTTATATTTTGGTCCCTGAGCTATTTCATATTTATGAAATGGTGCCTGGACTATTTTATAGTTCTGAGTTTGATCCCTGTTGACTTTTTTGGGGTTTTGTTTGACTTATTTTGTTATGATCTCGAAATTGAGTGTAGAGATGTGAGAATATCTCTGAGTTTTTGAATGATCTATGTTGAAGATTTGATTTCTTAAATGTGGTGATTTAATTTCAATTAGAGCAGATTTTATTTTCTGTTTTACGTTATCTGTTACTTGATTTTGTTCGAAAGTAAGAGATAAAAAAGAGATTAATATTTATGATTTTGGAAGATATATATATTCTGAATAAAATTGGTTTTGAAATCATACCTATTAGGTAGTTATTATTCAGATTTTTCTGTTAAATGAGAAAGATTCGATTCCGTTTTCCGCTATCACTTAGAGGTGTTAGGGAAAGATTTGATAGAGATTCTGTTGTGAATTAGATGAGGAAATCTGAAACCAAATCCCTCTTTCCTCTAGGTTTTGAACCACTTTATAAGGGGTGGCTTCCCATTGTTGTTCTTCATCCAAACACTAAACCCTAACTCACTCTCAAGTGCTGGAAATTCCTCTTTTACTTCTGCTGCTGCTACCGAACCTCTTCTTCTTCCTTTCGAGAATCAAACCTTTCTTCCTTAGTGTTGCTTTTGTGGTCGAGACTTTCTTCTTTCCTTGGAGAATCAGAATTCTTTTCCTCTTGTTGCTGTTTGCTCGAATATTCTTCACTTTTGGAAGACTAAAAACGTTCTCTTGTCTCTTCTTCCCGAGAATTAACGGCGAGTCATCCTTATTCTATACTTCGTTTCGAGAGGTGATCGTTGGACCATGATGCTGGAATGATTCCTAATTCAATTCTGTTCTTTGGTTTCTCATTTCGTTCCAAGGATTTCGTCATCGAAGGATTCAGCCGTTGCCGTAATCGGTTGACGATCGTTGTTCGAGTTAGAGGTGGACGAGCGTATTCCTTTCCTTTGGTCGGTCAAAATTCAGGTTAGTTCCTCTAGTTTCTCATAGCGTTGCAAATTTGTATTGTTGTTAAGACGTTGTTCCATGAATTAAACATTTTTATCAGAGCCCTTGTACCTTACTATTCAAGCTACCTTTGTGCTTAAAGAACATCTTGGGTTTATGAGAAAATTTCTCTTTCGAATTGATTCCTCTATGTATTTTGGCCATGGAAAAACTTTGTTTTCAAGTTGGGTTTTAAAATTGATTTGGTGTGAAAAATAGTTGTTTTCTGGGCTCCTGGAAGGGAGCCAGCGCCTGGGCGCTGGCCTCCCAGCGCCATGGCACTGGGATTCTGCCACTACACGTCTTTCTAGATAGGGAGCCAGCGCCAAGGCGCTGGCATCCCAGCGCATGGGCGCTGGGCCCTTGTAAGCCAATTTCTGTTTTGTTTTAATTTGCTTAAAAATCCTTTTGGGGTTGTTTTCCACACTTGTTTCAATGATTGTTGATTGTTGTTCATTATTTTATCTTGTTCAGGTGGGGGAACACGTTTATGCAACCTAATCGACTGTAACACGCCAATTTTAGGTTGTAGGTCACATAGTAAATATGGGGAAATTATACTTTGAAACCTCTCAAAACACTCAAGTTTTCAAAGCCAACGTCTCTCAATAATTATAAATAATAATCATCCCATAATATATTATAAAATCATCACAAAAAATGCGGATTAATTCAAAATAATTAAAGTTGCACAACATGTGCTAAAAACCAAAAACAGCGGAAAACATAAAAGTTCTTCTACTAAGTTCTTCAATTCTTCGAGTCCTTCTTCTTCACTTGTTCGAGCATCCACGTCATCCTTCTTGAACCTCATTGCCCTGGTGATCTATGGCGTAAAGCTCCCAAACAATCAAACAAGACAAGCAGAAATGGTTAACTCGAAAATCATGAAAACAACATATAGCATTTGTGATATAAATGACAGCAAGGTAAACAACAAAAATAGAAATAATTAAGCAACAACAATGATATCAAGATAATTACAATTTCTCAATTTACAAAACCACAAGAAGCATGTTCATAATCCTCAATATCTATATGCATAATTATGTCCAATATTCACCCTAACCGGGCCAGGACAATCACGTGGGACGAATTACCACCACATTGCCCTTGGTTGATCCCACGAGATATATTACCATCACATCAACCTAAAAATCCTCAGTTGATCCCACAGGACAAATTATCGTCACATGAACCTAAAAATCCTCAGTTAATCCCACGGGACAAATTAATGTCACATCAACCCATTATATATATATTAATGCATATGTTATGACCATTCAAATATCACAATCCTCATGAACCAACAGTTCACACAAACATCCTCAGTCATAGTTCATCATATACATAATATATAGTGCTTCTTCTCAAAAATAATATCATCATGTTATCATCAACAACACAAACATAATTCTCAAAAATTCATCATCTCATCAACATATCCAGCATACCATATTATCAACCACAAGTCCAGAAACAAGGTTCTTCAAGGATAAACTCAAAACAGAATACAAACAATCACAAACCGACATCGATAAATCATATGATGAACCCTTACCTTCGAGAGGGTTGCATGCAATCGAACTCCAACCTTGCAAGACACAATACACATATACGCAATCATCAACACCCACAGGAAAGGTCGGAAACCGATTCAAAAGAATTTAAGAGCAACAAAGCAAAAACAACAACTTGCTGGCAGAGGCCTAGCGCTTGGGCGCTAGGTTCCAATGCTCAAGCATTGGGCCTCTGTCTGGCAACACAAACTGGACAGAATGTCAACGCCCAATCATTGGGCGTCCAGAGCTCATGCGTTGGCTTCCAGCCAGAAAGTCCGAAAACAATGTTTTTCACCCAAAAATCCATTTTTAATTCAACTCTTTCAAAACCAAGATTTTTTCATGATCAAAACCCATAAAACAACCTAACAAACATGTTTCCTACCCAGAAATTCAAAGGTTTCTAAATTCACGAAAGTCATTTGAACAAAGAAGTACAAGGATTCTAACCAAGATTAGAAGAAGAAACCAACCTCAAAATTTAGCAAGAAACGATCTCGTATCGTTGCTCTCGTTTACTACTCTGAGTTTAATCGTCCACGTCTCGAGAAATCCAAAGGAAAATTCGTGATCGAAGCCTTGGATTGAAGGAAAAGAATTGTGACAAAACAGAAACGATGAACCAAAATGGTATCAAATGTTGACCACGGAATGAACTCAGAATTGAGTAAGTATCGAAAACTTACCGGAGGAAAACCTAGGGACCTTTGAAAGATAAGAATTAGGATGTCAACTTGGCTTCCACCAGCAAGGAAACACAACACAAATGAAGGAAAACACAGCAGGAAGGGCAGCAACAGTATTTGGACAACAGCAGCAACAATGGTGGAAGAGAGGTTTTTCTTGGAGTGAAACAGAAAGAAGAGGATGCTATATCTCTATAAGGCACGAAATTCACTCACAAATGCTTGAGTTTAAGAAAAAATAGCCATTATAAAACTCTTCAATTCAGAAACAAAACCCCCACCCCCATCATTTTGTAACCTTCACTCTCCCAAAACCATAAAGCTCTCCATCAATGCTTTCAAAACCTTGTATTAGATTCAAACGATTTCATAAATTCTTATATTTTGATTAATAACAATTTTACCCATGGTTTAATATCATTAGATAAAGATATCCTAAACTTTAAATACGTTATACTCAGGAACATCTATCTACTTGAAGAACAATTGCACACATCCATACAAGGCATTACCAAAGGCAGAAGTTCAAAGAAAAACAAAGAAGATGAGTACGTCTGACAACTTATTGAAGACCTAGTTTTCCAGTTGAGTGCGTCTGCCAAAGGTGTACATCCGGTTATGGAGTACGTCTGGATACTCAACAAGGTGTACGTCTGGCCACACACCTAATGGAGTACGTCTGCCTAAGGAGTAAGTTTGGAAACTATCTGAAAAGTTTGTTTGCCAAAAGCACAGAAGAGTTGGTTTGCCAAAAGTACAGAAGAGTTAATTTGCCAAAAGCTCTGAAGAGTTCGTTTGCCTAAAGCACAGAAGAGTTCGTTTGACAAAATGCTTCAAGCAATAAAGATTATCTACATCGTCAAAGCATTAAATGAAGCTCTGTTGACTGCAGAATGAAGAAAGGGACATAACTAATACTTTATTCCTCGTTCCTGCAAACACTCTGATATTCCTTAAATCAAGCAACCTTTTCAGAGTCAATGGCGTGATTTTTTGAACATAGTATCTCCTATACAATCAGATTCAACTCTCTTGTTCAGAACATTAAATGCTCTCTTAGCTGGCTTGCACGAGCACTTAATGCCCATATGAGAACTCAAGGCTGAAAGCATTGAAGAGCCAGACGACGTCCCCAAAAACATTAAATGCTGCAATAAATGCATGACAGGATGCATTTAATGCTGATACAGAGATGCAGAAGTATCCGTTACTCACAAGGAAGCAGAAATTCAAACGGAACTATTTTCAAATCTTCATCAAGATTCACATTGCACATCCTACTGAAGATATAAATAGAGAACTTGGCATTTGGATTCAATTGGAGACTTCCAGACGTTCAAAGCATTCAAACCTTTCTAAGTTCATCAATTGCAATCTGTTCTATAGCCATAACTCAGAAACTCAAAGCAACAGTTTACCTGAGTTAAGTTGTCTTCGAGTGTGAAGTATTCATAGAGTGTAACTCTTATCCTTTTTCACAAAACCCAAACAGAGAACCAACTTTCTTATCATCTCTGTATATCGCACTTCCTTTTTCTACCCACTCTTATTGAAGAGACCTTGTAGAAACACAAAACCTCTTTGCTTAAAGAACTGGGAGCAGTCTTGTTGAATACTGAATTAGGAGAAGTCCTGTTTAAAACTTGTAAAGGAGAAGTCCTTCGAATACTAGGAGAAGTCCTGTAGAATACTTGTACTATTTTGTGAAAATAGTGGAAAATCTTGGTAAAGCCAAGGACTGGACGTAGCCCTGTCGATAAAGGGGGTGAACCAGGATAAATACTCTGTGTGATTTACTTTTCAGTCTTAAGTAATTTTCTGCTGCACTTAATCTTAAAAATATTTGAAACTAATAACTGTTTATAACTGAAAAGAATTTTAAAAATCAAACACACAATTCAATCCCCCCTTTCTTGTGTGTTTTATTACTATCAATTGCTATTAGAGCTTAACCGCTATGAGAAATACTAACATCTTAACAAGTGTAGAGTGAAAAGATCCATGGACAACATAGCATATCCCTCAAGCACAGCTACCAACAAGCCACCATTCTTCGACGGCTCCAACTACCCATACTGGAAGAAGCACTTGCAGTTGTTCATTGAATCAACTGACTGGAGACTTTGGGATGTTGTAGCCAAAGGCAACTATGTCCCCAAGGATGCTAAAGGAAAAGCCATTCCAGAGGATAAATGGGCAGATGATCAACAGACAGAAAATCAAAAGAATGTCAAAGCTAGGCTATTCCTTATCTGCGCCTTAAGCAAAAATGAACACGATAAAATAGATAGCTTAAGCACCGCTAAGGAAGTATGTGACACCTTAGCCATGGCCCATGAAGGAACTTTTGCTGTGCAGGATACTAAAATGAGTATGCTGACTGCTCAGTATGAGGCATTCAAGATGAAAGATGATGAGTCTATCGACACCATGTACTCCAGGCTCCAAATCATCCTTAATGGGTTGAGGAATCTGGGAAGAGTCTTCACCAGCAAACAGCAAGTGACCAAGATCCTCATAAGCCTTCCTCCTAACTCGAGATCATTTGTTACTGCACAACGAGCTAGAAAGAATCTTGCCACTTACCAGGTGGAAGATCTCTTGGGGGAGCTGAAAATTCATGAGCAGGACCTTGTAGAAGATGCTACTATTGTTCGTGGAAAGCTTATAGTTAGTAAAACTGTGGCCTTTAAGTCTAGCTCATCTAAAGCACTAAAAGCAGCTGAATCGTCTGACAACACAAATGGTGAACAAGCACTCTTCAACAAGAGATTCAAGAAGAAGTGCGCCAAAAGAAAACAGATCAAGGGGAAGTTCACCTCCACACCAAAAAGAGATGGAGAGAAAAGCTCCACAAAGGGGCCATCATCTACTATGAGTGAAAAAATCCTGGGCACATCAAAGCAGACTGTCCTCGTCTGGCGAAGAGATCTGCTCAGAAGAAGAACTTCCATAAAAAGAAAGCCTTCTCAAGTCAGAATGAGGAGTCTAAAGAACAATCTGAGCAAGAAAAAGCAGAAGGAGATGATGATGAAGCATCGTACTATGCATTTATGGCATCCATTGACTCGTCTAACATTGAAGAAGACAGAGAATCTGAAGCCTTGATGATCACTGTGGATTTGTCTGACTACGAGACAAACGATAAGGATGAGATATGCTTAACAGCTCAAAGCCGAAAAGAGCAATGGTACCTGGACAGTGGCTGCTCACGTCACATGACGGGAAGAAGGTCTTTATTCCCAAAGATCCGTGCTAAGAAGAATGGAGGAACGGTTAGCTTTGGAGGTAACTAAAAGGGGCTCATCGTTGGTGAAGGTGACGTTGGTAAGGCTCCTCTTCCTGTAATACGGAAGGTTCTTTTGGTTGAAGGTCTAAAACATAATCTACTTAGAATAAGTAAATCATGTGATAGTGGGTTCACTGTTTCCTTCAATAAAGTGAAGTGTAAGGTCACAAATGACGATGACAAGGTTATCTTTGAAGCTCAGAGACAAGGGGATCTATATAAGACAATCTTGGAAAACCTTGCAAGTCAAAATGTAACATGTCTAGTGTCAGAAGAGGATGACAAATGGATATGGCACAGGAAGCTAGGACATGCATCCTTAAAGACCATTACTAAAATTATAAAACATGGTCTAGTATGTGGTCTGCCAAATCTATCTTTCAAATCTAATGACACATGCTCTGCATGTCTTCAAGAAAAGCAATTAAAAAGCTCTTTTTCATCTAAGAGCATTGTGAGTACTAACAGACCTCCAAAGATGTTGCATATGGACTTGTTTGCACCTACTAGAACGGCTAGTTGTTCTGGTAAAAGATTTTGTCTTGTCATTGTCGATGACAACACTAGATTTACATGGGTACAATTCCTTGCAACAAAATATGAAGCGTTCAAATCATTTTCCATCATTGCGAAGAGAGTCTAGAATGAGAAGGGCTATTGAATCACTAACATACGTAGTGATCGAGGAGGATAATTTATAAATGAAGAATTCAAGAATTACTGTGAAGAAAATGACATATTCCTTCATGTCTCTGCTCCAAGAACTCCTCAACAAAACGACGTAGCTGAAAGAAAGAACATATCTCTTCAGGAAATGGCCAGAACCATGCTTAGTGAGACGTCACTGCCAAAGTACTTCGGGGCTGAAGCTGTTCATACTGCATGTCACATTCAAAATTGCATTTTCATGCGTCCTATCCAGAAGAAAATTGCATATGAGCTGTGGAAAGGAAGGAAGCCAAACATTGCCTATTTCCATCCATTTGGATGTCCATGCTTCCTACTCAACACCAAGGATGATCTTGGAAAGTTTGATGCAAAATCAGATAAAGGAATATTCTTGGGATATTCTCCAAATTCAAAAGCTTTCCGAGTCTACAACTCAAGAACCATGGCTATTGAAGAATCCATCCACGTAAATTTTGATGACAAGCATCCAAGTGGAAATCAACTGTCATTGGAGGATGAGTTTGATAGTCTAGATCTAAATGAAGAACCATCTTCTACACAAGCTCAACCATCAACTATGGACAAAGTCACAAATTCAAGTACCTCGTTTGATAGACGTTAACAACACAACTCCGTTTGGTGATGCCTCATCTGATCAAGTCATGACTTCCAGTGGCCTCTCTCTCCCTAGAGAATGGAGGTTTAGACCAGATCATCCACCAACACAAATAATTGGTAGCATCAATGAAAAGGTAAGAACTAGATCCACCTTTAATAACTATGCTAATTGTGCGCTCTTGTCTGAGATAGAAGCCAAAAGCATAGGTGAAGCCTTACAAGATGAAGGTTGGATCCGTGCCATGCAAGAAGAGTTCAATCAATTTGAAAGGAGCAAAGTTTGGAACTTAGTACCAAGGCCTGAAGACAAATCAATTATAGGTGCTAAGTGGGTTTTCAGAAACAAGATGGATGAAGATGGAAAAGTGACAAGGAACAAAGCAAGACTCGTTGCACAAGGGTACAATCAGCATGAAGGATATATTACACATAAACGTTTGCCCATGTTGCACGTATTGAAGCCATCCATATACTTCTAGCATTTGCATGTCAAAACTCCACCAAACTATATCGAATTGATGTGAAGAGTGCATTCTTAAATGGATATATTGAAGAAGAAGTATAAGAAGTATATGTCAAACAACCCCAGGATTCGAAGATCCGGCTCTGCCAGACCATGTCCTCAAATTAAGAAAAGCACTATATGGTTTGAAGTAGGCTCCAAGAGCATGGTATGATCGCCTAAGCTCATTCCTCATGAGTAATGGGTTCACAAAGGGTAACATTGACAACACTCTGTTTAGACGAAAGTCATCAACTGATTTTATATTAGTACAATTATATGTTGATGATATTATATTTGGTGCTACTAATGAAATTTGATGTCGAGAATTTTCTAAGCTCATGCAGAGTGAATTCGAAATGAGTATGATGGGAGAACTGAAGTTCTTTCTAGACTTGCAAATTCTTCAAGAGAAAGATAGGACCTACATTCACCAAACGAAGTATATCAAGGATCTCTTGAAGAAATACAGCCTTGAAAAAGCTAAGGAGATGGGCACTCCAATGCACCCCAGAGTAATACAGGATAAAAGTAGTGAATCTGCACCTGTGGATTCAACTAAATACAGAGGGATGATAGGATCATTGCTCTATCTTACTGCAAGCAGACCAAACATAATGTTCAGCGTTTTCCTATGTGCAAGATTCAAGGTAAATCCTCAAGAATCTCACCTAAGTGCTGTGAAACGAATTTTTAGATATCTCATTGGCACTACTAATCTTGGTCTAGTGTATGAGAAAGATGATGATTTCAGATTAAAAGGATTATGTGATGATGACTATGCTGGAGACTGCATAAAAAGAAAAAGCACAAGTGGTGGGTGCCACTTCCTAGGACAATGTCTAATTTCTTGGGCTAGCAAAAGAAAAAGTACAATCTCGTTGTCTACATCTGAAGCTGAATATGTTGCTGGAGGATAGTGTTGCACCCAACTCTTATGGGTAAAACACCAATTAGAAGATTACAACATTTTTTAGCATAATATTCCTCTATTATGTGATAATACTAGTGCTTTAAACATCATTAAAAATCATGTGCAACACTCAAGAACGAAACATATTGAAATAAAACATCATTTTATACGTGATCATGTAGCTAAAGGAAACATTGACATATCATATGTGCATACTGATGATCAACTAGCTGACATTCTCACCAAGCCACTCATTGAAAACAGATTTATAAATCCTAGAGAAAGAATTGACATGTCCTCTGTATTATAGTGCTCTCATCTGTACTTACCCTCTTTGCAGAAATTCATAGAAAGCCAGACGAACACAGATGTGTATACGTCTGCCTTGAGCATCGTTTGACTAAAGTCACAAAAGGTCAAACGATCACAGTTTGGACCTAGTCTGAGGAGGAAAGCATCTGACAATCATTGTTCGATTCAAACTGACTGTTAGAACAGATAGCAACCTGAGAGGGGGGGGGGGTGAATCAGTGTTGCCCCAATTTTCGCCTTATTGAAATTGTTACTTTCAAGTCTATGATGATCGCAAAATGATCGTTATGATTGCGGCGGATATGAATGATACTTGAAAGTAAATGTGAAGGATAAAAAGAATCACACACCAGATTTTATCCTGGTTCACCTTCAATCCACCGAAGGCTACGTCCAGTCCCTCAAGAAAACCCCTTGAGGATTTTTCCACTATTGATAAAAATCTCTTACAAGTTCCTAACCCAAGGACCCCAAGAATTTCTACCAATATCCTGTGAAAGCAAACCACTTTCAACAGCCCCTGAAAGCAAACCGCTTTCAGTTCCTGAAGGCAAACCACCCTCAGACCTTGAAGACAAACTTGTCTTTAATCGAAACCCTGAAAGTAAACTACTTTCAGTGACAACAACCTTTCACCGAATACCACGGTGAAAAACTCAATCTTACAGAAAGAGATGAAGAAGATATTACAATTGGCTGTATCAATCCTTTAACACACAATTGGATTGATCATGAGAAATTATGCTTTAAGGCTTTTAAGCATAATACAATTCTGAGTTCTTCAAGATATGAACAACTAAAGTGTTCTTATTAACATGAAGATCATGAACTCAGAATTTAGGCTCCAAAAGATTTAAGTTCTAAAAGATGAACTAATTTTGACAAAGCTATGGCCTAATGTGTTTTTCTCATGTGTAATATGTTGTCTCTTGTGTATGTTGTGTATGTTATGTGTGTGTTATGTTTTCTGGACTCAAATGGTCTTTATATAGGCAAGGGAAACGTCCTTGAACCATCACAACCCTTTTCAAAAGGTTTGGGACACAATGGTTCATGAAAAGATGCACTTTTTCGATCTGGTAATCGATTACCATACTTAGTGTAATCGATTACACAAGTGACCGTTTCAGTTTGAATTTGAATTTCAAACATGTAATCGATTACAAGACATGAGTAATCGATTACTTGCCTAGGTGTAATCGATTACCATAATGGCGTAATCGATTACACAGAAGCCCATTTTCCAGAAACTTGATTTTTGAGACTGGCTTAAGGTTTTCTACTTCTTTTAAGTTATGAAAACACTTAGCTTGATTAGATTAGGTATTTTAAGAGCCTTTATGCTTTAATAAACCTTTGGAAGCATAACTCACCTAATACTAAGACTTCTAGACTATTGATGGACTTGTAGTGCTTGATTCTTTGAAGTCTTCTTTTCTTCTTTTTGTTGATGAGTTTGTCGTCATCAAAACCACAGCCAGGGTCAGGAGCAAGACCTTCTTCACAATCTCCCCCTTTTTGATGATGGCAAACACATTCTTGATACTTGAAGATCATATATGCATTCTTGATGCTTAACTCCCCCTATTTGATGGAATCTAGTATTTCTGATATTCCTCCCCCTTTCTAATGTACTTGTTGAATTCCTGCATATGATCTTTAAGAGCACAGAACCTTTCTCCCCCTTTTGACTTCATCAAAAAGAAGAAAAGGCCAAAAAATGTACAGGCATACATATATCCATACAAGTATATTGCAACATAAAGCATGGGGGGTAGGGGTAAATGTGTAAAATATGAAAAACCATCACTTATATATATATATATATAAAAGAGCAAATGCATAAGTTACACATAGTAAAACATAGCAAACATATGTAGTAGAGGGAGTACAACAAGAGGTAGAGCCTGTTTGCGAAAATAGGGAAATCCTAATAGTAAGTAGATAACTATATGGAGACACAAGACTTCTGAACCTAGGTTTGACTGGAATCCTCTGAGTTCTCAGAAGGGTCAAGGTCCTGAAGGCTCTCAATCTCCTTCCGCATGAAGGAGTGCACAGCCTCTATGCGATTTTCCACAAGTATAAAGCGAGACCGAATGGTATCCTCCAGTTGGCCCAACTTTTGAGAGAGACGAAGAGACAGGATGTCCATTCGTTCGAGGATAACCTTGGTTTCTTGTGAGAAATTGGAAGGAATGGTATAAAAGGGAGATAGTCCAGCCGATGCAGCATTTGTTTGAACATCTATGCGGTATCGAGACAGCACCAAGGGATCAGTGGAGGAATCCCTTCGAGGAGCATTGATTGGAGAGGTGACATTCGAAGGACGTGGAAGAGACCCCATGGCAAAACAAGACTTAGAAAGAGATGGATTGTATAGGTAGGAAGGTAGGCAAAAAGGCAATAGACAAATGCTGATTTTATAGGGGAAATCGTGTTTGTAATCGATTACGGTAGTTAAAGTAATCGATTACAGCAGTTGTAAATTTGAAAAATATTCAAATTTCGAATGGGTAATCGATTACAGCAGTTAGGGTAATCGATTACTGACGGAATTTCAACAGGCACGAGGACTGAGATCGTGAATAAGCGATTATAGGACCTACGGTAATCGATTACTATGACACTTTTATAAGTTCTAGGCTCTAGAATCCTATGTAACACATTTTTTTTTTCATATAAACACTTAAGCACATAATGCATATAAACATATAATTATCATAAAGTTTATGCAAATAACATGTTACCTTAAATGTCATGCTCATCTAATATACCTAATTCTCTTCTTATCTTGAAAAATGATTCCTTAGGAAGAGGCTTAGTAAAGATATCTGCTAACTGATTATGTGTATCCACAAATGAAATCTCAATATCTTTCCTCATAACATGATCTCGAAGAAAATGATGTCGTATATCAATATGCTTAGTTCGAGAATGCATGATAGGGTTTTTAGTGAGATTAATGGCACTTGTGTTGTCACATTTGATTGGAATACAGCCCAGCTCTAAGCCATAATCTTTGAGTTGTTGTTTGAGCCATAGAGTTTGTGCACAACAACTTCCTGCAGCAATGTATTCTGCTTCTGCAGTACTTAGAGCAACACATGCTTGTTTCTTACAAGACCAAGAAACAAGGGCATTTCCTAACAAGTGACAAGTACCACTTGTACTTTTTCTTTCAGTTTTACAACCAGCATAATCAGAATCAGAATATCCAATCAAATCACAAACACTTCCTTTGGGATACCACAATCCAACATTTGTAGTTCCTTTCAAATATTTGAAAATCCGTTTAACATAACTCAAATGTGATTCCCTAGGAGATGCTTGATATCTAGCACATAGACACACACTAAACATAATATCAGGTCCACTTGCAGATAAGTATAGAAGAGATCCGATCATACCTCTATATTTGGTAATATCAACTTGATTGCCGGATTCATCTTGATCTAAATATGTGTTAGACCCCATTGGTGTGGCTATGGCTTTGCAATCATCCAAATCATATTTCTTTAACAATTCCTTGCAAAACTTTGATTGATTGATGAATATTCCATCACTTGATTGCTTGATTTGCAACCCAAGAAAGAAATTTAATTGTCCCATCATGGACATCTCAAATTCTTCTTGCATCATGTTAGAGAAATCCTTACAAAGAGATTCGTTAGTTGCACCAAAGATAATATCATCAACATAAATTTGAACTAATAGGGTATTACCTTTGGTTCTTTTGATGAACAAGGTTGTATCAGCCTTACCCTTTTGAAATCCTTTATCACAAAGGAAAGTACTTAATCTATCATACCATGCACGAGGGGCTTGTTTAAGACCATAGAGTGTCTTCTTTAATCTGAAGACATGTGAAGGAAACTTTGGATCTTCAAATCCTGGAGGTTGCTTCACATAGACTTCTTCTTGAATGTATCCGTTCAGGAAAGCACTTTTGACGTCCATTGATATAATGGGAAATTTAAAGAACAAGCATACACCAATAACAGTCTTATGGCTTCCAACCTTGCTACTGGTGCATAAGTTTCATCAAAATCTATACCTTCTTCTTGATTATATCCTTGAGCAACTAATCTTGCTTTGTTCCTAACTATAATACCATTTTCATCTAACTTATTCCTAAATACCCACTTTGTTCCAATAACATGTTTATCACTAGGCTTAGGGACAAGTTCCCAAACTTGATTCCTTTCAAATTGGTTTAGTTCTTCTTGCATTGCTACAACCCAATACTCATCTTCTAGAGCATCATTTACTTTTGATGGTTCTATTTGAGAGACAAAGGCCATATTCAAAACTGAATCATTTAAGCGTAGCCTTGTAGAAATGCCTCTAGAAATATCACCAATAATATTATCAACTGGGTGATCCCTATGGGTTCTCCATTCCTTTGGAAGTTGATAAGTTTTACTTTCAATGTGCTCTTCTTGTATTGGATTCTGATCTCCATCCTTTTGAGAATCTTCACTTATAATGATATCATCTTCTTCATTATCTGGAAGATTGACTTTATCTTCTATTGAAGATTTAGATTCATCAAAAGAAACATGTATGGATTCTTCTACGGATAGAGTTTTCTTGTTAAAGACTCTATATGCTTTGCTTGTTAAAGAATACCCAAGGAATATACCTTCATCAGATTTTTCATCAAACTTTCCAAGGTTTTCCTTTCCATTATTCAAGACAAAGAATTTTGATCCAAAAGCATGTAGATGAGAGATGTTTGGTTTCCTTCCTTTTTAGAGTTCATAGGGAGTTTTCTTAAGGATAGGTCTAATAAGAACTCTATTGGAAACATAGCAAGCAGTACTTACAGCATCAGCCCATAAATATTTAGGGAGACTTGATTCACTCAGCATGGTTCTTGCTAATTCTTCAAGTAATCTATTCTTCCTTTCTACTACACCATTTTGTTGTGGTGTTCTCGGAGTAGAGAAATTATGTGATATTCCATTTTCATCACATAGTTCTTGGAATTGTTGATTCTGAAATTCTCCACCATGATCACTTCTTATAGAAGAGATCTTTAAAGACTTCTCATTTTGAACAAGCCTTGCATATCTTTTGAATGCATTAAAGGCTTCATTCTTATGAGGGAGAAATAAAGTCCATGTAAATCTAGAGAAATCATCAACAATAACAAGTGCATAGAAATTACCTCTGAGGCTTTTAGTTCTAGATGGTCCGAACAAATCCATATGTAACAATTGAAGGGGTCTTGAGGTCGAAACTATGTTCTTTGGTTTGAAGGATGTTCTGGTTTGCTTCCCTTTTTGACATGCATCACAAAGCTTGTCTTTCTCGAATTTTATCTTTGGAAGCCCAACAACTAGATCATACTTGACTAGTTTTTTTAAATGATCTATGTGAATATGAACAAGTCTTCTATGCCATAGCCATGAATCACTATTATTCTTGGCCAAAAGGCATCTCACATTTTGTGGAATTTCTTCCAAGGAGATCATGAAGACTTTATTTACTTTATACCCAGAAAACTTAATTTCTTTAGTTTTCACATCTTTCACAACACATATATCATTAATAAAACCAACTTTCAAACCTTTATCACATAGTTGACTAATACTCAGAAGATTATGCATCAAACCATCAACGTAAAGAACTTTATCGATGACTGTTTGAGGGGGTGTGCCTATTCTTCCAATACCGAGTATCTTTCCCTTTTGATTGTTACCATATGTGACGAAACCTTTTTCCCTAGGTATAAGAAATGAAAACTTGGTTTTGTCTCCTGTCATGTGTGATGAGCAGCCACTATCAAGATACCATAAATCCTTTGCTGCTTTCTTACACACCTAGGAATCTTCAACATCTGAGTCATGTGAAGCCATCAAGGCAACTTGTGCTTCTTCTTTGTCAGAATCTGATGATGAACTTACTTCATTATCATCCCAAGCCAAATATGCTCTTCGAGTAGGTTGATCCTTTTTCTCGAATTTCTCTCTTAGACCATGTTTCTTCTTCTGAAGATTTGGACAATCTGACTTGAAATGCCCCGGTTTGCCACACTCAAAACATGTAATCTTTTGAGATGAAGAAGACTCATTGTTCCTTTGGAAGGCTTTATTGTTGTTAAATTTAACATTTTTCCTTTTAAGAAACTTTCCAAAGTTTTTTACTAGAAGATTCAAATTTCCATTGTCTTCTTCTTCAGAGTCTGCATCATAATATTCTTTGATGCTTTCTTTTGCCTTTAGGGAAATTGATCGATACTTCTTCTCATGTTGTTTATGTTCTTCTAAACGATTCAATTCCAACTCATGTTCTTGGAGTTTTCCAAAGAGAGTTGCAAGAGTCATATTTGATAAACTCTTCTTCTCAGAGATAGTTGTAACTTTTGGTTGCCATACTCTTGTCAGTGATCTTAGAACTTTCATGCTCAAGTCACTGTTTGAAAATTGTTTTCCAAGAGCAATCAAATGATTAATCAAATGAGTGAATCGTTTTTGCATATCTAATACCTTTTCTCCTGGAAGCATTCTGAACATTTCATACTCCTGAGATAAAGTATTGATCTTTGATCTCTTGACTTCATCTGTTCCTTCGTGAGTCACCATCAAAGTATCCCATATTTCTTTTGATGAAGTGCACGTTGATACTCTGAAAAATTCGTCCATGCCAAGGGCAGATGTAAGGATGTTCATTCCTTTGAGATCATGTTGAACCTTCTTCTTTTCTTCTTCACTCCAAGTACTTTCTGATTTTGGTTGTGACGTTCCTTCTTCATCTGTTGTTACAGGCACAAAGGGACCTTCTTCAATGGCTTTCCATATTCCTGCGTCTAATGACTTTATGAATATCTTCATCTTGATTTTCCAGAAGTCATAATGTTCTCCATTGAAGAATGGTGGCCTGTTTATGTTGAATCCTTCATTTGTTCCATGATTGGAAGAGGATGCCATCTTTTCCCGGATCTTAGGAATAACTTACCTAAACTTCCGCTCTGATACCAATTGTTAGAACAGATAGCAACCTGAGAGGGGGGGGGGGGTGAATCAGTGTTGCCCCAATTTTCGCCTTATTTAAATTGTTACTTTCAAGTCTATGATGATCGCAAAATGATCGTTATGATTGCAGCGGATATGAATGATACTTGAAAGTAAATGTGAAGGATAAAGAGAATCACACACCAGATTTTATCCTGGTTCACCTTCAATCCACCGAAGGCTACGTCCATTCCCTCAAGAAAACCCCTTGAGGATTTTTCCACTATTGATAAAAATCTCTTACTAGTTCCTAACCTAAGGAACCCAAGAATTTCTACCAATATCCTGTGAAATCAAACCACTTTCAACAGCCCCTGAAAGCAAACCGCTTTCAGTTCCTGAAGGCAAACCACCCTCAGACCTTGTAGACAAACTTGTCTTTAATCGAAACCCTGAAAGTAAACTACTTTCAGTGACAACAACCTCTCACCGAATACCACGGTGAAAAACTCAATCTTACAGAAAGAGATGAAGAAGATATTACAATTGGCTGTATCAATCCTTTAACACACAATTGGATTGATCATGAGAAATTATGCTTTAAGGCTTTTAAGCATAATACAATTCTGAGTTCTTCAAGATATGAACAACTGAAGTGTTCTTATTAACATGAAGATCATGAACTCAGAATTTAGGCTCCAAAAGATTTAAGTTCTAAAAGATGAACTAATTTTGACAAAGCTTTGGCCTAATGTGATTTTCTCATGTGTAATATGTTGTCTCTTGTGTATGTTGTGTATGTTATGTGTGTGTTATGTTTTCTGGACTCAAATGGTCTTTATATAGGCAAGGGAAATGTCCTTGAACCATCACAACCCTTTTCAAAAGGTTTGGGACACAATGGTTCATGAAAAGATGCACTTTTTCGATCTGGTAATCGATTACCATACTTAGTGTAATCGATTACACAAGTGACCGTTTCAGTTTGAATTTGAATTTCAAACATGTAATCGATTACAAGACATGAGTAATCGATTACTTGCCTAGGTGTAATCGATTACCATAATGGCGTAATCGATTACACAGAAGCCCATTTTCCAGAAACTTGATTTTTGAGACTGGCTTAAGGTTTTCTACTTCTTTTAAGTTATGAAAACACTTAGCTTGATTAGATTAGGTATTTTAAGAGCCTTTATGCTTTAATAAACCTTTGGAAGCATAACTCACCTAATACTAAGACTTCTAGACTATTGATGGACTTGTAGTGCTTGATTCTTTGAAGTCTTCTTTTCTTCTTTTTGTTGATGAGTCTGTCGTCATCAAAACCACAGCCAGGGTCAGGAGCAAGACCTTCTTCACAATATTCCCCTTTTTGATGATGGCAAACACATTCTTGATACTTGAACATCATATATGCATTCTTGATGCTTAACTCCCGCTATTTGATGGAATCTAGTATTTCTGATATTTCTCCCCCTTTCTAATGTACTTGTTGAATTCCTGCATATGATCTTTAAGAGCACAGAACCTTTCTCCCCCTTTTGACTTCATCAAAAAGAAGAAAAGGCCAAAAAATGTACAGGCATACATATATCCATACAAGTATATTGCAACATAAAGCATGGGGGGTAGGGGTAAATGTGTAAAATATGAAAACCATCACTTATATATATATATATATAAAAGAGAAAATGCATAAGTTACACATAGTAAAACATAGCAAACATATGTAGTAGAGGGAGTACAACAAGAGATAGAGCCTGTTTGCGAAAATAGGGAAATCCTAATAGTAAGTAGATAACTATATGGAGACACAAGACTTCTGAACCTAGGTTTGACTGGAATCCTCTGAGTTCTCAGAAGGGTCAAGGTCCTGAAGGCTCTCAATCTCCTTCCGCATGAAGGAGTGCACAGCCTCTATGCGATTTTCCACAAGTATAAAGCGAGACCGAATGGTATCCTCCAGTTGGCCCAACTTTTGAGAGAGACGAAGAGACAGGATGTCCATTCGTTCGAGGATAACCTTGGTTTCTTGTGAGAAATTGGAAGGAATGGTATAAAAGGGAGATAGTCCAGCCGATGCAGCATTTGTTTGAACATCTATGCGGTATCGAGACAGCACCAAGGGATCAGTGGAGGAATCCCTTCGAGGAGCATTGATTGGAGAGGTGACATTCGAAGGACGTGGAAGAGACCCCATGGAAAAACAAGACTTAGAAAGAGATGGATTGTATAGGTAGGAAGGTAGGCAAAAAGGCAATAGACAAATGCTGATTTTATAGGGGAAATCGTGTTTGTAATCGATTACGGTAGTTAAAGTAATCGATTACAGCAGTTGTAAATTTGAAAAATATTCAAATTTCGAATGGGTAATCGATTACAGCAGTTAGGGTAATCGATTACTGACGGAATTTCAACAGGCACGAGGACTGAGATCGTGAATAAGCGATTATAGGACCTACGGTAATCGATTACTATGACACTTTTATAAGTTCTAGGCTCTAGAATCCTATGTAACACATTTTTTTTTTCATATAAACACTTAAGCACATAATGCATATAAACATATAATTATCATAAAGTTTATGCAAATAACATGTTACCTTAAATGTCATGCTCATCTAATATACCTAATTCTCTTCTTATCTTGAAAAATGATTCCTTAGGAAGAGGCTTAGTAAAGATATCTGCTAACTGATTATGTGTATCCACAAATGAAATCTCAATATCTTTCCTCATAACATGATCTCGAAGAAAATGATGTCGTATATCAATATGCTTAGTTCGAGAATGCATGATAGGGTTTTTAGTGAGATTAATGGCACTTGTGTTGTCACATTTGATTGGAATACAGCCCAGCTCTAAGCCATAATCTTTGAGTTGTTGTTTGAGCCATAGAGTTTGTGCACAACAACTTCCTGCAGCAATGTATTCTGCTTCTGCAGTACTTAGAGCAACACATGCTTGTTTCTTACAAGACCAAGAAACAAGGGCATTTCCTAACAAGTGACAAGTACCACTTGTACTTTTTCTTTCAGTTTTACAACCAGCATAATCAGAATCAGAATATCCAATCAAATCACAAACACTTCCTTTGGGATACCACAATCCAACATTTGTAGTTCCTTTCAAATATTTGAAAATCCGTTTAACATAACTCAAATGTGATTCCCTAGGAGATGCTTGATATCTAGCACATAGACACACACTAAACATAATATCAGGTCCACTTGCAGATAAGTATAGAAGAGATCCGATCATACCTCTATATTTGGTAATATCAACTTGATTGCCGGATTCATCTTGATCTAAATATGTGTTAGACCCCATTGGTGTGGCTATGGCTTTGCAATCATCCAAATCATATTTCTTTAACAATTCCTTGCAAAAATTTGATTGATTGATGAATATTCCATCACTTGATTGCTTGATTTGCAACCCAAGAAAGAAATTTAATTGTCCCATCATGGACATCTCAAATTCTTCTTGCATCATGTTAGAGAAATCCTTACAAAGAGATTCGTTAGTTGCACCAAAGATAATATCATCAACATAAATTTGAACTAATAGGGTATTACCTTTGGTTCTTTTGATGAACAAGGTTGTATCAGCCTTACCCTTTTGAAATCCTTTATCACAAAGGAAAGTACTTAATCTATCATACCATGCACGAGGGGCTTGTTTAAGACCATAGAGTGCCTTCTTTAATCTGAAGACATGTGAAGGAAACTTTGGATCTTCAAATCCTGGAGGTTGCTTCACATAGACTTCTTCTTGAATGTATCCGTTCAGGAAAGCACTTTTGACGTCCATTTGATATAATGGGAAATTTAAAGAACAAGCATACACCAATAACAGTCTTATGGCTTCCAACCTTGCTACTGGTGCATAAGTTTCATCAAAATCTATACCTTCTTCTTGATTATATCCTTGAGAAACTAATCTTGCTTTGTTCCTAACTATAATACCATTTTCATCTAACTTATTCCTAAATACCCACTTTGTTCCAATAACATGTTTATCACTAGGCTTAGGGACAAGTTCCCAAACTTGATTCCTTTCAAATTGGTTTAGTTCTTCTTGCATTGCTACAACCCAATACTCATCTTCTAGAGCATCATCTACTTTTGATGGTTCTATCTGAGAGACAAAGGCCATATTCAAAACTAAATCATTTAAGCGTAGCCTTGTAGAAATGCCTCTAGAAATATCACCAATAATATTATCAACTGGGTGATCCCTATGGGTTCTCCATTCCTTTGGAAGTTGATAAGTATTACTTTCAATGTGCTCTTCTTGTATTGGATTCTGATCTCCATGCTTTTGAGAATCTTCACTTATAATGATATCATCTTCTTCATTATCTGGAAGATTGACTTTATCTTCTATTGAAGATTTAGATTCATCAAAAGAAACATGTATGGATTCTTCTACGGATAGAGTTTTCTTGTTAAAGACTCTATATGCTTTGCTTGTTAAAGAATACCCAAGGAATATATACCTTCATCAGATTTTTCATCAAACTTTCCAAGGTTTTCCCTTCCATTATTCAAGACAAAGCATTTTGATCCAAAAGCATGTAGATGAGAGATGTTTGGTTTCCTTCCTTTGTAGAGTTCATAGGGAGTTTTCTTAAGGATAGGTCTAATAAGAACTCTATTGGAAACATAGCAAGCAGTACTTACAGCATCAGCCCATAAATATTTAGGGAGACTTGATTCACTCAGCATGGTTCTTGCTAATTCTTCAAGTAATCTATTCTTCCTTTCTACTACACCATTTTGTTGTGGTGTTCTCGGAGTAGAGAAATTATGTGATATTCCATTTTCATCACATAGTTCTTGGAATTGTTTATTCTGAAATTCTCCACCATGATTACTTCTTATAGAAGAGATCTTTAAAGACTTCTCATTTTGAACAAGCCTTGCATATCTTTTGAATGCATTAAAGGCTTCATTCTTATGAGGGAGAAATAAAGTCCATGTAAATCTAGAGAAATCATCAACAATAACAAGTGCATAGAAATTACCTCCGAGGCTTTTAGTTCATGATGGTCCGAACAAATCCATATGTAACAATTGAAGGGGTCTTGAGGTCGAAACTATGTTCTTTGGTTTGAAGGATGTTCTGGTTTGCTTCCCTTTTTGACATGCATCACAAAGCTTGTCTTTCTCGAATTTTATCTTTGGAAGCCCAACAACCAGATCATGCTTGACTAGTTTGTTTAAATGATCTATGTGAATAGGAGCAAGTCTTCTATGCCATAGCCATGAATCACTATTATTCTTGGCCAAAAGGCATCTCACATTTTGTGGAATTTCTTCCAAGGAGATCATGAAGACTTTATTTACTTTATACCCGGAAAACTTAATTTCTTTAGTTTTCACATCTTTCACAACACATATATCATTAATAAAACCAACTTTCAAACCTTTATCACATAATTGACTAATACTCAGAAGATTATGCATCAAACCATCAACGTAAAGAACTTTATCGATGACTGTTTGAGGGGGTGTGCCTATTCTTCCAATACCGAGTATCTTTCCCTTTTGATTGTTACCATATGTGACGAAACCTTTTTCCCTAGGTATAAGAAATGAAAACTTGGTTTTGTCTCCTGTCATGTGTGATGAGCAGCCACTATCAAGATACCATAAATCCTGTGCTGCTTTCATACACACGTGGGAATCTTCAACATCTGAGTCATGTGAAGCCATCAAGGCAACTTGTGCTTCTTCTTTGTCAGAATCTGATGATGAACTTACTTCATTATCATCCCAAGCCAAATATGCTCTTCGAGTAGGTTGATCCTTTTTCTCGAATTTCTCTCTTAGACCATGTTTCTTCTTCTGAAGATTTGGACAATCTGACTTGAAATGTCCCGGTTTGCCACACTCGAAACATGTTATCTTTTGAGATGAAGAAGACTCATTGTTCCTTTGGAAGGCTTTATTGTTGTTAAATTTAACATTTTTCCTTTTAAGAAACTTTCCAAAGTTTTTTACTAGAAGATTCAAATTTCCATTGTCTTCTTCTTCAGAGTCTGCATCATAATCTTCTTTGATGCTTTCTTTTGCCTTTAGGGAAATTGATCGATACTTCTTCTCATGTTGTTCATGTTCTTCTAAACGATTCAATTCCAACTCATGTTCTTGGAGTTTTCCAAAGAGAGTTGCAAGAGTCATATTTGATAAACTCTTCTTCTCAGAGATGGCTGTAACTTTTGGTTGCCATACTCTTGTAAGTGATCTTAGAACTTTCATGCTCAAGTCACTGTTTGAAAATTGTTTTCCAAGAGAAATCAAATGATTAATCAAATGAGTGAATCGTTTTTGCATATCTAATACCTTTTCTCCTGGAAGCATTCTGAACATTTCATACTCCTGAGATAAAGTATTGATCTTTGATCTCTTGACTTCATATGTTCCTTCGTGAGTCACCATCAAAGTATCCCATATTTCTTTTGATGAAGTGCACGTTGATACTCTGAAAAATTCGTCCATGCCAAGGGCAGATGTAAGGATGTTCATTCCTTTGAGATCATGTTGAACCTTCTTCTTTTCTTCTTCACTCCAAGTACTTTCTGATTTTGGTTGTGAAGTTACTTCTTCATCTGTTGTTACAGGCACAAAGGGACCTTCTTCAATGGCTTTCCATATTCCTGCGTCTAATGACTTTATGAATATCTTCATCTTGATTTTCCAGAAGTCATAATGTTCTCCATTGAAGAATGGTGGCCTGTTTATGTTGAATCCTTCATTTGTTCCATGATTGGAAGAGGATGCCATCTTTTCCCGGATCTTAGGAATAACTTACCTAAACTTCCGCTCTGATACCAATTGTTAGAACAGATAGCAACCTGAGAGGGGGGGGGTGAATCAGTGTTGCCCCAATTTTCGCCTTATTGAAATTGTTACTTTCAAGTCTATGATGATCGCAAAATGATCGTTATGATTGCAGCGGATATGAATGATACTTGAAAGTAAATGTGAAGGATAAAGAGAATCACACACCAGATTTTATCCTGGTTCACCTTCAATCCACCGAAGGCTACGTCCAGTCCCTCAAGAAAACCCGTTGAGGATTTTTCCACTATTGATAAAAATCTCTTACAAGTTCCTAAGCCAAGGACCCCAAGAATTTCTACCAATATCCTGTGAAAGCAAACCACTTTCAACAGCCCCTGAAAGCAAACTGCTTTCAGTTCCTGAAGGAAAACCACCGTCAGACCTTGAAGACAAACTTGTCTTTAATCGAAACCCTGAAAGTAAACTACTTTCAGTGACAACAACCTTTCACCGAATACCACGGTGAAAAACTCAATCTTACAGAAAGAGATGAAGAAGATATTACAATTGGCTGTATCAATCCTTTAACACACAATTGGATTGATCATGAGAAATTATGCTTTAAGGCTTTTAAGCATAATATAATTTTGAGTTCTTCAAGATATGAACAACTAAAGTGTTCTTATTAACATGAAGATCATGAACTCAGAATTTAGGCTCCAAAAGATTTAAGTTCTAAAAGATGAACTAATTTTGACAAAGCTTTGGCCTAATGTGATTTTCTCATGTGTAATATGTTGTCTCTTGTGTATGTTGTGTATGTTATGTGTGTGTTATGTTTTCTGGACTCAAATGGTCTTTATATAGGCAAGGGAAACGTCCTTGAACCATCACAACCCTTTTCAAAAGGTTTGGGACACAATGGTTCATGAAAAGATGCACTTTTTCGATCTGGTAATCGATTACCATACTTAGTGTAATCGATTACACAAGTGACCGTTTCAGTTTGAATTTGAATTTCAAACATGTAATCGATTACAAGACATGAGTAATCGATTACTTGCCTAGGTGTAATCGATTACCATAATGGCGTAATCGATTACACAGAAGCCCATTTTCCAGAAACTTGATTTTTGAGACTGGCTTAAGGTTTTCTACTTCTTTTAAGTTATGAAAACACTTAGCTTGATTAGATTAGGTATTTTAAGAGCCTTTATGCTTTAATAAACCTTTGGAAGCATAACTCACCTAATACTAAGACTTCTAGACTATTGATGGACTTGTAGTGCTTGATTCTTTGAAGTCTTCTTTTCTTCTTTTTGTTGATGAGTCTGTCGTCATCAAAACCACAGCATGGGTCAGGAGCAAGACCTTCTTCACACTGACTTCATCTGGTGCAAGGGTCCTCGTCCGGGGGTAACTGAAAGGTCCTCGTTTGGTGACCACGTCGTTCACGTTCAAGTAACCAGTGAACAGTTGTGTCGTTTCAATTACTTGCTTCTCCAACACGCATTAAATTTTCAACTGCCATGATTACACATTTATCACTTTATATTTAATGCGCGTGCTATATCTCTCTTCTCTCACATCAACATTAATGTCAATCATTTCATTGTGAAAATCAAGAAAATCCTTAGGTATTCCATGCAAACTTAACAAAATGTTTTCAGAAACAAAGTTCGCTACACATTTATCACTTTATATTTAATGCACGTGCTATATCTCTCTTCTCTCACATCAACATTAATGTAAATCATTTCATTGCAAAAATCAAGAAAATCCTTAGGTATTCCATGTAAACTTAACAAAAGGTTTTCAGAAACAAAGTTCACTACACACACTTCATTTGCATTATCTCTGAACCTCTTGCTTTCTTCTACCTCTTTTCTTGCACACTCTGACAATTTTTGCATAAACTAAACCAAATGGCACCCAAAAGACAAGCATCCAAGAAGCAAGCCCCTGCCTTACCACCTTTAACTCCGGATCAACAGAAAGTTTTTGATCTCAGAAACAAATGCATCATTCAGAACCGCAAGGAGCAAGATGAAAAGATTGGACCAGTGAAGATTGCCAATCTTAGTGACAGAGAGCTCGTCACTCCTACTTACCTAGACATTCACTTGTATCAGTATGTGAAGGTTGTAGGGTTGGAGTAGGTCCATTTTCGAGATTGGGGAAACTTGTTAGAGATATCTGAGACACCTACTCTTTCTCCTCTCGTGAAAGAGTTCTTTGACTGTGCTGTGAGGATAAGCTCCACACACATCAAGACAAGATGCATGAGGAAAATTGTGGAAATTCATCCAGCAGACGTTGTTGTCCCCTTGGATTTCACTATAATGAAGGTGTCTCCTACTCTTCCAAATGGGAAGTCACTGCGGTCAACCTTTACAGTATCTGGAAAGAGGAACCCAAGACACCGGGGTCTACTTGTGTCAGCAATCTGGTTGAGGAATGCGTCTTTCCTCACGTCATTCTTAGCAAGATAGTGTTTCCCAAGGAAGGATCACACAACCTGGTCAACAAGATATCTCAATGGGCTCTGTATCAGATGTAGAACCATCAGAAGATAAATCTTCCGAACCTTATTATTTAGTACATGATCTAGACGCTGGAAAACTCAAACACTAATCTTCCCTATAGCTCGCTGATTACAGCCATGAAGCAAAAAGAAGATTCCGACTCTAGAGAATGAAGAAAATGAATTCATGGCATGAGACTACATCTATGCCACACTCATTCAATTCAGTGATGTTCGAAGAATGAGGCTTGACGTTGATGACTTGGCTGTTCCACAAAACATGCTCAGTAAGTGGGCAAAACAAAAGAATATCAAAGGTGTACCTTCGTCTCCCTCTAAAGCTCATATTTCTAGAAAACCAAGAGTCAAGAGAGTTCTGACTCCACCTCCGTCTCCTTCTGTCAAGGCTACCGAGGCTACTCTATCTGCCCCAAAGCCCAAGAGTCACCGTTTGGTGAAAGGGCCTCGTATGGTGCAGGCCAATAATGATCAGACGACCACTTCGTCTGCCTCCACTGAAGATGCAATGCCAATTTTGGCATTCATGCCAAGCAAGCAACAACCCAGACTTGAAACCATACCTGAAGAGTCTGCTCACCCTACCACTTCACTTCAAAAACAAACTCAACCAACTGCACAACCACAAGAAGTTCACAACACGTATGATCTTCTCTCAATGCCCATGCATTCTATTTGAATTTTCTGACATCTCTCTTCCACAACTACATTGCAGACGTCCTCGATGTCCAAGATGATGGCAACTGTGGTTACAGGTGTATTGCCCAATGGCTAGGGCAACCTGAAGAATACTAGCCTGAAGTACGACGCCAAATCATTGTCGAACTTCTTCACAACTGGCCCCTCCACTCCCAAATCCTCAGTTCAGATGAAGAAGTTGAAGTTGTACTGATGGCGCTGAAACTTTCCCTTGGGGAAACTGCTTACGAACCTAAATGGTTCTCAGTACCAGACATGGGATTATTAGCAGCTACAACGTTCAACATCATATTGGTGACCTTGGCACCAAACCAATGTTGTACATATCTGCCTCTATTGGGTCCAATTGCTAAAGAGCCAACCATAGCAGTACTGGGAAACATCAACAACCGACACTGGGTAAGAGTTAAGCTTGTTGAAAACTCTCCTTTTCCCACCACTACTCCTCAATGAAGGCACCACTGCACCCCAACTGCCAAAGGATGGGGAACCCCTCTTATTCCTCGCGTCCAACACTTTAAGCAACTGCTTCAAGGTGATCCTGAAAAATTCGTGGGCAGGCTGTTCGAGGTGCCTATAGTGATTCATCATATAGAAATACATGATGATTATGAGGAGAAAAATCAAATGGTCTCTCCACCACGGCCTACTGTTGCTCATACTCCATCTCCCATCCAAGTCCAAGAAGCCATACGAGAAACTGCAGGAGTTATAAAAGAACCTGAAGTGGCTGTCCATGACGTTGCCGAAGTTGTGCAAGAATCTAATGAAGTTTCTCTAGAAATTAGAGAACTTATCCAAGAATCTGGGGAAAATGCACAAGTAGCTGAAGAACTTACACAAGCAGCCGCAGAAAATGTACAAGAGGCTAATCAGAAAGGTTCAAGTCTGGCTGATGAGTCAAGTCTGGTCAACGACCAGGACAATGGACAAAGTCTGCCGGAGGCTGCAGAAAATCTCCATAAAGATCATATACCTTTCACTGCAGATCCAAAAGTTCCATCATTGGATGTTCTTGTTGCTCAGCTCAAAGCGACTATTCCTTCCACTCTCCTCACCTTTCAAGTGCCATCGCCACCTATTCATTCATCTCAACCACCATCGAAGATGGCCAAACCAACTCCTCAGAAGCATCATTCAACTGATGCCTCCGCACACCAATACAATCCTTCCAAGGTTGAGAATCACTTCATGCCGAAGATCTCCAGACGGCCACGGTCCTCTGTGGTTCCTCAGATCACCAAACGGAAACGCGTTGTGCCCTTGCAGAATGAACATATCTTTCAGGGTTTCTCTGCCGAACTTCTTGGTTTCAACTTTTGCTTCCTTGTAGGCTTGTGGGCACCCCCTGGTTGCGAAGATCTAAGTCTCACACTTATAATAAGAAACAAGGAAGATATGTTCCACTACAATTGGGAGATCATTGCCACTGTAATTACCCATGTGGCATATATTCCATTTTTTCTAGTTAGCGGAGTGGATCCTCTCATTTTAGAATTCAGCAGTTGGAAGCTTATATTAATTTGGTACTTGCCCAAGTCAAAGAGAAATCTTGGTCTTGTTCTGGAATCTTACAATCCATCGCCCTTGATCCCCACAGTGGCACACCACGTTCCATATCACATCCCAACAGTTTTTGTGAAGTCTGTTGCCCAACAAGTTCACTCTTCAGAGTCAATCTCTATTGTTATACCTGAAGATAACAGTGGTGCTGAAGTGATTTCGTCTGCTCAGCCAATTTCTGTTGCCCTGCCTAAGGACGATGCATAACCTCAAGATGCTGAAGAACATGCAGAAAATGCAGCTGCAGGAGACGACGACAAAGCAATCACCTCTGTTCAATCAATGTAGCTAAACGGTGACGATCGAATTTCTCTCTTGGAGAAGAAGATAGAAGAAATGTAGGCGGCTAATGATCAGGAAACTGAAGAGTTGCGCAAAGAGATGAAGGGCCACATGGACTCTCGTTTTGAAATGATGCAGGACATGATAGTCAAACTCTTCGACCAAATGAAGAAATCCTTCTAACCCTAAACTCTATCTTTTTATATTTCCGCTGAACAATTTAACTTGCTGAATTTTCAGTTATTTATATATATATTTGATGCAATTCAGTTCATTTTTGCTTAACCTGCTAATATTCCTTTCCTTGCTCTTATACGTTTGATAATGCCAAAGGGGGAGAAAATATAGAGAAAAAGTTCCTACAAAAGGGGAGAAGTACTACCTAAGGGGGAGAAAAATTAGTAAAATTTGATCCTAAGATAGATAAACTTACGTAGAAAAATATATAGGGTTAAATATGTTTTTGGTCCCTGTACTTTAAGCGAGATATGGTTTTAGTCCCTCGCCGGCGTAAAGGTGGATTTTAGGCCTTAGACTTTCATTATTGTTTGGTTTTAGTCCCTGCCGGTGGTAGCCGTTGACCGCTGTGCCTATGTGTCACGGGCAGATCCTACGTAGCATAAGTCACATCATTTAATCATGACAGCTGGACTTTTTTTTATATTATTAATTGAAAAAGTAAAAAACCCAAAACAAATTAAAATTTCAAAAACCAAAAAAAAAGGGAAGGAATATCAGAAATCAGAATTGAAGCTTGCCCTGTTCTTCCATCTTCTTCGAAAACCCTCTTTCTTCCTCGTCGTGATCGTCGCGCCCCATTGTTCTTCCATCTCCATTGTTTCCGTCGTGCTCGTTAGTCGGAACCCCACGGTGGCCTATTTGTTTCCGTCCTCCCAATCTCCATCTCCATCATTTCCTTCCTCGCAATCCCAATTGGACTCCATTCAAAGAGAGAGATCGTGATCGAAGGGGAAAGCGGCGTCCTGGCATGGTGGTTCTGGCGCAGCCACGGCAACCGTCTTGGTGGCCTCGTGATGATTCTGTTTCGAACAAGAAGGCCGCGATGAGGCCCCTAGGGGAGGTTCCCTTTCATGGAGGTTTCCGGTGAAGCGCAGCAGCGATTCTAGAAGAGGACGGTCCACGACGAGGCTCAGTTTTTCAGATTTCTGATCCCCACGCTCAGATTCGATCAAAACATCCATCAAGCTCCAACCTTTCTTCACTATCTTCCTCAAAGATCTTTGTTTCTCGTGCTGTAGGTTTTGGAAGTCTGGTTGATTTTTTTTTTTTAGTTTATTTTTGGGCATTTTTTGGTCCCTTGAGCTGTTGTTGACATCAATTGTTGGTGGGTTTGATGGCTGGACTAGGGTGTTGGTTGGTCCCTCTGGGTGGTTTTTGTTTGCTTAGATCTTGTGTTGTTCTAAGTGGTTGGTTGTGGTGCGTTGTGTCTTTGCAGACTACTTATTGAACTTTTTTCTTTGGTGTTTTGGGATGCTTCTTGAGATATTCAGGTGCTTCCTCTTTGGTGTGTTTGGGTTGAAGAAGAAGAAGGAGAAATGCCGGAGGTCAAAGAAGAGAAGCATATTGGGTTCAAGTTTTGTCCTTCTCTGCTACCTAGGTGTTTCTGATTCTAGGTTTCTTCCCAACCCACATTTTGGGTCACAACCCAGTTGGGATTTGAAGGGTTGAAGGAGGAAAGGTGTGAGCTTTGAAGCATTTGGGTTTTCTGCTACCCAAGCAATTCAAGTTTCTCCTTTTCCACTACCCAAGCATTTTCTTCATCTTCTCTGATTTTTTGTTTTTTCTAGACACCAAAAATCATCGACGAAATAAATTAAATGGTGAAAATTGAAAAGTGATTACAGTGGAACCACAGAATTGTTTATTATTGGAGAAGCACAAAGTGGCTGGAGATGGAATAAGACAATAAGAAAAAGAAAAGCTGCAAAAATGTTGAAGAAGAAGAAGAAGCACATGTTCTGATTCTGATTTTCCTTTTTTTTAAACGTTAATCTATTTTTTAATTAATAAATAAATAAATAATCCAGCTGGCTTGATTTAATGACGTGGCCTATGCCACGTAGGATTTGCCGTTACACATAGGCACGACGGTCAACGGTTAACTCCGGCAGGGACTAAAACCAAAAAGTAATCATAGTCTAAGGCCTAATATCCACCTTTACGCCGGCGAGGGACTAAAACCAAATCTCGCTATAAGTACAGGGACCAAAAACATATTTAACACAAATATATATCATGCTTAGGGCGAGCAATGAAAGAAAACTTAGTAAATTATTTTTCTCAGGGGGTATTAAAAATTAACGCTAAGTAGTAACATGTTCTCGTCTGCTAAAAATAATGCTAAGTTATAAAAATATTCTCGTCTGCAAGTATTTTCAAGATCTCTCATGTATTTCTAGATAAGAATTTTTTTAAGAAAAACAACATAATTCGTTTAATATGTATACATTTTTCTAAGTATACATATTAAACCTATTTCTCAAATGGAAATTTTCATTATCAAAAAGGGGGAGATTGTTAGATTCAAACAATTTCATAAATTATTATATTTTGATTAATAACAATTTTACCCATAGTTTAATATCGTTAGATAAAGATGTCCTAATACTTTGAAAACATTATACTCAAGAACATCTATCTACTTGAAGAACAACTGCATACATCTATACAAGGCATTATCAAAGGCAGAAGTTCAAAGAAAAACAAAGAAGATGAGTACGTCTGGCAACTTATTGAAGACCTAGTTTGCCCGTTGAGTGCGTCTGCCAAAGGTGTACGTCCGGTTATGGAGTACGTCTGGCTACTCAACAAGGTGTACGTCTGGCCACACACCTAATGGAGTATGTCCGCCTTAGGAGTACGTTTGGCAAATATCTAAAGAGTTTGTTTGCCAAAAGCTCTGAAGAGTTCATTTGCCTAAAGCACAGAAGAGTTCGTTTGACAAAATGCTTCAAGCAATAAAGATTATCTACCTCGCCAAAGCATTAAATGAAGCTCTGTTGACTGCAGAATGAAGAAAGGGACATAATTAATACTTCATTCCTCGTTCCTGCAAACACTCTGATATTCCTTAAATCAAGCAACCTTTTTCAGAGTCAACGGTGTGACTTTCTGAACATAGTATCTACGAAATGCTGAGATTCAAATCTCTTGTTCAGAACATTAAATGCTCTCTTAGCTGGATTGCACGAGCATTTAATGCCCATACGAGAACTCAAGGCTGAAAGCATTGAAGAGCCATACGACGTCAACAAAAACATTTAGTGCTGCAATAAATGCATGGCAGAATGCTTTTAATGCTGATACAGAGATGCAAAAGTATCCGTTACTCACAAGGAAGCAGAAATTCAAACGGAACTATTCTAAAATCTTCATCAAGCTTCACATTGCACATCCTACTGAAGATATAAATAGAGAACTTGGCATCTGGATTCAATTGGCAACTTCGAAACGATCAAAGCATTCAAATCTTTATAAGTTCATCCATTGCAATTTGTTCTATAGCCATAACTCAGAAACTCAAAGCAACCATTTACCTGCGTTAAGTCGTCTGCTAGTGTGATGTATTCATAGAGTGTAAATCTTATGCTTTTTAACACAACCCAAACAAAGAACCAACTTTCTTATCATATCTGTATATTGTACTTCCTTTTTCTACCCACTCTTATTGAAGAGACATTGTAGAAACACAAAACCTCTTTGCTTAAAGAACTTGGAGAAGTCCTGTTGAATACTGAATTAGGAGAACTCCTGTTTAAAACTTGTAAAGGAGAAATCCTTCGAATACTAGGAGAAGTCCTGTAGAATACTTGTACTATTTTGTGAAAATAGTGGAAAATCTTGGTAAAGCCAAGGACTGGACGTAGCCTTGTCGATAAAGGGGGTGAACAAGGATAAATACTCTGTGTGCTTTAATTTTCAGTCTTAAGTAATTTTCCGCTGCACTTACTCTTAAAAATATTTGAAACTAATAACTGTTTATAACTAAAAAGAATTTTAAAATTCCAACACACAATTCAAACCCCCCGTTTTCTTGTGTGTTTTATTAGTATCACCTTGTCCCCTTTCAGTTTTTCAGAATCAAAGAGAAGGGAGGGGTCCACCCAACAACACCATTATTCACCATTAATCTCCTTCAAAACCCATTAACACTAGATAAGTCATTAACTACCCTAATTCTCCTCCTTAACACCCCTTTACTACACTTAAAAAATGAATTCAAAACCTATTAAAACTAATGGTTCTGATTTTGAATTTGGGTTCTAAAAATGTCTAGCCCCCACTAAAGTCTAAAAACAAAACAAAACCTTCATCGCCAAGGTTCGAACCTGTACCATGTAAGCATAACACATAAATCTTAACCGCTTATCCAAAGTCATTCTTGTTACAACTTAAGAAAAACTATTTAAATGATCCTCAAGAAAGTACAACTTATGACAATGCATGGATATACAAAGAAAAAACCAAGAGGTGGCATGATAAGAAGATTGTGCCAAAAGAATTTGTTCCAGAACAGCTGTGTTATTATATAACTCAAGGTTGAGATTATTTCCTGGAAAGCTGAAGTCAAGGTGGTCAGGACCTTTTAGAATCACCAAAGTCTTCCCCCATGGTGCAGTAGAGCTTGAAAATGAAGTTACAAAGAACATGTTCATTGTTAATGGACAAAGGCTAAAGTTGTACCTTGGAGGAGAGGTTGAAAGAGAAAGGATTCTTACTCGACTTCAACCCCCCTAAGTGATTAAAAGGGGAAGAGTCTACCAAAGACTATAAAATTGGGCTGCTTGGGAGTCAACCCATGACAGTTTTGGTAAGGGATTTCATTTGATTAAGGTTATGTTTTTACTTTCTGCATATAAAGAAAAAAGGGTTAATGGTTTACTTGGTCCCTGTGGTTGCACCAAGATTTGGCTTTGGTCCCTCCCCGGAAAAAAGTTTGCAAAAGGTCCCTGTAGTTGTACCAAGTTTGATATAGGTCCCTGCCGGAGACCGGAGCTCCGGCGAGTGCACATGTGGCAGGCTGACTGGATTAATAAAGGTGACGTAGAATTTTTTTATTGAAATACAGGTCAGATACTACAAAAACAAAAAATCCCTAATTAAATCTAAAATTCCCCAAATCCCTAATTCCTCTTTCTTCTCCTTCCCTAACTCACGCATCACAGGTTTCTTGACCAAACACATTTTACTTGTCCTTTTGGGGTTTTTGACTATAAGCGGATGCCCTTCGGGCTGTGTAATGCACCCAGAACCTTCCAGAGATGCATGCTTGCTATTTTTCATGATTTAATTGGTGAATGCATGGAAGTGTTCATGGATGATTTTTCTGTTTATGGGTTTAACTTTGACAGGTGATTGGATAATTTGGAGAAGATCCTAATAAGGTGCCAAGAAAAGAATTTTGTCCTTAATTGGGAAAAATGTCATTTCATGGTAAAGGATGGTATTGTACTTGGGCATAAAATCTCTAAAAAAGGGTTTGAGGTTGATAGAGCCAAAACTGAGGTTATTGAAAATTTACCTCCTCCAGTGAACGTCAAAGGTATTAGAAGTTTTCTAGGTCATGTAGGGTTCTATAGGCGTTTTATAAAAGATTTTTCAAAAATTTCTAAGCCTATGCCGAACCTTTTTGAGAAAGATGCTCCTTTTATTTTTTATGATCAATGTTTATCTGCTTTTAAGCTTTTAAAAGAAAAACTTGTTTCATCCCCTGTTATTATTGCACCCGAATGGGATTTGCCTTATGAGATTATGTGTGACGCAAGTGATATTGCAATAGGGGCTGCTCTTTGTCAAAAAAAGAATAAAGTTAGGCATGTGATTTACTATGCTAGTAAGGTCCTAAATGATGCTCAAAGGAACTACTCTACAACTGAAAAAGAGTTGTTAAGTGTAGTTTATTCTTTTGATAAATTCAGACCTTACATCTTATTTTCTACAATTTTTGTGCATACTGACCGTGCTGCGTTGAAGTACTTGTTCTCTAAAAAGGATGCTAAACCCAAGTTGATCAGGTGGATCTTGCTCTTGCAAGAGTTTGATTTGAACATTGTGGACAGGAGAGGAAAGGACAATGCTATAGCAGACCATTTGTCAAGACTTGATGGTGGGAACTCTAGCTTAATTCCTATTCAGGAAGAGTTCCCAGATGAGAAGCTTTTTGCTTTCCAAGATTCAGAGTTAATACCCCGGTATGTGCATCTTGCTAACTACAAAGCTGCTGGAGTGTTGCCACCTGATTTATCCTGGCAACAAAATAAAAAGTTTTTACATGATGCCAAATTTTATTTTTAGGATGAACCCTTTTTGTTCAGAGAATGCTCCGATGGAATTATTAGAAAATGTGTCCCATAAATAGAATTTGAAGGCATTTTGTGGCATTGTCATGGCTCCGAATATGGAGGCCATTTTTCTGGAGAGAGTACTGCTGGTAAAGTCCTCCTAAGTGGTTTTTATTGGCTTACTATCTTTAAAGATAGTAGAGCATTTGTGGAAATATGTGATCACTGTCAACGGACTGGAAACATCTCAAGAAGAAAGGAGATGCCCCAAAAAATGATTTTGGAAGTTGAGCTTTTTGATGTTTGGGGCATTGATTTTATGGGACCCTTCCCTCCTTCTTTTGGTTTCCGGTATATTTTAGTAGTTGTTGATTATGTTTCCAAATGAGTTGAAGCATCAGCCCTTCCCACAAATGACAATAAGGTGGTTTTAGACTTTTTAAAGAAAAAAGATTTGCACTAGATTTGGAGTGCCAAGGACAATTATTAGTGATGGGGGTAAGCATTTTTGCAATAAAGCTTTTGAAACTCTTTTGAAAAAGTATGGTGTTAATCACAAAGTTGCTGAAAATTCATATATGGAATTGATTCCGAAAGCTTAAGTTAGAAGTAGTGAAACTCAACACAAATACTTATTTTATCAAATATTTATCTTGTTCTTTTTCCTGTTCATTTGTTCCTAAAAACTACCAACAATCAAAACCTTTTAATTTTTTGTTTTTAAGATTTGAACAATTGATTTGGGGTCTTGTAATTCAACCTATCCTCGTGGGTTCGTCATCTTTTATATTACACGATAACCTCCGTGCACTTGCGGATTTGGCTATCATAAATGTTTCAAATTAGTTTAGCCGCATTATATATATTATGCATTTGAAACATTCCATGTTGTCCAATAACATAGGAGAAGAGGAGTATAGGTCCTTGTAATAGTGGACACGGTAGAATTTAGCATCAAAATTACTAAAATAGTGCGCACATTTTTTTGAACTTACGATTTTACGCTAAGTGAGTTCATGTAGTGGTTCAGCACTTCATCCCTTAAGTAAGTGGTGATAGGTTTGTTAGATTCAAATGATTTCATAAATCTATATATTTTGATAAATAACAATTTCGCTTAAGGTTTAATATTGTTAGTAATAAATTTTCTAACACTTTGAATATTTCATACTCAGGAACACCTATCTACTTGAAGAGGAATTGCATAAATCTATACAAGGCATTATCAAAAGCAGAACTTCAAGAAAAACAAATAAGAGGAGTACGTCTGGTAACTTATCAAAAAATTAGTCTGTTAGTTGAGTACGTTCGCCAAAAGAGTACGTTCGGCTATGGAGTACGTCTGGCCACACACCCAATGGAGTGGGACCGCCTTTGGACTACGTTTGGCAAAAATCTAAAGAGTTCGTTCGCATAAAAATGCTGAAGAGTTCGTTTGACAAAGTGTTTCAAGCATTAAAGATCATCTACCTCGTCAAAGCATTAAATGAAGCACAATTGATTGCAGAATGAAGAAAGGGATATAATTAATACTTTATTCTTTGTTCCTGCAAAAGCTCTGACATTCCTTAAATCATGCAACCTTTTCAGAGTCAACAACATGATTTCCTGAACATCGGATCGCGTCAACGATCAATTTAAATCTCTTGTTCAGAGCATTTAATGTTCTCTTTGATGGCATCCACGAGCATTTAATGCCCAAACGTGAACTCAGGGCTGAAAGCATTGAAGATCCAGATGACGTCAACAAAAGCAATTAATGCTGCAATAAATGCATGGGAGAATGCATTTAATGCTATTTCAGGGATGCAGAAGTATCCGTTACTCATAAGGAAGCAGAAATTTCCATGGAACTATTTTTCAAATCTTCATCAAGCTTACAGGGCACATCCTACTAAAGATATAAATAGAGCTCTTAGCATCCGGATTCAATTGGCGACTTGAACACAATAATATCTCTTATGCTCTCTAAGTCGCTCACAGTAATAAGTCTTAACAGCCATAACTCAGAAGCTCAAAGCCATCTTTAACTGAGTAAAGTCGTTCGCGTGTGTGAAGATTTCAAAGAATATTACTCTTATTCTATTCTCACACAACCCAAACAGAGAACCTAAATCTATATCCTCTCTGTAAATTGTTCTTCATTTTTGTACCCAACTCTTTTTGAAGAGATCATTGTAGAACCTCAAAGAACCGGGAGTAGTCCCGTATAGTACTAGCAAGGAGAAGTCCTGAAGAATACTTGTAAGGAGAAGCCTTCAAATACTAGGAGAAGTCATGAAGAATACTTGTAAGGAGAAGTCATGAAGAATACTTGTAAGGAGAAGTCCTTCGAATACTAGGAGGAGTCCTGTAGAATACTTGTACTATTTTGTGAAAATAGTGAAAATCTTGGTGAAGTCAAGGACTTGACGTAGCCCTATCGATTAAGGGGGTGAACCAGGATAAATACCTTGTGTGCTTTACTTTTCAGTATTAAATTATTTTCCGCTGCACTCACTCTTAGTAATATTTGAAACTAATAACAGTTTATATTTTGAAAAAGAATGTTAAAAATCACACACATAATTCAAACCCCCATTTCTTGTGTGTTTTATTACTATCAAGGTTTGTATCCTAATTCTTATGAATGGAAAAAACTCATTGGTGGTCAGCCCCTTACCGCTTAGTGAGCTGACTGTGGGGCGAATGATTAGTGTCAGATAACCAACTGTGGGGATAGTCGGTAAAAAAAAAAAAAATTTATGTAACTATGACTTCCATTTTTTATAATTTTTTTACTGAAGTTGTCAGCTTCAAATAAAACATCTTTTTAAAGTCGTAAGCCTAAGCTACGACTCTTGTTTTTATTTTGAAGAAGTGTTTTGTTTTTGGTACAATTTTAAAAAAGTGTTAAACAAATATATTAGTTTCATAATATAAGTTTTTTAATGAATATTCATTAATAAATAAACTTACCCTGAAGGAAATTTGACATATAATAATTTAATAAAATAAATTAAATTCAGGGAATTTAATATTTTTGAATTAAATGATAATTAATTCTACATAATTAATGTAATAATTATTAAATCTAAACTTTCTCAATCAAAAGCAAATAGAATATTTCTGACCCGTGGTGATGACCGGAGCAGAATGCATCCAAATTTATCTAAAAAAAAAACAAATAGAATATATTAAATTGGCTATTGACAAAATGTTTATTTTTTGTACATAAATATTGATGAAGTGATTAATGACTAATATTAATTACAGATTTAATGATGAACTAAGTTTAAAAGTCAATTTCAAAAGTCAAAAATTTATTTAATAATATTTATATTTTTTTGGTACAAATAATAATATTTTATATGATTAAACGTTTTAATTATTAAAATAATAAATATCAAAAAATAGATGGCAGTATTAATCATTAATGATAAATAGAGAAAATATGTGAAAATAAATTAATAAATTGATGTAAAATAATTCAATAAATTTAAATTCTTAATTAGATGATAGTTAATTCTTCATAATTAATGTAATAATTATTTAATCTAAACATTCTCAATTAAAAACAAATAGAATTTATTGAATTGGCTAATAACAAAAAAATATTGTACATAATTATTGATAAATTAATTAATGACCAAATATTAATCATAGAATGTTATTTTAAAGGGAACGATAGAATTAATAATGAGTTACGAAGTAAATTTCAATGAAGATTGTGATGCCTCTCATCCTTATGCTTCAATGATTTTGCAGTTTAGATCTTAGATGGCTAGAAATTGGAAAGTTAAATGTGTTCATACTTTATGGGAAGCTAATCGAGTGGTTGATTGTCTTGCCAATATGGCTCATGCTCATGATATTGGTGTTCATATTTTTGACGATTCACCTCCTAGCTGTAGAAATCTTTTTCTCTTAGATTGTATGGTGTGTCTTACCCGCAGTCTACCTTAGTGTAGTTCTCTTTTTTTTTTCTTTTCTGGGCTTTGACCCTCCCAATTAAAAAAAAGTTGATTTCAAAAAAATGTCAAAAGTATAAAATTTAATTAATATTATTTTATATGATAAATCATTAATGATAAATCAAGAAAATTTGTGAAAATAAATTAATAAAAATATTCATTATGAGAAAATAGTTGATGCACTGTTGATGGTCTAGGTTTAGATCTATCTTTCTAGTTATTTTGCATGTGGTTTCATTGATTATTTAGGCTATTTTTATCATTTTAGAACACTATAGGCATAGTTCATGCATTTTTGCAGGTTTAGTTGAGTTTAGGATTTTTATGCATTTCTTAGGTGTTTTTATGTGTTTTGGTTGGCGTAACACCCGAAATTTTCCCCAGTAATTAAATAATCATTTAATTATTCCAAGGTGCTGTTTGGATCCCCTCGCCGGCATCAGAAAGCAATATCATCGGCCGAAGTACCCGAGGAATACGCTTTGAAACACTTTGTAGTAAACCAAGCAAGACTTGACTTGGAGTTCGGATGAGAATAAGTCGTTCTCACTATCACCACGATGATCAGTGAAAATTTCGTGAAGAACGACTGTAATATTGATATGCTTTCTTCCCGGAGCCCGGGAAGGATTTTTCGCGCTAACGGGAGTTTTAGCCGAAACTTCAGCAGGCGGAACGGACGACTTCGGGACCCCGGATCGAGATTCTGAAAAGCCCCAAACTATTTGGTTTGGCGCTTCGAGACCAAATTCATGAAGAAGAATTTCGTGAATAGTGATTCAGTGAATAGTATTTTCGGCAGCGTGACGCGAACTTCGAGAAAGATCAACCCGGCCCCGAATTGTGCGGGCCCGGTACCACGAAACCAATAAATGACCCCGGGGCAGATATTCTCAGTGACACAAAGGTACTCACTGATGACTAGAACCTGATGATGACCTGTGACTTGACGCGCTGACGCATTGACTCACTGACACACTGACGCACTGACGCGTCATGATTAAGAATTTATTAATAAAAAAACCTAGATATTTATTAGAACTTTCTAAGCTTAGAGTTTAGTCCCTGAACTTTGAAAACCTTACGATTTGGTCCTCGAACAGTAAAAGTTTTTTTACTTTAAATTTTTACCATTCCAACTTTAGTCCCTTGGGTAATTGAAAAATTAAGTTTCACCCCCCATTTTAGGGCCCAAAGCCACGGCCCAAACCCTCCTTAAGGGTCCATGTTGTCTTTCTTCTTCGTCAAAAACTCATTTAAGTTAAAAATTAGAAGGTTAAGAGAGATTTAGAGAGAGAAACCCTCATCTTCCTCCATTGTTGAGAGCTTGGCCGCCCCCTCCTTCCTCCATGGCAGCCCCTTCCTCAACTCTTTTTCACTTACTCCTTTGAGGTAAACTGTTCCCCTCACCTTGATCTATATTACTACCGATTCAGTTTTTCATTTTGTTGAGTTTCAATTTTATGCATGTATTAGGATTGGAAAGTCCCTTCGCAGATGTTGTTCCCACCACCCTTAGCTTCATTTTGAACCGATTGGATTTTTGATTGAATGAGTTTTGGATCCTTGGATAATTTTATGTTGGGTTTTCGTTAGGGTTCCCTTTGGAAAAGTCATTCCCATGACATTGATCTTTGAAAATCTCTAATTTGCTTTCTTGGAAGTTTTATTTTTGAGAATTGATTATTTGGAAAAGTGATTTTTCAAGCCTTAGGTAATTATTCACCCTAGTTTTCTTGTTGTCTTTGATGTGTAGAAATTAGATTTGAAAGAAAAATTTATCCTTGAATTAATGATTTTGGCCGAATTGGACAGCATTGGTCTAAGGGTACCAAATTGATTTTCAACTAGCTTTGAGTGAGTTTAAATGCTTGAAAATGATTTTGGGCTTGTAGGAAAGGTTTTTCCCTAATGGGTGCAAAAGGGCCAAGAGAAAAATTGTGTATTTGAAACCTTAGAAATTGATTTCTAGAGCACTTTGGGTAAATTCGATTATGGAACTTCTACCTTGTTTTAGGGTTTTGAAAAGTTGGGAAATAAAGAAATTACAACTTGACCATTGAATGAATTGTGTTTGTTCTTGACACTTAGGTTTTGTGGAGTTCAAAAGTTGAAAAATTGATTTGGAAACTTGTAGAAAAAGTTGAGTTTTTGGGCAAAGGCTAAATGAACATGAAAGAGCAATTCAAGAATGTTTTAAGCCTAATTCGTGTATGATCAAGTATCTCTCATGTGTGTTACGATTCTGGACTCAAATGGACTATATATATGCATAAGGGATCATTCATGAACCAACACAACCCTTCCCAAACGATTTGTGACACAATGGTTCATGAAAAGATGCAACTTGTCGAGCATGTAATCGATTACAGTACTTAGGTAATCGATTACGCTCTGTGACCGTTGCTGTTTGAATTTCAAATTCAAACGTGTAATCGATTACAAGCAAGCTGTAATCGATTACTTGCCTATGTGTAATCGATTACCTTAAGGGTGTAATCGGTTACACTCAAGTCCAATTTCCAGAAAAAGAAATCTTTAAGAACGGCTTGAGTTTTTCTACCTCTTTTAATTTATGAAAAGGTTAAACTCAATTAGCTTTAATGTTTTAAAGAGCCTTTATACTAGAGAAGCCTTTAGAAACATAACTCACCTAACTAGGTAAGACTTAGGCTAAAGTTAAGCCATGTTGCATGGTTTCCTCTAAGTCTTCTTTTCTTCTTTTTGTCGATGAGTTTTGTTAGAGTCAAATAATTAAATGAATTATTATGTTTTGATAATTAACAATTTCTTTAAGGTTTAATATTGTCAAAGATAAAATTCCTAACATAGTGAAAATTCTCATGCACAGGAATAACTATCTCTAAAGGGACTGAATGGATCTCAAAGCATCATCAAGAGAACTAGTCCACCAGAAGAGTTCGTCCGGTCACTCTGAAGGAAATACTGTCAAAGATATACAAAGGAAAGCATTCATGTATAAGACAGTCCGGTGATTCAAGAGAGATAAAGCAGTAACTTCAAATAGCCAACTTCCTCTCTCAAGGACACTCCATCAAACTCTTCACGCTCAATTCAAAGTCTACTTCAAGAAGCTGAAACAGTGCGCTACCTAAATCTACAGTTATCAAGAGAAAGACTGCTTCATCTAAAGCTGGAAGAATATGACAACTTATGAAGTAACATCTTCGGCATCGAAGCCTCTCTAGCATCATACAAAGAAGTTGTGGATCAACTTTCTCAGATGGAGAACTTCAAAAGAAGCAACAAAAGAAAATAAGAGATTCAGTCTTCTAAGCCAAGAAGATTCTAATCCTCAAAGAAGAACTGAATGAAGAAAGTTCGTCTGTCGATGCAAATTCATTCACAGCGGAATCTTAAGCATTATATGGAGACTATGTCTGCCAAACTCTACAGAAGAATCCGTCCGCTCAAGCATCAGATTGTGTCAAAGGTACAAGATCGAGAAATATGTTTTACGAGGGTATTAGATCAACAGAAGCATTAAAGAAATTATTCCCCTCATTTTGAATAATTGCTTCTTGGATCAAAGACATCTACCTCATCTGCACATTTATTAAAGTACTGGCAATTACAGAAAGAAGGAAGGGACACAATTAATTCAATACTCCTTGGTCCCACTACTTTTCTGCTTTTCCTCAAATCAAGCTGACATCGCTGAATCAACGGCAAGAATCTCTGAGCACCGTACACGTTCAACGGTCGAAATTCAAGCATCTGATCAAAGCACGTGATAAGAATTAGCTGGCATGCACTGGGGTATAATGGTCAAAACACATACCACAGCTGGATCTTCACGCATTAAATATAGAGGAACTAGCTCAAAGCTAATCGCTCAGCATGGAGCCAGACGACGTCAACCCAGGCGAATGAATGATTCTCAGATCGTGTTTTACACCTGCTGAAAAATGCAGAACTAGCCGTTATGTGCAGCTTAGAGAGGAAGAAGCACTACGGGCAGGTTTTCACTCCTTTTGTGGAGAAAGAACAAGGATCTTCAACTGAAGATATATAGAGAGAATCCTGCTTCCGTAGCAACTTGGCGACTAGAATTCAATGTTACATATCTCAACCTAGTTCGTCCAAAGGACCAAGACATTCTTGGTTCCAACTCAGGAAACTTCAAGTCATATCACAACTTGAGTTGAGTTGCTTATGTGTGTGGAAAATTTATAGAGTATAACTCTAATCCTATCCCACACACATAACTTAAAACAGAGACCAACTTGCTTATGACCTCTCTGTTTTCTACGCTTCATTTCTTCTACCCACTCTTATCAGAAGAGAATTATTGTAGAAAAGAAAAACCCTGAAAAAGGTGTCAGGAGAAGTCCTGTATAATACTTGTAAGGAGAAGTCCTGACAATACTTGTAAGGAGAAGTCCTTCGAATACTTGATAGGAGAAGTCCTTAGAATACTTGTTGGGAGAAGTCCCTGATAATACTTGTACTATTTGTTTAAATAGTGAAAATCTTGGTGAAGCCAAGGACTGGACGTAGCCCTGTCGATTATGGGGGTGAACCAGGATAAAAATCATGTGTGCTTTATTCTTTATGTTATATTGCTTTCCCGCTGTATACTCACTTAAGCTTGCATAACAAACAAATCACTTTGAAAACAAATAATCAACCTTTAAAGTCTATTGAATTTTTTTTAAAAGTGATTACATAATTCAAACCCCCCCCCCTTTCTTGTGTGTTTCTTGCACCTTCAATTGGTATCAGAGCCTAACCACTCTGAAAAACACTAACATCTTCACATATGCAGAGTATAAAGATCTATGGCCATAGATGTTATCCTCGAACAAAAAGCAACCATGATCCAAACTCTAGTGCTGGAAGACCATCTCAAAGAAACCAAATCAAGAAAGGAGTGGACCAGATTAAAGAAAGATAATGAGGAATCCTGACTCTCCATTTCAACCCAGCTTTAGCGGATCCTCCAGCAAATTCATTGAAAACAGTTGATGCATTATGTAACCATGTGAAATACAAATGAGGTAACTATGAACTCATGATTATCAAGCTGTACCCATTTCCTTTTCTGCTCTAAGTTAAGTAAAACTAGTAATATATTAAAAAAGAAAAAACTGAATATATGTCCTCTAAAGTTTAATCAATCTCTGGCTAAGATAAACTATAAGTCAAGTAACTCATATATTATTTCAAATTTTCATCCATGTGAAAGGAACAAAATTTCTCTTGCCACATCAAACCTGTATGATATTTTCTAATAGCATCATGAATAGCTAATATTTTGAAATGCATACACATTAATACATATACTTAAGCCTTGAAAATTTATCCTACTTTGAGTATGGCACTCAAACACTGATGCTTACACTCTTGTGAGTAAAGGACTAACCCTCTGGACGCAAGTAAAACCCGGGTACCACAAAAGTGCACAATGACTACTGATGTAGGAACTCACAAGTGCGGAAACATATTCGCTGCAATGACGATCAACAAAAGCTGATCAAACATGGAGGTCAAGAGAAGAAAGTAAAAGAGCATGCTGGACGAGTGTCGCTCACTTTCCTCTGAGAAAGCTTATAAATAATATATATGGCAATGCATCCGATAGCATCATTCGCCTGATCAGAGTCAACTATGAAGACATGATGTGTAGCACAAAATGCATACCAAATAATGAAGCATGCTCACAGGGAGTATCTCTAATTTATGCACTTCTGTTAAACAATCGGAGCATATGGGTCTCACTGCATGTGACAAACTAAAAATATGAGAAAGCACTAATAAATTTCTGTGGAAAAAGTACTTCTTATTAATGTCTGCAGGTGAAGAAATGCACATATTGAGTATCTCAAAGGAGCACTTAAAATACTACATCTGGCACAAATGAAGTTCATCACCAAGAGACATCGAACTGAGATTGAGTTACCGTCTGGTGATCAATCAAAAGACATCTAAGTGAGAAAGTCTGGGTTCAACCGAAAGGACACGTTAAAAACATCCACGTCTGGGTCACAGGTAAACAAATGTATCGCTCCACGTACTCAAGCGTTCTCAACACGCATCAAAACCCTTAACTGCCGTAACTGCACATTTATCGATTTTTTATTTAATGCGCATGTGATACTTGCTACCTCACATCAAATGCACAAGCAATCATTTCTGTCCATAAAACGAGTAAGACTGTCTGCCTTCTAATCAACCTTAACAAAAGAACTTGAGAATAGAAGCTTCACACTCACATCTCAACTCACTTGCTCCTTAGAACCCTTGCTATTCTCTGTGTGTACCCTCTAACCTCTCTGTGCAGATTTCTCAAATGGCTCCCAAGAAGCAAATCGCTATCAAGCCCAAACTTACTCAAGCACAAGAAGCTGTTCTTGAATTGAGAAAGAAAAATGTTGACGCCAATCGCCGTGAACAAGTTATGAAGATTGGGGCTCAGAAATTCTCTGACCTAGGTGAACGGGAACTCGTATCACCAAGGTATCTTGAACTTAATCGCTTCGAATATGCCAAGGTTGCCGGACTAAGTTTCGTGTTATTTCAAGACTGGGCGCAACTCATGAAAGTTTCAGAAACTCCTGTTCTTGAGCCCTTTGTAAAGGAGTTCTATCAGTGTGTTGTGAAGAAAAACCCTCGGACCATCGTGAGCAGATGCATGAGGGCGATAACTGAAATCTCTCCTGAAGACATTGCTTTAGCATTAAAAGTGGATGTGAACGATGGAGTTCACTACTCTCCGAAGTGGGAAACATCAACCATAAACAGCAGCTGTATCTGGAAAGAAGACTCCAAGATACATGGAAACTCAGTCAATAACCTAGTGGAAGAATACAAGTTTCCACATGCCGTTCTCAGCAAGGTCGTTGTTCCTAAAGAAGGAGCTCGAGATCTTGTAAACAAGATGTCTCACTGGGCACTCTGCCAGATGAGTAATATGCAAAGGATAAACCTACCTTCTCTGATTTTTCATCACATGGTGGGAACCATTGAGAGCCCCGTGTCAAACCTTCCCTATGGTGCTCTCATTACCAAGATCATGGGGCTGAAAGGTTTGATTACTGAAGAAAAACTTCAAAATGAGTTCATTGCTCAAGACTACATCTACCCAACACCCATCAGATTTGGGGATGTCAAGAGAATGAATTTGAAGATTGACTTCTCTGGAGTTCCAAGGAAGATACTCTCCAAATGGGAGAGGAAGCAACTGGACGACAGCGAAGAAGCTAAGCAGGGAAAAGAAACTCAACCCTCCTCTCCAAAGACCAGAGCGTCAAAGGCAAAGAAGCAAACTGTCCCAACGGCACCATCACCAATTAAGAAGCGTGGCGCTCCAGAACCAGATAAGGCAACCAGGGTTTTGCCATCAGCCGTGCCAAGCACAAAGCGAAGACGTCTTGTGAAGGCCACAACCAACACCATCAACCAAAACGCAGCTTCATCAAGTGATGATGAAGACTCCCTGCCAATAGTCACGTTGGTTAGGAAAGTAAGGAAAGAACCTCTGAGGGTGGTTCCAAAGGTTGATCATCCTTCACCCTCTCTCTTGAAGTATCTCTCATATGTCCCTACGATTTTCCACGAATATGTGGAAGATATTATTGATGTGGTAGATGATGGAAACTGTGGATTTCGTTGCATTTCTCAATGGCTTGGGGTCAATGAGAATGAATGGCCTGCAATCAGGATTGAGATGATAGAAGAACTCAAGGCTAGTCACTGGGTGTATGCCGGAATGATGGAATCTGAGCAACATCTTGAACGAATAATGGATGAATTGAACTTACCTGAGGGGGAACTTGCTATGTTTCCTAAATGGTTCACTGTCCCTGACATGGGTTTGTTGGCTGCAAGCACATTCAAAATCATACTGGTAACCCTAAGTCTAAGGGAATCATGCACTTACCTACCATTAGCCGGTCCAACCTTTATTCCTCCCATCATTGCAGTTCTATGTAATATCAATGACCACCATTGGGTAAGGATAAAGCTCATAAATGATTCACTTCTTCCCTATTGCACTCCTTTGTGGAGACCAAATTGTGCGGAGAGCGCTAAGAGATGGGGGAAACATATCTCTTCAAGGATCCTAAAATATAAGGAGATCGTTGATCCAGAATATGTACGACAATCTCAACACGTTGAAAGCCAATCCGACAGTGAATTCTCTCTGGACCGCGATGAGATCCCACATGCTCAAGCTCAGACCTCTCAAACCTTGCCAGCAGCTCCTTCAAGTCCAGTTCAATCGCCAGAGTCACTTGAAGCCATGAATCGTCCACTGGACGATAAACAACTAAATCAAGACAAAGAAACTGCAGCATGCTCAGTTGATGAAGAAGCAGAAGAGTCAGTGATTCAGGAGGAACTTCGTCCGACTGCAGTAAAGAAGAGTTCTTCAAAAGAGAGTGCTAAGAAGCGGACAAAATCCAGAGCTTCAAAGAAGACACAACCAAAGGAAAAGAAGCAGAAGAGTAGAACTGAAATAATGAATCATCATATTGATGATCCGGAAATATCTCAGAATGAGATATTGACCTCTCAGCAAAGAGTCTCCGAGGAATCATCCGCACCTGGGGATGACCAGAATGATGATGTGCAAGCTTCTGCTTCCATGAAATCTTCGCTGAACACTGCAAGAGCTTTTCTTGCTCTCGTTCCAAGGCGAGCACGTCGGACGATAACTCCCTCCTCCTTGCAGGTTCCCAAAATGCTTAAAATTGAAAATGCCATCTATGCTCCACGCTTGATGATGGAACTTCTGGGATTCAACTTCTGTATTCTAGCTCGACTCTGGTCTCCTCCCACTATGAATGGCTTGCAGATTGCGTTTGCTCCAAGGTCCAGGTATGACATTTTTCACCATGAGTTGGAACTGTCTGTATTCAGACCGGTTCATTTGAGCACCATTCCTTTTGGACTGATTCATAATGATGAAAGCATTATAGTTCAACATGGATCATGGTTGCTCATTCTACTTATTGCAAAACCGCGACCTGAGCCTCTGCCATCTGCCAATGCACCTTTCAATAATCACCCATCATATGCACCAACCATTCCCTTGCCTCAAATTATCACCATACCCCAAGATATATTTACCACATCCTCCGATTCAGAGGAAAGTCTAACCCACTCATCTCCATCCTCTTCACGAGAAATCCCTACCACTGAAACATCATCAATTGCACAAGATGCTGAGGTTACCACGGCCCAACCTATCTCATTTGCCCTTCCAAAGAGTAACCTTCCTCAAGCTGAGGAAATCCCTGAATCCAAAACCACAAACATGCCCTCATCAGCTGAAAAATCCTTTGATGCCAAAGCTACTGTGATGGAACTATCCACAAGAATAGACACAGGATGCTCAAATGCTTCTAAGGAAAATAAAGAGTTGCGCAAGGATGCGTTCAATCACATTGACACTGTGTCCCAAAGACTTTCTGACAAAATGGACGCAGGATTTGAACTTCTAGAGGGATTGGTGTGGCGCTACATTGAGCAACGACAGCAGCAAAATGAGTAATCTCTACTCCTTTACCTCCTTACCTTGCACAATTTTTTTTTACTGCAAGTTATCTATATATTATCAGTGCTTGCTACTTACTGCCTCATCAATTTATATTATCATTATTTAATTATCAGTGCTTGCTATTCATCGCTTATTAAATTATCGACTATTTCTTTTTGATAATGTCAAAGGGGGAGAAGAATTAGGTTAGGAAAAAGAGACAAAATGTTAGCAACAAGAAGATGATGATAAAACACTTTTAAGACTCAATGGCATCTGCATCAGTTCAGGGGGAGCTTAGTTAGAAAAACATTTGTTAGAAAAACATTTGTTACACAAAAATTATTTAAGGAACATCATATTTAGGGGGTGCAAAGGTAGGAAAACTCAAGTAGTCAAAATCGTCCGCCTAAAAACAAAAATGCTCTTGTCTAAGTACTATTAAAAGAACGATCATGTTTTTCTACACACTGTAATATCCTGAAGAAAAACTATTATCTGAAAAATGACTAGATGCTTAATCATGCGACCAACACTTAAGAAGACAGCTTATGAGCTATGGAAAGGAAGGAAGCCTAATATCTCATACTTTCATCCATTTGGATGTCCGCGCTACATGCTAAACACAAAAGATGATCTAGGAAAGTTTGATGCCAACTCTGATAAAGGAATATTCTTGGGATATTCACCTAACTCAAAGGCGTTCCGTGTGTCTAATTCAAGAACAATGGCAATTGAAGAATCCATTCATGTCAAGATTGATGATGTAAACACAAGTGGAAATCAAAGGTCTATTGAAGATGAGTTTGACACCTTAAACATGAATGAAGAGCCATCGTCTACGAAGCTCAACCATCAAACACAAATGCTATATCAAAAGAAAGTCCCTCGTCTGACGTTGATACTCCAACCTCGTCTGAGCCAGCCACGTCTGACCACGCTTCGTCCGATTAGATCATGACATCCAGTGAAATATCTCTTCCCAAAGGCTGGAGATTCAAACCTGATCATCCACCAACACAAATCATTGGTAGCATCTCTGAAAATGTAAGAACTCGATCCTCATTTAATTATTACGTTAACTGTGTGCGATTGTCTGAAATAGAACCAAAGAACATAGGTGAAGCATTACAAGATGAAAGATGGATCTTAGCCATGCAAGACGAGCTTAACCAATTTGAAAGAAGCAAAATTTGGAACCTTGTTTCGAGGCCTGAAGGAAAATCAATCATTGGTACAAAGTGGGTTTTCAGAAATAAAATGGATGAAGATGTAAAGGTGACAAGGAATAAAGCCAGACTTGTTGCACAAGTGTACAACCAACAGGAAGGAATTGATTATACTGAAACCTTTGCCCATGTTGCTTGAATTGAAGCCATTCGAATATCGCTAGCTTTTGCATGTCAACATTCTATCAAGCTATATCAAATGGATGAGAAAAGTGTGTAAATAAATGGCTACATTGAAGAAGAAGTGTATGCCAAACAGCCCCTAGGCTTTGAAGATCCAACCATGTCTGATCATGTTTTCAAATTTAGAAAATCTCTCTATGGGCTGAAGCAAGCTCCAAGAGCTTGGTATGATCGCTTAAGCTCATTTCTTATGAGCAATGGTTTCTCAAGGGGTAACATCAACAACACCTTATTTAGACGCAAGACATCAAATGATTTTATTTTAGTACAATTATGTAAGTCCAGATAGCAACCTAAGAGGGGGGTGAATTAGGTTTTTACGATTTTCGGCTTATTAATCCTAATTCAACAATGATAACTTTTACTTAGAAAGATTCACAATAAATAAACGAGAATGCAGCGGAAATGTAAATTGTGTAAAGTAAAAGTTCAGGGATAAGAAGATCACGTAGTGATTTTATCCTGGTTCACCTTCAAACCACCGAAGGCTACGCGCAGTCCCCCATTCTGATTTAGGGATTTTTCCACTATTGATCAAGTGTTCTTACAGATGCTTACGCCAAGGACCCTAAGAAGACCTATCAAACTTTCTAAAAGCACACCACTTTCCGATTGATCAAGTGTTCTTACCGCTACTTGCGCCAAGGACCCTAAGAAGACCTATCAACCCTCAGAAAGCACACCACCTTTTAATTATACCAAACACTATGGTGGACTATGAATCAAACCGATTCAAAGGACCTTTTCCTCTACCACAAAACACTATGGTGAATCAAGAATCAAACCGATTCAAGGTGAAGAAGCTTTTACTATGGCTGAACAATCCTTCAATCTAACTGGATTGGTCTTAGTTTGTATGCTCCAGGCAATTACAATGAAGGCTCAATTATTCTGAGTTCTTAAATTTTGAACAACATAAGTGTTCTTATGAAAATGAGAGTTTTATTGCTCAGAATAACGTTTCTAATGAATATGAAAGTTGTGCCTTGAATTCAGAGCATCATTAGACTATTTAAGAGCACAAGAGGTCGTCCATGAACCATTAAAATTGTTTTGCAATGGTTAAGAATCCATCGGTTCATGAAAAGACACATCTGTTGATGTTGTAATCGATTACAACATTCTGGTAATCGATTACGCTTCTAGTCGTTGTAGTTCAAATTTCAAATTTGAACTCTGTAATCTAGTACTACCACATGGTAATCGATTACACTACTAGTCATTGTAGTAACGTGCCAATTTTTTCAAATGATTAATCGATTACTGAGCTCCTATAATCGATTACTGTAAGTCCAAATCTTGGTTTATTAAATTTTAAACCCTAATTAAGTGTTTATACGAAGTTTTAATTGTGAAAACATATTATACTCAATTATTTGATTATTTATGAGCCTTCATATGCAATGTGACCTTAATAAAGCATAGCACACTAAGTAACAAGAATTACTAAGAGCTAGAACCCTAATAGTTGATGTTGAAGATTTGAGCTGGTTCTTGAAGTCTTTGTTTTTCTTCTTTTTGTGATGTTCTTTGTCTTCATCAAAACCTCAGCCAGAGACCAAGGACGAGACCTTCTTCACAATCTCCCTCTTTTTGATGATGACAAACCACGTTCTTGAAAGTTGATTGATCATTTGACATTCTCCCCCTGTACTGTATAACTTCCCCTTTGTTTTGCAATTAATGCTCAGTATCCTGAAAATGGTCAAACATACTACAAGGCTTTCTCCCCCTTTTGACATCATCAAAAAGAAGAAAAGCCCATACAAAATATTCCAGGATAAAAGAATAAAGGGAAGAAAAATGACAAACATTTTACGCTAAAAAGAAGTGCATAATCATAGCATATTATAGGGGTTATTTTTAACAAACCAAAATATATGAAAATTCAAGCCAAAGTCTGAAAATAAATTATATTTCACTTTTGCCCTGCAGTTATAGATTACAGCATTCCAGTAATCGATTACTGAAAGTCTCTGGAAATTTTCTGGGCCAAAAGTTTCAGATTAATCAATTACTTGATGTTGGTAACCGATTACTGGAAATCTCTGGAAATTTTCCTGGGCCAAAATTTTCATGTTAACCGATTACTTAGACTTGGTTAATTGATTACTGAGTTTCTCTGGAAAAAGTTCTGGGTCAAATTTTTCCCTGTAATCGATTACGTAATCGATTACTGCATCCAGAAATTTGATTTTTCAGGTTTGTTAAGCACTGTATGATTGAATTAACTAATACAGAGTCTTGATGCAGTTGTATATACTTATAATACTTACTCTTATTCACAATACCATTTGAAAGTTATAGATTTTAGCTTTATATTTAATGTTTATCCTTACCAATACCATATGATATACTTGAGTCTTGAATGAGCATTCTTTGTATATAACCCTTCTTATCACAAGGTCTTCAAGCACACCTGCAAAATAAAATCAATGGTACTTTCGAGGTACCCAATAGTCTTTGGGTCCTTTTAGGTTAGTTCCTTTGTCAACCCATATAAATTTTTCATTGGGGACTTGAACATACCTGTAATAACATTTATTAGGAGTATGTCCTATTTTGTTGCAATAATGACAAGCATACTTCTCTCGTCTTGTGTTGTTTCTAGGTGCATAAACATTATTCTGTTTATATACTACCTTTGACTTAGAAGTACTAGCATGCACATGCTCATTTGGTTTAACAAAGATAGTTTTCTTTACTTCTATAGTTTTCTTTTGTGGGATATATCCTAATCCACTTCTATCATTAGTGTGTCTTTGTATACAAAGAATATTATCCAAGCTTAGTTTACCCTTTTTATCATTAAGAAATTCTTGTTGTAAAGCATTTACTTCCACTTCTAGAGAACTACATTTATTGCAATCTTGTGGAATGTCTATCTTAATCTTAACATTATCTAATTCATCTTGTAATATTTTACATGTTTCTTCTAAAGATGAAATTATCATGTTTTGTTTTGTGCATACCTTAGAAAGCAAATTCTAGGTCATTGTAAGAAGGTTTATTATTACTAACCTCAAAATCTTCATCATCTGAATTATGTGAAGCCATCAATGCAAAGTGTGATTCTTCCTTTTCAGAATCGGATGATGAACTTACTTCATTGTCTTCAATGTATGCTTTCTTTGATTTGGAATTCTTTTTCTCAAATTTCTTCTTTAAGCCATGCTTCTTTCTTTGAAGATTATGACATTCTTTCTTCTTGAGGATTTTGCCAAGCTTCTTCACAAGTATTTCTATATGCTCATCATCATCATTATCAGATTGAGATTCTTCTTCTTGTGAACTATCATATTCCTTTGCCTTATTCCTTAATGCAATAGATTGAATATTCTTTTCAACTGCTTCTTGTTGTTCCAACTTACTAAGTTCAATTTCATGTTCTTGCAACTTGCCAAATAGTGCAGCCAATGTCATCTTTGATAAACTTTTATTTTCTGAAATTGATGTCACTTTTGGTTGCCATTCTGTTGACAATGATCTTAAAACCTTTAAATTCAAATAACTTTAGAAAATTCTTTTCCAAGAGCAATTAAATGGTTATTCAAGTGAGTGAACCTTTTTTGCATATCTAGAATAGTCTCTCTTGGTAACATTCTAAACATTTCATATTCTTGTGGGAGTGTATTAATTTTAGACCTTTTCACTTCATCAGTTCCCTCATGCGTGACAACTAGGGTAGCCCACATTTCTTTGGCAGTTTCACAAGTAGAGACCCTAAAGAACTCATCCATGCCTAGGGTAGACGTTAGAATTTTCATAGCTTTAAAATCATATTGAACTTTCTTTTTATCACCATTAGTCCATGAATTCTCAGGTTTTGGTTGAGCACTACCACCTTCTTCAACAATAGGTACAAAAGGGCCTTCTTCAATGACTTTCAAAATTTCCACATCTATTGACTTAATAAAGATCTTCATTTTGATTTTCCATAAGTCAAAATGTTCCCCATTAAAATATGGTGGTCTATTTATCTTAAAACCTTCACTCAAAAAGGATGCCATCTATTATGGATCTAGGAATAACTTAACCAACTATTGCTCTGATGCCAATTATAAGTCCAGATAGCAACCTAAGAGGGGGGGTGAATTAGGATTTTAAGATTTTCGGCTAATTAATCCTAATTCAATAATGATAACTTTTACTTTGAAAGATTCACAATTAATAAACGAGTATGCAGCGGAAATGCAAATTGCGTAAAGTAAAAGTTCAGGGATAAGAAGATCACGCAGTGATTTTATCCTGGTTCACCTTCAAACCACCGAAGGCTACGTCTAGTCCCCCGTTCTAATTTAGGGGTTTTTCCACTATTGATCAAGTGTTCTTACAGATGCTTACGCCATGGACCCTAAGAAGACCTATCAATCTTCCCGAATGCACACCACTTTCCGATTGATCAAGAGTTCTTACCGATGCTTGCGCCAAGGACCCTAAGAAGACTTATCAACCCTCAGAAAGCACACCACCTTCTGATTACACCGAATACTACGGTGGATTTTGAATCACACTGATTCAAAGGACCTTTTCCTCTACCATCAAACACTATGGTGAATCAAGAATCAAACCGATTCAAGATGAATAAGCTTTTACTATGGTAGAAAAATCCTTCAATCTAACTGGATTGGTCTTAGTTTGTAAGCTCCAGGCAATTACAATGAAGGCTCAATTATTCTGAGTTCTTAAATGTTGAACAACATAAGTGTTCTTATGAAAATGAGAGTTTTATTGCTCAGAATAACGTTTCTAATGAATATGAAAGTTGTGCCTTGAATTCAGAGCATCATTGGACTATTTATAGGCACTAGAGATTGTCCATGAACCATTAGAATGGTTTCCCAACGTTTAAGAATGCATCGGTTCATGAAAAGACACATCTGCTAATATGGTAATCGATTACAGCATTCTGGTAATCGGTTACGCTACTAGTCGTTGTAGTTCAATTTTAAAATTTGAAATCGATTACTGCAACATGGTAATCGATTACATTACTAGGCGTTGTAGTAACATGCCAATTTTTTCAAATGAGTAATCGATTACTGACATGGGTAATCGATTACTGTTATGTGCAATCGATTACTCAGCTCCTGTAATCAATTACTATAAGTCCAAATCTTAGTTTATTAAATTTTAAACCCTAATTGAGTGTTTCTACCATCTTTTAATGGTGAAAACATATTATACTCAATTAGTTGATTATTTATGAGCCTTCATATGTAATGTGACCGTAATAAAGCATAGCACACTAAGTAACAAGACTTACTAAGAGCTAGAACCCTAATAGTTGATCTTGAAGATTTGAACTGGTTCTTGAAGTCTTTGTTTTTGTTCTTTTTGTGATGTGCTTTATCTTCATCAAAACCTCAGCCAGAGTCTAAGGACGAGACCTTCTTCACAAATTATATGTTGATGACATTATTTTTGGTGCTACTAATGAAACTCTGTGCAAAGGTTTTTCTAAGCTTATGCAGAGTGAATTTGAAATGAGCATGATGGGAGAATTGAAGTTCTTCCTAGGTCTGCGAATTCGTCAAGAACAGGGAAAGACATATATCCACCAGACGAAGTATATTAAGGACCTCTTAAAGAAATATAATATGGAGAAATCAAAGGATATGAGCACTCCCATGCATCCTAGGGTCATACTAGATAAAAGTGATGAATCTACTCCTGTAGATTCAACCAAGTATAGAGGGATGATTGGATCACTACTTTATCTTACTTCAAGATGACCAGATATCATTTTCAGTGTCTGCTTATGTGCAAGATTTCAGGTAAATCCTCAAGAATCACACACCTTAGTGATATTGCAAGAATATTTAGATATCTTGTTGGCACTACTAATCTTGGTCTAGTGTACGAGAAAGGTGATGATTTCAGATTTAGAGGATTTTGCGATCCTGACTATGCTGGAGATCATATAGAGAGAAAAAGTACAAGTGGTGGTTACAACTTCTTAAGTCAATGCCTAATCTCTTGGGCGAGCAAAAGACAAAGCACAATATCATTGTCTACTACTGAGGCTGAGTACATTGCTGCAGGTTCATGCTGCACCCAACTCTTATGGGTAAAGCATCAGTTAGAGGATTATAATATTTTTTAGCATAGTATTGCTTTACTATGTGATAACACTAGTGCTATCAATATTACTAAAAATCCCGTTCAGCACTCTAGAGCAAAACATATTGAAATAACATCATTTCATTCGTGATCATGTTGCAAAAGGTGTAGAATTGTCACATATCTTAGAGAAAGTTTAGGTATGTTTCCTGCACCATAGTATGCCTCGTCTGCACTAACCATTTTGCAAGAAGGTGTAGAATTGTCAGACAAACACATCTTTGTTCTCGCCTGCATTGGCACTGGTCCGCCTTAACACTACAGAAAACTAAACGAACATTTTTTGTCCTGGTCTGGTAAGATGATCGTCCGGCAAAACATTATAAGATTTAAACGGTCCTCATCTGAGGTACTCGTCCATGGCAATTGAGTGGTCCTCGTCCGAAACCCACAACTCACACGTTGGGATAACTGGTGAACAATTGTGTCTTTTCAGTTACTTGCTTCTCAAGCACGCATTTAATTTTTCAACTGCTTTGTCTGCACATTAATCACATCGCATTAAATGTGTGTGCGCCATTACTGTTCTCTCACATCAAATCAATTGCAATCATGTCTTTCTCGAAAATCAAGAAAAATCTGTATGTATTCCATGCAAGTTAAACAAAAGATTTTTTAGAAAATGTTTTCCCTCCACTCTTACCATTTGCACTCACTCTAAATCTTTGCTTTCGTCTGCCCCTGTTATTTTGCTCTCTAACCTTCGTTGCAGAAACAGTATCAATGGCACCCAAAAAGCAAGCTCCAACTCAAACTCCACTTACCGAGGCTCAACAAGCAGTGATCAACCAAAGGAAGAAATGTATAAAAGCAAACCGAAAAGAACAAGTTGAAATAATCAGAAAGACCAAGATAGCAAACCTGGGTGAAAAACCTCTTACGTCCCCGAGATATCTTGACCTCAATGTTTTCCAGCATGTAAAGGTGACTGGGATCAACATGGTGCTTTCTCAGGATGGGCCACCCTATTCAAAATTTCTGAAACCCCTGCTCTCATTCCAGTGGTTAAAGAATTCTATGACTGTGTTGTCAAGACGGGTTCTGGCATTTAAACTCGTTCAATGAGGAAGATTGTGAACGTATACTCCACTGACATTGGGTTAGTCCTAGACCTGAGTGCTTGAGAAGGCATGAGGTACTCACCCAAGTGGGAAAGCTCTGTAGATGATGCTAACTGCATTTGGAAAGTAGACCCAAAAACATTGCGTCTTCCCACATGCCATTATCAGTAAGATAGTGGTTCCAAAGGAAGGTTCACGTGACCTTGTGAACAAGATTGCTCATTGGACCCACTACCAGATGATGAAAGGCCTCAGAGTTAACACCACTCACCTTATTTTCCAACATATCATCCACACAATTGAATACTCCAACAATAACAACTTACCTTATGGCTCTCTTATCATTGCCTTGGCTGGTAAGTTGAAATGGATAAACAAAGAAAAGGAAGAAATAAAGTTCATCAAACACGACTACTTCTACTCAGCTCCAATCAGATTTGGAGATGTTAGACAAACGAGGCTAAAGATTGACATATCTGAAGTTCCTGAAAATATATTAAACAAATGGACCAAGAAATAGGGTGCAAAAGAAGCGGCCTCTTCTCCCTCAAAGGCAACCCAAGCGTTTCCGGTAGTCAGAAAATCAAGGGAAAAAAGGCCCTCGTCTGAAAAGGTGCCTCCGTCTGAAGATAACAATGAAGTGCCCTCGTCTGCACACAAACCAAAAAGACGTCGTTTGATGAAATTTAGTCAGATGACTACTCTGTCTGCAGGAGTTGAACAGACAAAGCCTTTGTCAGTTGATGCTGAAGATGCTATGCCAATTTCAGAAATTCCTGCCAAGTTCCCAGAAAGCTAAATTGGCAACAATTCCTGAAGAATCCGAACCAGAAGCAGTAAAGACTCTAGTTGCTAAACTTGAAAAAGTATCTCATCCAACTGATCTTCTTTCAGCCTCTCATGCCTATTATCTTAAATTTCTGCCATCTATTTTTCACAACTACATTGCAGATATTATGGACGTCCAGGATGATGGCAACTGCGGGTATAGGTGCATCGTTGAATGGCTAGGTCACAATGAAGAGTACTGGCTTGGCATCAGGAGAAGACTCATCATTGAGCTCATTGATAGCAGACTTCTTTATTCGCAAATCCTCAGTTCTGATGAGGAGGTGGAGTTTGTTTTGATGGCATTAAAGCAGGCCCATGGGGAAATAGCATTCGAACCGAAGTGGTTCTCAGTGCCCGACATGGCCTTTTGGCTGCAACAACGTTCAACATAGTTCTGGTGACCCTGGCACCAAAGGAATGTTGCACTTACTTGCCACTACTTGGACCAACATCTGATCTGCCAACCATTGCAGTGCTTGGCAAAATCAACAATCACCATTGGGTAAGAGTCAAGCTTCATGACAATTCTCCACTACCATTCATAACCCCACAATGGAAGCACCATTGTTCTCCTACTACAAAAGGATGGGGAATTCTACTTATTCCCAGGGTGAAACTTTTCAAACAGATCATCCAAGAAGACAACAACAAATTTATTGATACATTATTTGAAGTTCCCAAGGTCATTCATCACATTCAAGTTGATGACGAGTCTGAGGATGATCAGGCAATTATTTCCCAACCAAAGCATAAAAATATTTTTGAAGAAATTGCTCGTCCGGCTGCGGATGAAAAATCATGTCCGGTGAAAGCAGAAGAGCCTCGTCCGGTGGCTGCAAGTTGTCCTAGTCCGGCTATAGGTGCAAGTCTAGTGAAGGGTCAGGGAGCACGTCTGGCTCAAAGCAATACATACTTCCACACTGAAGACTACGTCTCATATAGTGATGATCCAGAACCACCCTCATTTGAGGAACTTGCTGCTGGGGTTTCACAGGCCTTTGCTTCCACTCCACCCCAAGAAGAGATTTCTGCTTCACCAATTCCTCAATCATCTCCTCAACTGGAGGCTGCTTCACCTGCTCCTCAGCCATCCCCTCAACCCAAAGCTTCATCACCAAAGTATCTAGAACTTGCATAGGCTTTAATATTCTTCATACCAAAAATACCAAGAAAACCTCATTTGATGATGATTCCACAACTCTGGAAGAAGCAGAAGCTGATGCCATTGGAGAATAACCTCCTTTTTTCGGGTTTGTCTGTTGAATTTCTTGGTTTTAATTTCTGTTATCATGCAAGGCTATGGGCACCTATAGCTTGTGTTGATCTCAAATTAACCATCCTCATTCGCAAACAAGATGATGTGTTTCACTTTGAATGGAAGCTGATTCCTTCTCCGATTATCCATGTGGCAACTATTCCGTTTTTCTTTATTCATGGAGCTAATCCTCTTGTGATGAATCTAAATCACTGGATGCTTATCTTGATTCCTTGCGGACTTCTGCTCAATCCACTACCATTTCCTGGATTTTTTCTGCCTCCCTCACCACCAACACCTGCAATTCCTACTGTTTCTCTGAAATTTCCCTTCACTATTAGCTCAGAGGTGTTGGGATCCTGCTCGGAAACTCAGGCACCAAATGAAGACCAATAGGCTACTATCTCCACTGAACCTATTTCTGTTGCCCCACCTAAGGCAGACGAAGTCATTGAAGATAGGGCTATTGATACCTTCCAAGCAGAGATTCCAGATGTCAGAGATGAAGTCAATGCTTTGGACAGGAAAATAGAGGAGCTGAATTCGCTTAACGAGCAACGGTGTGAATCCATCAAGCAGGAATTGATTGCACGCTTTGATGCAAAATTTGACACCATGCATACTATGACGACCCAGTTCATCCAACAACTGAAGAACAACTTCAACTCTTAACCCTTTACTTTTTATGACTGCGTTTATTTTATTGATGAACAATTTTGCTTTTGGATTATTTGGTTTTTATATACACTTGAAGCACTTCAGTTTATGTTTGCTTGCATACTCATATTTTCTGCTCTGATACCCTGCTACATGTTTTTTCTAATGCCAAAGGGGGAGAAGTACTATAGAAAAAGGCATAAAATTAAATTAGAAAAGTAGATATCATAGTAAGGGGGAGCAATGAAAGAAACCTAAGTATAGGTTTAAAATATTATTTTCCTAAGGGGGAGCTAAAAATAATTTTAAGCAAGAATATGTTCTCGTCTACTAGTTAGCTATACGTCTTTATAAAACATGTATTAAAATCAATCTATATCTCTGATACCATGTTTGTTTTCTTAAGTTGCAACATATGCTTTCAAAAAGATACGTTCATGCTAAGAAAACATAAAAAGATAAACGTTGAATATCTTTGTTTTTAAAGAAAAAGCTATGAAAAGAGAAAACGTAGCTATTCATTCTGATACCATCATTTTTTGAAACGAACCAATTAAACCTTTTTCTCAAATGAAAATTGTCATTATAAAAAGGGGGAGATTGTTAGGTTCAAAAAGATTCCATAGTTTTAATATATTTTGATAAATAACAATTTCACCTAAGGTTTAATACTGATAGATAAAGATTTCCTAATACTTTGAGTATTTCACATTTCTGGAATATCTATCTACATGGAAAACATCTGTGTATCCTTTGAAAGTATTTTCAAAAGCAGGATGTTGAGGAAAAGCAAAGAACGAGAGTACATTTGGCTACACTTTAAAAGAATACATCTGCCTTTGGAGTACGTCTAGCAACTCGTTGAAGAGTACGTCCGCCTGTAGAGTTCGTCCGCTAGAAGTATATGTTCGCAAGTAGAGTACGTCTAGGAAATACTCGAAGAGTACATTCGCTAAAGTGCTGAAGAGTACATACTCTAAAGTACAAAAGAGTTCGTCCGTCAAAGATGCTTTAAGCAATAAAAACTGTCTTCGTCGAAGCAATTAATGAAGCACTGTTTGCAGCAGATTCAAAATAGTGACATAATAAATATTTTATTCCTCGTACCTACAAACAATCTGACACTCCTCAAATCAAGCACAACTTTTCAGAGTCAACGGCATGATTTCTTGAACATAGTATGCTCTCAACAGTCAGAATCAAATCCTTTGTTCAGAAAGAAGAAATTCTCTTTGCTGGCTTCCACAAGCATTTAATGCTCAGACGAGAACTCAACGCAAAAGAAATGAAGAACCAGATGAAGTCAACAAAAGCATTTATTGCTGCAATTAATGCATGGCAGATGATGAGTGGATATTATATGATGTTTTTAGGTTGTTTTTAGTCTTTTTATTTTATTATTTTTGAGTCACATATAGGATTTTTATTATTTTTATTTTTATGTAGATTTTATGTTTATTTTGCATTTTGCATATAGATTAGATTTTTTTTTTCTAACTTTATTTTATATTTTTAGGAATTTTTATAGCTATTTTATATTTTTAGGAAAAGCTGGTATAGTTATCATTTTTGTCTAGGGACCGATTTGTAAAGTTTCAGGAAATCAGGTGCCAAAGTGTAAAAGTTCAAGAGTGGAGGATTAAAAGTGAAGATTGAAAGAATTAAAGGGCCAGAATTGAAGTGCTAGCAAAGAGAGGGCTAAAAGAGAAAAAGAAGAATATGAAGCAACTCTCTCTAATTTAGCACATGGAAAATAAGCTTGAAGAATTGATGGTAGTGGGAAGGAAGTTTCAGAAGTGATTAAGGGCTGAGTGGTGGCCATTGAAAACCCATTACCATGAAGAAGGGAAAACCTTGAAGATGAACCAACAGGCGAGCCAACGCTCAAGCGTTGGGAAGCCAGCGCTCAAGCACTGGGCCTCGATCTGGAAGTGGAATTTTTACTATAAATAGGGGCCTTTTCTTCACTTGTAAGACACACCTTTTTTAGAATACAACAAGTATTCTTCTTTCTTCCTTAAGATCATTGTTCCTAGGAATTGTGGGAAGCCATACTTGAGCTCCTATCCAGGGTAATTCAATGACTCTTTTAGCCATGCTTGGCTACCTTCTTCTTTAAGCTTTTGGGTTGTTTTAGTTTATAATTTATGTACTAGTCTTTTTCTACATTTCTGAATAATACTTCCTTTCATGTTTCATTCCCTTGTTCTTCATTCATCTTTGTGCACAAAAGATATCTTGCTTATTGCTTATTACATAAGGCCATTTGGTAAGTTGTAAGGGAAATATGAAATAAAAAAGGCTATAAGTATATATCACTAAGGAATTAGGATAGACGTAGCTTTATGTTGGCCTGAACATCTTCTTCATCTTCTTCTTTAGTTAACTAGGTGACAAGGAATTGGATTTAATAATTAAAAAGAAAGTTCTACAATGCTTAAGGAATTAACTTGTAGTTACACTTGGCTATAGCATCATGAAATTGGATTTAAAGTTCAGAAATTAAGTAGGATCTTACTAGCATATTTTATAGACTATGTAAACCAACCCAAGAGCTTAATTCTCATCATCTCAATTTCTTATCTTTTTATGCTATTGTTTCTTGCTAGTGCTAAAACCAACATCAAATATTCATCTTTTAATTTTTCTGCACAAGTACTAAATATTATAATAATAAGAACACCTATCCCTTGGGTTCGATTTTTTTATACTACGCGATAGTCAATCGTGCACTTGCGATTTGGGTATCAGCCGAATGCATTAAATGCTGTTACAGAGCTGTAGAAGTATCCGTTACACACTCAGAAGCAGAAATTCAAACGAAGACACTTCAATCTTCATTAAAGTTCATCAAGGGGCTCCCTACTGAAGATATAAATATAGGACTTAGACACTTGATTCAATTGGCGACTTCCAACGATAAAAATTTATAAGCATTCTAAGTCATCCTCTTGCAATCATCTCTATGTCAAAACTCAGAATCTGAAAGTTATTCTTTCCTGAGTTAAGTCGTTTTCCTTAGTGTTGAAACCTCATAGACTGAAAACTCTCATCTTTCTCACACAACTAAACAGAGAAGCAACCTTCATATCTTCTTTGTATATTGTTCTTAAAATTTCGACCAAACTCTTGTTGAAGAGATCCCTGTAGAAACAGAAACCCTCTTTGTATAAGAACTGGGAGTAGTCCTATTAAATACTTGAAAGGAGAAGTCCTGTAGAAAACTTGTAAAGGAGTGGCCCTTCAATTATTGGGAAAAGTCCTAGCAATACCTGTACTATTTGGAGTAAATAGTGAAAATCTTGTTGAAGCCAAGGACTGGACGTAGCCCTGTCAATTAAGGGGTGAACCAAGATAAATATTCCGTGTGCTTTACTTTTTAGCTTTAATTAATTTCCGCTGCACTTAGCTCTGGAAAAGTATTTTGAAACCTATACTTGTGTTTAACATAAAGGTTTTAAAAATCACACACACAATTCAAACTCCCCCCCCCCTTTTATTGTGTGTTTTATCAATATCATATTCAAGTGTGATCATAGAAACTTGCATCAAAGCACGTGATAATTGATACTTAGCATATTCAACAAATATAGACAAATGATAAAACAAGTATCAGAGAAATTGTTGAATGAGCATCATGGTATAGCAAGTATGAACGATGAATACATATATCAAAATGAATAGTTCAATATGTGAAGAAGGTCTTGCTCCTGACCCTGGCTGAGGTTTTGATGACGACAAACTCATCGACAAAAAGAAGAAAAGAAGACTTAGAGGAAACAGCGCTACAAAGTCTATCAAATACCTAGAAGTCCTAGTTTAGGTGAGTTATGCTTCTAAAGGTCTATTAAAGCATAAAGGCTCATTAAAACACCTAAACTAATCAAGCTAAGTGTTTTCATAACTTAAAAGAAGTAGAAAACCTTAAGCCGATATCAAAAGATCAAGTTTCTGGAAGTTGGACTTTAGTGTAATCGATTTCAGCCTTCTAGTAATCGATTACACCTAGGCAAGTAATCGATTACTCTTTGCTTGTAATCGATTACATGTTTGAATTTGAAATTCAAACTGAAACGGCTATTAGTGTAATCGATTACACTAAGTGATGTAATCGATTACCAGAACGAAAAGTTGCATCTTTTCATGAACCATTGTGTCCCAAACCTTTTGGAAAGGGTTGTGATGGTTCAAGGACGTTTCCCTTGCCTATATAAAGTCCATTTGAGTCCAGAACAAAAGAGACAACACACAACACATGAGAATACAACATTAGGCCAAAGCTTTGTCAAAATTAGTTCATCTTTTAGAACTTAAACCTTCAAGAGCCTAAATTCTGAGTTCATGATCTTCATGTTTATAAGAACACTTTAGTTGTTCATATCTTGAGGAACTCAGAATCATATTATGCTTAGAAGCCTTAAAGCATAAATTCTCATGATCAATCCACTTGTATGTTAAAGGATTGATACAGCCAATTGTAAACTCTTCTTCATCTCTTTCTGTAAGATTGAGTATTCACCGTGGTATTCGGTGAAGGGTTGTTGGTACTTAAAGTGGTATACTTTCAGGGTGTTGTTTGAAGATGGTTTAGCCTTCAAGGTCTGAGGGTGGTTTGCCTTCAGGAACTGAAAGTGGTTTGCTTTCAGGGGCTGTGGAAAGTGGTTTGCTTTCACAGGAAATTGGTAGAAATTCTTAGGGTCCTTGGGTTAAGAACTTGTAAGAGATTTTTATCAATAGTGGAAAAATCCTCAAGGGGTTTTCTTGAGGGACTGGACGTAGCCTTCGGTGGATAGAAGGTGAACCAGGATAAAACTCTGTGTGTGAATTCTTCTATCCTTCATCTTTACTTTCAAGCAACGCTTAATTCCGCTGCAATCACAACTATCGTGTCGTGATCATCATTATCTTGAAAGTAACATTTTCAATAAGGCGAAAATCGGGGCAACTCTGATTCACCCCCCCCCCTCTCAGGTTGCTATCTGTACTAGCAATTGGTATCAGAGCGGAAGTTTAGGTAAGTTATTCCTATGATCCGGGAAAAGATGGCATCCTCTTCCAATCATGGAACCAATGAAGGATTCAATATAAACAGGCCACCATTCTTCAATGGAGAACACTATGACTTCTGGAAAATCAAGATGAAAATATTCATAAAGTCATTAGACGCAGGAATTTGGAAAGCCATTGAAGAAGGTCACTTTGTGCCTGAAACAAAAGTAGAAGGAAGTTCACAACCAAAACCAGAAAGTACTTGGAGCGAAGAAGAAAAGAAGAAGGTTCAATATGATCTCAAAGGAATGAACATTCTTACATCTGCTCTTGGCATGGATGAGTTTTTCAGAGTATCAACGTGCACTTCATCGAAAGAAATATGGGATACGTTGATGGTGACTCACGAAGGAACAGATGAAGTCAAGAGATCAAAGATCAATACTCTATCTCAAGAATATGAAATGTTCAGAATGCTTCCAGGAGAAAAGGTATTAGATATGCAAAAACGATTCACTCATTTGATTAATCATTTGATTGCTCTTGGTAAACAATTTTCAAACAGTGACTTGAACATGAAAGTTCTAAGATCACTTACAAGAGTATGGCAACCAAAAGTTACAGCCATCTCAGAGAAGAAGAGTTTATCAAAAATGACTCTTGCAACTCTTTTTGGAAAACTTCAAGAACACGAGTTGGAATTGAATCGTTTAGAAGAGCATGAACAACATGAGAAGAAGTATCGATCCATTTCCCTAAAGGCAAAAGAAAGCATCAAAAAAGATTATGATGCAGATTCTGAAGAAGAAGACAATGGGAATTTGAATCTTCTAGTAAAGAACTTTGGAAAGTTTCTTAAAAGAAAAGGTGTGAAGTTTAACAACAACAAATCTTTCCAATGGAACAATGAGTCTTCTTCCTCTCAAAAGATCACATGCTTCGAATGTGGCAAGCCTGGACACTTCAAGTCAGAATGTCCAAATCTTCAAAAGAAGAAACATGGTCTAAGAGAAAAATTCGAAAAGAAGGATCAACCCACACGAAAAGCATATTTGGCTTGGGATGATAATGAAGTAAGTTCATCATCAGACTCTGACAAAGAAGAAGCACAAGTTGCTTTGATGGCCTCACATGATTCAGATGTTGAAGATTCCTAGGTTAGTGATAATTCTATGTCTTTTCATGATTTAAAGTTTACTATGGAAAATATGTTTAAATTATGTCAAGAATTTTCTAAGATTAGCACTAGACAAAATAATTTGATTTCATCCTTAGAAAGTAAGTGTAGAACTTTACAAGAAGAACTAGATGTAGTAAAATCTAAGTTAGATATTACACATAAATGCACTAAGTGTAGTTCTTTAGAAGAAAAGATAGATAATCTTCAACAAAGAGTTCATAACTTCAATAAAGGAAAACAGAAGTTAGATGATATTCTAAGTGTGCAAAGACATTCAAACAATAAGTCAGGTCTAGGATATACTTCTCACCCAAAGACAAAAGAAGTCAAGAAAACTGTGTTTGTAAAACGAAACAAAGTAGAAGGATCTTCTAAAAACACTAAGACTAATTCTTTTAGGAGTATGAACAATAGGAAGAGTAATCCTCATAGACCTCCTAAGAAGATTCATCCCTCTTCTAGACAAACATCTAGTTACAATTATTATTCTTGTACTTATTGTAACAAAATAGGACATACCCCTAGTAGATGTTACTACAAAAATGTAGGAGTACCAAATAGGGAATACATATGGGTTAGAAAGGATGTTAACTTAGAAGGACCCAAAACTTGTTGGGTTCCTAATACCCATGTCTGAACTTTGTCATGTAGGTGTGTATGAAAGCAGCAAAGGATTTATGGTATCTTGATAGTGGCTGCTCATCACACATGACAGGAGACAAAACCAAGTTTTCTTTTCTTATACCTAGGGAAAAAGGTTTTGTCACATATGGTAACAATCAAAAGGGAAAGATACTCGGTATTGGAAGAATAGGCACACCCCCTCAAACAGTCATCGATAAAGTTCTTTACGTTGACGGTTTGATGCATAATCTTCTGAGTATTAGTTAACTATGTGACAAAGGTTTGAAAGTTGGTTTCATTGATGATATATGTGTAGTAAAAGATGTAAAAACTAAAGAAGTTAAGTTTTCTGGTTATAAAGTCAACAAAGTCTTCATGATCTCCTTGGAAGAAATTCCACAAAATGTAAGATGCCTTTTGGCCAAGAACAATAGTGATTCATGGCTATGGCATAGAAGACTTGCTCATATACACATAGATCATTTAAACAAACTAGTCAAGCATGATCTAGTTGTTGGGCTTCCAAAGATAAGATTCGAAAAAGAAGAGCTTTGTGATGCATGTCAAAAAGGGAAGCAAACCAGAACGTCTTTCAAACCAAAGAACATAGTTTCGACTTCAAGGCCCCTTCAATTGCTACATATGGATTTGTTCGGACCTTCAAGAACAAAAAGCCTCGGAGGTAATTTCTATGCACTTGTTATTGTTGATGATTTCTCTAGATTTACATGGACATTATTTTTGCCTCATAAGAATGAAGCCTTCAATGCATTTAAGAGATATGCAAGGCTAGTTCAAAATGAGAAGTCTTTAAAGATCTCTTCTATTAGAAGTGATCATGGTGGAGAATTTCAAAATCAACAATTTCAAGAACTATGTGATGAAAATGGAATATCACATAATTTCTCTACTCCGAGAACACCACAACAAAATGGTGTTGTAGAAAGGAAGAACAGAATACTTGAAGAATTAGCAAGAACCATGCTAAGTGAATCAAGCCTTCCTAAATATTTTTGGGCTGATGCTGTAAGTACTGCTTGCTATGTTTCCAACAGAGTTCTTATTAGACCTATTCTGAAGAAAACCCCCTATGAACTCTACAAAGGAATGAAACCAAATATCTCTCATCTACATGCTTTTGGATCCAAATGCTTTGTCTTGAATAATGGAAAGGAAAATCTTGGTAAGTTTGATGAAAAATCTGACGAAGGTATATTCCTTGGATATTCTCTAACAAGCAAAGCATATAGAGTCTTTAACAAGAAAACTCTATCTGTGGAAGAATCCATACATGTCTCTTTTGATGAATCTAAATCTTCAATAGAAGATATAGTCAATCTACCAGATAATGAAGAAGAAGTTATCATTATCAATGAAGATTCTCAAATGGAAAGAGATCAAAATCTAATACAAGGAAAGCACATTGAAGATGACAATTATCAACTTCCAAAGGAATGGAGAATCCATAGGGATCATCCAGTTGATAATATCATTGGTGATATTTCTAGAGGCGTTTCAACAAGGCTACGCTTAAATGATTCAGTTTTGAATATGGCCTTTGTCTCTCAAATAGAACCATCAAAAGTAAATGATGCTCTGGAGGATGAGTATTGGATTGTAGCAATGCAGGAAGAATTAAACCAATTTGAAAGGAATCAAGTTTGGGAACTTGTTCCTAAGCCTAGAGATAAGCATGTTATTGGAACAAAGTGGGTATTTAGAAATAAGTTAGATGAAAATGGTATCATAGTTAGGAACAAAGCAAGGTTAGTTGCACAAGGTTATAATCAAGAAGAAGGCATAGATTTTGATGAAACCTATGCACCAGTAGCAAGGTTGGAAGCCATAAGACTTCTGTTGGCGTATGCTTGCTCTCTAAATTTCCCATTATATCAAATGGATGTCAAAAGTGCTTTCCTGAACGGAAACATTCAAGAAGAAGTCTATGTGAAGCAACCTCTAGGATTTGAAGATCCCAAGTTTCCTTCACATGTCTTCAGATTAAAGAAGGCACTTTATGGTCTTAAGCAAGCCCCTCGTGCATGGTATGATAGATTAAGCACATTCCTTTGTGAGAAAGGATTCCAAAAGGGTAAGGCTGACACAACCTTATTTATCAAAAGAACAAAAGGTAATACTTTATTAGTTCAAATATATGTTGATGATATTATCTTTGGTGCAACTAACGAGTCTCTTTGTAAGGATTTCTCTAACATGATGCAAGAAGAATTTGAGATGTCCATGATGGGACAATTAAATTTCTTCCACGGATTGCAAATTAAGCAATCACAAGATGGAATATTCATCAATCAATCAAAGTTTTGCAAGGAATTATTAAAGAAATATGATTTGGATGATTGCAAAGCCATAGCCACACCAATGGGGTCTAACACATATCTAGATCAAGATGAATCCGGTGTTCAAGTAGACATTACCAAATATAGAGGTATGATCGGATCTCTTCTATGCTTAACTGCAAGTAGACCTGATATTATGTTTAGTGTGTGTCTATGTGCTAGATATCAAGCATCTCCTAGGGAATCACATTTGAGTTCCGTCAAACGGATTTTCAAATACTTGAAAGGAACTACAAATGTTGGTTTGTGGTATTCCAAAGGGAGTGTTTGTGATTTGATTGGATATTCTGATTCTGATTATGCTGGCTGTAAAACTGAAAGAAAGAGTACAAGTGGTACTTGTCACTTGTTAGGAAATGCCCTTGTATCTTGGTCTTGCAAGAAACAAGCATGTGTTGCTCTAAGTACTGTTGAAGCAGAATACATTGTTGCAGGAAGTTGTTGTGCACAAACTCTATGGCTCAAACAACAACTCAAAGATTATGGCTTAGAGCTGGGCTGCATTCCAATCAAATGTGACAACACAAGTGCCACTAATCTCACTAAAAATCCTATCATGCATTCTCGAACTAAGTATATTGATATAAGACATCATTTTCTTCGAGATCATGTTATGAGAAAAGACATTGAGATTTCATTTGTGGATACTCATAATCAGTTAGCGGATATTTTTACTAAACCTCTTCCTAAAGATTCATTCTTTAAGATAAGAAGAGAATTAGGCATATTAGATGAGCATGACATTTAAAGTAACGTGATATTTGCATAATCTTTGTGATGATATATGATTAAATGCATTTAGATTGATTATGTGCTTAAATATTCATTTAAGAATGTGTTACATAGGATTCCAGAGGTTAGAACATATAAACATGTCCTAGTAATCGATTACCATAGGTCCTGTAATCGATTATTCCTGATCTCAGTCCTCGTGCCTGTTAGAAACATCTATATAATCGATTACTGTAACTGCTGTAATCGATTACATACACAAAATTTGAAATTTTTCAAATTTTAAACTGTTGTAATCGATTACTCTAACTTTCATTATCGATTACACACACGATTTTCTCTATAAAATCAGCATATGTCTCTTGCCTTTTTGCCTACCTATCCACATACACAACCTATCTTCTTCCTCGAGTCTTGTATTAGCCATGGGGTCTCTTCCTCGTCCCTCAAATGTCTCATCTCCGATTAATACTCCTCGAAGGGATTCCTCAAATGATCCCTTTTTGCATCCTCGATCCCGCATAGATGTCCAAACAAATGCTGCATCGGCTGGATTATCTCCATTCTATGTTATTCCTTCCAATTTCTCACAGGAAACCAAGGTCATCCTTGAACGAATGGACATCCTGTCACTTCGTCTTTCTCAAAAGTTGGGACAACTGGAAGATACCATTCGATCTCGATTTCTGCTTGTGGAAAATCGCATAGAGGCAGTGCACTCTTTCATGCGTCAGGAAATTGAGAGTCTCCAGGATCTTGACCCTTCTGAGAATTCTGAGGATTCTAGTCAAACATAAGTTCTGATGAACTTTGTCTCAATATAGTTATATAACTACTAATAGGATTTCCCCATTTCTACTAACAGGCTTTCTCCTTGGTTGTACCATCAACTCTACTTCTTATGTTTGTTATGCTTCTACCATATGTAACTTATGCATTTGCTTCCATATATATATCATATAAGTATTGGTTATGGTTTTATCATTCTTTTACATCTTTACCCCCATTCCCTTGCTTTATTTTCAAAATATATACTTGTATGGATGCATGCCTGTATTTTTGGCCTTTTCTTCTTTTTTATGAAGTCAAAAGGGGGAGAAAGGTTCTGTGCTCTTAAAGATCATATGCAGGAATTCAACAAGTACATTAGAAAGGGGGAGAAATACTAGATTACATCAAACAGGGGGAGTTCTTCAACAGAAATGCATATATGATCTTCAAGTATCAAGAATGTGTTTGCCATCATCAAAAAGGGGGAGATTGTGAAGAAGGTCTTGCTCCTGACCCTGGCTGAGGTTTTGATGACGACAAACTCATCGACAAAAAGAAGAAAAGAAGACTTAGAGGAAACAGCGCTACAAAGTTTATCAAATACCTAGAAGTCCTAGTTTAGGTGAGTTATGCTTCTAAAGGTCTATTAAAGCATAAAGGCTCTTTAAAACACCTAAACTAATCAAGCTAAGTGTTTTCATAACTTAAAAGAAGTAGAAAACCTTAAGCTGATCTTAAAAGATCAAGTTTCTGGAAGTTGGACTTTAGTGTAATCGATTTCAGCCTTCTGGTAATCGATTACACCTAGGCAAGTAATCGATTACTCTTTGCTTGTAATCGATTACATGTTTGAATTTGAAATTCAAACTGAAACGGCTATTAGTGTAATCGATTACACTAAGTGATGTAATCGATTACCAGAACGAAAAGTTGCATCTTTTCATGAACCATTGTGTCCCAAACCTTTTGGAAAGGGTTGTGATGGTTCAAGGACGTTTCCCTTGCCCATATAAAGTCCATTTGAGTCCAGAACACAAGAGACAACACACAACACATGAGAATACAACATTAGGCCAAAGCTTTGTCAAAATTAGTTCATCTTTTAGAACTTAAACCTTCAAGAGCCTAAATTCTGAGTTCATGATCTTCATGTTTATAAGAACACTTTAGTTGTTCATATCTTGAGGAACTCAGAATCATATTATGCTTAAAAGCCTTAAAGCATAAATTCTCATGATCAATCCACTTGTATGTTAAAGGATTGATACAGCCAATTGTAAACTCGTCTTCATCTCTTTCTGTAAGATTGAGTATTCACCGTGGTATTCTGTGAAGGGTTGTTGGTACTGAAAGTGGTATACTTTCAGGGTGTTGTTTGAAGGTGGTTTAGCCTTCAAGGTTTGAGGGTGGTTTGCCTGCAGGAACTGAAAGTGGTTTGCTTTCAGGGGCTGTGGAAAGTGGTTTGCTTTCACAGGAAATTGGTAGAAATTCTTAGGGTCCTTGGGTTAAGAACTTGTAAGAGATTTTTATCAATAGTGGAAAAATCGTCAAGGGGTTTTCTTGAGGGAGTGGACGTAGCCTTCGGTGGATAGAAGGTGAACCAGGATAAAACTCTGTGTGTGAATTCTTCTATCCTTCATCTTTACTTTCAAGCAACGCTTAATTCCGCTGCAATCACAACTATCGTGTTGTGATCATCAGTATCTTGAAAGTAACATTTTCAATAAGGCGAAAATCGGGGCAACTCTGATTCACCCCCCCTCTCAGGTTGCTATCTGTACTAACACAATAAGCATAGTAAATATGTCAAGAGAGATAGGGAAAAGGATAGTAGTTTGCAGACGATGGTGTTTTTTTGAAGTTATCATTAGTAAATGATTGCGTCTGACGTCATTTTCATTTGAACGTCATAGTGAATAGACGATTGAGAACATGTGACATCATCCTCGTTTGAACTTCACAATGGGTGAAGATAGATAGCAGACACTATAGTGTTGGACGATAAATAGTAAACATTGTGTTAGGTTCAAACGAGTTAGATCGTTTATCATGTTTTGAATGGTAACAATTTTCTTTCCTAAACTATATGAAGTATTATTTTCAGGAAATAATCCCTATCCTCCAAAGATCAAAAATAGAATGAAAGCATCGTCTGCCAAAGAATAAAAGTATCATCCATGCAGACATAAGGATGTATCGTCTGCTAGCAAGAATGGAAAGCATCGTCTGATGAAGACAAGAAGCACCGTTTGCTGAAGACAAGCTGTACCGTTCGATGGAATGAAATGGAATGTATGCCTATGTTCAAATGAATCATCTGGTCATGTGAGACAGCATCGTCTAATGAATCGTCAAATGTCACTCTGTCTAAAGCTATCAAGCACAACCGAAGAAAAGAGGTCGAATCACATGACAAGTCAGAATATCAATGACTCTTATATCTCTCTCTGCACAACATTAAATGAAAAGTCAGAATGCATTAAATGCTAGCTGTCAAAGGTCAAGAAGAGATCCATTGAAGAAATTAGAAGAGATCCGTTGGGCAACGGGAAGAAAGAAGAGAAGTTCAAAGTCATATAAATAGAAGATTTGAAGACTGAAGAACTTGGCGACTCTGAGCAAATTACAATGTTAATTCAAACACAAGCTCTCAATCTTTCTAAAATCGCCCAAGCATAGTTTCCTCACTCGAAACTCAAGTGTCAAACAAAATATCCGAGCGAAGTTACTCAAGATTGAAAAGATCTTAAGTGTCAAACTTTATCTACGTCTTTCATTCCCAAACAGAGAACCCAACGTTCAATCATCTCTGTTTGTAAAAATCAAGTGTTTACCCAAGTGTTAAATCCTTCACAACACGTAGAGTTTATCTGTGCTTAAACTTTCTACCATCACTCTTTTGAGAAGAGATCCTTTGTAGAAGAATCATCTTGTAAAAGGAGAAGTCCTTCAAATACTTGAGAGAATTCCTGTCTAATAATTTGGAGAAGTCCTGTGGCTAATACTTGTTGGGAGAAGTCCCTGAGAATACTCTGGAGGAGTCTTGTGGGAATACTTAGGAGAAGTCCTTCAAATACTCTAGAGAAGTCTTATGTCTAATACTTGTACTGTTGTGGTTTGAATAGTGAAAATCTTGGTGAATCCAAGGACTGGACGTAGCCCTATCGTTCTGGGGGTGAACCAGGATAAATCTCTTGTGTGCTGTTTATTTATGCTTGCATTGTTAAATGCTTACTTCGTCTGCTCATTCAACAGCTTGCATTGTCTGCTCTTTCACAGCACACATCACACACACCTTCATTCTTGTCATTTCTGCTGCATTAAAGTGTGTGTTGCTTAAAGCTTTATCGTTTACACTCTGATTAATAATATTTCGCTGCAACATTTATGAAAAGCTTTTAAGAAAATAATAATTGTTTTTGAAAGACAAGTTTTCATTAGAACACAATCGACTTCCCAGATTTCTCAGTCCATTGATGATGATTTGCAATCTTGAAAGCATATCATCAATAGACTCATACCCTTCCATCTTGAACGCCTCATACTGAGCAACCAACATGCTCATTCTTGTGTGTTTGACGTTGGATGTTCCTTCATGCGCCATAGCCAGTGTGTCCCAAATCTCCTTTGTTGTGTCAAAGCTATCTATCTTGTCGTATTCTGACTTGCTCAGTGCACATGTGAGAAACAACTTTGCTTTGGCATTCAGTTGATTTTCCACCCTTTGATCATGGGTCCAATGTGCTCTTAGGACAGTTTCTCCAACATTGTTTCTAGGCACATAATTACCAAGCTAAATGATATCCCATATGTCAGCACCCAATTTTGTCCGGGTCTTTTATTTCTTTCTTTTATTGTGGTTCATATTACTAAAAATAAAAATAGTTAGCTAATTAGTTAGTGAAAATATAAAAAATAGGGCGTTTAGATTAATTGAGTTTGTTTTTTTAATTACTATAGTTTCTAAAAAAAATTAAAAAAAAATTAAAAAATGGGCAAAACTGGCCCAAAACAAACCCCAGGGGTATTTCTGTAATTTCTCCCTCACTCAAACCCTAGTTCTACCCTATTTAAACCAACCCCTCACACAAACCTTAACACTCATCATTCAATAGCCTCCACACCCCCAAAAAAAAAAAAGAAGAAAAAAAAAACAAAAAATCTGCAGCCTTTTTTTCCTTTCTCCTTTTCTACTCCAAAACCCTAATCTCCCTCTCCACTTCACTCCTGCACAGCCTCCATCTCCCTCTCTCTCAAGCCGCCACCCTTTCCTCCTTCATCAAAACCCACAACCACCAAAACCTTCGACCTCTCCCTCCATCCATCTCGCTCCACAACGCTGCTTCCCTCCTTCCTCAAGTCGCCTCACGCCGCCGCTCCTTTCACTACCCTCACGCCACCGTTCCTCTCCCTTCTCCTGTCGTCATCGACCCACGCCGCACCACCGCTCCTCTTCCTTTCCTTCCTAGCCGCCGCTGCACCACACACCACCTCCCGTACCCTCTGCTTCCCCTCGTCTATAGTGTCACCGCCACTTCTTTCTCTGCTATTTAATTTCTGCTTCTGTTCATATTATTGTACTTAGTTTACTGTTTTTAGTTTCCTGTTTTTGCTATCCTGTTTCTGGTTTAAATCTTGTTTCTTTTTATATTAGTGTTTTATTTTTCTGCTTCTGGTTTAAGTCTTGTTTTTGTTCTGATTACTATTTCTGCTATTTAAATTCTGTTTTTGTTTTTGTTTTTATTTCTCTGTTACTGTTTCCGTTTTTGTCCCTGTTTCTGTTTCTCCGTTTCTGTTTCTGTTTCTTTCTCTGTTTCTCTGTTTTTCAGTTTTTCAGTTTTTCTATTTTTCTGTTTCTCTGTTTCTGTTTCTCCTTTAGAACTACATAAGGCCTTGAGCCCTTTAATAGAGGTACGTAAGAGCGGTAACACTCTCGTCAGGCAACCCAATAAAAAATCCCAAGAAAAACAAAAGAAACATTTCAAAATTAAAAAATAAACATTAAAAATATCAACTTAAACCTTAAGAACTACGTGGCCTTGATCTTCCATTTGAGGGAAGTACGTACGACTAGGTTCACACCTATCAGGCTAAATAAAATAAAATAAACATTTTTGTTTTGTAAATAATATCATTTTTCTTTGTAAATAATGAGTCTTTTAATAATTTTTTGCACAATCAATCTTGGGTACCGTCTTTGACGGGCGCTGTGGGGTGTTAACACCTTCCCCACGCGTAACCGACTCCCGAACCAAGAGTTTTAGGTTTCGTAGGCCATTTTATTTTCTTTTTAGGTTTTCTAGCGTTTTCCTCTTAAAAACGTTAGTGACGACTCTAGCTGTTTACTATTTTTTTAGCGTCGTCCCCGCCGCGACCGCGGTTGCGACACCATACTTTGTAGTTTGTTGATTCAATGAATAATTGCATGTGCTTCTTCCAGTAGAGGTAGTTAAAGCCATCAAAGAAAGGTGGCCTGTTTGTTGCTATGCCAATTAGAAGTGGGAATGCGTTGCCCTCCATGGATCTTATACTCTGCAGCTGTTAAGGTGTTAGTTTCTCAGAGCCGAAGCTCTGATACCAATTGATAAATAAAGGAATGACACAAGAAGGAGGGGGGGTCGAATTGTGTCTGTATTGAAACTTGATTTTCAAAAACAATTATTAGTTTCTTAAAATCTTTTTGTAAACGAGGGCAGCGGAATGATAAAAATCAGAGTGTAAACGATAAAGCTGTAAATGATGAGTGCTATAAAGGTGTGAACGATGCAAGAAGTGAATGATTGGACGATGCATGCAATAAACAATTGGAAGATGCAAGTAAACAATAAGTAAATGATGCAAACAATAACAACAGCACACAAGAGATTTATCCTTGTTCACCCAAAATCAGTGGGCTACATCCAGTCCTTGGCTTCACTAAGATTTTCCTATATTCAAACCTGAACAGTACAAGTATTAAACAAGACTTCTCCTAAGTATTCAATAGGACTTCTCCCAGTATTCGACAGGACTTCTCCCAGTTTTCGACAGGACTTCTCCCAAGTATTCAACAGGACTTCTCCCAGTATTCGACACGACTTCTCTCAGTTTTCGACTGGGCTTCTCCCAATTATTCAACAGGACTTCTCCTAGTATTCGACAAGATTTCTCCCAAGTATCATACAGGACTTCTCCTAATTCTTTTGCAAGAATTTACACTTCTACAAAGTCTCTTCAGAAAGAGTGAGGTAGAAAGTTTAAGCACTAAAAAACTCTAACTACTTTTGGTAGAGAATATGACTCTTTAGAATATACATGAGGTTTGGTGAAACAGAGATGATTGGATGATAAGTTCTTTGTTTGGATGTGAAGGGATAAATAGATTTGACTTTTAGGAAATTTCATACTTGGATGACTTCCCTCGTTGTGGGTTTGATATTCATTGCATTATGACTTTTCAGTTAATGCATTCTGACTTTTTCCTTGTCTCAACAACAGAGCATTTAATGCTGTTACAGAGAGAGAAAATAGTATTGTTGATTTATGACTTTGTCACGTGCTTTGTGCTTTGTGCTCTTCTCCTCGGTTTGTGCTTGACAGCTGTAGACAACTCATAAAGCACACTCTGCTTCAAATAAAGCATATTCTGCTTAACCTTGGACGATGCTGTCTCTTTTGTATTTTACTTCAGACGATGCTTTTTGTCTTTTGCTTAGACATTTCTGTCTCAATTGGTTGGACGATGCTTTTTGTCTTTTGCTTTGACAATGCTTTCTCACATGATTGGACGATACTTTCCATTGGTTGTACGATAGTTCTTCACTGAAATATACTTCTTCTTTGAACGATGGATGGTTGAGCGATGCTCTTCTACATATATGACAATGTGAGCAAACGATACTTTTCATTTCGTCTGAACTATAGGGATATTTCCTGAAAAGTATAATACACAGAGTTTAGGAAATAAAATTGTTATCATTCAAAACATGATAAACGATCTAACTTGTTTGAACGTAATAGAATTGTCATGCCAAAGACAAAATAACTCGAACCAAAAAGGTTGAAGGCCAAGAACTAAAACTAATAACAAGTGAGGACTTTCCCAATGAAGGAGAAAAACTTGAAATCTAGAGAGGTCAGACCTACTTAATTTTCGAGTAGCCTAATTATCTTTAATAATTAAAATTAATTAATTAAAAAATAATTCAGAATTATAATTCTATATTCCATGGAATATTCCACTTCTAGAATTTTCCGTTCTATTTATTTAATTAAAACAATTTTAATTAAATAAAACTACAGTTATTGGATTAAACTTCAATTTTGCTCATAACCAACCCAAATAGATGGGTAGGCCGCGTCTACCAAGCATATATATATATATATATATATATAGGGGGCGTATCAAGTGAGAGCGATGTTTATTATGAGAGATGAGAGCGTTAAATCATGACCGTACAACCATTCATGAGTGGTTGAGATTAAAAGTAGTTTAGTGGTCACATGACTTTTTAAAAAAGTCACATGCCATTTTGTTTTAATCTTGACCCTTCATGGTAGATCCAATGGCTAAGATTGAACGCTCTCATCTCTCATAATAAACATTGCTCTCACTTGATACGCTCCCTATATATATATATATATATATTTTCTCTTTAATTAATCACATTGATTAATTAATTAAAAAAATATTTTCCCCCATGGAAAATAAATAGTGTGCCACGCACACTCCTCCCAAACATAGGAAATTAATTCATTTTCATCAACCACACCAATATTCGACCATATAATAACCACAAAATAAACAATATTTATTAATCATAATATTAATAATATCTAATAATATTTAATGATACTTGGAAAGACCAAGATACCCTTAGACTATTTCTAGGGTCTTACATTTGTCATTATTTATTTTGTGATTTTAAACTCTTTGGATACAAAACTGTAAAAGTGGTTTTTAAACTATTTGGATACAAAACTATAAAAGTGTTATTTAAACTGTTTGGGTACAAAACTATAAAGTGATTTTAAACTGTTTGGATACAAAGCTATAAAAGTGTTTTATTATAGAAGTTATTTTAAACAATTGACTCGTTTGTCATTGCTAAAAAAATGATTTTTCTTTTAAAAAATAATTGATTTTAATTTAAGTGATTTTTTAACGATAGAAGTTCATTTTTGTGTTGGATAAAATTATCACTGTTCTTTTTTTTTTTAAAAATGATTTTTTCTATTATTATATAATCAAAAGATTTCAAATATAAATTCAGGACATTGTTGATCGTGTAAGAGTTTTAAGAGAGTGTTTTGTTTCGTTCTCTTCTGTCCCACCCTTCCCAACAGAACCAAAGTGTCCCGCTCTTGGATGTGTCCAGTTTCGTTCCATCTTAAAAACATCACAAACACAGAACGTAACCCGTAGGTCTTGTTCTGTTCCTTCCCACTTGTCTACCAAACGCTACCTTAGTCTTTTCTATGGCAAAAATGTAACACTTGTTAGAAATAATAATATAAAACTATTCATATGGTTCTTATTAAAAAAATTAAAATTTTAAGATAATTAGTTGTTTGACAAGATATTAGAACTTCTGCAACCAAGCGGTACATAATTAGATCCCCTAATTTTTCTAATAAAAAATGAAGTAAAGCTCATAGTAGTTGGCCCACCTGGAAATTTTCCACACTTAAACACAAACTACTCTTCTCTGCAAGAGCGTGTTACAACTTAAATCTCAACCACAAAGTTGTTGGATTCCAACATAACTAACTAAATCTACACTGTATCTCAAATTATACACTCTCTCACATACAACCACATCATCAATTTTTCAAATACTAATTTTCTCTCTTTAATTCGGCTATTCAGTGTGTCTCACGCGCGGTAATCTCTCCTGGTTTTGTTTTATTTTGTCACCAATCTCATTCACCGAACTCTTCGTCATGTTATGTAGTCCACCGGTCTACCTTTTCTCATTGATTTTAATATTTGTATATATTTTTCAAAATCCCTCTAATTCCTCAATTTCAAAATCAATATTTTTCAAAATCTCTCTAATTTCTCCAATTCATCATTGGTGAACTTAAGGTATCCTCAAGCTTGGAAGTCCTATATTCTTCAGAGGGAGAATATGGGTAGTATTATGGTGGTGATACCTGTTCAGGATAATAACCAACATAATGAGTACCAAAACATAATTCACACCACATTATCTAAGATGATTGATACATTTTGAGAAATTGGTGATTCCAAAGCTTCTTGTCGCTTGTTTCCCTGTACTTAGCTATTTGGATAGTCAAGATAACACGAGCTAGCACAAGAGATTAGTAACACCAAGGAAGTTAAATTGAAAACTAAACTATAAACAATATTGTCAATTCCTTAAATTAATCACACTAAAGCTGTACTTTTGTACTAGCGCAATTCCCCGGCAACGGAGCCATTTTGTTGTAAGGACTTTTGCACTTGTCTTTTTAAAACCGTTTCACCAAAAGAATTTATAAAGTTGTCACTTAACTACTATGAAAATCCCTTTCAAGATTCGAATGTAGTATAGCAACGGGTGTTTGTCGAACCACAGAGAATTGCGGACAAAAGCTGTTCTTTAATGTTATTTACTGAAACAATGAATAAAATGAATAGATTGTTTGGAGTGGATTTAACAGAACTATAGACAGGTAACAGATTGGAGTTTGAGTAATTGAGAAAGCTGTTGGGATCAGTTTTCACTGATTAACCTTAATGTATTCACTAATTTCACATAAAAATCTTATCCTATGTTGGTTTCATCACATCAGTTCTTAACTGACTACCCAGTTACCCTGTTTAGAAGATTACCAGCCCGCTAGATTAACCCTCAATCTCTTGATTGATTAACAAAGCATGAAGCATTAGACATGGATGTTTTATTGACTAAGGAATTGACTAATGATCTAACCCCATCTCTAGGTCTTAAATTCATTAGATGATATTACCTATATCAGATTCAAATAGTCAGTTCTCACCATCCTATCAAATCTAAATTCATGTTATAGGTGATCAATCCAAAACAAGCATTAGACATACGGTAAACCATTGAAACTATTGATAGAAACATTGATCTATATATGAAATATCAGTTATAAATACATCAGAGGATCAAAAATCTACAACTAATCCCAAAAAGAGGGGTTTAGCAATCCATATTCATGGATACTACAAGCTTACAAGAAGAAATATGGAAGGTCGGAAGCTTGGCGACGTCGGCGGCGTGTCTCCACTTTGACAGTGATGTACCGGGGCTCGAGACTTCCTTTCTCTCTCCTTGCTTGCTTCCTCCTCTTGCGGATTCCTCTTCTAACTCATGCTTTTCCTCTGTACTGAGCTAATTCTGCTTCAGTTCCAACTCTCTTTCCATTTTGGATGAATTCTATATTTATAGGCATCTGATTCTGCTTAAGTCGCTGAGCGGCATGGAAAGGTTGTTGAGAGACATGTTTCTTCAAGTCAGGGTTTCCTCAACAGACTTGGTCGCTCAGTGGTTCACTTGAGGTGCTGAGTGACCAGAAAGGGTGCTCTGGTTGGTGGGCGAATGGCTTGAGGCACTGAGTGGCCAGAGAGGGTTCTCTTGTCGCTGAGTGGTTGTCCTGGGTCGCTGAGCAACCGAAAACTTGCATTCTTGGCCCAGTTCTTTCTGCCTTTGTGAAAATCCATCTAAAACTTCATTTCTTCATAAAAAAAACGGCAGAAAACATAATAAAATCCAATATAGACCCAATCTTGGCAGAATTCCAAATATATACAATATTAGAGGAGTTTTATCACAAAATATTCATTAAGAAATCAAGATAAGTGTCAACAAAAGACTGTAAAACTATGCATATTTGACAATTATCAGTTACCCTTACCATCGAACGTAGAATCGCATAGGCTCCGCGTCCAACCTTACAAGAAACATACAAGCAATAATGAATCAACCATGGAAGGAATGAAACCCAACCCCAAATAGTGTCAAGAAACAACCTTTGCTATCAATCACCAAATCTAATGATCAAGACTCAACCTTTATGATGAAGTGATAGTAAGGTGATAGCCAAATCCGCAAGTGTACGGTTGATGATCGAGTAGTATAAAAGATTATCATCTCCACAGGGATTAGTTTGATTCTATAATTGGTTTTTCAGAGTTCGAAAAGTAAATATATATTTGTTTGATTTGTGATAGTATAAAGACTAAAAGAAATAAAATGATAAAATAAGTATTTGGTTGAGTTTCACTTCACTTAACTTAGCTTTTCAGAATCACTTTTGCACATGAAATTAGAACTAGTTCTTAGGTGCTTTAGCCTAGGATTTCTATTTGTTAATGCCTTAATCAAATAGAACTTTCAATCCAATTACTAAGCCTAATACCTTAGTGATTGGTTAATGAAATTGAAGCATTAGTGTTCTTAGTTCTAGCCAACACAATTGATTCCCACCCTTATACCTATGTGATGAATAATCCATTAATCTATTCCCATTTCCCTCAAATCCTACCAATTACCATTGTGCAAGATTTGAGCAAGTGAACTTGTGTACACCAAGAATAATTAAACATGGGGAGAAAATACTAAGAACAAGAACTTCATTCATGTATAAAGATAAAAACTTAAAGCGTAGTGTTGTCAAGATTCATAACAACCCAAATACAAGAGAAATTAGCCAAGCATGGCTAATGAAAACATAAAAATAAAACCTGAATTAGGAGCTCAATGAGGCTTCCCACAAGTCCAGGCAAAGCTCAGGAACAAGAACAATATTATAAAAAGTGTCTAACAAGGTATGATTACAAAGAAACCAACAAGCTCTATTTATAATAAAACTGCCTCGTCCCAACGCTCAAGCGTTGGCCTTGCTGTTGCTTCATATTCTTCTTCCCTTCTTGGATCTCTGATGGCATGGACTTGATGGCATTGATGTGGCTTCTTCCCTATTCCAAAACTGTTGCAGCACTTGAATTCTTTCGATTTAGCACTTGGTAAAAAAGTCATTGATGCTCCATTTCTCCATTAACTTTGTAACCCTTCACCTTTGTGATTAATTCCTCTTCATCAATTCTCATTCTATGACTTTATTGGACATGTTTTAATCTAGGTGAAGCAATGGTGCTTCATCTTCTGCCTTCAATTCCAGTCCTTCAACTTCTGTTAATTACAACTAGGTCCCCACAAATATGCCTAATTTAACCAGTATTCTAAAAAGGGCTAAAAACTAATAAAAACACCTAAAAATAGACTAAAAATGACTAAAAACACAAAATTTTTAATTTCCTACATGAAAATGCAAAAGTGAAGAAAAACCTAACAAAATGAATAAAAATCTAAATGAGACTCAATAAAAATAAAATAAAATGAAGTAAAAAGACCCTAAAAACATCACATGAAATCCAGTCATCACACCACTATACCCAACGATAGCTTGTCCTCAAGTGTAAAACACTTTGAGAAGAGCTTGTCCTCAAGCTCAGAACAAATCACCTTAGCCTGAAAAACGGTGCACAAGATACATATCCAAGAAACACAGCTGGGTTAAAACACATTCATGTCAAGAAAGTGAAATTCACCAAGAAATCTGAGCGCAAAATGATCAAAGAAGCAGAAATGAGTTCACCAATTAAGCTCACAGAAAAATATCTCATGAAAATACAAGTGCAATGAGACAAATCTGCCTATCATTCAAATGAAAACCAAACAGGTACAACAATGCAACTTGGAGAGATTACCAAGGGTTGAAGTTTGGCCAAGGGTTCAGAAATAGGTATGGAATTGAAAAAATTGGCAACTCTAATGGCTCAGACTCAGACTCATGACTCATGTTAGGTGATTCACTTCACAGAACAAGAGCTTAAACAATTACAGCAAATAGGTTTTCTCTAATTTTTTTTCTCTTTTTTTTTTTGAATAAAGTATTGGAATGTATAGGATGAATGAATTGAACTTTACTACCCTCATACTCTTTCTCACCCCACTACTTCATTATAATTTTTTTCTTTTTCCTTTTTTTCTAAGGCACATACCTTATATTTTTTTTTTCATTTAAATTTTTTCAGAGAGAATCCTAATATACATGGCTCTATCATCATAAATTTTCCATCATCCAACAACTCATAAACATTTCCAATAGTAAGCTTCAAAGAAATAGACTCAAGGCTCAACAAGGGCTACTAAGGGAAGATGATACAAATCAATAACAAGTTCTGAGTTCTAAAAAATTCCTAAAATCTCTCTCGAAGTAACAAAGTATGCACAAATCCAGTCAACATGTAACACAAGGCAGATAAGTACAAGCACAAGTAATACAGAGCTCACTCTAAGCACTCAGAAAATATAGGGTAAGTGTACCCTTTAAAGAACTCAAAAACATGATTAATTTAGTACTCAGAAATCAAGGATCCACTCACAACCCCTAATAGCATGCAACTCTACCCAGCATTTTTAAAACACATATATCGATTTTCCAAAAACATTAGCTAAAGGTGAAACCACTTGAGAGTTAGGCAAACATGGTATAAAAACAGGAAAATATATTAACTAACTCAATCTATCCTACATGCAAGACTCCAATTCTGTAAATTAAAATCTAAACAAATCTAAAAAAGAAAAGTAAAAACTAAAAAGAAAATAAAACTAAAAGACTAAAAACAAAAATGAAAACACTACACTAGTCAAGTTCAGGTATTCATGGGATCTTCATCATCACCAGTTCCTCCAGAACGTGTTTCTAGCTTTGCCAACCTGCCCTTTTATTCAAAGCAAAGAAAAACAAACAAACTTATGTTACCTGCCCGAGCCTCAACGCATGAGTGTTGGAGTGCCAACGCTTGGGCATTAGAATTTAAAAGCAAACTCTAGGATTCCAGGGGCTCAACGCACGAGCGTTGCCCCCCCCCCCCAACGCTTGGGCGTTGGGTTTTATGAAATTCTAGAAAGCTTGGTAGGGGCTCAACGCATGAGCGTTGAGCCTCCAACGCTTGGGCGTTGGGGTTCCTGCAACTATTTATTCAACAGAAAAATTAAAAATAAAAAATGCACTTGGGTTGTCTCCCAAGCAGTCCAATGTTATAATCTTTGGTAGACTTTTCACTAATCAATTCTCAACCGGGGATTACAAAATTCATTAGACCCCGCAAGTCATGCAAATTTTGGCACAAAAACATCATGGTGCCAAATGAATTTTCAGCTTTCAAGACAACACTAATAAAATTACAAATGGAAGGGATAAGACAATTTTCCCTTCTTGTTCTTTGCCTCAATTTTCTGAACCTATGACATAGGTTCCTTGAGGTTCTTCTTCCTAATCCACTCTTTGAACCACAGTTTCACTTTCATGAACAGGTGGTTGTTGTTCATCCCTGGGCTGCCACTTCAGAATGCTTTGTATCCTTTCTTGAAGAAACTTCCTAGCTTTGCATTATTACTCAGGATTTGGCAAAAATCCAACATTGTGCTTGCCATCTAATTCGGAGTAAAACTCGTCAATTAGAGTGAAGGCATCCTGCTTCTTGTTTTCATATTCCTTTTCAAGTTCAGCCCGAATATTTGCCAACCTTTGCTCGAATGTTTCAGCCATTGACATACCTTAAAAAAAAACTTAGCAAACAAATCAAGCAATACCAATTCTCAGCAAAAATTAAAAATAAAAGAAACTCTAAACAACCAATTCAAAATCAAAAAGCCAATCCCTGACAACGGCGCCAAAAACTTGATAGCCAAATCCGCAAGTGTACGGTTGATTATCGAGTAGTATAAAAGATTATTGTCTCCACAAGGATTGGTTTGATTCTATAATTTGTTTTTCATAGTTGAAAAAGTAAATATATATTTGTTTGATTTTGTGATAGTATAAAGACTAAAAGCAATAAAATGATAAAATGATAAAACAAGTATTTGGGTTGAGTTTCACTTCACTTCACTTAGCTTTTCAGAATCACTTTTGCACATGAAATTAGAACTAGTTCTTAGGTGCTTTAGCCTAGGATTTCTATTTGTTAATGCCTTAATCAAATAGAACTTTCAATCCAATTACTAAGCCTAATACCTTAGCGATTAGTTAATCAAATTGAAGCATTAGTGTTCTTAGTTCTAGCCAACACAATTGATTCCCACCCTTATACCTAAGTGATGAATAATCCATTAATCTAATCCCATTTCCCTCAAAACCTACCAATTACCATTGTGCAAGATTTGAGCAAGTGAACTTGAGTGCACCAAGAATAATTAAACATGGGGAGAAAATACTAAGAACAAGAACTTCATTGATGTATAAAGATAAAAACTTAAAGCTTAGTGTTATGAAGATTCATATCAATCCAAATACATGAGAAATTAGCCAGGCATGGCTAATGAAAACATAAAAATAAAACCTGAATTAGGAGCTAAAAGGAGCTTCCCGCAAGTCTAGGCAAAGCTCAGGAACAAGATCAATATTATAGAAAGTGCCTAACCAGGTATGATTACAAAGAAACCAAGAAGCTCTATTTATAAAAAACTGCCTCGTCCCAACGCTCAAGCGTTGGCTTGCCAAAGCTCAAGCGTTGGCCTCGCTGTTGCTTCATATTCTTCTTCTCTTCTTGGCTCTTTGATGGCATGGACTTGATGGTATTGATGTGGCTTCTTCCTTATTCTAAAACTACTGTAGCACTTGAATTCCTTCTATTTAGCACGTGGTAAACAAGTCATTGATGCTCCATTTCTCCATTAACTTTGTAGCCCTTCACCTTTTTGATTAATTCCTCTTCATCAATTATCCTTTTATGACTTTATTCCACATGTTTTAATCAAGGTGAAGCAATGGTGCTTCATCTTCTGCCTTCAATTCCAGTCCTTCAACTTCTGTTAATTACAACTAGGTCCCGACAAATATGCCTAATTTAACCAGTTTTCTAAAAACGACTAAAAACTAATAAAAACACCTAAAATAGACTAAAAATGACTAAAAACACAAAATCACTAATTTCCTACATGAAAATGCAAAAGTGAAGAAAAACCTAACAAAATGTATAAAAATCTAAATGAGACTCAATAAAAATAAAATAAAATGAAGTAAAAAGACCCTAAAAACATCATATGAAATCCAGTTATCATAAGGTCCAATTTTTATCAAAGCAATTATCAAAAGAGGTATAACTAGTGAACCAAAACGCTTCTATTATCCTATTTTATGGAATTTTAGCAAGATATCATAATGAAAAGGGGCTGAACAGACGTGATTGTAAAAATAACAAGTCAAGTTTACATTTCAGGGAATTGAAACATAATAAAGCAAACCCGTAGGGACACAAGGAGAAGGTTGAGGCAGAGATGAGACAACATGGAAACTCAAGGACATAGGCCTCCATTACTGATCTGTCGCAACCGGGGTCGCGGCGGGACGGCGAAAAAACAATTAATTATCAGACAGAGTCGCCACTAATGTTTATTTGAGGAAAACACTAGAAAAACCAAAAAAAGATAAATAGCCTACGAAACCTAAAATCTAGGTTCGGGAGTCTATTACGCGTGGGGAAGGTGTTAGCACCTAGGGGTGGGAATAGGCCAGGCCGCCGACAGGGGCCTATGGCCTGGCCTATTTAAAGCCTAGCCTGGCCTGGCCTGTTTAATAAAAAGGCTAGGCTCAGGCCATTTAAAAAAGCCTATTTAGCTAAATAGATCAAGCTTATGCTTATAAAAAAGCCTATTAAGCCTATCAGGCCGGCCTGTTTATTAACATCTTAATTTAATATATTAGTTTAATAAAATATACAAACAAATCAAAATATTAAATTCAATTTACATCCATCCAACCTGTCACCAGTTTTAGTATTTGTAGAAAAATTAATTTTACCTTTTTGAAACTTGTCGATTGACAAACATGGTTGGCCTATTTAAATGTAGGCTTGTTAGCCTGCTTAGATGTTGGCCTGTTTAGATGTAGACTTGTTGGCCTATTTAAAGGCCTTATTCGAAAATAGACCTATAAATAGGCTTCAGGCCAGGCTTTTAAAAGGGCCAGGCCCAAGCAAAATAAAAAGCCTATTATAGGCCATAGGCCAGGCTTAGGCCTTAAATTTTTTAAACAGGCCAGGCCTATTTACACAAAGCCTAGCCTGGCCTAGCCTATTCCCACCCCTATTAGCACCCCACAGCGCCCGTCTAAACGGTACCTGAGATTGTTTGTGTAATTAACTTAGCTTTCTACATTATTAATTTTACTCTTATTTATTTTTACTTTTTAATTCCTAATTATTCCTAAAAAAAAAAGAGAAAAAAATATTTTTATTATTTTTTATAACCTGATAGGTGTGAACCTAGTCCTAGTCCTACGTACTTCCATAAAATGGAAGATTAGCTGATTTTATTACTAAGAAAATCTCTTTCATTACCGAGGAACCATTTTTTATCATGAAGCCAGCTTCAAGATTCATTTTATCCTTCTAACAAACAGCATACCACAGAATCACTTTTATCACAAAAAATCAACCTCCTTTATCAAGATTCAATTTTTTTTTATACCAAAGAATCATTTTTATTGTCAAGAACCAACCTTTATTATAGTAAGAAACTCATTTCCGTTACCCACAACTGCAACCAGAATACTTGAGCAAGATATAATATCATCACCACGGGGGTGTATCTAGTGAGAGCGATGTTTATTATGAGAGATGAGAGCGTTAAATCATGGCCGTACAACCATTCATGAGTGGTTGAGATTAAAAGTAGTTTAGTGGTCACATGACTTTTTAAAAAAGTCACATGCCATTTTGTTTTAATCTTGACCCTTCATGGTAGATCTAATGGCTAAGATTGAACGCTCTCATCTCTCATAATAAACATCGCTCTCACTTGATACGCCACAATAATAAAGAACTTAACAGATCATGATAATAGATAGAAAATAAACTTTTTCTGGGCAGGCATAGAAACAGAACAATAACGCAACAGATAGACACAAGCAGTAGAGATAATTAAGGACACAAATCAGAACACAAACAATGAGAATATTCTTTTATTACAAGCTCTGGCGTCGCAAAGAACCACCGTCAAACAAGAGTAAGCACGTTGGAGGTGCGGCAGCCCAAGGTAGTGGCTTAGTCGCAGCGGCCAGGAAAAAGAGGAGTAGCGGCGGGATTCCCACGGGAGGAGGAAGCAGCGGCAGTAGTGAGAGGTTTGGTGAACGTTGGGGTTTAAAGGTTGAAGGAGAAGATGGTGACGGCAGCTTGAGGATGGGTGAGAGGATGAGTGTGTGGCGGCTAGGGTTTTTGGAAGGGAAGGAGGAGGGAGAAGGGTGGCTGTGCAGATTTTTTTTGGAGTGTGGAGGTTAAAAAAGTGTGATGAGTGAAGGCTAGAAAATTGTGTGGGAGTGAGGAAATTAGGGTTTGTGAGACTATGGAGGCTATTAGGGAATGATGAGTGGTTTTTAGGGTTAGTGAGGGTAGGCTTATATAGGGGAGAATTAGGGTTTCAGTGATGGGGAAAATGACTAAGTTGCCCTCCCTTCCTTGCTTCTGCTTCCTCTCTTTTCCTTTGGGCCATGACCCATTTTTCTTCCTTTTCCTCTGCTGGGCCTTTTCTTTTCTCTTTTTCTTCTTTTCTTCTTTTTTCTCTTCCTTCTTTTCTTCTTTTTTCTTCTCTCTTTTTTTTTTCTTTTTCTTTCCTTTCATTTTTCCTCTTTTTTTTTTCTTTTTCAAAATTGGGCCCGGACAAAAATAGGTGTCAATAGCTGCCCCTCTTTACTTGTTTCTTACTAGGTAGTATGAGAATATTACTGTTGTAAGAAACGAGTAAAGACATGACACATTTTTGTCCGGGTGTCAAAAGAGAACACAGTAAACTCGGGTTCAAAACCCGGGCAACTGCCAAGCAGGGGTCGTCCAAGCGCCACCCTAGATCTGCTGAAAAGTAACACGGATCGTTTAAGCGCCACCATGGATCTGCTGAAAAGTAACACGGATCGTCTAAGCGCCACCGTTGATCTGCTGCAAAGTAACAAGGTTCGTCTAAGCGCCCCCTTGGATCTGCTGAAAGGTAACAGCGATCGTCTAAGCGCAACCCTGGATCTTCTGGAAGGTAACACAGATCGTCTAAGTGACACCGTCGATCTGCTGGAAAGTAACAAGGTTCGTCTAAGCGCCCCCTTGGATCTGCTAAAATGTAACAGGGATCGTCTAAGCGCCACCCTGGATCTGCTGTAAGGTAACACGGATCGTCTAAGCGCCACCGTGGATCTGCTGGAAAGTAACAAGGTTCGTCTAAGCGCCCCCTTGGATCTACTGAAATGTAACAGGGATCGTCTAAGCGCCACCCTGGATCTGCTGGAATGTAACACAGATCGTCTAAGCGCCACCGTGGATCTGCTGGAAAGTAACAAGGTTCGTCTAAGCGCCCCCTTGGATCTGCTGAAAGGTAACAAGGATCGTCTAAGCGCCACCCTGGATCTGCTGGAAGGTAACACGGATCGTCTAAGCGCCACCGTGGATCTGCTGGAAAGTAACAAGGTTTGTCTAAGAGCCCCCTTGGATCTGCTGAAAGGTAACAGGGATCGTCTAAGCACCACCCTGGATCTGCTGGAAGGTAACACTGATCGTCTAAGCGCCACCGTGGATCTGCTGGAAAGTAACAAGGTTCGTCTAAGCGCCCCGTTGGATCTGCTGAAAGGTAACAGGGATCGTCTAAGCGCCACCCTGGATCTGCTGGAAGGTAACACAGATCGTCTAAGCGCCACCGTGGATCTGCTGGAAAGTAACAAGGTTCGTCTAAGCGCCCCGTTGGATCTGCTGAAAGGTAACAGGGATCGTCTAAGCACCACCCTGGATCTGCTGGAAGGTAACACTGATCGTCTAAGCGCCACCGTGGATCTGCTGGAAAGTAACAAGGTTCGTCTAAGCGCCCCGTTGGATCTGCTGAAAGGTAACAGGGATCGTCTAAGCGCCACCCTGGATCTGCTGGAAGGTAACACAGATCGTCTAAGCGCCACCGTGGATCTGCTGGAAAGTAACAAGGTTCGTCTAAGCGCCCCTTGGATCTGCTGAAATGTAACAGGGATCGTCTAAGCGCCACCCTGGATCTGCTGGAAGGTAACACGGATCGTCTAAGCGCCACCGTGGATCTGCTGGAAGGTAACACGGATCGTCTAAGCGCCACCGTGGATCTGCTGGAAAGTAACAAGGTTCGTCTAAGCGCCCCCTTGGATCTGCTGAAAGGTAACAAGGATCGTCTAAGCGCCACATTGGATCTGCTGGAAGGTAACACGGATCGTCTAAGCGCCACCGTGGATCTGCTGGAAAGTAACAAGGTTCGTCTAAGCGCCCCCTTGGATCTACTGAAATGTAACAGGGATCGTCTAAGCGCCACCCTGGATCTGCTGGAAGGTAACACGGATCGTGTAAGCGCCACCGTGGATCTGTTGGAAAGAAACAAGGTTCGTCTAAGCGCCCCCGTGGATCTGCTGAAAGGTAACAAGGATCGTCTAAGCACCACCCTGGATCTGCTGGAAGGTAACACTGATCGTCTAAGCGCCACCGTGGATCTGCTGGAAGGTAACACGGATCGTCTAAGCGCCACCGTGGATCTGCTGGAAAGTAACAAGGTTCGTCTAAGCGCCCCCTTAGATCTGCTGAAAGGTAACAAGGATCGTCTAAGCGCCACATTGGATCTGCTGGAAGGTAACACGGATCGTCTAAGCGCCACCGTGGATCTGCTGGAAAGTAACAAGGTTCGTCTAAGCGCCCCCTTGGATCTACTGAAAGGTAACAGGGATCGTCTAAGCGCCACCCTGGATCTGCTGGAAGGTAACACAGATCGTCTAAGCGCCACCGTGGATCTGCTGGAAAGTAACAAGGTTCGTCTAAGCGCCCCTTGGATCTGCTGAAATGTAACAGGGATCGTCTAAGCGCCACCCTGGATCTGCTGGAAGGTAACACGGATCGTCTAAGCGCCACCGTGGATCTGCTGGAAAGTAACAAGGTTCGTCTAAGCGCCCCTTGGATCTGCTGAAATGTAACAGGGATCGTCTAAGCGCCACCCTGGATCTGCTGGAAGGTAACACGGATCGTCTAAGCGCCACCGTGGATCTGCTGGAAGGTAACACGGATCGTCTAAGCGCCACCGTGGATCTGCTGGAAAGTAACAAGGTTCGTCTAAGCGCCCCCTTAGATCTGCTGAAAGGTAACAAGGATCGTCTAAGCGCCACATTGGATCTGCTGGAAGGTAACACGGATCGTCTAAGCGCCACCGTGGATCTGCTGGAAAGTAACAAGGTTCGTCTAAGCGCCCCCTTGGATCTACTGAAATGTAACAGGGATCGTCTAAGCGCCACCCTGGATCTGCTGGAAGGTAACACGGATCGTGTAAGCGCCACCGTGGATCTGTTGGAAAGAAACAAGGTTCGTCTAAGCGCCCCCGTGGATCTGCTGAAAGGTAACAAGGATCGTCTAAGCACCACCCTGGATCTGCTGGAAGGTAACACGGATCGTCTAAGCGCCACCGTGGATCTGCTGGAAAGTAACAAGGTTCGTCTAAGCGCCCCCTTGGATCTGCTGAAAGGTAACAGGGATCGTCTAAGCACCACCCTGGATCTGCTGGAAGGTAACACGGATCGTCTAAGCGCCACCGTGGATCTGTTGGAAAGTAACAAGGTTCGTCTAAGCGCCCCGTTGGATCTGCTGAAAGGTAACAGGGATCGTCTAAGCGCCACCCTGGATCTGCTGGAAGGTAACACGGATCGTCTAAGCGCCACCGTGGATCTGCTGGAAAGTAACAAGCTTCGTCTAAGCGCCCCCTTGGATCTGCTGAAAGGTAACAAGGATCGTCTAAGCGCCACCCTGGATCTGCTGGAAGGTAACACGGTTCGTCTAAGCGCCACCGTGGATCTGCTGGAAAGTAACAAGGTTTGTCTAAGCGCCCCCTTGGATCTGCTGAAAGGTAACAGGGATCGTGTAAGCACCACCCTGGATCTGCTGGAAGGTAACACTGATCGTCTAAGCGCCACCGTGGATCTGCTGGAAAGTAACAAGGTTCGTCTTAGCGCCCCGTTGGATCTGCTGAAAGGTAACAGGGATCGTCTAAGCGCCACCCTGGATCTGCTGGAAGGTAACACGGATCGTCTAAGCGCCACCGTGGATCTGCTGGAAAGTAACAAGGTTCGTCTAAGCGCCCCTTGGATCTGCTGAAATGTAACAGGGATCGTCTAAGCGCCACCCTGGATCTGCTGGAAGGTAACACGGATCGTCTAAGCGCCACCGTGGATCTGCTGGAAGGTAACACGGATCGTCTAAGCGCCACCGTGGATCTGCTGGAAAGTAACAAGGTTCGTCTAAGCGCCCCCTTGGATCTGCTGAAAGGTAACAAGGATCGTCTAAGCGCCACATTGGATCTGCTGGAAGGTAACACGGATCGTCTAAGCGCCACCGTGGATCTGCTGGAAAGTAACAAGGTTCGTCTAAGCGCCCCCTTGGATCTACTGAAATGTAACAGGGATCGTCTAAGCGCCACCCTGGATCTGCTGGAAGGTAACACGGATCGTCTAAGCGCCACCGTGGATCTGCTGGAAAGAAACAAGGTTCGTCTAAGCGCCCCCGTGGATCTGCTGAAAGGTAACAAGGATCGTCTAAGCGCCACCCTGGATCTGCTGGAAGGTAACACGGATCGTCTAAGCGCCACCGTGGATCTGCTGGAAAGTAACAAGGTTCGTCTAAGCGCCCCCTTGGATCTGCTGAAAGGTAACAGGGATCGTCTAAGCACCACCCTGGATCTGCTGGAAGGTAACACGGATCGTCTAAGCGCCACCGTGGATCTGCTGGAAAGTATCAAGGTTCGTCTAAGCGCCCCGTTGGATCTGCTGAAAGGTAACAGGGATCGTCTAAGTGCGACCCTGGATCTGCTGGAAGGTAACACGGATCGTCTAAGCGCCACCGTGGATCTGCTGGAAAGTAACAAGGTTCGTCTAAGCGCCCCCTTGGATCTGCTGAAAGGTAACAGGGATCGTCTAAGCGCCACCCTGGATCTGCTGGAAGGTAACACGGATCGTCTAAGCGCCACCGTGGATCTGCTGGAAAGTAACAAGGTTCGTCTAAGCGCCCCCTTGGATCTGCTGAAAGGTAACAGGGATCGTCTAAGCGCCACCCTGGATTTGATGGAAGGTAACACGGATCGTCTAAGCGCCACCCTGGATCTGCTGGAAGGTAACACGGATCGTCTAAGCGCCACCGTGGATCTGCTGGAAAGTAACAAGGTTCGTCTAAGCGCCCCCTTGGATCTGCTGAAAGGTAACAAGGATCGTCTAAGCGCCACCCTGGATCTGCTGGAAGGTAACACGGATCGTCTAAGCGCCACCGTGGATCTGCTGGAAAGTAACAAGGTTCGTCTAAGCGCCCCCTTGGATCTGCTGAAAGGCAACAGGGATCGTCTAAGCACCACCCTGGATCTGATGGAAGGTAACACGGATCGTCTTAGCGCCACCGTGGATCTGCTGGAAAGAAACAAGGTTCGTCTAAGCGCCCCCTTGGATCTGCTGAAAGGTAACAGGGATCGTCTAAGCGCTACCCTGGATCTGCTGGAAAGTAACACGGATCATCTAAGCGCCACCGTGGATCTGCTGAAAAGTAACAGGGATCATCTAAGCACCACCCTGGATCTGCTGGAAAGTGAAAAGGATCGGTCTAAGCGCCACCTCAGACTCGCCAACTGCAACTTTCAATATGTGACAAAGGTATGCATGGTATGAAATGTAATGCATGCTATGAAATATAATGCATGATATGTACCATATGTGATGGGGTTATTGTTAGAGAAAAATACCCTGAATTAATCTGTTTTGATAAATAACAATTTTGTTAAAGAGTCACTAATTTTTCCTTGAAGAATTTTATATTCAGGGACTCCTATAAATGGAAAGGACGCTGCAATCATTATCAAAAAGCAAAGTAAAAGTCCGTCCGGCTACGAGAAATTCGTCCACCTAAAGGGACTGTCCGGATCACTTCAAGTCAAACAGAGAGGTTGACTAAGAAGTAATAATTAAAGACTGACGCGAAAAGAATCTGCTCAGTAGAGATCGTTTGTCTAAACCAAGATAAGCTGTCAAGCACCTCCTGTGGATCAGAGCATTAAATACAAAAGAGACAGATTTAAGCACCATATTCCTTGAAGATTCAAATTCTCCGACATTCCTTAATTCAAGTTGCTTTTTACTGAATTTACGGTGAAATCCTCTGATCATCGTATCTCCTCAAAGGTAAAATTCAAAACCTTGGGTCAGAAGCATTAATTGCTCTTCCTGGAGATCAGAAGCAAAAGCATTGCCAGACGAACGCACTCCCTACCGGTTAAAGAAATGTTCATCACTACGGCAAACCTTCTTTAGTAACAAATTGCAGAAGTATCCGTTACTCACAATCCAGCAAATCTTCAACGGAACTATTTTGAAGATCTTCATCAGTTCATCCGGTTGTCATCCTTCTGAAGATATAAATAGTGACCTCTGCATCACTTTAAACTTGGCGACTCATACAATATCTAAGCATTCGAACTCTTCAAGTCAATTCACAACTTAGATTAGATTTTGCCAAGAACACTCAGCAACATTAGAATTTCCATACTTCTGAGTTTAGTCGCCAATCAGTGTGAAATTTCCATAGAGTGAAAACTCTCATTCTTCTCACACTATCCCGTCAGAGAACCAAACCTAACAATCGTCTCTGAACCCATAACCTCATATTTTCTACCCACTCTTTGTGAAGAGATCCTTGTAGAAAGCCTATCTTCTTGTAAAAGAATTGGGAGAAGTCCTGTCGAATACTTGAGAGATAAAGGAGAATTCCTGAGAAAACTTGTAAAGGAGAAGTCCTTAGAACACTGGGAGAAGTCCCGGAGAACACTTGTACTATTCAGTCGAAATAGTGGAAAATCTTGGTACAACCAAGGACTGGACGTAGCCCTATCGATTTTGGGGTGAGCCAGGATAAATATCTTGTGTGCTTTACTGTTTACGTTTTAAAGTACATTTCCGCTGCACGATTATTTAAACGTTTTCAAACTTATAAATAATATTCTGCGAAAAAGATTCAAAAGTCACACACACACAATTCAAACCCCCCTTTCTTGTGTGTTTTTATTACTATCAATTGGTATCAGAGCCTAACCGCTCTGAGAATTACTAACATCTTAACAAGTGTAGAGTGAAAAGATCCATGGACGGAATTGCCTACCCAACCGGAACCGCAACAAACAAGCCACCATTCTTCGATGGCTCAAACTATCCCTACTGGAAGAAGCATATGCAGCTATTCATTGAATCAACTGATTGGAAACTATGGGACGTGATATCTAAAGGAAATTACTTTCCTAAAGATAGTGAAAACAAGGCTATCCCTGCTGACAAATGGACAGACGAACACAAGATCGAAAACCAGAGGAATGCCAAGGCAAGGCTATTTCTTATATGTGCTCTCAGCAAAAGTGAGCATGACAAAGTTGACAGCCTGAGTACTGCAAAGGAGGTATGGGACACGCTAGCCATTGCTCATGAAGGAACAACTGCCATTCAAACCACCAAGATGAGCATGCTCGCCTCTCAATACGAAAACTTCATGATGGATGATAATGAGTCCATTGATTCCATGTTTTCACGACTTCAGACCATTCACAATGGTATGAGGAATCTGGGAAAAACATTCACCAACAAGGAGCAAGTGGTCAAGATTCTCAGAAGTCTTCCCACCAACTGGAGAAATTTCGTCACCTCCCAAAGATCCGGAAAAGATATGGACACATATCAAGTAGAAGATTTGCTGGGAGAAATGAAGATCCACGAGCAGGATCTTGCAAATGATGCTGCGATTATAAAAAGAAAAGCAGCAGCTGCAAAAGCTGTAGCCTTTAAAGCCAACAAATCAAAGGCCTTGAAAGCTAATGAATCCTCAGATGAGGAAACAGCTCAGTCTGATCGATCAGATGATGAACAAGCCTTGTTCAACAGACGATTTAGAAAAATGGTGGGAAACAGGAAGCAATTCAAAGGGAGACCATCTTCTTCATCAAGAGAAGAAGAAAGAACTCCAAGCAAAGGAGGAATCGTCTGCTATGAATGCAAGAAACCTGGTCACGTCAAAGCAGATTGCCCTCGTCCAGGGAATAAGTCTTCGCAGAAAACTTTCTATAAAAAGAAGGCATTTTCAAGCTAGAACGATGAATCAGAAGATGACTCAGATCAAGAAGAAGAAGCCAAGGGAGCTAATGAAGAAGCTTCATACTGCGCATTCATGGCATCCATAGACACTTCAGATACCGAAGCTGACAGAGAAGCAGAGGCATTAATGATTTCTGTCGATCAATCCAATGACGAAGGAGATGATCAGGAAGAGGTATGTTCTGAAATCTCAGCTAATGATTATAATGAACTGCTAGAATATGCTCATGCATTAGCTATTAAGTACAGCTCTCTCAAAAAGAAGAATGATAAAACATTGAAAGAACTGCATGCATCTAAGGAAGTATCTATTATGCTCACTAAGAAAAATCAAGCGCTTTTAGAACAAGACGCAAACAAAGAAATTAGGCTATTAAAGCAAAGAGTCAGTTACTTAATTAAAAACTTATCCATGTTTACTCAAGGCCATGATAATCTGATCAAATTAAGTGGAAACAATAGACTAGCTTATGATCGAAGAGGGTTAGGATATGAAGGAGAAGAAGACTGGGATATAGTTGCCATTAAACATAACTTGTCTACTGTTCCATATAGACATCAGCTCGAAAATAAAAATATGACATCAGCATCTATCAAAATTCAACCTGAAACTTTCACAGTCAAGGGTAAGGAGAAACAAACTCCTCAAAAAATAGTGTGTGGGAGGAAAAGTCCACCCAAGGTGACTACTAACAAAAAAGGACCCAAGAAAGTTTGGGTACCTAAATCAATGATTATTCCTCTTGCAGATGTGCTTAACAGTTCGAAACCAAAGAGAACAATGGTACCTGGACAGTGGATGCTCACGGCACATGACGGGAAAAAGGTCTTTATTCCCAAAAATCCATGAAAAGAAGACAAGAGGGACAGTGACCTTTGGAGGTAATCAAAAAGGTTTCATTGTCGGAGAAGGTAATGTTGGTAAGGACCCTCTTCCAGTAATCCGGAAGGTTCTTCTAGTTGAAGGATTAAAACATAACCTACTTAGCATAAGTCAATTGTGTGATAGTGGGCTCACTGTTTCCTTCACCAAATTGAAGTGTAGTGTCACTAATGAAAATGACAAGATTATCTTTGAAGCTCAGAGACAAGGAGATCTATATAAGACCTCCCTGGAAAACCTTGCAAGTCAAAAGGTAACATGTCTAGTATCAGCAGAGGATGATAAATGGATCTGGCACAGGAAGCTAGGGCATGCATCCCTAAAGACCATTGCTAAAATAATCAAACATGATTTAGTACGTGGTTTGCCAAATCTATCTTTCAAATCTGATGATACATGCTCAGCATGTCTCCAAGGAAAGCAAGTAAAAAGTTCTTTCCATGCAAAGAACGTTGTTAGTACAAAGAGACCTCTGGAGATGTTGCACATGGACTTGTTTGGACCCACTAGAACGGCTAGTTGTTCTGGAAAAAGATTCTGTCTTGTCATCGTCGATGACTACACCAGATTCACAGGGGTGCAATTCCTTGAAACAAAAGATGAAGCGTTCAAGTCATTTCTAGTCATCGCAAAAAGAATTCAAAATGAAAAAGGATACTGCGTCACCAACATCCAAAGTGACAGAGGAGGAGAATTCATAAATGAAGAATTCAATCATTACTGTGAAGAAAATGGTATATTCCATCAAGTGTCTGCTCCGAGAACCCCTCAACAAAATGGAGTAGCAGAAAGGAAAAACAGGTCACTTCAAGAAATGGCAAGAACGATGCTTAATGAGACTTCTCTGCCCAAGTATTTCTGGGCTGAAGCCATCCATACAGCATGTTATATTCAAAATAGAATATTCATGCGTCCAATTCTGAAGAAGACTGCTTACGAGCTATGGAAAGGAAGGAAGCCAAGCATCTCATATTTTCATCCATTCGGAAGCTCATGTTTTCTACTCAACACAAAGGATGATCTCGGCAAATTTGATGCAAAATCAGATAAGGGAATATCCTTAGGATATTCACCTAATTCTAAGGCGTTTCGAGTATACAACTCCAGAACTATGGCAGTTGAGGAATCCATCAATGTTAGATTTGAAGATAAGCACATAAGTATAAATACAATATCTTCAGAAGATGATGATCTGGAAATATATGAAGCTCCTTCATCAAATCCAGCTCAGTCATCATCGTCCAGCAAAGAGTCAGACTCAACTATTCCTCTCTCAGCTCAACCAGACGAAGTTGATGAAACTACGTCTGACAATATCTCATCAAGTCAAGTTATGACCTCCAGTGGCATATCACTACCTCGAGACTGGAGATTCAAACCAGATCATCCTCCAACGCAAATCATTGGAGATGTTCACGAAAAGGTAAGAACTCGATCTACTTTTAATGATTATGCTAATTGTGCATTTATTTCTGAGATAGAGCCAAAGAACATAGGAGAAGCACTTCAGGATGAAGGATGGATCCTTGCCATGCAAGAAGAACTAAATCAATTTGAACGAAGTAAAGTCTGGGATCTGGTGCCGAAACCAGAAGACAAGTCTATCATAGGCACTCGATGGGTCTTCAAGAATAAGATGGATGAAAATGGAAAGGTCACAAGAAACAAAGCTCGTCTGGTGGCCCAAGGGTATAATCAACAAGAAGGAATTGATTATACAGAGACATTTGCACCAGTAGCAAGAATCGAAGCCATACGTATTCTTCTAGCATTTGCCTGTCAACACTCCATAAAGCTATTTCAAATGGATGTAAAAAGTGCTTTCCTGAATGGAGTCATTGAGGAAGAAGTCTATGTAAAGCAACCTCCAGGATTTGAAGATCAGAATCTGCCAGATCATGTCTTCAAGCTAAGAAAAGCTCTATATGGATTAAAGCAAGCACCACGTGCATGGTACGATCGCTTGAGCTCATTTCTAATGAAGAATGGATTTTCTCGAGGAAGTATCGACAATACTCTCTTTAGAAGAAAAAGGTCCAAGGACTTCATTCTAGTACAGCTATATGTCGATGATATAATATTTGGGGCCACAAATGAAGCTCTTTGTCAAGAATTCTCCAAGCTAATGCAAAGTGAATTTGAGATGAGTATGATGGGAGAATTAAAGTTCTTCCTAGGACTACAGATCAGGCAGGAAGGAACTCGAACTTACATTCATCAAACCAAATATATCAATGACCTACTAAAGAAGTACTGCATGGAGAAAGCCAAAGCCATGGGAACTCCAATGCATCCTGGAACTATACTTGATAAAGGTGATGAATCAACTCCGGTTGACTCAACCAAATACAGAGGGATGATAGGGTCGCTATTATATCTCACATCAAGCAGACCAGACATCATGTACAGTGTCTGTGTATGTGCAAGAGTTCAGGTAAGTCCTCAAGAATCTCATCTTAGTGCTGTAAAACGAATTTTTCGATATCTTATTGGCACAACTAATGTTGGTCTGGTTTATGAGAAAGGTGATGATTTCAGGTTAAGGGGATTCTGTGATGCCGACTATGCTGGAGATAGAATAGAAAGAAAAAGCACAAGTGGAGGATGTCACTTCTTAGGGCATTGTCTAATCTCTTGGGCAAGCAAAAGACAGAGCACAATCTCCCTTTCAACGGCTGAAGCTGAATACGCCGCTGCAGGTTCATGCTGCACCCAACTTCTTTGGGTGAAGCACCAATTAGAAGATTATAATATTTTTGAACATAACATCCCATTATTGTGTGATAATACAAGTGAAATTAATATAACAAAGAATCCTGTGTTACATTCACGAACCAAACATATTGAAATCAAACATCATTTTATTCGTGATCGTGTAGCAAAAGGAAATATTGACATCTCATACATACCATCTGATGATCAATTGGCTGATATTTTCACAAAACCCCTAATTGAAAACAAGTTTGCATGCCTTAGAGAAAGAATAGGAATGTTTCCTGCATTATAAACATTTTCCTATTATATTCGTCTGGTTATTTTCATAATATTTATTTTGTAATATACAGTTGTGTCTTTTCATCTGCCTCACTTGCTCTGCACGCACACACAAAGGTTGGCATTTATTATCTCTCTTCATTTAATACAAGCTAATGAACTGTATTACTCATCATGAAAATGATAGAATCGAGACACTATGCCCACTATTTCACATAAAACTGACGGTTAGTGAAAATATATCCCCCTTCAACTGCCTCAATACATCCATTCAACTTCCTCCGTGCTTTTGTAGCTGTCGTTCTGTCTTCCCTCTCTACAGTCCTCATGGCTACCAACAAACGAAGAAACGGAAAAGCTTCACGAGCTCTAACCATGGAAGAAACTCAAATATACCAGAATCAGATCAATCTTACGACTCGAAATCGAGAGCTTCAAAGCTATGAAATTGGTCTTGTCAAGGTTCAACACCTAGGGGACAGAGAACTTGTCACCCCTCGGTATTTTGATCTGGAGCTATTTGCACATGCAAAGGTGGCTGGACTTGACCTCCTGCTCTCTCAAACTTAGGGGAACATGTTCAGCATATCCACATCCTCAGTCGATATACTCACAACTGACATATCTCGACTTCTCAACCTTCCTCTCCACGGAACGTGCTACTCCTCATCTTGGGAAAGCACTGAGAGCTCTCCTTTCACTATCTGGAAGGAAATTCCTAAAAACGCCACCTCTAGGCGAGTGACAAACCTAGCTGAAGAATGCATTCTTCCCCATGCTGTTCTCAGTAAGGTCATTCTGCCAAAAGAGGGTTCTCGAGAATTAGTCAATAAGTTCTCTCAATGGGCCTTGTTTCAACTTCAACATCGCAAGAATGTCAACTGGCCTAATCTTGTGTTTCAATACATCCTCCATACTCTGGAAAAACCTAACTCAAACCTTCCCTATGGAGCCCTCATCTCTACTCTCATGCGTCACAAGCAGTTAATCAATCCTGCTATTGAGTCAATGAACTATACCTCATCTGACTACATCTTTGCTACTCCGATTAAGTTCAGTGATGTTCGTCGAATGAATCTGCCGGTTGATATATCTGAAGTACCCACTGAACTCCTCAGTGAATGGACTAGGAGGGTTCAAAAACGAAAGCTCTCTTCATCAACTCCGTCTGCTGCCCGTCTTAAACGATGTTGTTCAGACGATCTTTCCTCACAGTTTTCGAGTGCTCCAACAATCCCACATGCATCAACATCATCTAAGCCACTTCCAGAAACTGTGCACTCCACTGCTGACCTCATCTCCATCTCTCATGCTCTGCGCCCCACTTGGATGCATCTGCATCCTGCGCTGCTCATTCCCACTGTGGCACCCTTTACGCCTATCCTGCCAACTAGCTTCTCCTCTTCATCAGTCGATCAATGCTCCCACTCCGACTCTGAAGATGATCGCTCTATGGTCCACCTTCTTTCTCAGGAAGTTAAGGCATTTACTACTCGCTTATCGCTGGCACAGGATCGTCGAGAACAAGCTGTAAATGATCGTCTTGAGTCCATGGATGCTAGGCTCTCTGCCCAAATTAATGCTAATTTCGCTGAAATGCATGCCTATATGGCCTCATTTTTAGGATTGTCTAAACCTTCCTCATGAATAAATGCTTCTCATATTATTTATGTTCCATTTTTTTTCTCTTCTCTTTTCTTTTTGATAATGTCAAAGGGGGAGAAAGTATATATAAATGAAATAGTGCATAAGCTTAGGGGGAGCCAATTTTACTAATGAAATGAATGACGTAATAAAAGAAAGGCACATACTAAGGGGGAGAAATCATACAGATTCTACTTGCATTTTTCATTGAAATTGTCATTATCAAAAAGGGGGAGATTGTTAGAGAAAAATACCCTGAATTAATCTATTTTGATAAATAACAATTTCGTTAAAGAGTCACTAATTTTCCCTTGAAGAATTTTATATTCAGGGACTCCTATAAATGGAAAGGACGCTGCAATCATTATCAAAAAGCAAAGTAAAAGTCCGTCCGGCTACGAGAACTTCGTCCGCCTAAAGGGACTGTCCGGATCACTTCAAGTCAAACAGAGAGGTTGACTAAGAAGTAATAATTAAAGACTGACGCGAAAAAGAATCTGCTCAGTAGAGATCGTTTGTCTAAACCAAGATAAGCTGTCAAGAACCTCCTGTGGATCAGAGCATTAAATACAAAAGAGACAGATTTAAGCGCCATATGCCTTGAAGATTCAAATTCTCCGACATTCCTTAATTCAAGTTGCTTTTTACTGAATTTACGGTGAAATCCTCTGATCATCGTATCTCCTCAACGGTAAAATTCAAAACCTTGGTTATTAATTTGAAACTCAAACTTGAATTATGCTGTGTTAGAAAAGACTTTTGTTAGCTTCCTTGAAAAAATTTAGCTCAATAAGCACATGCGTTCTCAGAAACCTAGACAGACTCAAGCTTGTTTCACCTGGACAGCTCATGTGAATGGATGTGAAGCTTGCCTCCATTGCAAGATCTTCCTCTGAAACCTGACTGAGAAGGGTGGGTCATCTGCTTATTGAATGTTTATCTGAGTCGTCTGATGCTGACTCTGAATTTTTCTGACTGATGGAGGTCTTTGAGGCTCCCCCTCTTTTCTGTTGGTATTGAGTGGACCGCGATCCTTTTGGTCTAACATGTTAAATGAGATGTTGAAATGCTAAGTCAAGTTATTGAACCTGTGGTCTCTCACTTTGAAGCGTTATCTAATTAATATGCATGACATGAGATGACACAAGAAGGAATCAAAGGACAGAGAATTGCCCCAGTTATGTTTGAGGCGGATGAAGAGAATGAGTGATGGACATCAGGCTGCCCCAGCTTGGGTATAATTATAAGACATAGACTGGAAAATTGCCCTAGTTTATACTTTGAAGAATGAGCATCAGAAGACAAATGATTGTTCCCATTTGAAAGAAATTGATGGAAAGACAAATGAATACCCCAATCCAGACATTGAATGGAAACATTGATCGCCCTGATTTGAAAAGAATTCATGAAAAAATTGGGCGATTGCCCAGGTTTAGTCTTGGACGATGAGCATGAGGTAGCATATGATTGCCCCAATCTGGGAACATTGATAAAGCATGGACTGGAAAATTACCTCGTCTTGGATTATGAGAGATAAGCATCATAAAACAAGTGATTTCTCCAGTTTGAAAGACAATGCACTAGAATGATGGAAAAAGTGAAAGCTAGACAATCTCTCGGGCGTAACAAGGTTGACAAGGAGTGGAATGATCAATTGCTTCAGTGATGTCTCAATAGGTTTGAAGAATTTGTGAGAACAACCAAGATAATACTTCAGCCTGAGAGTGGAAGAACAAGTAGTCTGCCCCACTTTGAGAAAATGTATGAGGAATTCAGATGAGCAAATGCCCCAGATCAGAGTACGTGGGAAGACTACTAAGAATAGGTAATTATCCCAGCCGAAGAATGACCAGGTACACAAAAGATATGAAGTGAAGCTTAGACTGTTTCCCTAGTCTGATTCGGGTGAAGAAAAATGGCTTGAGTAATTGCCTCAGTTGTGACACGAAGAGATCGGGGAGAAACCAGAAAATGGGCCCAACTTCAGGGAAGGGACAAGAAATGAGCTGAAAATTTGCCCCAATTGAGATAACAAGTGGTAGTCCAACAATTGTTCTATTGACCTTGGCTCCCATTTGAGGTCTTGATGGGCATGGAAGAGACCTTTTCTTGATTTTCTTCTGACTGATTGGGCTTTGCCGTAGTGTCAATTCTTGAAAGAACTTTGTGGAGGCAACTATTCAGCGAGCATCCCTCATTTTTTCTCTTTTTTTTTTTGAGCAAATGAATCAGGTTATTGTGTCTCAAAAACAAGTTCAAGAAAAAGTGGACAATCAGTCCTTGATCGGAATGGACTTTGTTAGGGTTGTAATGTGGCTAAGGGCTAGTGGGTTATGAAAGGAGGTGTTTACGGGTTAATGAAAGATATGTGGCTAAGGGCTAGTGGGTCATGAAAGGAAGGATATCAAAGGCACAAACAAGTGTTTGCGGGTTAATGAAGACGAAGGATATGTGGCTAAGGGCTTGTGGATCATGAAAGGGAGGATATCAAAGTGTTTACGGGTTAATGAATTAATGAAGACAAAGGATTTTTAGCACTTTGATCGAAACTTAGCACTGATTATCAAGACTTGCTCAAGCAATTTTTCTTTTTGTATTCCTTTTTGACATTTTCATCTTTTGGCATTTTTATTTCTTTTTCTTTGCTTCTTTCTTTTCTTTGAAATGGAAATCTTAAGCAAGCTTGGCACTATGTGCTAACTCTAATGTAGAGTGATCCTTGTCTAGGGTTAAGGGGAAGGATTTTTGGCTCAAGGGGGTGTGAAGGGATAATGTTATGGGGTAAGGATAGAGAAAGAATGCCAAACTTCATCTCAAGGCATGATTGATCACTTTCGAGAACCTAAGTCCAAAAAAAAGCTGTGGTGAACTGGATTCACTTGCTCTTTTTTTTTGACTTGCATGCCCTAACTTTTGCTTAGGTCGCCCTTGCGGGTTTTTAACCTAACAGGCATTTTCCTTTTTTTTCTCTTTTTTTGTTGAGGGATGACTCTTGCGCTTTTCTGCATAAATGAACATCTGCTAAAGCTTTCCTATGAAATCGATCAACCTCTCACAAATAAGCGCTAGCAATTGCGACAAAAGTTGCCCCCAGTGCTCCTGGTCTTCTTCCATGCCAGCCCATGTCCATAGAAATCAAGCAAACAAGTTCTCCCGCACTTGAGACATTAGCCATTATGAGACGCTAGGAATGATTTGTGTGAGATGGAAATGGAAAATTGGAGAATGAGATTGAGATTGACAAAGGAAAAGACAATGAATGAAGCAAACAAACCAAAGAAAAAGAAAATGCCATGCATGGTTCTTAAATAATGCTTCAAAGAAAGTTAGCAAAGGTTCAAAATTAACATGACAAAACAGATAGCCTATGCTAGACCATTAAACTCAGGCGCCTTGATCGCTGAAAGATTGGCGGATGCCGCATCCTCCTTCTTGAACGAGCTGCTGAGGGAACTAGATGACGGTTAATTGAAAGCCCTTTGTGGCTTTTAATACAATAAGCAGCTCATCACTGATGAAAACCAGACGAATTCAGTATTCTCTTGTGAAAGATCCATGAGGCCCACTGAGAATATGATGCCAAAGTTCATCCTTGGAACTTGCCAAACTGGGGGATAATGGACGCTTCAACTTTGAGTCAAAACCACTTCAACCTCGAGGGGACAGATTATGCAAGTGCAGGTCATCATGGTCAAATGGCAGCAGAGAAGGTGACTTGATGAAATGAACAAGTGTTTTGGGAAAAGGGTTGGATTATAGGGATGGTGGTTGAGTTGATATGTGATCATGGGATGGTTAAGGGAAATGTGATTGGAAAAATAGTCTTGGTGAGATGTATGGGTAAAGCAAGTAAGGATCAACAGAATATGAGGTGGGTGGATAGGGTCTCCTACGAATGAAATAGTCATATGGTGAAGAGGGGGGCAATTAGGTTGAGATGAGATTATGGGATTAGTGCTAGAAAGAAAGTGAAGTAACGAATGGATGGAGGGTCTAGAGATGAAAAGGAAGTGGTAAGCTGTATGGTGAGTAGGATCGGGACAAAATGAGGTGGGTAGGTAGGGCCTCCACAGATTATATTGAAGTTAATTGCTTGTGTTAGCCAAATGGTGAAAAAATGGTGAAGGTTATTATAGCTGGTAATATGGGTGATGATCCTTACTGGTGCAAAGGGTGAGGAAGTGGGATAGGCATGAGGAGTGAAAATGAGAGACAGACTATATGAGGATGTTGCCATTGCACAAATTCTGTTCTTGACTCAATCATGATCAGTATTGATCTACTCATTTGCACTACTGCCCCAATTTTGCACGGTAGCATCATACTCAACCTTCTTCAAGTCTGGTCTCTTTGCAGGTTCAGATTCTGGTATCAACTGCTTCTGTAGATTCCAGGGTTTCAACTTGAGCTTGTCAATGCCTTTTCTTGTTTTTTCAAACTTATTGAGACTTAAGTTCTCCAAGGAAATGCAAATGTGTTTGAAAGAAAAACAAATTTGTTAACGGGTCCAGCAGATGGTGGTTCCCCATGTTCTAGCGCCAGAGAAAGACCCCTTGGGTTAAAACATGGTTGACAGTCATTCATGTGGGAAATACCCCTATAGAATTGATGTCTAAGGGGCAACACGAAACAATCCCATGTTCTAACGCCAGAGAAAGACCCCTTGGGTTAAAACATGGTTGACAGTCATTCATGTGGGAAATACCCCTACTGAATTTATGTCTAAGCAGCAACACGAAACAATCACATTTTCTAACGCCAGAGAAAGACCCCTTGGGTTAAAACATGGTTGACAGTCATTCATGTGGGAAATACCCCTACTGAATTTATGTCTAAGCAGCAACACGGAACACCAAGGTTTTTGAACAAAACATCTTATTCATTCCATTCCAGATTTGTAGTATAATTTTCATTACAGAGCTTGCAATTTCCCTATTCGGGATACATCAATGAAAAGCGGAATCATTTAGTTCTCTTCTCCTCATTCCTCCGATGGTGCTGGCAAGATCTCGGGGAAAACTCAGCAAGCACTTCTCGTGGCACTTTTCTGCATATTTCTTTGAAATTCCCGAAACCTTGGTGTTTTTCTTCAGGACAGGCACAGCTTGGTCTCGAAGCCCCTCCATTTGGACCGTTAACAGAATTTGATTTACTGTTAAAAATGAAGCATGTAAAAGGCCATGAAATGCATGAACATGGAGTGATGAAATGCAAGAGTGTTTTTTTTTTATGATTTTTTTTTATATATGATGAATGATGCATGGAAGGTGAAATTTTTTTTATGTTTTTTTTTTATATAAGATGAATGATGCATGGAAGGTGAATGTTTTTTTTATATATATAAGATGAATGATGCATGAATTTTTTTTTTATGAATGATGCATGAAAGGTGAATTTTTTTATGTTTTTTTTTTTATATAAGATGAATGATGCATGAAAGATGAATGATGCATGAAAAAATGAATGATGCATGGCATATTGAACGATAATGATATGAAAAAGAATAGAAGAAGAGAATGCTCCCATTTGTCCTACAAGGGTAAAGACCTAAGGGGTGAGATAACTACATTGGCCAAAACCCTAATTGGATGGGGACTATGGTCAAATTAAGTGCTCTCTTTATGGTAAGTTCTAGACTCCTAAAAGGTCCTCAGATTACCCCCATCACGAAGATAAGGTTCCGATGATCAAACTATTTGACGCGTAGACACTAGGCCTCTCACGACAAATAGCTTGATGACCGGTAATAATCCGAGTGGTGGCTCAATAGTTGATGCGTAGACACTAGGCCTCTCACGACAAGTACCAAGGCACCGCTACTCCTGGGCTCGCACGGGCTCGGGTATAGAGCCCAAAAAGTGTGTCTCACAAAGTGGAAGTGAAGTGTGTGCATTGGGAGCATACAAACATTTTTCCAAGAAACCCTAAAAAAAACTACCCCACCTGCAACATAGCCAGAAAACCAGATATAGCAGTTTAAATTGGTCATCTACCCTAATGCCCCGCATTAAAGACAAATTATATACAAAGATAGAGAAAAAATAAAATATATACATGGCAATTAAACAATAAAAAAAGCAAAATAATGAAGGGTAAAAAAAAATAAAAAATAAAAAAAATGAATTAAAGATAAATTATAGACAAATTATATCCAAAGTAGAAAAAATATGTACAAGACAATTAAACAATAAAAAAAAGCAAAATAATGAAGGGTAAAATAAAATAAAAAGAAAGCTATAAAAAACACAAACAATCAAGAAATGCCTGACTCTCAAAGTGTCCCCAGCAGAGTCGCCATCTGTCTCAACCGGGGTCGCGGCGGGACGGCAAAAAAACAATTAATTATCAGACAGAGTCGCCACTAATGTTTATTTGAGGAAAACACTAGAAAAACCAAAAAAAGATAAATAGCCTACGAAACCTAAAATCTAGGTTTGGGAGCCTATTACGCGTGGGGAAGGTGTTAGCACCCCACAACGCCCGTCTAAACGGTACTTGAGATTGTTTGTGTAATTTCCTTAGCTTTCTACATTATTAATTTTACCCTTATTTATTTTTACTTTTTAATTCCTAATTATTCCTAAAAAAAAAGAGAACCAAATATTTTTGTTATTTTTTATAACCTGATAGGTGTGAACCTAGTCCTACGTACTTCCCTAAAATGGAAGATCAAGACTTACGCAGTTCTTGATTTAAAATTTAGCTGATTTTATTACTAAGAAAATCTCATTCATTATCGAGGAACCATTTTTTATCATGAAGCCAGCTTCAAGATTCATTTTATCCTTCTAACAAACAGCCGCAGAATCACTTTTATCACAAAAAATCAACCTCCTTTATTAAAATTCAATTTTTTTTTTTTACCAAAGAATCATTTTTATTGTCAAGAACCAACCTTTATTATAGTAAGAAACTCATTTCCGTTACCCACAACTGCAACCAGAATACTTGAGCAAGATATAATATCATCACCACAATAATAAAGAACTTAACAGATCATGATAATAGATAGAAAATAAACTATTTCTGGGCAGGCATAGAAACAGAACAATAACGCAACAGATAGACACAAGCAGCAGAGATAATTAAGGACACAAATCAGAACACAAACAATGGGAATTTTCTTTTATTACAAGCTCTGGCGTTGCAAAGAACCACCGTCAAACAAGAGTAAGCACGTTGGAGGTGCGGCAGCCCAAGGTAGTGGCTTAGTCGCAGCGGCCAGGAAAAAGAGGAGTAGCGGCGGGATTCCCACGGGAGGAGGAAGCAGCGGCAGCAGTGAGAGGTTTGGTGGACGTTGGGGTTTAAAGGTTGAAGGAGAAAATGGTGACGGCGGCTTGAGGATGGGTGAGAGGATGAGTGTGTGGCGGCTAGGGTTTTTGGAAGGGAAGGAGGAGGGAGAAGGGTGGTTGTGCAGATTTTTTTTGGAGTGTGGAGGTTAAAAAAGTGTGACGAGTGAAGGCTAGAAAATTGTGTGGGAGTGAGAAAATTAGGGTTTGTGAGACTATGAAGGCTATTAGGGAATGATGAGTGGTTTTTAGGGTTAGTGAGGGTAGGCTTATATAGAGATAATTAAGGACACAAATCAGAACACAAACAATGAGAATATTCTTTTATTACAAGCTTTGGCGTTGCAAAGAACCACCGTCAAACAAGAGTAAGCACGTTGGAGGTGCGGCAGCCCAAGGTAGTGGCTTAGTCGCAGCGGCCAGGAAAAAGAGGAGTAGCGGCGGGATTCCCACAGGAGGAGGAAGCAGCGGCAGCAGTGAGAGGTTTGGTGGACGTTGGGGTTTAAAGGTTGAAGGAGAAGATGGTGACGGCGGCTTGAGGATGGGTGAGAGGATGAGTGTGTGGCGGCTAGGGTTTTTGGAAGGGAAGGAGGAGGGAGAAGGGTGGCTGTGCAGATTTTTTTTGGAGTGTGGAGGTTAAAAAAGTGTGACGAGTGAAGGCTAGAAAATTGTGTGGGAGTGAGGAAATTAGGGTTTGTGAGACTATGGAGGCTATTAGGGAATGATGAGTGGTTTTTAGGGTTAGTGAGGGTAGGCTTATATAGGGGAGAAGTAGGGTTTCAGTGATGGGAAAAATGACTAAGTTGCCCTCCCTTCCATGCTTCTACTTCCTCTCTTTTCCTTTGGGCCACGGCCCATTTTTCTTCCTTTTCCTCTGCTGGGCCTTTTCTTTACTCCTTTTCTTCTTTTCTTCTTTTTTCTCTTCCTTCTTTTCTTCTTTTTTCTTCTCTCTTTTTTTCTTTTTTTTTCTTTTTCTTTCCTTTCCTTTTTCCTTTTTTTTTCTTTTTCAAAATTGGGCCCGGACAAAAATAGGTGTCAACATGACCAAAACCACAAAAATTAACACTTAATCTACATCTAGAATCGTCAACATAAATTAGTGATGCCAAGAAAAGGAAAAGCAAATTTATTTCTGTCCCTGAATACAACAAAATACAGTGAAATAACCTAACATAAAGGCAAAGAGGAAAAGAGCTAAAATATGAACAAAACCCAGAAATCACATACAAAGATGGATCGAGGGAAAAAGGAAAAGAAAGGACCAACTGAAACAGGGACTGGCGGCTGATAGCAGTAGCTCCGGTGATGGAGGAGCAGGTTGACGTGGGTCGCTATCTTGAGAATCACGAGTTGTGAAGGTTGAGCAGTTGCCGGAATAGAGAATGCGAAGCTCACTGTGGCAGCGGCTTCGTCGCGAATAGGGAGAGTGCGAAAAGAGAAGCTTCAATCGAGCATGGAGAAAACGAACCGGAGACCGTATTGAGACAGCGACAGTCCTGAAGTTAGAAGGGGCGAATCCGCGACGGCGAGGTGAAGAGGTTGGAGGTTCTGTATTGGTTTTTTTTTTTATGGGAGTGAGAAAGTCAAAGGAGAAGAGGACAAAGAGGAGTGCGGAGACGCCTAAAAAAATGATGGAGGCTGCTTCCAGACCCATCGAGGAGCCCCATCTCGTACCGCTTGTCTCGCTCGGTGATAACCAAAACTGCAAGTGCACGGAGGATATCGCGTAATATAAAAGATGTCGAACCCACAGGGATAGGTTTAATTTCAAGACCCTGAAAGCAATTGTTTATAACTTAAAAACAGAAAATTAAAAGGTTTTAACTGATGGTTGTTTATAGGAACAAATTAACAAGAAAAAGGCTAAGATAAATATGTGATAAAAACAGCACTTGGGTTGAGCTTCTCTACTTCAAACTTAAGCTATCGGAATCAATTTCATATAGGAATTTCAACATATGTTCTTAGGTGATATTGCCTAGTGGTTCTACTTGGTAATTCCTTAAGCAAGAAGAACTTCCAATTTGATTACTAAGCCTAATTCCATAGTGATTAGTTAATCCCATTGAAGATTATTTCATGAATTCAGGCCATCACTAACAATTCTACCCTTATACCTAAGTGGCATGCAATTGTTCTTTCTATTCCCATTTCCCCATTTCCAAACAACTACCATTGCATACGAATTAGGCAATAACACTTGTGTACAGCAAGATAAATGATAAGCATGGAATAGAAACTTACGTACATAAACTTTTATTCATATACTGAAAATAGAAACCGAAAACATAGCTAGAAAGAAGATAAACTACAACCCAAGATACTAAAGAACTTAGCCAAGCATGGCTAAGGGAAACATGATAAGAACCTGAATTGAGAGCTCAAGAATTGGCTTTCCACACCTCAGGCAATGCTCTGAACAAAATATCTAAGTGTTTCTCCAAGTATCCAAGTTTGTTTTCAAAAGAAAACAAGAGGCCTATTTATAGATTTTTGCTGATTGAGACCCAACGCTCAAACGCTGGGATCCTAATGCTTAGGCGTTGGGATTAAGTACTATCAGACGTGGCCAAATAGGGGCTCAACGCATGAGCATTGGCCCTCCAACGCTTGAGCGTTGGAATTAAAATAAAAACTGGGCACAAGTCAGGGGCTCAACGCATGAGCGTTGGCCCTCCAACACTTGAGCGTCTGAATTACAACATTTCTGGACTCCAAGTCAGAGAGCCAACGCATGAGCGTTGGGGATCCAACGCTCAGGCGTTGGGCTCATCTGATGGTTCATTTTCTTTGCTTCTCTTCTCTTCTTCCTTGATGGCTCTTGATTACCATAAATGCCCATCATGTAGCCTCTCTTTTGTCTCTCAACAGTTGAATTAGCATCAATTCCCTTCTTCAACTCTTTTCCACATGTTTTAAACAACAAACACAATTGATGCTTCTTCTTCTTCATTAAATTCAGCCACAATTCATCATTTATTTGCATGACGATCCCCACAAATGTTCCTTATTTGACTAGAGCCTCTAACAAGGACTAAAATGCAATAAAACAAAACTAAAAGGACTAAAAACACAAAACTTACTAAACTATATGCAAATGCAAAAATAAAGTAAAATAAAAAGACACTAAAAACATCATACAAATCCCAGTCATCACTAGGCAATCCGCAGTGTTGTTCTCCTCCATTCCGACATGTATAATGGAAACATTCCAATCCCAACTAAGCATATCCCTCACCTTGGCGATCTCCTCTCTTTCCCAGAAGGTAATGATATCATTACGAATCAATAATGCCCGCACCACATCCTCGCAATCACACGCACAAACGACATCACGAACGCCTTGCTCCTATGCATGGGCCAAACCCAATTCCACTGCCCATAAATCTGTGAGAAAAGCGTTCCCACAGGTAGAACTCGCTGACCTTGCAGAGCGCCAACCACGAGCAGAATCCACTAACACAGTAACCCTCCCATATTCGCAGAACCCAGAATCCAACTCCCATCAACCAGCAGGTGAAAAGGCGCTATACTGACAGCTGTCATCGAAAGAGACATATGTTGTGAACCGAGGTCCGTTCGACAGGAAGTTACATCTGATAGAACCCGCCGCCGAACTTGGTTCAGCTCCCCTTGTTCTCTCCCAAACATTGTTCATTCCTCCATATCCATCCCCACCATAGCTCATCCACCCCCGAGAGACATTGCTGCTACTTAAGAAGACTTACGAGCCAAAAGGAGAACAGGACATTGGAATCAAGAGGTGGTAGAATTGAGCCAAATTGACGCTCGAGCAAACAAGAGATGGGGAACTTGCGAAAGAGATGCGACAGGCTCTCTACATCTTCACCAGAATGCGAGCAAGAAGCCGACTCGCTGAGTTGATTCCGACACCTCTTCTCATTAGTGGGGAACCCTTCTTTCATAAGTAGCCATAAAAAAATTGAATTTTCTCAGGAACCTTACAGCGCCACACACATTTCCAGGGCCCCAAATCAATTGCGTCGAAATCGCCAAAGGTTGCATATGCCGAGGACACACTGTACCTGCCGTCATTGGCAACTGCCTAGCAAATAGCGTCGTGCCCCACCGAAAAGGTAGGCACACTAATAGCAGCACTGATCTCCTCCTTAACATCCAAAGGTAACACGGTGTACAACTGCTCAAAATTCTGTGACGAACCCAACCATGAATCTGCCACCCTGAGCCCAGTGTGTGAAACATGAACAAACGGAACTCTGAAACATAGTTTACCAGACCCCAACCAGTTGTCATACCAAATCGATGCAGATCCGTTCCCTAGTTGTGCCCAAAATCCGTGGTGTAAGTAATCCTTGGCCCTAACAATACCCTTCCAAACATACAAGTTCCCTGCTTTGTATTCCCCATCCAGAACGATCTCATTGGCCAAATACTTCTGAGATAAAGCTATTACCCATGGCTTCCCTCTGTCGCATAGAAGACTCTCAATTAAATTCCCAAGCATGGCGATATTATTATAACGAGCACAACGGAGGCCAAGCCCACCCCTGTCCTTCAGGCAAGAGATCTCTTTCCACAGAACCAGGTTCCAACTCCTTGTATTGACCCGTTACCCCAAATACAATTACGGATCTTCTTTTCCACAAAATCAGAATTTGATTCCGGAAGCCAGAGAGCCTGCATGGAATAAACAGGGAGGGAGGATAGTACGGATTTAGCCAAGCATAACCGACCCGCTTTGTTCAAGAGCCTAGTCTTCCAAGAAGCAAGCCTCAAATTAACTTTATCAATTATCGGACAAAAGACTTCTCTTGTTACTCTACCTTTCAAGAGAGGAAACCCCAAATACTTGCCCAAATTGCTATCCCGATTAATGGCCGGAAAATTTCTTCTTCCGTGTTTTCCGGTGTAACCAAGAGGAATTAGGACAAACCACCACCACCACTGAGTTTCTAGAAGCTTGAGGAATCAGGACCACCGTGCAGCTCAACTCCGGCGACGACGACCACCGTGGCCGCCGCCGTGCTTCATCTTCTCCGGTGAGCCTCTCAAGAACAAATTTCCTCAATTGCTTTTTCGAGGTAATCTGACCTCCAGAACTCATTTTTCACCTTATTCCCTCAATTTAGAACCCCTAGGAACAATTTTTGATCCTTGGAAACTAGAATTTCAAAGCCATGAAGCCCAAGAACACAAGAAACTCGTGCTCTCTATTCTGGCCTGTTTAATGAACCAAATGATCTGGAAATGATTCGTGTGAGTTTCTGGAATATCAAGGAGTAATTTATGGAAACCCAGAATGAAGGAAAGAACAAGAAATAGCAAAGTTGAATTTAAAGCTTTAAGCTAAAATACTTGAATATGGAAGATAGTGAGATAGACGTAGGAACCTATGTAGCTTGTGATAGAAAGACTCATTATGCTAATGATAGTGAATTTAGGAAGGAAAAACAGAAGATGAATAGAGAGAGTGATGGAAGTAAGGAATTTCACATAAAATCATAAGATACCTAGTCTAGTTATAACTAAGAACATGAGCCTATGAGATTTCTTGCACTAACACTAGGACTCAGAATTAGAGGAAGTAAGATAAAGAAAGAAAATATAGTTTAAAAATAAAATAGGATTCTGAATGTGAAATAAAGAAATTATAGGGACTAAATTGTAAATAAGATAAATATGAAGGACTAAAATGTAAATATGGACATAGTTCTAGCTCTGACCTATCACATAACCTGGAATATGTGGTATCATGTGCTGAATATCAAGGATTATACACAAACTCGGAACCTCAAGCTGGAAACCGAGGTAAGGGGAGTTAGACTATGCCATGTCATGTTAGGTTTCATATAAGCAGTCTATTAGAAAGATGGAATGCATATTATTGTTATGTGTGATTGCTTGTTTGATGTGCTATGATGTTTCTGAATGAATGTTGATGGTTCTATGCTGAAAATGATTGTGAAGTTGTTACATTGAACATTAGATGGAGAACGTACACTATGGGATATAGTGGTACTAGGAATTGCCGTCATAAGGCTTATTCAATATTGCTATAAGAAATATTTACATAGCATCTGTGGTAGTAGAGCAGAGGGAAAAATCTTGAGGTAATTGTTGGCCTGTCACTTGTTTATGAAATTCAGCCTACCCTATAATTGATTAGGACTCACCAGTAGGATAGATAGTTAATGGACATAACTAAATGAATTAGGGAGTTGAAATGGTTTGAAAACTTAAGTGCGGGCTGGTTACCAAGAGAACATGGTTCCTATGTGTAAAGCTCTACTTACCTATTATATATGTTACTCAAATGTTATGAACTCATTTTATGAGATAAAATACAGATGCAACGAAGTTCATCATAGTTATGACTCTGAATACTCAGGGAGTATAAGCGGTGAATGTTATTCAAATGTTATGAGCTTATCTTATGTGACAAAATACAGAAACAACAGAGTTCGTCTCTGGATGTTTAGGAGAAATAAGGGGGTGATTGTTAAATAACCATACCTGGAGAGACAAGGAGTAAGAAATCACTGTCACTACCACTATAGGGATTGTGGATTATACAGAGATACCGAGGGTGGCCATGTTCAGAGATGAATAAGCACGGGGTATATCACGATTTCCTACGTCTCATGTCTGGATGGGCAGGGTCCCCGAGGCCTGTTCCGGCAATGATGTTTAAGGATCAGAATTGTTGGGTATATCTATCACTGAAGCCCTAAGGTAATCCAAGTTCGGTAAAGAGTGGAACGAGGGTAAATTCCGTGTCCATAATTCCCGAATGGCTTTCTGAAGAGTGTAGAAGCTAAAATGCTTCGGGCCTTATACACTACTAGCATTCATGATATTAAATTATAAAAAGTTCAGATCAGAGACTTTCTTCTCAGGGGTATAACCTTTGGGGCAAATGGGAAGCGAAGTCTGACTGAAATATGGAGATATACATGAGGTTTGATAACCCACATGTTTGCATAATGAATATGTGCTTGGTATGATAATGTGTGATGATGATATGTTATCTTGATTTGTAATGGATCACTTATATGTTGTGTAGAATGTATATGGTTATGTTTGACTCACCCTTGCACTTTATTTTCAATATAGATTCTGATAGGTACACCGATGAGCCGACCACCAGTCGTCTCCATCCATGCTGAATTCCCTGCAACCTCAGGATGGTATCACAATCCCTCCACTGGATACTATCTGTATAATGGTGTGTCAGTTTTCTGGTTTAGAAATTACCTCAGTGAAGAAGTTGGTTACCCTGTTACCTTACCCATGGCCTTTTCTTTCTACTTACTTGTAAGAGCACGTCATGTTAACCTAAGAGATTCACCTGGACCTCAGCCTAAATCACCCCATTAGCTTGAACCGGTACCTGCAATACCCATTAGAGAGTATCCACCAGAGGATAGTAACTCCAGGCGTGAACAACCCTTTGAGTAAGTCACCTCACCACCTCCTAGAAGACCAGGACCCCGTATGAGAGTCACCACTAGGAAGAGTATGATAGCCCAAACCAGAAGGATGACCTCTAGGGAGTATATGAACCTGTTTAACCATGGTGAAACCTCTCGGGCAGCAGACATGAGAGTGCCGGTAATCCAGATTGAGGATAGTGTTGGGATGGAGGAGGCTCGGAATGAAGCCAGTGATGGTCCGAATGGGGCAGCCAATCTTTAGTTGCTTGTTGTCTTTCATGTTACTAATGACTCTGTTATGTTATTCACTATGTTTTTAACTTGTGTACTTGAAGGATGATGTGAGGATACCTGTTGTATCCGCTGGTTGAACACTCTACTTAAAATTCTGTCATTGTAATATATCCGTTGATGTGTTTTGAATAAGAATGTGGGTGTGACTAATATATTTGGCAGATTATAGACTATCATAAGTAAGGGTTCATGATAAGTAAATGAACCGAGGTGTTAGAATAAGCACAGGTAACACCGTAGCTTCCATATATATATATATATATATATATATATATATATATATACACATATACTCTAACATGCGAACATTGTTTGGTAAGACATGATTGAAAAAAAAAACTGTGGCAATCCTTGGTTCGGAGAATAAATAGGAGAAGTAGTAACGTTTATTCTTTGGGCTAAACGAGTGTCGCAATTTGGACATAGAAAATTCCAGGAAATTCTAGAAAAGAAGAAGGACAAAACTCAGACAAGAACCTTATCGTCTGCTATGAATGCAGGAAGCCAAGACACATCAAGTCCGAATGTCCTCAATTGGCAAAGAAGTCATTCAGGAAGAATCACAACAGAAAGAAGAAAGTGCTCATTGGCCATAGTGATGACTCTGAATAATCCTCAGATGATGATGAAGATGAAGACAATGAAGAATCGTTATATGCCTTCATGCCATCCGTTGATGAATCAGACGATGAGGATAATCAGGTAACATCTGAAAATCTTAAGGATGAATATAATGAATTACTTGACTATTCCCATGTCGTATCTTCTAAGTATAAAAGGATAAAGCAAAAAATTTCACAAATTCAAAAAGAGCTAGAAAATTCCAAACATGAAGATGCTTTATTAGTTGAGGAAAACAAAGTTTTGAAAGAACATAACACCTCTGAGGAAGTTACTACTCTTAAAAAGAGAATTAATGTTTTAATTCAAGATCTTTCATCTTTTACTAATAGGCATGATAAATTAGTTAAACTAAAAGGAAACAATAGAGAAATATATGATAAAAGTGGTATAGGATATGATAGTGAAAGTAATACATCATCTGATACTGTAACGTCTAATATTACATTTGTATCGTCTGCATCCATATCGTCTGAACCTGTGACATTTATGGTAAAACATAAGCTTAAGAAAACTTCAGAGAGGACTCCTTAAATCAAGAAGATCCCTCCCAAAATTTCCACTAACAAAACACGACCCAAGAAAATTTGGGTACCTAAGACCATGATTTTGCATGTTGTAGATTTGTTTAACAGGGAAAAGCAGAAGCAAACAATGGTACCTAGACAGTGGATGCTCCCGAAACTTCACAGGAAAAATTTTTATGTTCCCAAAGATCCATGCTGAAGAAGACGGAGGAACAGTTACCTTTGGTGGTTACCCAAAAAGGTCTGATCATAGGTGAAGGAGATGTGGCTCAGAGACAAAGGAATATTTCTTGGATACTCTCCTCACTCAAAAGCCTACAGAGTCTACAACTCCAGAACCATGGTCGTGGAAGAATCCATAAACGTGAAGTTTGATGATTTTCGAAGCACATATGAAGAAATAACCAATCTAGAAGAAGAACTCTCAAATCTGGACTTGAATGGAAAGTCTGGAGGACCATCGTCTAACAAAGCTCAACCGTCTAATGACTCTCAATCGTCTAAGCAATCTACATCTTCTAATGATCATCCATCGTCTAATGACAATGACGTGCCATCGTCTAACATCACACCGTCAGATCAAGTCATGACATCAAGTGGAATTTATCTTCCAAGAGATTGGAGATTCAGGCCAGATCATCCTCCAAACCAAGTCATTAGAAGCATCTGAGAAAAAGTCAGAACTAGATCATCATTCCACAATCACGTAAACTGTGCACTCATATCTGAAATTGAACCAAAGACTGTTTCAGAAGCATTACAAGATGAAGGGTGGATCTTAGCCATGCAAGAAGAATTAAATCAATTTGTGAGAAGTCAAGTCTGTACTCTTGTTCCCACACCTAAAGGAAAATTGATTATTGGAACAAAATGGGTCTTTAGAAACAAAATAGATGAAGATGGAAAGGTAACAAGAAACAAGGCAAGATTGGTTGCACAAGGCTACAATCAACAAGAAGGTATAGACTACACTGAAACATTTGCCCCGGTAGCCCGAATTGGAGCAATACGTATACTGCTAACTTTTGCACGTCAACACTCTATCAAACTCTATCAAATGGAGTCAAAAGTGCATTTATAAAAGACTTCATTGAAGAAGAAGCCTATGTGAAGCAACCCCCTGGATTTGAAGAAATGACACCGCCAGACCATGTCTTCAAACTTAGGAAAGCTCTCTACGGTCTAAAGCAAGCACCCAGAGCATGGTATGATAGACTCGGCTCTTTTCTAATAAGTAATGGCTTCACACGAGGAAAGGTGGACAATACATTATTCAAACAAAGGTTAGAAATGTGAAGAAGGTCTCGTCCTTGGACTCGGCTGAGGTTTTGATGAAGACAAACACATCACAAAAAGAAGAAAGACTTCAGAAAAGAAAAGGAAGACTTCAAGAAGACTTCAAGAAAGAAAGGAACAAAAAGAAGAAGAACTTCACGAAGACTTCAGAAAAGGAAGGAAGACTTTAAGAAGACTTCAAAGAAGACTTCAGAGAAGAAAGACTTCAAGAATAGGCTCAGAACGTCAAGATCAAACACGAAGGTTCTAGTTTCAAGTAAGTCTTGTCAACTTAGTGTGCTATGCTTTATTAAGGTTTAATTGCATTTGAAGGCTCATGAAAGATCAACTAATTGAGTACAATATGTTCTCACAAGTTAAACTTGGTAGGAACACTCAATTAGGGTTTAAGATGGTTAAAACTGAGTTCTGGACTGTCTGTAATCGATTACAGATGTGTGTAATCGATTACAGGAAGTGTGTAATCGATTACCACAAGTGTGTAATCGATTACCACAAGTGTGTAATCGATTACCAAGTTTGAATTTTGAATTCAAACTTCAACGGCATGGTGTAATCGATTACACTAACTGTTGTAATCGATTACCAGGTCGATAAGTGTGTCTTTTCATGAACCATTGTGTCTCAAACCGTTTGGGAAAGGTTGTGTTGGTTCATGGACGACCTCTAGTGCCTATATAAAGTCCTTAGACACTCAGAAACAAAAATGACTTGGTCCATAACTTTCATATTCATTAAAGTCATCATTCTGAGTTTCGGTTCTCTCATTTTCATAAGAACACTCATGATGTTCAACATTTGAGAAACTCAGAATGGAAGAGCCTTCATTGTAATTGCCTGGAGCATACAAACTAAGATCAATCCTTCTTGTCTAAAGGATTGAATCATCCATAGAAAATGCATCTTCTTCTTCTTCTATTTGAATCATGTTGATTCATTCACCATAGTTTTTGGTGGTTGTAAAAAGGCCCTTTGAATCAGGTTTGATTCAAAGTCCACCGTGGTAATACGGTGTCATCAGAAAGTGGTTTGCTTTATGAGGCTTGATGGGTCCTCTTAGGGTCCTTGGCACAAGAATTTCTAAGAAGACTTGATCAATCAGAAGTGGGTTGCTTCAGGAAGATTGATAAGATATCTTAGGGTCCTTAGTGCAAGTATCCGTAAGAGTACTTGATCATGGGAAATCTTCACTGTGGAATTCAGTGGAGTGATTCTTCAGAAAGTGGTAATCTTTCTGAAGGGTTCTAACTTTACTGTGGTTTTCAGTAAAGGGTTTGACTCAGACAGGGTAATCTGTTCTGAGGGTTGTAATCAGTTCACTGAGTGTTTCAGTGAGCGGTGATTTTCAGAAAGTGGTTTGCTTTCTGGTATAGTGGAAAATCTCTGTGTGATCAGAGGACTGGACGTAGCCTTCTAGGTTTGAAGGTGAACCAGGATAAAATCCCTGTGTGTTCTTCTACTCCTTCATCTTTTACTTTCAAGCAATTACAACATTCCGCTGCAACAACGTTCTTACGTTACAACTCTAATTGCGCTGAAAGTCGTTTGGTACTATTACGCGAAAATCGAGGCAACACTGATTCACCCCCCCTCTCAGGTTGCTATCTGAACTAACAAGAAAATGATTTCGTTTTAGTTCAATTATATGTTGATGATATTATAATTGGTGCTACTAATGAAAAATTGTGCAAGGATTTTTCTAACCTCATGCAAAGTGAATGCGAGATGAGTATGATGGGAGAATTGAAGTTCTTTCTTGGACTTCAAATTCGTCAAGAACAAGGAAACATGTATATTCATCAGAAAAAATATATCAAAGATCTTTTAAAGAAGTACAAAATGGACAAGTCCAAGGAGATGAGCATTGCAATGCATCCTAGAACCATACTAGACAAGAACGATGAAAGCTCGCCGGCTGATCCAACAAAATATAAAGGCATGATTGGATCCCTGCTTTATCTTACGTCCAATGTACCTGACATCATTTTGAGCAGCATCTGTCTATGTGCAAAGTTTCAGGTAAATCCACAAGAAGCACATTTAACTGCTGTAAAGAGAATATTTCGATATTTATCAGGTACAGCTAATCTTAGCCTTTTGTATGAGAAAGGTGATGATCTAGGTTAAGAGGATTCTTCGATGCAAAAAATGCAGGAGATAGAATTGAAAGAAAGAGCACAAGTGGCAGATGTCACTTTCTTGGACAATGCTTAATCTCTTGGTCTAGTAGACGATAGAGCACAATCTCATTGTCTACTGCTGAAGCTGAATATGTGGTAGCAGGTTCTTGTTGAACACAACTGTTGTGGGTGAAACATCAATTAGAAGATTATAGCATTTTTGAACATAACATTCCATTACTATGTGATAACACAGGTGCTATAAACATTACAAAGAATCTTGTTCAACATTGTAGGACCAAACATATAAAAATCAAGCATCATTTTATAAGAGATCATCCGGAAAAGGGTAGTATTGACATGTCATATGTGCATATTGATGATCAACTTGAAGATATCTTTACAAAACCTCTCATTGAAAATAGATTCATATATCTGAGAGAAAGTATAAGAATGCATCCTGCTTTATGAATTATGTTGTCAATACTAACCAAAGTGCAGGTGACAGAAGAGACGATACAATCATCATTTATATCATCCAAGTGCAACGTCTGCTACCTATCGTCTATTGTAAAGTTCAAATGTGGATGACGTAACATGCTATCCATCGTCTACAATTAATGAAGCAGCTCAACAAAGCTTACGAGGATCAGAAGCTCACAATAAGACTATCCTTTTCCCTATCTTCCTTAACATACTTACTATTTTATAATTTCTTTGCTTTCTGCCAATTCATTTTGATATATGTCTTCACTATTTACACTTGATATACTATGATGCTAATTCCACAATTGCTCTGATATCCATTGAATATGCTCCTTATGCTCTATTATATACTCTGACACCGCAAATTGAATATGCTTTGATATGCTCCCACATGAATATGCCTTGCATATGTTTTTGCTAATGACAAAGGGGGAGAGAAGAGAAAAAGTATAGAGTTGAGAAAAAGAGGAAAACAAGGGGAGAAAAGAGAAAAAGAAGACAACAGGCGAAGAAGAAAGAAATGCCTTTTCTATTTGAAATAGGGGGAGGCAAAGATGGAAAGTTGACAAAGGGGAAGAGAGGACTAGAAAAAGAAGAACAAAGAGGGAGATGAAAGAAAAATACCTTTTCTACTTGAAATAGGGGGAGGAGAAAGAAAATAAGAAATTTATCAAGAATGATTGGGAATTGAGTATATGGAACAGAGAGGGGGAGTATATAATTATTTAAAAAGTTTTTATATTCATATAAACCTTTTTCTCTATAAAACTGTCATCATCAAAAAAGGGGAGATTGTTAAGTTCAAACGATCTTAGAATGTTTATCATATTTTGAGTGATAACAATTTTACTAGTAGAACGTTTTTTAGGAATTATCTCTATCGTTTATGGAAGTATCGTTTGCATACATATCGAGAAAAGAATCTATTCAGACAAAAGGAAACCGTCGTATGAAGATTAAAGAAGTATCATCTGCACGTGTTGTCAAACATCTGGAGAGTATCGTCTAGCAAAAAATGAACTATCGTTTAAGGAAGAGCAAGAGACATTTCAAGTATGGTCTAACTCTATAGTCTACGAAGCCATAACGTTAGAGAGTAAACGATACAGTACAATGCTGGAATAGATCAAATCATTTCTCAAAATGAAAACGATTTCGTTGATAAATGAATTAAATGCAAAAGAGTGGTTCAAGCCTTACATTACTCGACGACCAACTCTTCTTAAAAAAAAACATAAATGCTATCAATGCAAAGGAGAAAATCACGACACAAACTACTCGACAACCAACTCTGCAGGAACGATCAAGTCAAATTCATTCAATGTCAATCACAGAGCCGTTGCTCGAACGGTCAGAAATTAAATGAAGATTCTGGTCAACTACAAGATCTTCAACAAATAGAATGTAAATTGAAGGTATAAAATGGAAGACTTGAAGATTTGAAGAAATAGAACAATAAGGTCGAAAACACAACTGTGTACAGAAAAAACGAACAGTGAAAAAAAAACAGAGTCAAACACTATCAAGCTATTAACTATACAGAGAACCTATCGTCTATCCTCTCTGTTTGCTTGACCTCGAATATATTTCTAAGTTTCAAACCATCTACCAAAAGAGATTCTTTGTAGAAGAACCTTTGTACAAGGAGAAGTCCTTCGAATAATTGTTGGGAGAAGTCCTATCGAATATTTATTGGGAAAATTCCTTTCGAATACTTGTTTGGAGATGTCCTGTCGAATACTTGTTGGGAGAAGTCCTGTCGAATACTTGATGGGAGAATTCCTTCGAATACTTGTTGGGAGAAGTCCTATCGAATACTTGTTGGGAGAAGTCCTGTCGAATAATTGTTGGGAGAAGTCATGTTGAATACTTGATAGTGAAAATCTTGGTTAAGCCAATGACTGGACGTAGCCCTATCGTTTAAGGGGGTGAACTAGGATAAATATTGTGCGTGCTGTTTTTACTTCATGCATCATTTACAGTTGCACACGTTTTATTTTTGTTGCATTAAAACCGATTTATCCTATCGTTCACAAAAAGTTGTTGCACTAAACATTTTCATCGTACCGTTTACGAAAAGCTTTTTATCGTTTACACAACATTGGTTTGAAGATATATATATATATTTTTGAAAAACAAGTTTGAATAAGAATACAATTAAACCCCCCTCCCCCTTTCTTGTGTTATCCTTGTTTTATCACGACCCTAGCCAGATGGCCGACGGCTGGCACCGACTCCCGTCTTGGGGACGAGGGAGTACACCTTCCTCAATGAAGACAATTGGTTTCCCTGGGAGGTTGACCACCTTCTACGCCGCATGATCTACATTGGTCGGGTAGCTGAGGATCGTATGGATGAGACAGGTCGTATGTTTAAACGGTCAGTGTATCTTTGCGTCATGGACTTCCACTGCCATCGAGAGGTATTGTGAGAGATGACGGATCCTCAACCTCAGGCACCGCCAGGGCACCCCGAGCTTTTCTTCTCTTTCTAGGAGACGTGCAACTTCACTGCTGGATGTCTAGAGATTGTGGACTTCCCCTTTGTCTCCTTACCACATCCCCCGCTACCGCTACGTTAAGACCCTGAATAAATTAAATAATTAAATAATTATTTAATCAGCCGACGCTTATTTAAGGAAATGTGCAGGCAGGAGTTTGTGAAGAAGGTCTTGCTCCTGACCCTGGCTGAGGTTTTGATGACAACAAACTCATCGACAAAAAGAAGAAAAGAAGACTTAGAGGAAACAACGCTACAAAGTCTATCATATACCTAGAAGTCCTAGTTTAGGTGAGTTATGCTTCTAAAGGTCTATTAAAGCATAAAGGATCTTTAAAACACCTAAACTAATCAAGCTTAATGTTTTCATAACTTAAAAGAAGTAGAAAACCTTAAGCCGATCTCAAAGGATCAAGTTTCTGGAAGATGGACTTCAGTTTAATCGATTGCTGCTTCTGGTAATCGATTACACATAGGCAAGTAATCGATTACCACTTGCTTGTAATCAATTACATGTTTGAATTTGAAATTCAAACTGAAACGGCTATTAGTGTAATCAATTACACTAAGTGATGTAATCGATTACCAACACGAAAAGTTGCATCTTTTCATGAACCATTGTGTCTCAAACCTTTTGGGAAAGGTTGCATTGGTTCAAGGACGTTTCCCTTGCCTATATAAAGTCCATTTGAGTCCGGAACACAACAACACATGAGAATACAACATTAGGCCAAAGCTTTGTCAAAATTAGTTCATTAAGTCTTTAGAACTTAAACTTTCAAGAGCCTAAATTCTGAGTTCATGATCTTCATGTTTATAAGAACACTTTAGTTGTTCATATCTTGAGGAACTCAGAATCTTGTTATGCTTAAAAGCCTTAAAGCATAAATTCTCTTGACCAATCCACTTGTATCTTAAAGGATTGATTCAGCCAATTGTAAACTCTTCTTCATCTCTTTCTGTAAGATTGAATATTCACCGTGGATCTCGGTGAAGGGTTTTTGGTACTGAATGTGGTATACTTTCAGGGTATTGATTGAAGGTGGTTTAGCCTTCAAGGTCTGAGGGTGGTTTGCCTTCAGGAACTGAAAGTGGTTTGCTTTCAGGGGCTGTGGAAAGTGGTATACTTTCACAAGAAGTTGATATAAATTCTTAAGGTCCTTGGTGTAAGAACTTGTAAGAGATTTTTATCAATAGTGGAAAAATCCTCAAGGGATTTTCTTGAGGGACTGGACGTAGCCTTCGGTGGATAGAAGGTGAACCAGGATAAAATTATGTGTGTGTGAATTCTTCTATCCTTCATCTTTACTTTCAAGCAACGCTTAATTCCGCTACAATCACAACTATCGTTTCGTGATCATCATTATCTTGAAAGTAATAATTTCGATAAGGCTCAAATCGGGGCAACTCTGATTCACCCCCCCTCTCAGGTTGCTATCTGTACTAACAATTGGTATCAGAGCGGAAGTTTAGGTAAGTTATTCCTAAGATCCGGGAAAAGATGGCATCCTCTTCCAATCATGGAACCAGTGAAGGATTCAACATAAACAGGCCACCATTCTTCAATGGAGAACACTATGACTTCTGGAAGATCAAGATGAAAATATTCATAAAGTCATTAGACGCAGGAATTTGGAAAGCCATTGAAGAAGGTCCCTTTGTGCCTGTAGCAGAAGTAGAAGGAAGTTCACAACCAAAACCAGAAAGTACTTGGAGTGAAGAAGAAAAGAAGAAGGTTCAATATGATCTCAAAGGAATGAACATTCTTACATCTGCTCTTGGCATGGATGAGTTTTTCAGAGTATCAACGTGCACTTCATCAAAAGAAATATATGATACGTTGATGGTGACTCACGAAGGAACAGATGAAGTCAAGAGATCAAAGATCAATACTCTATATCTCAAGAATATGAAATGTTCAGAATGCTTCCGGGAGAGAAGGTATTAGATATGCAAAAACGATTCACTCATTTGATTAATCATTTGATTGCTCTTGGCAAACAATTTTCAAACAGTGACTTGAACATGAATGTTCTAAGATCACTTGCAAGAGTATGGCAACCAAAAGTTACAGCCATCTCAGAGAAGAAGAGTTTATCAAATATGACTCTTGCAACTCTCTTTGGAAAACTCCAAGAACACGAGTTGGAATTGAATCGTTTAGAAGAGCATGAACAACATGAGAAGAAGTATCGATCCATTTCCCTAAAGGCAAAAGAAAGCGTCAAAGATGATTATGATGCAGATTCTGAAGAAGAAGACAATGGGAACTTGAATCTTCTAGTAAAGAACTTTGGAAAGTTTCTTAAAAGAAAAGGTATGAAATTTAACAACAACAAATCTTTCCCAAAGGAACAATGAGTCTTCTTCCTCTCAGAAGATCACATGCTTCGAATGTGGCAAGCCTAGACACATGATGTTAGAATGTCCAAATCTTCAAAAGAAGAAACATGGTCTAAGAGAAAAATTCGAAAAGAAGGATCAACCCACACGAAGGGAATACTTGGCTTGGGATGATAATGAAGTAAGTTCATCATCAGATTCTGACAAAGAAGAAGCACAAGTTGCATTGATGGCCTCACATGATTCAGATGTTGAAGATTCCCAGGTTAGTGACAATTCTATGTCTTTTCATGATTTAAAGTTTACTATGGAAAATATGTTTAAATTATGTCAAGAATTCTCTAAGGTTAGCACTAGGCAAAATGATTTAATTTCATCCTTAGAAAGTAAATGTAGAACTTTACAAGAAGAATTAGACGTAGTAAAATCTAAGTTAGATATTACACATAAATGCAATAAATGTAGTTCTTTAGAAGAAAAGATAGATAATCTACAACAAAGAGTTCATAACATCAATAAAGGAAAACAGAAGTTAGATGATATTCTAAGTGTGTAAAGGCATTCAAACAATAAGTCAGGTCTAGGATATACTTCTCACCCAAAGACAAAAGAAGTCAAGAAAACTGTGTTTGTAAAACCAAACAAAGTGGAAGGATCTCCTAAAAACACTAAGACTAATTCTCTTAGGAGTATGAACAATAGGAAGAATAATCCTCATAGACCTCCTAAGAAGATTCATCCCTCTTCTAGACAAACATCTAGCTACAATCATTATTCTTGTACTTATTGTAACAAAATAGGACATACCCCTAGTAGATGTTATTACAAAAATGTTGTTGCGCCAAATAGGGAATACATATGGGTTAGAAAGGAATTTAACTTAGAAGGACCCAAAACTTGTTGGGTTCCTAATACCCATGTCTGAACTTTGTCATGTAGGTGCGTATGAAAGCAGCAAAGAATTTATGGTATTTTGATAGTGGCTGCTCATCACACATGACAGGAGACAAAACCAAGTTTTCTTTTCTTATACCTAGGGAAAAAGGTTTTGTCACATATGGAAACAATCAAAAGGGAAAGATACTCGGTATTGGAAGAATAGGCACACCCCCTCAAACAGTCATCGATAAAGTTCTTTACGTTGATGGTTTGATGCATAATCTTCTGAGTATCAGTCAACTATGTGACAAAGGTTTGAAAGTTGGTTTCATTGATGATATATGTGTAGTAAAAGATGTGAAAACTAAAGAAGTTAAGTTTTCTGGTTATAAAGTCAATAAAGTCTTCATGATCTCCTTGGAAGAAATTCCACAAAACGTAAGATGTCTTTTGGCCAAGAACAATAGTGATTCATGGCTATGGCATAGAAGACTTGCTCATATACACATAGATCATTTAAACAAACTAGTCAAGCATGATCTAGTTGTTGGGCTTCCAAAGATAAGATTCGAGAAAGACAAGCTTTGTGATGCATGTCAAAAAGGGAAGCAAACCAGAACGTCTTTCAAACCAAAGAACATAGTCTCGACTTCAAGACCCCTTCAATTGCTACATATGGATTTGTTCGGACCTTCAAGAACAAAAATCCTCGGAGGTAATTTCTATGCACTTGTTATTGTTGATGATTTCTCTAGATTTACATGGACATTATTTTTGCCTCATAATAATGAAGCCTTCAACGCATTTAAGAGATATGCAAGGCTAGTTCAAAATGAGAAGTCTTTAAAGATCTCTTCTATTAGAAGTGATCATGGTGGAGAATTTCAGAATCATCAATTTCAAGAACTATGTGATGAAAATGGAATATCACATAATTTCTCTACTCCGAGAACACCACAACAAAATGGTGTTGTAGAAAGGAAGAACAGACTACTTGAAGAATTAGCAAGAACCATGCTAAGTGAATCAAGCCTTCCTAAATATTTCTGGGCTGATGCCGTAAGTACTGCTTGCTATGATTCCAATAGAGTTCTTATTAGACATATTCTGAAGAAAACCCCCTATGAACTCTACAATGGAAGGAAACCAAATATCTCTCATCTACATGCTTTTGGATCCAAATGCTTTGTCTTGAATAATGGAAAGGAAAACCTTGGTAAGTTTGATGAAAAATCTGATGAAGGTATATTCCTTGGTTATTCTCTAACAAGCAAAGCATATAGAGTCTTTAACAAGAAAACTCTATCTGTGGAAGAATCCATACATGTTTCCTTTGACGAGTCTAAATCTTCAATAGAAGATACAGTCAATCTTCCAGATAATGAAGAAGAAAATATCATTATCAATGGAGACTCTCAAAAGGAAAGAGATCAAAATCCAATACAAGAAGAGCACATTGAAGATAACACTTATCAACTTCCAAAGAAATGGAGAATCCATAGGGATCATCCAGTTGATAATATCATTGGTGATATTTCTTGAGGTGTTTCTACAAGGCTACGCTTAAATGATTCTGTTTTGAATATAGCCTTTGTCTCTCAAATAGAACCCTCAAAAGTAAATGATGCTCTGGAGGATGAGTATTGGATTGTGGCAATGCAGGAAGAATTAAACCAATTTGAAAGGAATCAAGTTTTGGAACTTGTTCCTAAGCCTAGTGACAAGCATGTTATTGGAACAAAGTGGGTTTTCAGAAACAAGTTAGATGAAAATGGAATCATAGTTAGGAAGAAAGCAAGGTTAGTCGCACAAGGTTATAATCAAGAAGAAGGCATAGATTTTGATGAAACCTATGCACCAGTAGCAAGGTTGGAAGCCATAAGACTTCTGTTGGCGTATGCTTGCTCTCTAAATTTCCCATTATATAAAATGGATGTCAAAAGTGCTTTCCTGAACGGATACATTCAAGAAGAAGTTTATGTGAAGCAACCTCCATGATTTGAAGATCCCAAGTTACCTTCACATGTCTTCAGATTAAAGAAGGCACTTTATGGTCTTAAGCAAGCCCCTCGTGCATGGTATGATAGACTAAGCCCATTCCTTTGTGAGAAATGATTCCAAAAGGGTAAGGCCGACACAACCTTGTTTATCAAGAAAACCAAAGGTAATACCTTATTAGTTCAAATATATGTTGATGATATCATTTTTGGTGCAACTAACGAATCTCTTTGTAAGGATTTCTCTAACATGATGCAAGAAGAATTTGAGATGTCCATGATGGGACGATTAAATTTCTTTCTAGGATTGCAAATCAAGCAATCACATGATGGAATATTCATCAATCAATCAAAGTTTTGCAAGGAATTATTAAAGAAATATGATTTGGATGATTGCAAAGACATAGCCACACCAATGGGGTCTAACACATATCTAGATCAAGATGAATCCGGTGTTCAAGTAGACATTACCAAATACAGAGGTATGATCGGATCTCTTCTATACTTAACTGCAAGTAGACCTGATATTATGTTTAGTGTGTGTCTATGTGCTAGATATCAAGCATCTCCTAGGGAATCACATTTGAGTTCAGTCAAACGGATTTTCAAATATTTGAGAGGAACTACAAATGTTGGTTTATGGTATCCCAAAGGGAGTGTTTGTGATTTGATTGGATATTCTGATTCTGATTATGCTGGATGCAAAACTGAAAGGAAAAGTACAAGTGGTACTTGTCACTTGTTAGGAAATGCCCTTGTTTCTTGGGCTTGCAAGAAACAAGCATGTGTTGCTCTAAGTACTGCTGAAGCAGAATACATTGCTGCAGGAAGTTGTTGTGCACAAACTCTATGGATCAAACAACAACTCAAAGATTATGGCTTAGAGCTGGGCTGCATTCCAATCAAATGTGACAACACAAGTGCCATTAATCTCACTAAAAACCCTATCATGCATTCTCGAACTAAGCATATTGATATAAGACATCATTTTCTTCGAGATCATGTCATCAGAAAGGATATTGAGATTTCATTTATAGATACACATAACCAATTAGCTGATATTTTTACTAAACCTCTTCCTAAAGAATCATTCTTTAAGATTAGAAGAGAATTATGCATATTAGCTGAGCATGACATTTAAAGTAACACGTTATTTGCATAATCTTTGTGATTTTATATGATTGTATGTATTTAAATTGATTATGTGCTTAAATGGTCATTTGAGAATGTGTTACATAGGATTTTATAGGTTAGAACTTATAAAATTGTCCTAGTAATCGATTACCATAGGTCCAGTAATCGATTACCTCTGCTCTCAGTCCTCGTGCCTGTTAGAAATTTCTAAGTAATCGATTACCCTAACTGCTGTAATCGATTACCTATTCAAAATTTGAATTGTTTCAAATTTAAACTTCCAGTAATCGATTACCCTAACTGCTGTAATCGATTACCTGCTCGAAAAACTGCCAGAATTTCAAATTTCCCTCCATCTTTTTGAAATTCAAACTTAGTAAAACCGCTCTGTAATCGATTACCCAACTGTTGTAATCGATTACATGCTCGAGCTATTTAATCAAGCCTTAGATGATGATCAAACATGCTCTCAAGTCTCATTTCTATCATTCTAAACCTCTGATTTCTAGCCTTCCCTGAAGTCCCGTTTATCCTTCCCAACACTGTCCTCCTAAATCTATCATGGCTTCCTATCATTCTCGTTCTACCCATCCAATGAACTTGACAAGACTTCTTACCTCCACAAACCAGCGGACTCGGTTTGTCTCAAGGTTCCTCAATCAACTTATCCGCAAACCCATGTACGGGGATTTGGATTGTTTTGTTGAAAGTGGAAATACCTTTCCAGCATACCTCAGAATCAAGACCTTGAAGAGTTTATCTCTATCAGTAATCCCTTCTATCCAAAGCTAGTTAAAGTGTTCTATTGCAATCTAGAGACTTTGCGAGATGGGTTTCAAAGTTCTGTCAAGGGAATCCTTATTCGTCATTCTCTTTCCACATTTGGTCGATGTCTTGGACTCCCCTCCACTGGTGCCTTCTTAGGTCCCAACCTGCCCTGCTCCTGGCCGGACTACAATCACGAGTCATTTTATCGGTCCCTATGCAGATTTCATCATCAGAGCTTCAAAGGATCCATCCGCCTCATACGACCTCCTGCCCCTATAATACTGATGTACTAACCACAAATAATCATCTGCTCCACTACTTCATCAATCAAGTCATCCTGCCTCAAGAAACTCTTCTCGCTCAAATTAGTGACTTAGAGTTACAAATTTTGTATGGCATTCTCAACTGCCATAAAATTAATTGGGCATTCTTGATTATGAATCACATGTTGCGGTGTCGGGACAATGCTGAGTCCTTTCCTTATGCTTCGGTCATATCCCGCATCCTTATCTACTCCGGCGTACCAATCGCAAAGCTTTACGATGAGTGGTCATCTCATCTTAAGCGTGTTGATACCTCCATCCTTCCCTTTCTCCGGATCACAAATGAATTTGGCATATTTACTCTTCCTCGCCATATTCATGATGCCGGTCGTGATTGTCTACTCACGAAGACCATAGCTGATGACGACTCCTCTATTGATACTTAGTATTCTAGGAGACTTTTATGTTTTATTGTTTCTTATTGTAATTTCCCTTTTTCTTTGCTATGTCATTACGTTCTTTATGGCTTTCTCTTATATATATAAGATGTTTGGATGGTTGTAGTTTATCATTGCTTTACGACTTTACCCCCATACCCTTGCTTTATTTCGAAATATATACTTGTATGGATGCATGCCTGTTTTTGGCCTTTTCTTCTTTTTGATGACGTCAAAAGGGGGAGAAAGGTTATGTGTTTCTTAAAGATAATATGCAGGAATTCAACAAGTGAATTAGAAAGGGGGAGAAATACTGGATTACATCAAACAGGGGGAGTTTTTCAACAGAGACGCATATATGATCTTCAAGTATCAAGAATGTGTTTGCCATCATCAAAAAGGGGGAGATTGTGAAGAAGGTCTTGCTCCTTACCCTGGCTGAGGTTTTGATGACAACAAACTCATCGACAAATAGAAGAAAAGAAGACTTAGAGAAAACAGCGCTACAAAATCTATCATATACCTAGAAGTCCTAGTTTAGGTGAGGTATGCTTCTAAAGGTCTATTAAAGCATAAAGGCTCTTTAAAACACCTAAACTAATCAGGCTTAATGTTTTCATAACTTAAAAGAAGTAGAAAACCTTAAGCCGATCTTAAAGGATCAAGTTTCTGGAAGATGGACTTCACTGTAATCGATTGCAGCCTTCTGGTAATCGATTACACCTAGGCAAGTAATCAATTACCACTTTCTTGTAATCGATTACATGTTTGAATTTGAAATTCAAACTGAAACGGCTATTAGTGTAATCGATTACACTAAGTGATGTAATCGATTACCAACACGAAAAGTTGCATCTTTTCATGAACCATTGTGTCTCAAACCTTTTGGGAAAGGTTGCATTGGTTCAAGGACGTTTCCCTTGCCTATATAAAGTCCATTTGAGTCCAGAACACAACAACACATGAGAATACAACATGAGGCCAAAGCTTTGTCAAAATTAGTTCATTAAGTCTTTAGAACTTAAACTTTCAAGAGCCTAAATTCTGAGTTCATGATCTTCATGTTTATAAGAACACTTTAGTTGTTCATATCTTGAGGAACTCAGAATCTTGTTATGCTTAAAAGCCTTAAAGCATATATTCTCATGACCAATCCACTTGTATCTTAAAGGATTGATTCAGCCAATTGTAAACTCTTCTTCATCTCTTTCTGTAAGATTGAGTATTCACCGTGGATCTCGGTGAAGGGTTGTTGGTACTGAAAGTGGTATACTTTCAGGGTATTGATTGAAGGTGGTTTAGCCTTCAAGGTCTGAGGGTGGTTTGCCTTCAGGAACTGAAAGTGGTTTGCTTTCAGGGGCTGTGGAAAGTGGTATACTTTCACAGGAAGTTGATAGAAATTCTTAGGGTCCTTGGTGTAAGAACTTGTAAGAGATTTTTATCAATAGTGGAAAAATCCTCAAGGGATTTTCTTGAGGGACTGGACGTAGCCTTCGGTGTATAGAAGGTGAACCAAGATAAAATTTTGTATGTGTGAATTCTTCTATCCTTCATCTTTACTTTCAAGCAACGCTTAATTCCGCTGCAATCACAACTATCGTTTCGTGATCATCATTATCTTGAAAGTAATAATTTCGATAAGGCGAAAATCGGGGCAACTCTGATTCACCCCCCTAATGTACTAACAGAGTTAGGGTCAAAAGCTACTCGGATCATCGATGCGATGTTTTCCAAATGTTGGTTGAATAAGGAACGATCTAGAGTTCGAGCGAGAATAAGACATTCTCACTGTCTCCATGACGATCGTTGAAGAATTTCGAGAAGAACGACTATTATATCGATATGGTTTCTTTCCGGAGCCCGAAAAAGACATTTCTCGTTAGCAAGACTTTCAGTCGAAATCCAGCAAGCGAAACGGGTGACTTCGAGACCGCAGATCAAAAATCCGGGAATCCCGAAACGTCTTTGTTTGACGTGACGGATCAAGATACGTGATAATAACTTTTTGGTGAATAGTGTTTTCATGAATAGTGTTTTGCGAATAGTGTTTCATGAGCAATGTTTTCGTGAATAGTGTTTTTGGACCGGAATCGACACGAATTTTGAGGAAAATGACCCGGGCTAGAGTTGTACGACCATGAGGTTCAAAATTAATGAATAACCGGTGTTAGTAACTCTCAACAATGTTGGGAAACGTGCCTAAGAACGAATTCGGATAACGATGCGAATTATGACGCGACTGACACATATGACGCCCGACATGACGACGCGTTGGTGGATTAGACATTTAATATTATAATAATCCAAGATATTTTGCTAAACTTTCAAAACATTAGAGTTTAGTCCTAATACTTTGAAACTTTAGAGTTTGGTCCTCCAAATAGTAACTAGATATTTTGGGATACTTTACAACTCTTCAACTTTGGTCCCCAGGGTTTAAGAAAAATTATGAATTGACCCCTCGTGGGGTTGAATACCCATGGCCTTAAGGCCTTATTTGGGTGAGTTTTTCTTCTTTTTAAGTTCATTAAGTTGAAAGAAAAGGGAATTAAGTGAGTAAGTAAGAAAGAGAAAGGAAGCATGAACTATTCATCTTCTTCCTCCTTCCACCATTGATGGGTGAACCTCCCTCCTCCATGTCCAACCTCTTCCCCTCATTTTCTCACCTTGATTCTTTAAGGTAAATTAATCTCCTCCTCAAGACCTTCAATTCTATGGTTTTAGATTTCAAAGAGGATGATTTTTGAGATTATGATGGTTGATGAAATTCTAAACTCCTTTTATATTTGTTGTTTCTATGACATTCCTCTTTAATTTGAACCGGTTGGTTTTTCAAATGGCTGAGTTTTGATGTTCATGGGATTTTGAAGTTGGGTTTTTGCCATGAAATATTTTGATAAAGTTATAGCTATCATATTGATATCCAAGGATCCTAAATTAGATTTTCTAGAAGTTGGATTTTTTAAAAGTGATTATTTGAAACAAGTGATTTTTCAAACTTTGGAATTTATTTTCACCATAGATTCCTTTATGCCTTTAATGTGTACAAGTTGGTTTTGAGAGAAAAATTCATCATGACAATTAACCCTTGATGCCCGAACCTATGTCACATTTTTGGGCTTGGAGGAATTGATTTTCAACTAGCTTTTAGAGTGTTAAAAGCTTGTATGTGAGGTTTGATGCAAAAAGAAAATTATTGCCCTACGTTTTATAAAGAGGCCGAGATCAATGAGAATTTTTTAGGACTTGGAAAAATTATTTGTACATGGTTTTGAGAGCAAATTTTTAGAGGGACTAAAATTGAGTTTTTGGGTTAAATGGTTTCTTGAAGCTCTTAGCTTGTTTAGGGTTTTTTTATGGATATGTAGGAGTTGAGAGTTTGAGAATTTAAAAGTTTGATAATTGAATATATTTTGTTTTTTCTTGACACTTAGGGTTTTTTTTTTTAGTTCAAGACTTGAAAATTGATTTGGAAACTTGTAGGAAAACTTGAGTTTTAGATTTCGAAAATGTTTTGAGGGACTTGGTGTGTTGTTTAGTGAAAAAGGGAAGTTTTTATGCATTTTAGCATTTTGGACAGAATTGTAGCCTTTTGATTTTGTGTGTATTTTTGTCTTCAAAAACTTGTTTTAGGCTTCTAAATTGATAAGTAAATGTCTAGCCTAATTGCTCTTCATAAGTCTTCATGTTTTGGAAATGTTTGAAAGTTGTAACTTTCTGTTTTTGCAAACGTTTTGAGAGTTTCAAAAGTTTTCTAAAAGATTTTTTGAATTCCTGGGATTCATTCTTGTGAATGAGGATATTCGCCTAAGTCTTGGAAGTCTTCTAATTTCATTAGCTATTGTCTTAGAACTAGTTTATAAATTCTAAACTAGGTTATGTATCATAAACGGTTTTAGGGCATAGGAACTCTCGGGGAGGACATAGCTTCCAGAGCATACGTAGCTTTTGGAGCGAACGTTGGATTTTGGAGCAAATGACCTTGGTAAGAGCACTTCGCTACTTTTAGCTACTAAGCATATGCATATGATTATGTGTGTGTATACTATGATATTGAAATTTGTAGGTGACGGCGTTCAGAGAACGACCCGACTAGAATTGTATTGATTGAAATATATTAATGCATGGAGCTTGTAACACCCCAATTTTGGGTTGAGGGTCACATAGTAATTACGCGGAAAATATACTTTGAAACCTCTCAAAACACTCAAGTTCCAAAGATCAACGTCACTCGATATTAATAATTAATAATTATCCCATAATAGAATTATAATCATCTCAACGCGGTAAAGTTCCAAAATAATTAAAGTGGCACCGACATGTGCAAATAAACCAAACGTCGCTAAAATATAAGAAAATTACAACTTCTTTATTTTTCTTGAATCTTCCTCGCCACTTGTTCAATCGTCAAGTCACCGCTCCTGGACCTCATTGTCCTAATCATCTATGGCGTTAAGCGCCCAAACAAATCAAACAAACAAGCAGAAAGGGTTAACTCGGAAATCAAGAAAAAACACATACAACAATTGTGATTAAAAATAGAATGAACACAATTGACCCAAAAGAAATCAATACAACGCAACAATAATATCAACATGAATTATTTTCTCATCTTATAACATCAATCAAGTTTATGCATGAACCTCAAATGCTAAATGCACAACTATGGCCAAATCATCGTTCCAAGAGGAACCGGACAATCTTGTGACTAACCGTCACCCCAATGTCCTCAGGCACAGTCCTGTGATTACCCATCACACCATCGGCCTGTTTGGTCACGTGGTTACACTGCCACCCCACCATTCTCAGCAGCTTTGTGGTTACCCACCACCCACTGCTTTGACAGTTTCGTGGTTAACCACCACCCCTGTCGTCAACCTACAACAATGCATATGCCATGACCACATAATCATCATCCTCATAATCATCATTTCATGAACATATACAGCATGCTAAATTCATTAACCATGATTCCAGCAACAAATTCTTAAAGCTGCACGCAACCGAATTCACAAAACAACATACAACAATCACAACAACAAGGATAATCCTAATAAAAACGAGTTACCCTTACCTTTTACTCCTTTGCTTGGTCTTGTCCCCAACCTAACTTGATAAACATATCCACAATCATAAAAAACCAAGGAAAAGACCAGAAACCGATTCCACAAGATTTAAAGTCAAAAACAAGCAAAACAACAACTTGCTGTCAGGGGCCTAGCGCCCAAGCGTTGGGTTCCAATGCTCAAGCTTTGGGTCCCTGTCTGGCAACACGTACTGGGCAGAATTCCAACGCCCGGGCGTTGGGAGTCCAGCGCTCATGCGTTGGCTCCTTGCCAGAAACCCTAAAAACCATGTTTTTCACCCGAAACTCCATTTTTAACCAATTCCTTTCAAGACTAAAATTCTTCCATGTTCAGAACTTACATTATGCCCCAAAAATAAGTTTTCTACCAAAAATCTCAATGGTTCCTAATTTCTTAAAAATCACTTATTCGATGAAGGCAAACTAGGTATTGGACCGAAAGAAAAGGAATAGAATACCAACCTTGTTTGAGAGTTTTGGTCAAGGTAGGTTGCACCACGAATCCAGAACCTTCAAGAGAGTAGGAAACTCGAGCTTGATGCAAAAAAAAGGTTTAGACAAGAGAAATTAGCCCTAAACACAATAGGAAGTTGTTCTCCAAAGGAACTCAGATTTTAGATAGTTTCGATCGCTTACCGATAGAACCGACACCACGAACTTTGAAGGGATAGAGTGTGAGGTTTGAGCACCACGAAAAAGGGAGGGATTCAGAGCTTGATCACCACCAAGAAGAGGGAGGGGGTCGACCAAGCAACACAAGATTCCAGCAGCACTTCGGAAACACAGAACAAGGGATTCTAGGCCTTTTTCGGAAAAACTTTGAGTGGAGGAGCAACAGAAGGTTAGCAATTCTTTAAGGTTGGAGGTTTCAGCAATGAGAGGGTGATAGGGAGAGGGAGAGGCACGACCAAGATTCCATCAATTGGAATATTTTCCCTAATGGCACATTAAAGCAAAGGACAAAGCATTAATCCTCCTTCATGGCACATTACTCACATGTTTTGGCTTTCAAAATTCAAAATGGAGTTTTGGCACATGTTTAATTCTCCATTGAGCTGCATGGTGAGAGAGAGAGTCGTCCCCACCTCTTTCCTTAGCCTTAATACACATTAAAACTCCTTTAAAACCCTAGACAAGCCATTAACCACTCCTAATCCTCCTTTAATGCCTATAATCCTCACATTAAGCCTCATTTAAATGCTCTTTACTCCTCTTTGATCTGAATTTCGAAATTTGAAAATGAATTTGAAGAGCCACACGAAAAACTAAAATAAAAACAAAACCTTCCTCATCAAGGTTCGAACCCAAGACTTGCCAACCAAACGCTTAAGCCTCAACCGCTAAGCCACAACTCATCTTGTTGCAATTCAAGCAAGGTAATTCAAATATTCTCAAGGTAAGCAATCATGCTCTAGACAAGATTAAATAACTCAAGACTAACATCACATTAATTAACTCAAGGGTTAATTTACAAACAAAAGAAGTCTGAGGACTAGAAAACAATTACAACCAAGTTCAGGGACTAAACTGTAATTACAAGAAATTAGGGGTCTTACAATACCACCCCCCTAAAAAGAGTTTCGTCCTCGAAACTACACGTGAAGAAAACAACTCGGGATACTGCTCCCGCATTTTCTCTTCGAGCTCCCGAGTAGCGTCGCCCGTAGTCTGATTCCAAATCATCTTCACAAGCGAAATCTGCTTGTTTTTCAGCTGCTTAATTTTACGGTCGGCGATACTCATCGGTGGAACTTCAATGGTCAAATTATCCTTCAGCTAAATGTCATCCTGAGCAATAACATGTGAAGGATCGGGTATGTACTTCCGCAATTGCGAAACATGTAGCACATCATGAATCTTAGATAGAAAGGGTGGCAAGGCAATGCGATACGCCACTGGTCCAACTCTTTCAATGATCTGGTAAGGTCCGATAAATTTCGGCGTCAACTTCTTCGATTTTATCGCCCTTCCGACTCCAGTAGTTGGGGTTACCCGGAGAAATACATGTTCCCCCGGCGCAAACTCCAAATCCCTACGTCGATTATCCGAGTAGCTCTTCTGTCTACTCTGAGACGCCTTCATTTTCTCCTTGATCTACTTGACCTTCTCTGTCGTCTGTTGAACAAGTTCTGGTCCAACCAGAAAATGTTCCCCATCCTGGAACCAACACAGAGGGGTCCTACATCTCCTTCCGTACAAAGCCTCATACGGTGCAATCCCAATGCTAGCATGAAAACTGTTATTGTAAGTAAACTCGATCAAAGGTAACAGTTCATCCCAGCTTCCTTGATTATCTAACACACAAGCACGCAGAAGATCCTCCAAAGACTGAATTGTCCGTTCAGTCTGTCCATCCGTCTGCGGGTGATATGCAGAACTCAAACTCAATTTCGACCCAAGGGCTCCATTCAAGGCTTTCCAGAAGTGGGAAGTGAACTTCGGATCCCTGTCAGAAACAATGGTCGAAGGAACTCCATGTAATCGCACAATCTCTGCAATATACACTTCAGCAAGCTGTTGCACCTTATAAGTGGTCTTAACAGGTAGGAAGTGCGCAGATTTTGGTCAAACGGTCCATGATGACCTAGATGGAATCAAATCTCTTCCGAGTGAGTGGTAGAGCAACTACAAAATCCATAGATATACTGTCCCATTTCCACTCAGGAACCTCGAGAGGATGCATCAACCCAGCTGGTTTCTGATGCTCCACCTTAGCCTTCTGACAAGTCAAACAAGCAGCCACATACTCCGCAACATTCTTCTTCATGCCTGACCACCAGAAATGTAACTTCAGATCCTGGTACATCTTTGTTGCACCCGGATGAAGACTCAACCAGCTCTTATGGCCTTCGTCAAGGATCAATCTCCTCAACTCAGCATCATTCGGGACACACACACGTCCCTTGCATCGCAAGATGCCATCAGCTCCTACCGCAAAATCTGGTGCCTTCCCGGCACTGATCATTTCTCTCTTCTCAATCAGTTCTTTATCTTGCGTCTGCTTGGATCGAATCTCTTCTAACAACCCACTGGATACCGTGATCATCTCGAAACTCAGTTTTCCAGGTTTCACCTGCACGTCCAAGCTTAAATCACGGAAAGCCTCCGGTAACTCCAACTCCTTAATCATTAAAGAGGAAACATGAATAGCCTTGCGAATGAGAACATCAGCTACAACATTAGCCTTTCCTGGATGGTATTGCAGAGTAAAATCATAGTCTTTCAAGAACTCCATCCACCTCCTCTATCTCATGTTTAGGTCCTTCTGATCAAAGAGATATTTATATTTCAAACTCTTGTGGTCGCTGAACACTGTGAACGTGCCCCCATACAAATAGCGTCTCCATATTTTGAGAGCAAAAACCATCGCCGCAAGCTCTAGATCATGCGTCGAATAGTTACGTTCATGGATCTTCAGCTGTATTGAAGCATAAGCAACAGCCTTCCGATGTTGCATCAAAACACAGCCCAAGCCTTGGTAAGACGCATCACAATAAACCTCGTAAGGTTCATTACTCTGCAGTAAAACCAAGACTGTTGCAGTAGTCAAACGCCGCTTCATCTCCTGGAAACTGGACTCACATTCATCAGTCCAAGAAAAAGGTTGATCCTTCCGAGTGAGCTTCGTCAAAGGTCCTGCAATTTTCGCAAAACCCTCAATGAATCTCCGGTAGTATCCAGCCAAGCCCAAGAAACTTCGAATATCTGTCACAGTCTTCGGCTGCTCCCATCTTGTCACAGCTTCCACCTTACTCGGATCAACGGCTATGCCTTCCTTGGAAATGACATGGCCAAGAAACTTCACCTCTTCCAGCCAAAAGTCACACTTAGCCGCATTCGCAAAAAGAGCCTTCTCGCGAAGAACGAACAACACTTGGCGCAAGTGTTCTTCGTGCTCCTCTCTACTCCTCGAGTAGATCAAGATATCGTCGATAAGAACAACCACAAACCTGTCAAGGAAAGGATTAAAGATTCTGTTCATGCAATCCATGAACATCGCTAGCGCATTCGTAACCCCAAAAGGCATCACTACATACTCGTAGTGCCCATAACGTGTAGAAAAGCCGTCTTCTGAATGTCTGCTTCCTTGACTCGAATCTGGTGATAACCAGATCGCAGATCGATCTTGGAGAAAATCCCCGCTCCTCGAAGCTGGTCCATCAAGTCGTGAATCCTCGGCAAAGGATAACGATTCTTTATTGTCACTTTATTCAGCTGTCGGTAATCCACACTGAGTCGGGATCTGTCATCCTTCTTCTTGACGAGTAACACAGGCGCTCCCCATGGAGAAACACTAGGTCGAATACATCCTTTCCCCATGAGATCATCCAACTGGCTCTTCAGCTCCGCTGGTGCCACGATAAGGTGCAATAGAGATCGGTTCGGTTCCAGGAACCAAATCGATCGAGAACTCAGTATCACGAACATGGGGTATTCCTGGGACTTAGGAATTACATCTGCAAAATCACGAACAATGGAAATATCCTGTACGCCGTCTGTCGATGATTCTCCAACGCTAGTCGCTAGCAAAATTTTCAAAGCTCCTCTTCTCAGGGAGGACTTCGAAAGATAAGAGTCCAAAAACTCGGACATCTTTAAAACAGGAGCTATTACCTCCTTATATATTTAACAAACCAAGCAAGTTATGTTTTTTTAAATCCTTGCAGAAATCGCTAACTAGCACGAGGCTTATTTCAATAATACTAGAGTCAAACAAGGTCAACCAAAACTAAAACATAGCATCAAAGGGAACACAATGTCTTCTCATATTATTAGAGAATGACGATCAATAATGCTTCTCATCTCCAACTCCTGCAGCCTGGCAGTTCTTTGCGGCGTGTCTCGGCTTTCTGCAACTCCAGCGCACCTTCGGGTTCTCTGTACATTTGTTGGAGTAATGCCCCATCTTTCTGCATCTAAAGCATTCGACTTCCTTTAGTGGCCTTAGCATTCCACTGATGCCCCGTCTATCTCCAACATGTCGCTCTAAATCAGCAATGCGCTCCCTCGTCGGGATGCGTCGATACGGTTCCTTGCCCTTGTCGATCTTTCCTTGATGCGACCTAATTGGTCCACCTCTTGTTCGTAGTTCCTTATTGCGCATGTTAGTCGCCTTGATGTCTACTGCCTTCACCTCCATCGTTAGGTAACACTCAAGGCCTAACCATTGCACTGCTCTCATTAGTGCAACAACTTCCGCAGCAGAACGGTTTGCTTCCTCTTCCGCTCAAGCAGCAACAGCATTCTCGTGAATCTTCACCAACTTCACTAAGTTAGCGTTAGCGTCAGAACTCAGATTTCTCACGTATTGCTCAGCCATTTCCGTATCTAGACTCGCTAATCTCTTACTACTGCTTGTAAGAACAATTAACGGTTAATCCAGAAACAGAAATAGCAAGAAGAGTTAGTCAAACACAATCAACTAGATCGTCCGATTAAGACAATCTCAAACAACAATTAAGTACAAACAATTAAATAAAAAATTCTTCTTTCGATCGACACCCCATCGATCGAAGTCGGAATAATCACTCAACAGCGCTGGTTATCTCAACCATCACTCTGATACCACAAATGTAACACCCCAATTTTGGGTTGAGGGTCACATAGTAATTACGCGGAAAATATACTTTGAAACCTCTCAAAACACTCAAGTTCCAAAGATCAACGTCACTCGATATTAATAATTAATAATTATCCCATAATAGAATTATAATCATCTCAACGCGGTAAAGTTCCAAAATAATTAAAGTGGCACCGACATGTGCAAATAAACCAAACGTCGCTAAAATATAAGAAAATTACAACTTCTTTATTTTTCTTGAATCTTCCTCGCCACTTGTTCAATCGTCAAGTCACCTCTCCTGGACCTCATTGTCCTAATCATCTATGGCGTTAAGCGCCCAAACAAATCAAACAAACAAGCAGAAAGGGTTAACTCGGAAATCAAGAAAAAACACATACAACAATTGTGATTAAAAATAGAATGAACACAATTGACCCAAAAGAAATCAATAAAACGCAAAAATAATATCAACATGAATTATTTTCTCATCTTACAACATCAATCAAGTTTATGCATGAACCTCAAATGCTAAATGCACAACTATGGCCAAATCATCGTTCCAAGAGGAACCGGACAATCTTGTGACTAACCGTCACCCCAATGTCCTCAGGCACAGTCCTGTGATTACCCATCACACCATCGGCCTGTTTGGTCACGTGGTTACACTGCCACCCCACCATTCTCAGCAGCTTTGTGGTTACCCACCACCCACTGCTTTGACAGTTTCGTGGTTAACCACCACCCCTGTCGTCAACCTACAACAATGCATATGCCATGACCACATAATCATCATCCTCATAATCATCATTTCATGAACATATACAGCATGCTAAATTCATTAACCATGATTCCAGCAACAAATTCTTAAAGCTGCACGCAACCGAATTCACAAAACAACATACAACAATCACAACAACAAGGATAATCCTAATAAAAACGAGTTACCCTTACCTTTTACTCCTTTGCTTGGTCTTGTCCCTGACCTAACTTGATAAACATATCCACAATCATAAAAAACCAAGGAAAAGACCAGAAACCGATTCCACAAGATTTAAAGTCAAAAACAAGCAAAACAACAACTTGCTGTCAGGGGCCTAGCGCCCAAGCGTTGGGTTCCAACGCTCAAGCGTTGGGTCCCTGTCTGGCAACACGTACTGGGCAGAATTCCAACGCCCGGGCGTTGGGAGTCCAGCGCTCATGCGTTGGCTCCTTGCCAAAAACCCTAAAAACCAAGTTTTTCCCCTGAAACTCCATTTTTAACCAATTCCTTTCAAGACTAAAATTCTTCCATGTTCAGAACTTACATTATGCCCTAAAAATAAGTTTTCTACCCAAAATCTCAATGGTTCCTAATTTCTTAAAAATCACTTATTCGATGAAGGCAAACTAGGTATTGGACCGAAAGAAAAGGAATAGAATACCAACCTTGTTTGAGAGTTTTGGTCAAGGTAGGTTGCACCACGAATACAGAACCTTCAAGAGAGTAGGAAACTCGAGCTTGATGCCAAACAAAGGTTTAGACAAGAGAAATTAGCCCTTAACACAATAGGAAGTTGTTCTCCAAAGGAACTCAGATTTTAGATAATTTCGATCGCTTACCGATAGAACCGACACCACGAACTTTGAAGGGATAGAGTGTGAGGTTTGAGCACCACGAAAAAGGGAGGGATTCAGAGCTTGATCACCACCAAGAAGAGGGAGGGGGTCGACCAAGCAACACAAGATTCCAGCAGCACTTCGGAAACACAGAACAAGGGATTCTAGGCCTTTTTCGGAAAAACTTTGAGTGGAGGAGCAACAGAAGGTTAGCAATTATTTAAGGTTGGAGGTTTCAGAAATGAGAGGGTGATAGGGAGAGGGAGAGGCACGACCAAGATTCCATCAATTGGAATATTTTCCCTAATGGCACATTAAAGCAAAGGACAAAGCATTAATCCTCCTTCATGGCACATTACTCACATGTTTTGGCTTTCAAAATTCAAAATGGAGTTTTGGCACATGTTTAATTCTCCATTCAGCTGCATGGTGAGAGAGAGAGCCGTCCCCACCTCTTTCCTTAGCCTTAATACACATTAAAACTCCTTTAAAACCCTAGACAAGCCATTAACCACTCCTAATCCTCCTTTAATGCCTATAATCCTCACATTAAGCCTCATTTAAATGCTCTTTACTCCTCTTTGATCTGAATTTCGTAATTTGAAAATGAATTTGAAGAGCCACACGAAAAACTAAAATAAAAACAAAACCTTCCTCATCAAGGTTCGAACCCAAGACTTGCCAACCAAACGCTTAAGCCTCAACCGCTAAGCCACAACTCATCTTGTTGCAATTCAAGCAAGGTAATTCAAATATTCTCAAGGTAAGAAATCATGCTCTAGACAAGATTAAATAACTCAAGACTAACATCACATTAATTAACTCAAGGGTTAATTTACAAACAAAAGAAGTCCGAGGACTAGAAAACAATTACAACCAAGTTCAGGGACTAAACTGTAATTACCAGAAATTAGGGGTCTTACAGAGCTAAAGACATCTGATATGTTCGATTAGAATTGATTGATGATTGAAAGCCGATGAATGGCAATTTTTTTTGCTAGTCATTGTTTGAATGATTTTCGTCTGATGCTTCAATATATGTGGTTTAACTATAGGAAGGCATGCTATTTAGCTCATATGGGAAGAGCAAGTCATACTTGAACTGTATGCTATGTTATGTTTGATAACATGTTAGTTGGATTATTGTTTTCCCTGAATTTGCTTGTTTGCAATGTTGCTATGCTTTATCACCGATTGTTATCGAGTGCGCTAGCTGAGGGAAAATGAAGTGAGCTATTGTGGGGATAGAGATTCTTTCAATAATCGGGTATAAAGATCTTGTTTTGGAAAAGGATAGAGGCTTAACAGTTTTTGGAAAGAATAAGAAGAGAAACTTTCTGTTTAGAAACTTAATGAATGTTTTTGGAAACATACTTTCGAGGGAACCTGCTATTAAGACCGTGAGCTTTCAGAGAGAAAATGAATATGTCTTAATCTTCTCTTGAAGGAAAGTTCATAATATAGTAAATTGATATATCAAACCCTTTTATGAACTTAAGGACGATTGCACTTCTTTTCTAGAAGTCACATCTTGTAAAGAAACCTAAGACATATCTTTGAGAAAAGAACTACGAGGTCTTCCTTAAAAGGAATCACAAGACATGCTTTATGAAAACTATGTGAACTGTGTGAAGACTATCCATCCATCGGCGTGTGTGCAGACTGTGTGAAGACTATTTGAACTGGGTGAGGACAATACAATTGGGATAACAAGATTATCCTCAATCAGCTAAGTGTTGGCTTGGTGCAGTAATACTGATATTTGGATCATATTAGGTACTAGCAGCGTCATAACATCTAGAATGTTTCTATGATGATTTCCATGTGTGCCTTGAGTTGATTGTTGAGTATGTTTTTGAAGGTTGGGTATGCAATTCTGCTTGCACCATATAATATGCTTGATTGTGAATTGCTATGCATAATTGTAGTTAGAGTTACTTATATTTATATAACTACAATTAAATGGGCATCATTGACATGCTTATGTATTCACATTATTGTTGTTTTACCCATATGCTCGCATGGGGAGTTTATTATTATGAAGTTGACCCTTGATGATTGTTTGCTGCTTAGGTCTGGGCAATCCGCCGCCAGCTGAGTGGCTGCTAGCTGAAGGGTGCCCAGTGGAGACAGAGGGCACGAGGATAGGGAGGACTCTGTTAGGTTCATAATGTTAAATGGGAGTTTGTTATTGTTAAGTGGGTAGATTATTAAGTTCAAAACACTTATTTTGATTGATAACAATTTTAATTCCTAACTATACATTATGTTTTTCAGGATTATCCCCATCGTCCAATGAATAATTGATGATCTAACAACATCGTTCAGAGACGCACCATAAGCAAGCTTATAAAGATAAAGCGTATCGTCTGAATACAGGAAGAGAAGTATCGTCTGCAGAGAACTCCATCGTCTGAAGACAGAGAACTCTATCATCTAGAGAACTCTATCATCTGGAGACAGAAAGCTCTATCATCTAGAGAACTCCATCGTCTGAAGACAGAAAGCTCTATTGTCTAAAGAAGGATTAGCTCTAACGTCCAGAGGTGAAATGCAAGTATTGTCCGAAGATGAAATTGAAGTATTGTCCAGAGGCCTAAAATGAAAGTATCGTCCAGTGGCAGAATCCCAAGTGTCGTCTGCAGGGCAATGTCTGCTTACATCATTCATTGAACGATACAAGTCTAGCGCCGAAATAAACCAAGTTGAAATTCAAAATGGAAGCCATTGATGATCGAATTAATTGCAGAAGCGCAAATCAAGCTCAGCACTAAATATATCTGCTGGAAGTCAATGACACAAAGAATCATAAAATTGAAAGGAGAAAATCACACTGGAGTGAACCGGTAAAGTCAAAGATATTCAATGAGAAGTAGTCATTGGTGAAGGATCAAGTATTAATGAAAGAAGCAAGTCAACGACAAGAATTGAAGGTCAAGCATTAATGGGAGAAGCAAGTAAACAACCAGAATTATCAAAGAACTGAAGTCAGGCTTACAATATAAAAGGAGCACTAGAGGTTTCAAAGATGACACAAAAACACAACAGTGATTTACAACAATCCTTACACGTCAATTCTTTTAGAAAAGTGTTCAGCCAAGTTGTGAAAAGTTAGTGAGAGGAAAAATAGAGCATAGAGTCATATTTTCAAAAACACCCTCACCTTACAGAGAAACGTTTGTTTCATATTCTCTATTTTGTATACTGAGCCTAATAGTTTCTACCATCACTCTTTTGTGAAGAGAACCTTCTTTAGAAGAACATTTTGTAAAAGGAGAAGTCCTGCATAATACTTGTGGTTGGGAGAAGTCCCTGAGAATACTTGTTGAAAGGTGAAGCCGTACAAAATACTTTTACTATTCTGGGTTGAATGGTGAAAATTTTGGTGAAGCCAAGGACTGGACATAACCCCATCATTTTGGGGGTGAACCAGGATAAATCTACGTGTGCTTTTCTTCTTACTCCTTTACTGTTTTATTGTCTTACTGTTTGCATTGTTTAAAGCTATAACTTGTTTAATTCCGCTGCTTACTCTATTGTTTACTGTTAGTTTTCTAGAGTTTACGAAAAAGGTTTTGATACTCATATAATCGTTTTAGAAAAACAAGTTTTTATAAGCACACAATTCAACCACGCTTCTAGTGTGGGACCTTATTTTATCAATTGGTTTTAGAGCTTCAGCTCTGAGAAACTAACACTTTAACAGGTGCAGAGTAAAGATCCATGGAGGGCAATACATTCCCAACAGGCTCAGCAACAAACAGGCCACCATTTTTCGATGGCTCAAACTATCCTTACTTGAAAAAGCATATGCAATTATTTATTGAGTCTACAAATTATAAATTGTGGGATATTGTTGAGATTGGTAACTATGTGCCTAAAAATGCTGCAGGTGAACCAATTCCTAGGGCTCATTAGACTGATGAGCATCGAGTGGAAAATAAATTAAAATCCAAAGCCAATCTGTTTCTCACATGTGCTCTAAGAAAAACGGAGCATGACAAAGTAGATAGTCTCGAAACAGCAAAGGAGATTTGGGACACATTAGCAATGGCTCACGAGGGAACATCCAACGTCAAACACACTCGGATCAGAATGTTGGTAGCACAGTATGAGTTCAGGATGAAAGAAGATGAGTCAATTGATAAAATGTTTGCTCGATTCCAAACCATCATCAATGGTCTCAGAAATCTAGGAAGAAGCTACAACAATCTGGACCAAATAACTAAGATCCTTATATGCCTTTCAACCAAATGGAGACCGAAGGTCACAACAATCCAGGAGGCCAAGGATCTGACCACCTTAATAATGGAAGACCTTCTAGAATCACTAAAGGTACACGAGATCGAACTAGCAGAGTGCATGGAAACCATGAAGAACAGATCCATATAATTCAAGGAAAAAAAGCTCCAAAGCTCCAAACGTTGAAGCATCGTCTAAAGAAGCAGAAACGTCATTAGACGATACAGATAGTGAAGAAGCACTATTCAATCAAAGGTTCAAAAAGATGTGGAGGAAACATAAACAAGGCAGAAATGAATCTAAAGGACACAAAAAGGAGTCTGGACAGAAAAAGCTCCAATCAAGCTCTAGACGAGAAGGAGGACAAAGCTTCGACAAAAGCTCTATCGTCTGCTTTGAGTGTAGGAAGCCTGGACACATGAAAGCAGAATGCCCAAAGTTGAAAAAGCCTTTCAAGAACAACAAAAAGAAGAAGGCGCTCATAAGGCAGAATGATGAGTTTAAAGAATCATCAAACAATGATGAAGATGAAGATGATGAAGAAGCATTCTATGCATTTCATGGCATCCGTTGACGAATCAAACAACGATGAGGAAGACCAGGTAACATCTGAATCTCTTGAAGATGATTATAATGAACTGCTTGAATATTCCCAAGATTTATCATCTAAATATACATGTCTAAAGAAAAAGTTTTCACAAATACAAAAAGAGTTAGAAACAACCAAGCATGATAACATTTTATTAACTGAAGAAAATAAAGCTTTAAAATAAAATAATTCTTTATAAGAAATAGTCACTCTTAAAAAGAGAATCAAGGTATTAATCCAAGACCTTTCATCATTTACTAATGGACATAAAAATTTGGTTAAACTAAGTGGATATAATCGGGATTTATATGAAAAAAGTGGTTTAGGATATAGTGATACGTCATCTGAACATAAATCGTCTAATATGTCATGTGCATCATCTAATGCTATATCGTTTGCATCATCTGATATCCAGTTTGTATCATCTAATGCCATGTCGTCTGAACCCATGACGTTTATGGTTAAACGTAGTCTTAAACAGACAACAAAAAGGACATCTTATCAAAAGAAGGTTCCACCCTGAACTAAAACTAACAAGTTAGGACCCAAGAAAATTTGGGTACCTAAGGCTATGATTATTCCTGTTGCAGATGTGTTTAATAGGACTAAGCAAAAACGAACAATGGTACCTGGACAGTGGATGCTCATGACATATGATAGGAAGAAAGTTTATGTTCCCAAAGATCCTTGCTAAGGACAATGGAGGAACAGTTACCTTTGGAGGTAACCAGATGGGCTTTATCATACGAGAAGGAGATGTAGGTGAGTCACCTTTACCCGTGATAAGAAGGGTTATGTTGTTTAAAGGGCTAAAGTATAACCTACTTAGCATAAGCCAATTATGTGACTGTGGGATGAATGTTTCCATTAATAAAGCTAAGTGTAGTGTCACTAATGAGGATGAAAAAATCGTCTTTGAGGCTCAAAGACAAGGGAATCTTTACAAGACAAACTTAGAGAGCCTTGCAAGTCAAAATTGACATGCCTAATGTCATCAGAGGATGATAAGTGGTTATGGCACAGGAAGCTTGGGCATGCATCCTTAAGGACCATTATGAAGATAGTCAAACATGACTTAGTACGTGATCTGCCAAAACAATCTTTCAAGTCTGATGTCGTTTGTTGAACTTTTCTGCAAGGAAAGCAATTAAAAAGTTCTTTTAAAGAAAAGAACATTGTGAGTACAAGTAGACCCCTGGAGTTGTTGCATATGGACTTCTTTGGACCCACTAGAACTGCTAGCTTCTCCGGAAAGACTTATGGCTTGGTCATCGTAGATGACTACACAAGATTTACTTGGGTATATTTCCTGAGTCATAAAGATGAAACCTTCAAAACATTTACCATATTCTGCAAAAGAGTTCAAAACGGGAAAAGGGTATTGTATACCAACTATCAGAAGTGACAGAGGTGGAGAATTTATCAATGAAATATTTGAGATGTACTGTGAACAGAATGGTATTGTTCATCAAATCTCAGCACCTAGAACACCACAACAAAATGGAGTTGCAGAAAGGAAGAACATGTCACTGCAAGAAATGGCAAGAACAATGCTCAGTGAAACATCCATGCCGAAATACTTCTAGGCAGAAGCAATACATATAGCCTGTTACATTCAGAACAAAACACTCATGAGGTCAATACTGATGAAGACCCCATATGAACTATGGAAGGGAAGACAGCCATATATCTCATATTTCCATCCATTCGTTTGGCCCTGTTATATCCTCAACACCAAGGATGGTCTTGGTAAATTCAACAGCAAATCTAATAAAGGAATCTTTCTCAGGTATTCAGCAAATTCGAAGGCATTTTGAGTCTACAATTCCAGAACAATGGCAATAGAAGAATCTGTCAACATCAGGTTTGATGATCACAGCACCAACATCCATCCAGCCAACCTTGAAGAAGAATTGTCTAGTCTTGATCTGAATTAAAAGCCATCGTCTAGCAAAGCCCAGTCGTTCAATGATCCTGCATCGTCCACACAGTCAGCAACGTCCAACGACACTCTATCGTCCAAGGAAAATGAGGAACCATTGTCCAGCCCGACATCATCTGATCAAATTATGACATCCAGTGGAAACTCACTTCCAAGAGACTGGAGATTCAAGCCAAATCACCATCCCAATCAAGTAATTGGAAGCATTACAGAGAAGGTTAGAACCAAATCCTCATCCAATGATCACAACAACTCTGAACATATATTTGTGATTGAACCAAACACCGTCACTCTACAAGATAAAGGATGGATTCTAGCTATGCAAGAAGAGCTAAATCAGTTTGAACAAAGTCAAGTCTGGAACCTTGTTCCCAAACCTGAAGGTAAATCCATCATTGGTGCTAAGTGGGTTTTTAGAAACAAAGTGGATGAAGATGGAAAGGTAACAAGAAATAAATCAAGACTGGTAGCTCAAGGATATAATCAGCAAGAAGGTGTCGACTACACAGAGACTTTTGGTCCAGTTTCTCGAATTGAGGCTATTCAAATTCTGCTAGCATTCGCATGTCAACACTCCATCAAGCTATATCAAATGGATGTGAAGAGTGCATTTCTGAATGGGTACATTGAAGAAGAAGTTTATGTCAAGCAGCCCCCTGGGTTTGAAGAAGCCAAACTACCAGATCACGTCTTCAAACTGAATAAAGAACTCTGTTTGAAACAAGCACCATGAGCATGGTATGATCGTTTAAGTTCTTTTCTTTTGAAAAGTGGTTTTACAAGAGGTAAAATAGGTAATACTTTGTTTAGACAAAAGAAAGAAAATGATTTTATTCTAGTTCAATTATATGTAGATAATATTATTTTTGGTACCACTAACGAATCTGTGTGCAAGGAATTTTCAAATCTAATGCAAAGTGAGTTTGAAATGAGCATGATGGGAGAACTGAAGTTCTTTCTTGGACTTCAGATTCGTCAAGAGCAAGGAAGAACATATATTCACCAGACGAAGTACATCAAGGATCTCTTAACAAAGTATAATATGCACAAATCCAAGTAGATGAGCACCCCAATGCACCATGGAACTGTACTAGACAAGAATGATGAACAATCACTGGTTAATCCTACAATATACAGAGGTATGATTGTGATACCCAAATCGCAAGTGTACGATTCAATATCGCGTAATAAAAAGATCGAACCCAAGGGATAGGTTTCCTATTATTATAATATTTAGTACTTGTGCAGAAAATTTAAAAGATGAATAGTTGATGTTGGTTTTTAGAACAAGCAAGAACAATAGCATAAAATAATAAAGAGATAAGATGATGAGAATTATGCTCTTGGGTTGATTTACATAATCTATAAATATGCTAGCAAGTTATTACTTATTTTCTGAATTTTAAGTCCAATTCCATGGTGCTATAGCCTAGAATTTCTACAAGCTAATTGCCTTAAGTCATGTAGAACTTTCTTCCTAATTACTAACTCCATAGCCTTGGTTATTAGTTAATTTAGAAAAGAAGATGAAGAAGGAATTCAGGCCAACACAAAGTTACGTCCATTCTAATTGCCTTAAGAAATGTATACTTATAACCTTTTTTATTTCCTATTTCCCTTACTACTTACCAAATGGCCTTATGACATAAGTAGAAAGCATGAAATCTTTTGTACACAAGATTAATGAAGAACAAGGAGATGAAACATGAAATGGATATATTATTCAGAAAGGTAAAAACAATACTAAAGCATAAAATTATAAATTACTACAACCCAAGAAACTTAAAAAAGAATTAGCCAAGCATGGCTAAAAGAGTCATCGAATTACCCTGGATAGGAGCTCAAGTATGGCTTCCCACAATTCCTAGGAACAATGATCTCTAAGAGGGAAAGAAGAACACTTGTTGTATTCTGAGTAGGTGTGTGTACAAATGAAAACAAAAGTCCTATTTATAGCCTCTGACACGTCCCAGCACTCAGGCGCTGGGATCCCCAACGCTTGAGCGTTGGGTCATTTAATCCAGGCGTTGCAAAACAGGGACCCAGCGCTTGAGCGTTGGGCCTTCCAACGCTTGAGCGTTGGTTCATATTCTGGCAGCTCTTCTTGGATGCTTTTCTTCTTCAATGGTGGAATTAAATGGCTTAATTAGCCTCCATTTTGTCCCCTTTCAATTCTGAAACAGCAAAGTGACTTGATTTCTCTATTCATGCCTCATTTCCCATGTGCTAAATTAGCAATGGTGCTTCATCTTCTACTTCTTTGTTTTGAGCCCTTTATTTGCTGAGACTTCACTTTCAGCCCTTCACCTTCTGAACTTCTCATTTCTGGCCCTTCCTTTCCTGAAATCATAGTTTGGTCCCTGGACTAAAGTGACTAATTCTACCAGCTTTCCTAAAATATAAAAATAACTCTAAAAATACCTAAAAATATAAAATAAAGTTTAAAAACCAAATAAAAGCTAATCTATATGCAAAATGCAAAATAAATAGAAAATCTAAATAAAAACTATAAAAAACCTATATGAGACTCAAAAATAATAAAATAAAAAGACTAAAAAGACTCTAAAATTATCATACAAAATCCAGTCATCAGATTGGATCACTTCTCTATTTAACGTCCAACAGACCCGGCATCATGTTCAGCGTATGACTATGTGCAAGGCTCCAGGTAAATCCACAAAATTCTCATCTTAGTGCAGTGAAAAGAATTTTTAGAAATCTATCAAGCACTGCTAATCTTGGTCTTGTGTACGAGAAAGGTAGTGATTTCAGGTTAAGAGGATATTATGATGCCGATTATGAAGGAGATAGAATTGAACGAAAGAGCACAAGTGGTGGATGCCACTTTCTTGGTCAATGTCTAGTCTCATGGTCAAGTAAACAGAAGAATACAATTTCTTTATCCACTGCCGAAGCTGAATACGTTGTAGCAGGTTCTTGTTTCATCCAACTTGTGTGGGTGAAAAACCAATTAGAAGATTATAGCATCATGAGCATAATATTCCATTACTTTGTGACAACACTAGTGCTATAAATATTACAAAGAACCTAGTTCAACACTCTAGGACTACACATATAGACATCAAACATCATTTTATTAGAGATCATGTAGAAAAAGGTAACATTGATGTATCATATGTGCACACCGATGATCAGCTTGCGGATATCTTCATAAATCCTTAATTGAAAATAAATTTTCTTATTTGAGAGAAAGCACAGGTATGCATCATAGTTTATGAATTATACTGTGTATACTAACCCAAGTGCAGGAGACAGCATAAACAAAAACAGTACGACTATCGTCTAAATGCATCCCTATCGTCCAGTACGAAGATCAAATGTGAATGATGTCTATCGTTTGCTAACGTCACGTCGATTACCTAAACGACTCAACAAAGAGATTAAGACCATCTTTTCCCTAACTTTATTTACATGCTCATTATACTGTTTGATGTGCCCCTATTCATCATATTGCATATGCTCTTATATTGTTTGCTCTGATATCACTTGACTCTGATAGCACATTTATGCATTACATCTGGTTTTCATGATAAAGCATTGACATAGGGGGAGAACAAAAAAAAAAAAAGATGATTAATTGAAAAAGGAAGAGAAAACTAGAAAACGAGAACATAGGGGGAGAGTGATTAGAAATATCTTATTGGAACAGAGAGGGGGATAATATACATACAAACACACACACACACACAGATGTATATATCTTTCGATTGCTCTGATATGCTTTCTAGCTGTGTTAAGTATTTACTGCTCTGATTATTGTTTAGTTTATTAACTATCGTTTTGGAAATGAAATGGGGAGTTTGTTTTCAAATTTTATATTATAACAAAGGAGGAGTATGTAAATTTCTTCATATAGCTCTTATACTCGCAAAGTGGTTGTTTGAAAAGCTATCGTCTACTCTGATATTCGTTTTTGGCTCGGTTATATGTTCACTGCTATATTTCTTGTTTAATACATGTTTTAAGAACAAAAAGGGGAGAGATATGAGTTGACATTTTTGAAAAAGACAGGGGGGTATATAAGTTCTTTACAAGGGGGAGTAGATATGTACATTTTGTTATGTATTTGCTAATGACATAGAGGGAGAAGATAGAGAAAAATGAATAGAGAAAAATGAAGGAATGGAACAACGGAACCAAGGGATAGAGATAGAGAAACAAAGGGGAAGAGATAGATAAAAAGGGAAAAAGTTTTTTTTTTTCAAAACTATACATGTCAATATACATAATGTTTTTCTCTAAATAAAATTGTCATCATAAAAAAGGGGAAGATTGTTAGGTTCAAAACGATAAAGGGGAAATTATTTTTTTTATGTGGGAAGACTGTTAAGTTCAGAACACTTATTTTGATTGATAACAATTTTAATGCCTAACTATACATTATTTTTTTCAGGATTATCCCCATCGTCCAATGAATAATTGATGATCTATCTACATCGTTCAGAGACACATCGTACGCAAGCTTGTAAACATAAATCATATCGTCTGAATGCAGGAAGAGAAGTATCGTCTGCAAAAAACTCCATCGTCTGAAGACAGAGAACTCTATCATCTAGAGAACTCTATCATTTGAAGACAAAAAGCTCTATCATCCAGAGAACTCTATCGTCTGAAGACAGAAAGCTTTATCATCTAGAGAACTCCATCGTCTGAAGACAGAAAGCTCTATCATCAAGAGAACTCCATCGTCTGAAGACAGAAAGCTCTACCGTCCAAAGAAGGATTAATTTTAACGTCCAGAGGCGAAATGCAAGTATTGTCTGAAGATGAAATTGAAGTATCGTCCATAGGCCTAAAATGAATGAAATGAAGGTATCATCTAGAGGTAGAATCTCAAGTATCATCTGCAGTGCAATGTCTGCTTACATCATTCATTAAACGATACATGTCTAGCTCCGAAACAAACCAAGTTGAAATTCAAAATCGAAGCCATTGATGATAGAATTAATCGAAGAAGCATAAATCAAGCTCAAAATTAAATATATCTGCAGGATGTCAACGACACAAAGAATCATAAAATTGAAAGGAGAAAATCACGCTGGAGTGAATCGGTAAAGTCAAATCTATTCAATGAGAAGTAGTTATTGGTGAACGATCAAGTATTAATAAAAGAAGCAAGTCAACGACAAGAATTGAAGGTCAAGCATTAATGGGAGAAGCAAGTGAACAGCTAGAATTATCAAAGAATTGAAGTTCGGCTTACAGTATAAAAGGAGCATTAGAGGTTTTGAAGATGACACAGAAACACAACTGCGATTTACAACAATGCACAACAATCCTTACACGTCTATTCTTTCAGAAAAGTTTTCAGCCAAGTTGTAAAAAATCAGTGAGAGGAAAAACAAAGCATAGAGTCATATTTTTGAAAACACCATCACCTTACAGAGAAACTTTTGTTTCATATTCTCTGTTTTGTATACCGAGCATAATACCTTCTACCATCACTCTTTTGAGAAGAGATGTTAGATTCAAACAATTAAATGAGTTATTATGTTTTGATAATCAACAATTTCTTTAAGGTTTAATATCATTAGAGATAGAATTCCTAACACAGTGAAATTTCTCATATCCAGGAATATCTATCTACTGGAAGCACTAAATGAATCTCAAAGCATTATCAAGAGAATCAGTCTGCTAGGAGAAATCATCCGGTCATCACTACATACATCCTGAAGGAAATGCTGTCAAAGACATACAAAGAAAGCATCCATGTGAAGACAGTCTGGTGACTCACGGAAGATAAAGCCGTGACTTCAAATAGAAAACATCTTTTTTGAAGACACTCTATCAGCTATGCACTCTCAAGTCAAAGTCCGCTTCAGGAAGCTGAAACAGTCTGGCGCCTGAACCAACTGTAATCAACAGGAAAACTGTTTCATCTAAAGCTGAATGAGTACGACAACTCATGAAGAAATGCCTCTAGCTTTGAAGCTTCTATAGCATCATATAAGGAAGTTGTGGACCAACTCACACAAATGGAGAACTTCAGTGGAAGCAAAAGAAAAGGAAAGATTCAGTCTTCTACAAGTCAAGAATATTCTCAATCTTAAGAAGGACTGAATGAAGAAAGACCGTCTGCCGATGCAAGCCACTCAATAACGGAATTCGAAATATTATATAGAGACTGCGTCTGCCAAATCATAATGAAGAATTCGTCTGCTCAAGCATCAGAATGCGCCAAAGGTACAAATGTCAAGAGATGTGCATTACGAGGATATTAGTTCAACAGAAGCATTAAATAAATTATTCACCTAGCTCTGAAGAGTTCATCCAGAATAATTGCTTCTTGGATCAAAAGACGTCTACCTCGTCTACATATTAAATAAAGCACTGGAAATGGTAGAAAGAAGAAAGGGACACAATTAATACAATATTCCTTGGTCCCACTGCTTTTCTACTTTTCCTCAAATCAAGCTGACATCGCGGAATCAACGGCAAGAATCTCTGAGAACCGTACTCATTCAACGGCCGAAATTCAAATATTTGATCAGAGCATTTGATGGGCACTAGCTGGCATGCACTGGGGTATAATGGTCAAACAAATACCACAACTGGAATTCTAGAGCATTAAATACATAAGACATAGCTCAAGGCTACTTGCTCAAATGGAGCCAGACAATGTCAACCCAGGCAAATCAATGCTTCGGAGATCGTGTCTCAGACCTGCTGAAAAATGCAGAATTAGCCGTTACTCACAGCAGAGGAAATAGGAGCACTAACGGACAAGTTTTCTCTCCTTCTGTGGAAGAAGAACGAAGATCTTCAACTGAAGATATATATAGAGAATCTTGCTTCCGTAGCAACTTGGCGACTTGAATTCAAACTTACATATCTCAACCAAGTTTTCCCAGAACCAAGACTTCATTGGTTCCAACTCAGGGAGCTTCAAGCCATATCCTAGCTGAGTTGAGTTGCTCATGTGTGTGAAAAACTTATAGAGTATCACTCTCATCCTATCCTACACACATAACCCAAAACAGAGAACCTAAACTTCCTATCCTCTCTACAAAACCCGAGCTTCATTTCTTCTACCCACTCTTATTTGAAGAGAATCATTGTAGAAAAACAAAGCCTTGAAAAGGGTATCAGGAGAAGTCCTGTATAATACTTGTAAGGAGAAGTCCTGATAATACTTGTAAGGAGGAGTCCTCATAGTACTTTATAGGAGAAGTCCTTACAATAATTGTTAGGAGAAGTCCCTGATAATACTTGTACTATTTGTTGAAATAGTGGAAAATCTTGGTGAAGCCAAGGACTGGACGTAGCCCTGTCGATTATGGGGGTGAACCAGGATAAAAATCATGTGTGCTTTACTTTTCATGTTATGATATATTTTCTGCTGCATACATGCATTTGCATAACCAATAACTCCTTTTGAAAACCAATTATTAATGCCTATCATCGAAAGAAGTTTTCAAAATAAGTCTCACAATTCAAACCCCCCCCTTTCTTGTGTGTTTCTTGCACCTTCAATTGGTATCAGAGCCTAACTGCTCTGGAAATAACTAACATCTTCACAGATGTAGAGTAAGAAGATCCATGGTAATAGATGTTCTCATCAAACAAAAGCAACCATGATCCAAAAATATAACAGGAAGAACATCTAAAAAGAAACAAGTTCAAGAAAGAAATGAACATGTCAACGGGGAAGCCAGTCACCCATAACTTGAAGGACTGCAGAAGATTCCATATCTATCCAAAAGAGGAAGCAAGTGAAAACTGTGGTTTTCCAACCCAGCTCATATAAAGTCTCATTAATGATGGATCTTCTAGCAAATTTGTGAAATGATCAAGCTCTCCTTCAAGAAAAGAGAGAACTCATCTTCTTCATGATTGAAACAACCATATCTGAAGATTGGAGATAGATGACACATCATGTGATCACATGACAAGAAATGCAAATTAGGTAACTCTGAACTTATAATCGACGATTTGCATTTATTCTCTTACCTGTCATATCACAAACAATTTAAATGTATAAAGAAAAAGCTGAAATTATATTTTAATCTTCCTCATTCTCCCACTGAGATAAATTTAAATTAATCCAAACACATACCATCTCAGGGAAGTAAATCGCACAAAAGAACTAAGTCCTTATTGCCACATCAAAATTTGCATGATATATTAAAACACTATCTTGAAAATCTAGTGTCTTGAACACATACACATATATATATATATCTGCTTGAGGTTTAGAAATTATCTTACTCTGATTATGACACTCAAATAATGATATTCTCAATCATATGAATGAAAAACTAACCCTCTGGACCCAAAGAAACATGGGTACCAAAAAGGTGTACAATGGTTGCTGCTGCAGGAGCTCACAACAAAGAGACATATTTGCTACAATGTTGATCAGCAGAAGCTGATCAATCATTGAACTCAAGAGAAGCAAAATTCAGCTTATGAAGTGCTGCCAGAAAAGACGCCTTTACTCTTAAGAAGTAGAAGAATGTGCCAGACGAATACATCTCGTTTCGGTCCGTGAAAGCTTATAAATATCTATGTGATAATTTTTCAGACAGACACCTTCTTCAGTCCTGTTCTGACATCCTTCTAACTAATGAAGAATATTGTTAGATTCAAGTTCATCTGTTGATTAAAATTGAACTATCTGCATTCAACAATCTGGTCTGCAAATCAAAGCATCACCCACCTGGAAGAAGGTGGTAATGAAGATATGATATGCACTGCAATGCACAGAACTTATGATAAGTTCCTCACAGGAAGTACTCTTAACATACCTACATTTGTCAAAAGAAGGACATATGAATTTTACTGCATGTTCTCAATAGAATGATTAACTGATACTAATGAAGTTCTATGGCAAAGAACTATGCGCTAATTCTTGCAGGATAAAAGACAAATGTACACATTAAGTAGATAACGAAAAAGGTATGAAGCCTAAGGAGGACTTGAAGAGAAGACAACGTCTGATTCAAATGAAGTTTGCCGCCAAAATAAATTGAATCAAGAGTTTGTCACCGTCTGGTGATTAATTAAGCAACATCCAAGTGAGAACGTCTGTGTATAACTGAAAGGACACAATCAGACATCCACGACACCCACGTCTGGGTTATTGGTAAACAACTGTATCGTTTCATATGCTAAAGCGTTCTCAACATGCATTAAATCTTTCAACTGCCATGACTGCGCACTTAAAATATTTTCATTTAATGCGCGTGCTATGTCCACTCTCTCACATCAAATGTGATGAGTGGATTTTATATGATATTTTTAGGGTGTTTTTAGTCTTTTTATTTTATTATTTTTGAGTCTCATATAGGATTTTTATTCTTTTTATATAGATTTTCTATTTATTTTGCATTTTTCATATATATTAGCTTTTATTTGTTTTTCTAACTTTATTTTATATTTCTAGGAATTTTTATAGTTATTTTTATATTTTTAGGAAAGCTGGTATAGTTATCATTTTTGTCCAGGGACCGAATTGTAAAGTTTCAGGAAATGAAGGATCAAAGTGGAAAAGTTCAAGAGCGGAGGATGAAAAGTGAAGTTTCAAGGACTTGAAGGGCCATGATTGAAGTGCTAGCAAAGAGAGGACTTAAAGTGGAAATCAAGAATATGAACCAACACTCTCTAAATTAAGCACATGGAAAATAAGGATTAAAGGATGAGTGGAGAATTGATGGTAGTGGGAAGGAGTTTTCAAAAGTTAATTGGTGGCCAATGAAGGCCATAATGGCCATCAACTCCTTCACCATTGAAAGGCAATTTTTTGCTATAAATAGGAGTGCTCATCCTTTGTAAAAATCACACCATTTCAGAATACAACAAGTATTCTTCTTTCCTCCTTAAGATCATTGTTCCTAGGAATTGTGGGAAGCCATATTTGAGCTCCTATCCAGGGTAATTCAATGACTCTTTTAGCCATGCTTGGCTAACTTCTTCTTTAAGTTTTTGGGTTGTTTTAGTTTATAAATCATGTTCTAGTCTTTTTCTACATTTCTGAATAATATTTCCTTTCATGTTTTATTTCCTTGTGCTTAATTTCTATCTTGAGGATCCCAAGAGGTTTTGCTTATTGCTTATTACATAAGGCCATTTGGTGAGTAGTAAAGGAACTAGGTAATAAAAAAGGCTATAAGTATATATCACTAAGGAATTAGGATAGACGTAGCTTTATGTTGGCCTGAACATCTTCTTCATCTTCTTCTTTAGTTAACTAGGTGCCAAGGAATTGGATTTAGTAATTAAAAAGAAAGATCTACAATGCTTAAGGAATTAACTTGTAGTTACACTAGGCTATAGCATCATGAAATTGGATTTAAAATTCAGAAATTAAGTAGGAGATTACTAGCATGTTTTATAGACTATGTAAACCAACCCAAGAGCTTAATTCTCATCATCTCTTTTTCTTATCTTTTTATGCTATTGTTTCTTGCTAGTTCTAAAACCAACAACAAATTTTCATCTTTTAATTTTTTCTGCACAAGTACTAAATATTATAATAGTAAAAACACCTATCCCTTGGGTTCGATCTTTTTACTACGCGATAGTCAATCGTGCACTTGAGATTTGGGTATCAAAATGCACAGTTAATCATTTTATTTCGTAAAACAAGTAAAACTGTCTGCATTCTAATTAATCTTAACAAAAGAATTTGAAAGAAGAAGCCTCACACTCACAACTCACTCACTTTCATCCGAACCCTTTATTATTCTCTGCTTGCTCTCTCTAACCCCTCTTTGCAGAATTCTCCAATGGCCCCAAAGAAACAGACCGTTGCGAAGCCCAAGCTTACTCCAGCGCAAGAGGCTGTCCTTGAACTGAGAAGAAAGAACATTGGTGCAAACCGTCGCGAGCAAGTGCAAAAGATTGGCACTCAAAAGTTCTATGACCTAGGTGAAAGAGAACTTGTGTCACCCAGGTACCTTGAGCTTCACCGCTACCAGCACGCCAATGTTTCCAGACTGAACCTTGTACTGTTTCAAGATTGGGAACGACTCATGAAAGTCTCAGAGACTCCTGTTCTTGAACCATTGGTAAAAGAATTCTATGAGTGTGCTGTAAAGAAAAGTCATATGTCTATCATGAGCAGATGTATGAGAATGTTAACAGACATCAGTCCTGGAGATATTGCCCTTGTACTAGATGTGGACGTAAATGAAGGAGTTCATTACTCCCCAAAGTGGGAAATCTCAGCTATCAACAGCAACTGCATTTGGAAGAAGGACCCTAAGATACATGGGAACTATGTTAGCAATCTAGTTGAAGAATACAAGTTTCCACATGCCGTCCTCAGTAAGATTATCATTCCTAAAGAGGGAGCACGTGACCTTGTGAATAAACTGTCTCACTGGGCACTCTACCAGATGATTAACATGCGGAAAATCAATCTTCCCTCTCTGATTTTTCACCACATGGTAGGAACTATTGAGAGTCCGGTGTCGAACCTTCCCTACGGAGCACTCATTACGAAGATAATGGGGTTGAAAAGGCTAGTGACTGAAGAAAAACTCCAAAACGAATTCATTGTCTACGACTACATCTACCCAACACCCATCAGATTTGGAGATGTCAAAAAGATGAACCTGAAATTTGATTTCTCAGGTGTTCCCAAGAAGCTGCTTTCTAAGTGGGAAAAGAGGCAGCAGAACGACAATGAAGAGACTAAACAGGGAAAAGAAGCACGCCCTTCTCTTCCAAGGACCAGAGCTTCCAGAGCAAAGAAATAAACTATCCCAGCTGCATCTTCACCTGTCAAAAAGCGCAAAATTTCAAAATCAGACAAGGTAACTGATATCATGCCTCCGTCCGGGCCGGAACCGAAACGGAGACGTCTTGTGAAGGCAACAATTGCCACCACCACTGCCAAACAGAACACAACTTCATCCAATAATGGTGAAGACACCATGCCAATAGCTTCATTGGTGAAAAGTGTGAAGAAGGCACCTCTGAAAGCTCTTTCAAAATCTAATCAACACTCACCCACTCTCAAAAAATATCTTCCTCATGTACCTACTCTATTCCACGAGTATGTTGAAGATATCATTGATGTAGAAGATGATGGCTTGGGCTCAATGAAAATGAATGGCCTGCCATCAGAATGGAGATGATTGAAGAGCTTAAAGCTCAACACTCTCTGCATGCTAGCATGATGGAATCTGAGGAGCATTTGGAAAGGATACACGATGCACTGAAACTACCCACTGGGGAACCTGCTCTGTCCCCCAAATGGTTCACTATTCCTGATATGGGACTGGTGGCTGCAAGTGCCTTCAAGATCATACTAGTGACACTGAGTCTAAGGGAGTCATGCACTTACTTACCCTTGGTTGGTCCAGCTTTCATTCCTCCCATCATAGCTGTCATCTCCAACATTGACGATCATCATTGGGTTAGAGTGAAACTCAGGAATGACTCACCACTTCCTTATAGCACACCTCTGTGGAGACCAAGCTGTGCAAAGAATGCTAGAAGACGGGGGAAACATATCTCTCCAAGGATTATAAAGTATAAGGAAATCATTGATCCTAAGTATGTACATCAAGTTCAAAGCTCCAGAAGTCCATCTGAAAGTAAATCCACTCAACCAAGCAATGAACCTTCACAAGTGCAAGCTCCAACCAGTCAAACTTCATCAGCACCTCCACCAAGTCCAACTCAACCATCAAGTCCACCTGAGGATACAAATCATCCACTGGACATTAAACAAACAAGCCCCACCAAGTCCAACTCAACCATCAAGTCCACCTGAGGATAAAAATCATCCACTGGACATTAAACAAACAAGCCAAGACAAAGGAACTGCTGCCTGTCCCATTGACATAGAGGCAGAAAGTTTAGAGATTCATGAAGAATTTCGTCCGGTTGTAGAAGAGGATGCCACTTCAATAAGAGCTGCTAAGAAGCGAACGAAGACTCGAGCAATGAAGAGGTCACATCCAAGGAAGAAGCAGAAGATTGAAGCCAAAAACATAAATGATCATGTTGATGATCCAGATATATCTCCGAGTGAGATACTGGCTACCCAACAAATAGTCACTGAGGAAGCCTCTGCATCTGAGGATGATCAAGAAAATGCTGTTCAAGCTTCTGAACCTGCGGAACCTACGCGGAACATAGCAAGAACCTTTCTGGTTCATGTCCCAAGAAGGTCCCGTCGGACGATCACATCTATATCTATGCAGGTTCCCAGAATGCTTGCAATGAAGAACGTTGTTTATGTTCCAAATTTGATGGTGGAACTGCTGGGATATAACTACTGCATTCAGGCTCGACTATGGTCTCCTCCTGCTGTTGACGGTATCCAAATCGCATTTGCTCGAAGGTCAAGGTACGATATCTTTCATCATGAGTGGGAACTATCTGTCGTCAGACACGTTCATATAAGCACCATTCCATTTGGTCTGATTCATGGCGTCAAAAGCGTTGTGCTTCAACATGGATCATGATCTCTTATTCTACTTATTGCAAGGCCTCAACCTGATCCTCTGCCAACTGCTTCTACACCTCCAAATAGCTCTCCATCATATGCCCCAGTTATTTCTTTGCCTCAACTTATAATTGTATCCAAAGATGTGTTCATCACATCTTCGGACTCTGAGGAAAGTCCAAGTGATGCATCTCCATCCTCTCCTAGTGAAGCTTCTGCAACTGCCACTTCAGAAAATGCCTTGGATGCTGAGATCACAACTGCTCGACCCATATCAGTTGCCCTTCCAAAGGATGATCTTCCTCAAGCTGAGGAAATTCCTGCACAAGAGCACACGAATGCGAATCCGTCTACTGAGGACTCTTTTGATGCCAAAACTGCTGTGACAAAACTAACAGCGAAAATAGAGGAAGTCTGCTCAACAACTGCTAAAGAGAATCAGGAGCTGCGGGAAGAAGTGATCAACCGCACCGAAGCTGTGACACACACACACTCACATAAAAGATGGATGCACGATTTGAAGCCTTAGAGGCATTGATGAGGAGCTTCCTTGAACAATCGAAGAAGCACAATTGATCCCTACTCTCTTATCTCTTTATCTTGAACAATTTTATTTTTATCCTGCAACAATTACTCTCTGCAGTTATACATATAGTTTCTTATTCAGCATTAATTCTTCAATTTCTGCCTTATCGTATGTTTCTTTTTGATAATGCCAAAGGGGGAGAAGAATCTGGTAGAGAAAAAGGAAAAGGAATCAAGTAGAGAAAACGTTGAGTAGAGAAATAGCAACAATTAGGAAACAAATATAGGGAGAAGCCTTAAAGAAAAGAGGAGAATTAAAACTTAAAAGATAAAATAAGCCCTATAGCATCAGTTCAGGGGGAGCTCACTAGAAAAACATATGACAAACTGAACTATTTAAGGAATATATGGTTTAGGGGGAGCAAAGGTAAACAAACTCTAGGAGTTAAGTTATTTGTGCACATAAAAGTCTCTGTCCGCCCAAGAACAAAATTGCACTTGATTAGGCACTGTTAAAGATCGATCATGTTTTTCTACATAATAAAGTATTGATAGCCAAACCGCAAGTGCACGGTTGATTATCGTGTAATAAAAAGATCGAACCCAAGGGATAGGTGCCTTCTTATTAAATTGTTTAGTACTTGAGCAGAAAAAATAAAAGATGTGTTTTGTTGATGGTTTGATTATGATATAACAAGAAATAGCAATAAAATGATAAGAGATAAAAATGATGAAGAATAAGCTCTTGGGTTGAATTACATAGTCTATAAAATATGCTAGCAAGTTCCTACTTAATTTCTTAATTTTAAGTCCAAGTTCATGATGTATAGCCTAGAATTTCTACAAATTAATTGCCTTAAGAAATGTAGAACTTTCTTCCTAATTACTAAATCCAAGACCTTGTAATTTAGTTAACCAGAAAAGAAGATGAAGATTGAATTCGGGCCAACATAAAGCTACGTCTATCCTAATGTCCTTTAGAGATATATACTTATAGCCTTTTTTAATTCCTATTTCCCTTACTACTTACCAAATGGCCTTATGATATAAGTAGAAAGTACAAACAATTGTGATCATCAAGATAAAATTAAAATCAAGGAAATAAAACAAGAACTGGAAATATTATTCAGAAAGGTAGAAACAAACTAAAACATAAATTATAAACTACTACAACCCAAGAAACTTAAAAAGAAATAGCCAAGCATGGCTAAAAAAGTCATTGAATTACCCTGGATAGGAGCTCAAGTATGGCTTCCCACAATTCCTAGGAACAATGATCTTTAAGGAAGAAAGAAGAACACTTGTTGTATTCTGAATAGGTGTGTCTTACAAGTGAAGAAAATCTCCCTATTTATAGCAAAAATCTGACCTCCAGCGCTTGAGCGCTGGCATTCCCAACGCTTGGGCGTTGGGATGCATTAAACTCCAACGTGCAGAAATAGCCCCAGCGCTTGAGCGCTGGCTTCCAACGCTTGGGCGCTGGGTGCAACCTCTGACTCACATCCTAGTCAGAGGTCCAGCGCTTGAGCGTTGGAACTTCCAACGCTTGAGCGCTGGCACGAACACTAGCAGCTTCTTCTTGGATTCCTTTCTTCTTCAATGGTGGAATTGATTGGCTTAATTAGGCTCATTCAGCCCCTAATAAGTTCTAAAACCTCCCCTTAACCACCATTAATCCTTCCAACCTTATTTTACATGTGCTCAAATCAAAGAGAGTTGCTTCACATTCTTCAATTTCACTTTAAGTCATCTCTTTGTTAGAACTTCAATTCTGGCCCTTTGACTCTTTCAAACTTCAGTTCTCATCCTCCGCTCTTGAACTTTTACACTTTGATCCTTGATTTCCTGAAACTTTACAAATCGGTCCCTGGACAAAAATGATAACTATACCAGCTTTCCTAAAAATATAAAATAACTATAAAAATTCCTAAAAATATAAAATAAAGTTAGAAAAACAAATAAAAGCTAATCTATATGCAGAATGCAAAATAAATATAAAATCTACATAAAAATAATAAAAATCTTATATGTGACTCAAAAATAATAAAATAAAAAGACTAAAAATAACCTAAAAACATCATATTATATCCTGTCGTCACACCACTATACCCAACGACAGCTTGTCCTCAAGCGACAAAACTTAAAGAGAAACTCGTCCCTGAGTTTATAGAAAGTTTATCTGATTACAACTTGAAGCACAAAAACCTTTCCAAGAAAGCTTGGCGGATATGGAAGACCTGCATGTTTAAAGTTATTTAATCAAGAAAGTTAGGCTTGGCTTTTCAACATGTTTGAGTTCATCAAATAAGCTCACAAAATAATATTCTCCATGAAAAACAAGAAAGCTCAATAATCCAGCCTATCATTCAAATCAAAACTGAAACCATGCAACTAAGTAACTTTGAAGAGATTTTTGAAGGTTGTAACTTGGCCAAAGGGTTGAACAATTCAAGGTGTGGATTTCAAGAAATAGGCAACTCTAGTGGCTGACTCAGAATCTGTTGTTAAGTGATTTTTCTTGACTAAGAGCTTCAACAATTCAACACAAGGGTCCTCTCAATTTTTTCTTTTCTTCTTCTTTTTTTTTTTGAACAAAGTAGTGGAATGTATGGGATGAATGACTTGAACTCCCCTCATACTCTTTCTCACCCCACCACTTCATTTTATTTCTAAGGCACATACCATATTTTTTTCAACTTTTTTTTTCTTCTTTTTCTAGAGAGGAACCAACAAACATAGCTCTAACAATTTCAGCTCATGCATCACAATAACAACTTTAAAATATATCACACAAAGTAGGCTCCAAAGAATGACTCTTTTAAGGCTCAAAAAGGGGCTACTAGTGGATTTTTGCTTTTCAACCAAAACTCCGAGTTTTCAAAAATGCCTATAATCTCTTCTCAACTCACAAAGTATACAAAATCCCAATCAACATGCAACACAAGGCAGAAAAATTTCACAATCAAGAATTCAGAGTTCTCAGCTCTCAGAAAAAACATAGGGTAAGTGGTACCCTTTTTAGAACTCAGAAAAAGACTTTGCCAACAACCAAAACAATCAAGATGACCAAATCATTTCTAACAGCATGCAATCCTAACCGCATTAAAACATAGAACCTTTTCAAAAGCAGTTCAATCAGATAAAACATTCACAGCAATAGCAACATTCAGACTGGATAATATACTCAAGACTCATGCAAAAATAAAACAGAAAAACTAGACTAAAAATAAAGCTAAAGACTAAAAAGCTGGCACAATTTACAAATTTTCCACAAAAGTCCAAGGGAACCTCAAAGTAAAATCAATTTTGAACACTTAAGTTCAAGAGGGCTCGTTCTCCTTCTGGTACCTATCCTGCAAAATTGAACAAACAAAAGTCTCACAAGTAGAAACTTGCTTGACTTGTTAGTTCCCAAAACAGCACACTTAAGAACAAGGGTTGAAAATTGTGTCCACCTAAAAACAAACAAGAATTATTGAGTTCCTAAAGATCAAAACCATTATAGAAGCAAGGGAAAACTCAAAGAATCAAAAACTTTTCAAGAACTGGTGGACACAAAATTATAAACAAAGAAAACAGAAAATAAAATAGAAAATCTGCTCGAGCTCCAGCGCTTGAGCGTTGGGTCCCCAACGCTTGAGCGCTGAAATTAAAATAAAAACTGGGCAAGAAACAAGGGCTCAACGCATGTGCGTTGAGCCTTTGAGCGTTGGGGTTCCTGCAGCTATTTATTCAACATAATAAAATAAAATATGCACTTGGGTTGTCTCCCAAGAAGCCCAATGTTATAGTCTTTGGTAGACTTTTCACTAATCAATTCTCAACCGGGGTCTATTACAAAATTCATTAGACCCCGCAAATCATGCAAATTTTGGCACAAATACATCATGGTGCCCAATGAATTTTCAGCCAACAAGGCAACAATATACAAATTAAAAATGGAAGGGGTAAATAAATATTCCCTTCCTTGTTCTTTGCCTTGCTCTTCTAAACCTATAACATAGGTTCCTTGAGGTTCTTCTTCCTCCACCTCCAATTTGTCTTCTAAGACAAATTCTACAATGGAGGTTTCTTTTACCTCCTCTCTTTGATCCACGGGTTCACTTTCATGAACATGTGGTTGATGCTCATCCCCGGGCTTCCTCCTCATAATGCCTTGTATCTTCACTTGTAGCATCTCCCTTGCCTTACATTCTTGCTCAGGACTTGGCAAAAATCCGGTTTTGTACTTACATTCTATTTCGGAGTAAAACTCGTCAATTAGAGTGAAGACATCTTGCTTCTTCTTTTCATATTCCTTTTTAAGGTTTGCCCGAATTTTTTCCTCCCTTTGTTCGAATGTTTCAGCCATTGCTATACCTGCCAATACTTCAGCAAACAAAATTAGCAGCACCAGTTCATCACACAGATAATATTTTTTTTCTTTTTTTTATATAAAAAAAAAACAGCACTAAACAAATTAATAAAAAGAACTTAAAAAGAACCTATCCCCGGCAACGGCGCCAAAAACTTGATAGCCAAACCACAAGTGCACGGTTGATTATCGTGTAATAAAAAGATCGAACCCAAGGGATATGTGCCTTCTTATTAAATTGTTTAGTACTTGAGCAGAAAAAATAAAAGATGTGTTTTGTTGATGGTTTGATTATGATATAACAAGAAATAGCAATAAAATGATAAGGGATAAAGATGATGAAGAATAAGCTCTTAGGTTGAATTACATAGTCTATAAAATATGCTAGCAAGTTCCTACTTAATTTCTGAATTTTAAGTCCAAGTTCATGATGCTATAGCCTAGAATTTCTACAAATTAATTGCCTTAAGAAATGTAGAACTTTCTTCCTAATTACTAAATCCAAGACCTTGTAATTTAGTTAACCAGAAAAGAAGATAAAGATTCAATTCGGGCCAACATAAAGCTACGTCTATCCTAATGTCCTTTAGAGATATATACTTATAGCCTTTTTTAATTCCTATTTCCCTTACTACTTACCAAATGGCCTAATGGTATAAGTAGAAAGTAAGAACACTTGTGATCATCAAGATAAAATTAAAATCAAGGAAATAAAACAAGAACTGGAAATATTATTCAGAAAGGTAGAAACAAACTAAAACATAAATTATAAACTACTACAACCCAAGAAACTTAAAAAGAATTAGCCAAGCATGGCTAAAAGAGTCATCGAATTACCCTGGATAGGAGCTCAAGTATGGCTTCCCACAATTCCTAGGAACAATGATCTTTAAGGAAGAAAGAAGAACACTTGTTGTATTCTGAATAGGTGTGTCTTACAAGTGAAGAAAATCTCCCTATTTATAGCAAAAATCTGACCTCCAGCGCTTGAGCGCTGGCATTCCCAACGCTTGGGCGTTGGGATGCATTAAACTCCAACGTGCAGAAATAGGCCCAGCACTTGAGCGCTGGCTTCCAACGCTTGGGCGCTGGGTGCAACCTCTGACTCACATCCTAGTCAGAGGTCCAGCGCTTGAGCGTTGGAACTTCCAACGCTTGAGCGCTGGCACGAACACTAGCAGCTTCTTCTTGGATTCCTTTCTTCTTCAATGGTGGAATTGATTGGCTTAATTAGGCTCATTCAGCCCCTAATATGTTCTGAAACCTCCCCTTAACCACCATTAATCCTTCCTACCTTATTTTACATGTGCTCAAATCAAAGAGAGTTGCTTCACATTCTTCAATTTCACTTTAAGTCCTCTCTTTGTTAGAACTTCAATTCTGGCCCTTTGACTCCTTCAAACTTCACTTCTCATCCTCCGCTCTTGAACTTTTACACTTTGATCCTTGATTTCCTGAAACTTTACAAATCAGTCCCTGGACAAAAATGATAACTATACCAGCTTTCCTAAAAATATAAAATAACTATAAAAATTCCTAAAAATATAAAATAAAGTTAGATAAATAAATAAAAGCTAATCTATATGCAGAATGCAAAATAAATATAAAATCTACATAAAAATAATAAAAATCCTATATGTGACTCAAAAATAATAAAATAAAAAGACTAAAAACAACCTAAAAACATCATATAATATCCTGTCATCAAGTATCTTAAAGAAAAACCATTTTCATCTGAAAAATAACAAAGTGCTTACTTCAAGAAATTTTTTACTAAACCTTTTTCTCCAAAGAAATTGTCATTATCAAAAAGGGGGAGATTGTTAGATTCAAACAATTAAATGAGTTATTATGTTTTGATAATCAACAATTTCTTTAAGGTTTCATATCATTAGAGATAGAATTCCTAACACAGTGAAATTTCTCATATCCAGGAATATCTATCTACTTGAAGCACTGAATGAATCTCAAAGCATTATCAAGAGAATCAGTCTGCTAGGAGAAATCGTCCGGTCATCACTACATACATCCTGAAGGAAATGCTGTCAAAGACATACAAGGAAGCATTCATGTGAAGACAGACTGGTGACTCACGGAAGATAAAGCAGTGACTTCAAGTAGAAAACATCCTTTTCGAAGACACTCTATCAGCTATGCACTCTCAAGTCAAAGTCCACTTCAGGAAGCTGAAACAGTCCGGTGCCTGAACCAACAGTGATCAACAAGAAGACTGTTTCATCTACAGCTGAATGAGTACGACAACTCATGAAGAAACGCCTCTAGCTTTGAAGCTTCTCTAGCATCATATAAGGAAGTTGTGGACCAACTGACTCAAATGGAGAACTTCAGTGGAAGCAAAAGAAAAGGAAAGATTCAGTCTTCTACAAGTCAAGAATATTCTTAATCTTAAGAAGGACTGAATGAAGAAAGACCGTCTGCCGATGCAAGCCACTCAGTAACGGAATTTGAAATATTATATGGAGACTGCGTCTGCCAAATCATAATGAAGAATTCGTCTGCTCAAGCATCAGAATGCGCCAAAGGTACAAATGTCAAGAGATGTGCATTACGAGGATATTAGTTCAACAGAAGCATTAAAAAAATTATTCACCTAGCTCTGAAGAGTTCATCCAGAATAATTGCTTCTTGGATCAAAAGACTTCTACCTCGTCTGCATATTAAATAAAGCACTGGCAATGGCAGAAAGAAGAAAGGGACACAATTAATACAATATTCCTTGGTCCCACTGCTTTTCTACTTTTCCTCAAATCAAGCTGACATCGCGGAATCAACGGCAAGAATCTTTGAGCACCGTACTCATTCAACGGTCGAAACTCAAATATTTGATCAGAGCATTTGATGGGCACTAGCTGGCACGCACTGGGGCATAATGGTCAAACAAATACCACAGCTAGAATTCTAGAGCATTAAATACATAAGACATAGCTCAGGGCTACTTTCTCAAATGGAGCCAGACGATGTCAATCAAGGGAAATCAATGCTTCGCAGATCGTGTCTCAGACCTGCTGAAAAATGCAGAATTAGCCGTTACTCACAGCAGAGGAAGTAGATGCACTAACGGACAGGTTTTCTCTCCTTCTGTGGAAGAAGAACGAAGATCTTCAACTGAAGATATATATAGAGAATCCTGCTTCCGTAGCAACTTGGCGACTTGAATTCAAACTTACATATCTCAACCAAGTTTGCCCAGAACCAAGACTTCATTGGTTCCAACTCAGGGAGCTTCAAGCCATATCCTACCTGAGTTGAGTTGCTCATGTGTGTGAAAAACTTATAGAGTATCACTCTCATCCTATCCCACACACATAACCCAAAACAGAGACCCTAAACTTCCTATCCTCTTTGCAAAACCCGAGCTTCATTTCTTGTACCCACTCTTATTTGAAGAGAATCATTGTAGAAAAACAAAGCCTTGAAAAGGGTATCAGGAGAAGTCCTGTATAATACTTGTAAGGAGAAGTCCTCATAATACTTGTAAGGAGGAGTCCTCATAATACTTGATAGGAGAAGTTCTTACAATACTTGTTGGGAGAAGTCCCTGATAATACTTGTACTATTTGTTGAAATAGTGGAAAATCTTGGTGAAGCCAAGGACTGGACGTAGCCCTTTCGATTACGGGGGTGAACCAGGATAAAAATCATGTGTGCTTTACTTTTCATGCTATGATATATTTTCTGCTGCATACATGCATTTGCATAACCAATAACTCTTTTTGAAAACCAATTATTAATGCCTATCATCGAAAGAAGTTTTCAAAATAAGTCACACAATTCAAACCCCCCCCCCCCAACTTTCTTGTGTGTTTCTTGCACCTTCAAGAGAACTTTCTGTAGAAGAACTTGTTGTAAAAGGAGAAGTCCTGCATAATACTTGTGGTTAGGAGAAGTCCTTGAGAATACTTGTTGAAAGGAGAAGTCCTCAATAATACTTGTACTATTCAGTGTTGAATAGTGCAAATCTTGGTGAAGCCAAGAACTGAACATAGCCCCATCATTCCTGGGGTGAAGCAGGATAAATCTGCGTGTGCTTTACTGCTTACGACGTTCTGTTTTATTGCCTTATTGTTTGCATTGTTTAAAGCTATAACTTGTTTAATTTTGTTGCTTACTCTATCATTTACTGTTAGTTTTCTTAAGCTTACGAAAAAGGTTTTGAAACTCATATAATCGTTTTAGAAAAACAAGTTTTTATAAGCACACAATTTAACCCCCCTTCTTGTGTTCGCCTTTATTTTATCAGACTCTTTCATGATGCTGATAGGTTCTTGAGAACTGGTCCGCCTTCGAGTGATATGTATACATATAATATTGTGTTGTAATAATTCATGATCGGGTATATGGGTATATGTATTGCATTTCGCATTTGCATGTTTTGGAAAAGAATATATACTCGCATTTTCATAACCATGAAAGATTATTAGCATGTCTATTTAGTGTTCAGTCACTATAGTAATGCCTTGAAAAACTGGGGTGCTACAACTACTATTACACGAAGAGGCCTCTTGAGTGGATGGTGGCTACGACGGCCAACGATCATGACATCCTGCTGATATGCATCGAGGACAGTGATGATGAGGAGGAGATGGAGGGAGGAGCCTCGCAGAAGCTTACACTGGAGTCGGAGTTAGAGGCCCACTAGACATGGAGTTAGACTTGGTTCCTGAGTATGAGCCATCCTTTGAGGCTCCAGATAGTATAGTGTCGTGATGTTGTAGGACTTAACTTGTGTATTTGGTGCTTGTACATTCATATGGTTAGGGATAAGGTAGGTTCCCAGGTTAGATATACTTTTGTGCGGTCACCCTGCGTGGGATCACAAGAGGTATACCTGAGTTATGAGGTCTAGACTTAGGTTTCATAGTGGCGGTATATCTTTTCTTTTGATGAAGTGGGTTGTGCTTATACCTACTTTGACCGATGACAGTTACTTGACTATGCCATGTATATGGTTATTGCTTGAATAGGCTGCATGCTTGAATATTTCTCATCGATTGCAATCGAAGTAGTATCACTAATGTGTAAGGCCAAGAGGCTCGAAAATTGTGATTAATAAAATTTTCTCCATATCCACTGACCTATAAATTAATGTATTAGTAAAATTTAGTTTACAAATGACTAGGTTGCGTAGTGGTTCAGCTCTTCATCTCTTAAGTAAGTAGTTATGAATTTGATCCAAACTCTTGTGAATAGGAAAAACTCATAGGTCAGCCTCCTCCTACGTAGCGCACTAACTGTGAGGTGAGAGATTTATCTCACGATTATCGGGAAACTCGGTCAGTTAACACTATAAAAAAAAGTAAAATTCAATTTAAAAAGTAGAAAGTATCGTTTGACAACGCTAACTAATTAATACTTTATTTGAAAACCTTAAATATATTAAACAAAACCTATTAATATATATAATATAAAATTATTTTCTCTATATATATTAGTCAAATTATTTTCTGTAAATATTTTTTATATTTAATGATTTTTATATATTAAATATATTAATTATTAAAAAAATCTCACAAAAATATATAAATATGTAATAATAATAATAATGATAATAATAATAAAGAAGATGTTATTGCAGCCTTAAATGTAATTTAGTATTTCAACAATTTATTGCACTGCAATCTAATTTTTTGTATGCATATTTTAGTACAAATGCACATTATTTCCTAAATATGAAATTAGAATCGTCCAATCAGTTCCAAATTATTCCGATCTTGCGTTTCACCCATTTCTAGCGACACATTCTCTCCTCTCTCACGTCCACCCGTTTCAAGTGACACTTTCTTGGAATTTTTATGGATTTAGTCCACCACTCACTATTTGTATTCATGAATCTCTCTCACATCTGCTACGAGAAAGAAGGACAGGGTAAGAGATCCAAGATGGAGAGGTTTATTATACGTTCCTATTTCTTCTTCTGATGTATTTCCTCTTCCTATTTGCCTATCAGTGTTCTAGAACCTCGGCCCTAGGATTTGTAAGAAAATCTGCAGCCCCAATTTATTCGCAAAGGCAGCAATTTTGGATTCTAGGATTTCATCCATGAAGGAAACGATCATCAGTAGCTGACACCATGGTTCTCAATTCCATCTGTTATTCTGAGGGCTTTGATTCCAAGCAGTGGTTGTTTAAGGGATTCAATTCCCAGTGGTGGTGGGTTGAGGACTTCGATTCCCAGCAGTGTGAGGAAGACGATCCAGAACATCAAGGAGACCACGGGAAATCACAGGAAGGATGAGATTTATGGAATTCTCAAGGAGTGTTTCATGGATACCAACGAGACTGCACAGAAGCTCCTCCTTCAAGGTAAAATCATTTCCTTATGTTTCTTTGGTGTCATGTTATTTCAATCTTGATGATCAAATATTTGTTTTATCTGTCAGATACATATTTATAATTTTATTGTTGTTCATTTTTCAGCTACTAATCTTGAAGATACTATGAAGCAGTGTAAACCATTGTTCCTCGAAAGTTAACAATTTTTCACAGCAACGCGCTACTGAGAACATATGAGAGTAATTATATAAATGATTCTCAATATACTCAGAAGAAAGAGGTATAACACCATAACCTTTTCAACACTATTGAGCATCATTTGAACCTTTTCAAGTTTATTCTACACTAGCGTTGAAAAGGTTCTGGTGTTGTAGCTCTTTCTTAGAATATATTGAGCCTCATTTGTGAAATTTCTCTCACATGTTTTCAATAACAAGTTGCTGTGAAAAATTCTTAACTTTCAAGAAACAAAGATTTAAATTGCTTCATAGTATCTTTAAGACTGGTAGTTGAAAATGAAAAAAAAATAAACATGTATCTGACCGAAAATATAAAGAGTTCAACATCAAGATCAAAATAACTCGGTTGCAAAGAAACATAAGGAAATGATGATGCTCAAAAGAAGGAGCTTCGGTGTAGTCTTGTTGGTATCCAAGAAACACTCGTTGAGAATTGCATAAATCTCATCCTCCCTGTGATTACCCGTGATTTCCTTGATGTTCTAGATGGTCTTCTTCACACTGCTCAGAATCGAAGCCCTCTACCCACCACCACTCTGGATTGAAGCTGTTAACCCACCACCGCTTCGAATCGATGCCCTTAAAATTAAAGATGGAATTTAGAAGCATGGTGCCTGTTGTTGATGCTGTGAAGAAGGTCTTGCTCCTGACCCTGGCTGTGGTTTTGATGACGACAAACTCATCAACAAAAAGAAGAAAAGAAGACTTCAAAGAATCAAGCACTCAAGTCTATCATAAGTCTAGAAGTCTTAGAATTAGGTGAGTTATGCTTCTAAAGGTTTATTAAAGCATAAAGGCTCTTAAAACACCTAATCTAATCAAGCTAAGAGTTTTCATAACTTAAAAGAAGTAGAAAACCTTAAGCAAGTCTCAAAGAACAAGTTTCTGGAAAATGGGCTTCTGTGTAATCGATTACACCAGTATGGTAATCGATTACACCAAGGCAAGTAATCGATTATGCCAGTCTTGTAATCGATTACACTAAGTATGGTAATCGATTAACAGAACGAAAAAGTGCATCTTTTCATGAACCATTGTGTCCCAAACCTTTTGAAAAGGGTTGTGATGGTTCAAGGACGTTTCCCTTGCCTATATAAAGACCATTTGAGTCCAGAAAACAGAGAATACACAACGCACACGAAATATACACATTTCACATGAGAAAAACACATTAGGCCAAAGCTCTTTCAAAATTAGTTCATCTTTTAGAACTTAAATCTTTTGGAGCCTAAATTCTGAGTTCATGATCTTCATGTTCACAAGAACACATTAGTTGTTCATATCTTGAAGAACTCAGAATTGTATTATGCTTAAAAGCCTTAAAGCATAATTTTTCATGTTCAATCCAATTGTGTGTTAAAGGATTGAAACAGCCTATTGTAATATCTTCTTCATCTCTTTCTGTAAGATTGAGTTTTTCACCGTAGTATTCGGTGAAGGGTTGTTGTCACTGAAAGTGGTTTACTTTCAGGGTTTCCATTGAAGGTGGTTTAGCCTTCAAGGTCTGAGGGTGGTTTGCCTTCAGGAACTGAAAGCGGTTTGCTTTCAGGGGCTGTTGAAAGCGGTTTGCTTTCACAGGATATTGGTAGAAGTTCTTGGGGTCCTTGGGTTAGGAACTTGTAAGAAATTCTTATCAATAGTGGAAAAATCCTCAAGGGGTTTTCTTGAGGGACTGGACGTAGTCTTCAGTGGATTGAAGGCGAACCAGGATAAATCTTGTGTGTGATTCTCTTTATCCTTCACATTTACTTTCAAGTATTGTTCGTATCCGCTGCAATCACAACGATCAATTCGTGATCATCATAAACTTGAAAGTAACGATTTCAATAAGGCGAAAATTGGGGCAACACTGATTCACCCCCCCCCCCCTCTCAGGTTGCTATCTGTTCTAACAATTGGTATCAGAGCGGAAGTTTAGGTAAATTATTCCTAAGATCCGGGAAAAGATGGCATCCTCTTCCAATCATGGAACAAGTGAAGGACATAACATATACAGGCCACCATTCTTCAATGGAGAACACTATGACTTCTGGAAAATCAAGATGAAGATATTCATAAAGTCATTAGACGCAGGGATATGGAAAGTCATTGAAGAAGGTCCCTTTGTGCCTGTAACAACAGATGAAGAAGGAACTTCACAACCAAAGTTAGAAAGTACTTGGAGTGAAGAAGAAAAGAAGAAGGTTCAACATGATCTCAAAGGAATGAACATCCTTACATCTGCTCTTGGCATGGATGAATTTTTCAGAGTATCAACGTGCACTACATCGAAAGAAATATGGGATACGTTGATGGTGACTCATGAAGGAACAGATGAAGTCAAGAGATCAAAGATCAATACTCTATCTCAGGAATATGAAATGTTCAGTATGCTTCCAGGAGAAAAGGTATTAGACATGCAAAAACGATTCACTCATTTAATTAATCATTTGATTGCTCTTGGTAGACAATTTTCAAACAGTGATTTGAACATGAAAGTTCTAAGATCACTTACAAGAGTATGGCAACCAAAAGTAACAACCATCTCAGAAAAGAAGAGTTTATCAAAAATGACTCTTGCAACTCTCTTTGGAAAACTCCAAGAACACGAGTTGGAATTGAATCGTTTGGAAGAAAATGAACAACATGAGAAGAAGTATCGATCCATTTCCCTAAAAGCAAAAGAAAGCATCAAAGAAGATGATGATGCAGATTCTGAAGAAGAAGATAATGGGAATGTAAATCTTCTAGTAAAGAATTTTGGAAAGTTTCTTAAAAGAAAAGGTGTGAAATTCAACAACAACAAATCTTTCCAAAAGAACAATGAATCATCTTCTTCTCAAAAGATCACATGTTTCGAATGTGGTAAACCGGGACACTTCAAATCAGATTGTCCAAATCTTCAGAAGAAGAAACATGGTCTAAGAGAGAAGTTCGAGAAAAAGGATCAATCTACTCGGAGAGCATATTTGGCTTGGGATGATAATGAAGTAAGTTCATCTTCTGATTCTGATAAAGAAGAAGCACAAGTTGCTTTGATGGCCTCACATGATTCTGATGTTGAAGATTCCCCGGTTAGTGATAATTCAATATCTTTTCATGATTTAAAGTTTACCATGGAAAATATGTTTAAATTATGTCAAGAATTTTCTAAAGTTAGCACTAGGCAAAACGAGTTAATTTCTTCCCTAGAAAGTAAGTGTAGAAATTTACAAGAAGAACTAGATATAGTAAAATCTAAGTTAGACATCACTCATAAATGCACTAAGTGTAGTTCTTTAGAAGAAAAGATAGAAAATCTTCAACAAAGAGTTAATAACTTCAATAAAGGAAAACAGAAGTTAGATGATATCCTAAGTGTTCAAAGACATTCAAACAATAAATCAGGTTTAGGATATACTTCTCACCCAAAGACAAAAGAGGTTAGGAAAACTGTGTTTGTAAGACCAAACCATGTTTTAGGATCTTCTAGTAACAGTAAGATTAATCCTGTTAGGAGTACAAACAATAGGAAGAACATTCAAAATAGACCTCCTAAGAAGATTCATTCCTCTCCTAGACAAACCTCTAGTTACAATCATTACTCTTGTACTTATTGTAACAAAATAGGACATACCCCTAGTAGATGTTACTACAAACATGTAGGAGTACCAAATAGGGAGTACATTTGGGTTAGAAAGGATGTTAACTTAGAAGGACCCAAAACTTGTTGGGTTCCTAATACCCATGTCTGAACTTTGTCATGTAGGTGTGTATGAAAGCAGCAAAGGATTTATGGTATCTTGATAGTGGCTGCTCATCACACATGACAGGAGACAAAACCAAGTTTTCTTTTCTTATACCTAGGGAAAAAGGTTTCGTCACATATGGTAACAATCAAAAGGGAAAAATACTCGGTATTGGAAGAATAGGCACACCCCCTCAAACAGTCATCGATAAAGTTCTTTACGTTGATGGTTTGATGCATAATCTTCTGAGTATTAGTCAACTATGTGATAAAGGTTTGAAAGTTGGTTTTATTAATGATATATGTGTTGTGAAAGATGTGAAAACTAAAGAAATTAAGTTTTCCGGATATAAAGTAAACAAAGTCTTCATAATCTCATTGGAAGAAATTCCACAAAATGTGAGATGCCTTTTGGCCAAGAATTATAGTGATTCATGGCTATGGCATAGAAGACTTGCACATATTCACATAGATCATTTAAACAAACTAGTCAAGCACGATCTAGTTATTGGGCTTCCAAAGATGAAATTCGAGAAAGACAAGCTCTGTGATGCATGTCAGAAAGGGAAGCAAACCAGAACATCCTTCAAACCAAAGAACATAGTTTCGACCTCAAGACCTCTTCAATTGTTACATATGGATTTGTTCGGACCTTCTAGAACTAAAAGCCTCGGAGGTAATTTCTATGCACTTGTTATTGTTGATGATTTCTCTAGATTTACATGGACTTTATTTCTTGCTCATAAGAATGAAGCCTTCAATGCATTCAAAAGATATGCAAGGCTTGTTCAAAATGAGAAGTCTTTAAAAATCTCTTCTATAAGAAGTGATCATGGTGGAGAATTTCAGAATCAACAATTCCAAGAACTATGTGATGAAAATGGAATATCACATAACTTCTCTACTCCGAGAACACCACAACAGAATGGTGTAGTAGAAAGAAAGAATAGATTACTTGAGGAATTAGCAAGAACCATGCTGAGTGAATCAAGTCTTCCTAAATATTTCTGGGCTGATGCTGTAAGTACTGCTTGCTATGTTTCCAATAGAGTTCTTATTAGACCTATCTTTAAGAAAACACCTTATGAACTCTACAAAGGAAGGAAACCAAACATTTCTCATCTACATGCTTTTGGATCAAAATGCTTTGTCTTGAATAATGGAAAGGAAAACCTTGGAAAGTTTGATGAAAAATCTGATGAAGGTATATTCCTTGGATATTCTTTGACAAGTAAAGCATATAGAGTCTTTAACAAGAAAACTCTATCTGTGGAAGAATCCATACATGTTTCTTTTGATGAATCTAAATCTTCAATAGAAGATAAAGTCAATCTTCCAGATAATGAAGAAGATGACATCATTATAAATGAAGATTCTCAAAAGGATGGAGATCAGAATCCAATACAAGAAGAGCACATTGAAAGTAATACTTATCAACTTCCAAAAGAATGGAGAACCCATAGGGATCACCCAGTTGATAATATCATTGGTGATATTTCTAGAGGCGTTTCTACAAGGCTACGCTTGAATGATTCAGTTTTGAATATGGCCTTCGTCTCTCAGATAGAACCATCAAAAGTAAATGATGCTCTAGAGGATGAGTATTGGATTGTAGCAATGCAGGAAGAATTAAACCAATTTGAAAGGAATCAAGTTTGGGAACTTGCTCCTAAGCCTAATGTCTAGAAGATCATAAGAAAAACAGTAGAAACAATAATAAAATACTTCTCTAAGTACATGTTTATGCTAGTTTTTAGAAATTACCTAGTTAGATTCTGAATAAGTATAGACATTTATATATCCATAGTTATCCTCTTTAATAGGCTTAAGATATATGATCTATGATACCACTAAAAATATCTTAATATAAGTCTCTTTATAAATTGCTTGAATGTTTCATATGTGCTTGATTGTCATAATTGATTTTGTGCTGAAATTTTTATATGAACATGTGTTACATATGATAGAACTTGTAAAAATGTTCATGAAATTTACTATCTTAGGATTATTAATTAATTACCCTTGTTTTTAGTCCTGTTGATTATTAAATTCCTCCGAGTAATCGATTACTTTAAACACCATAATCGATTACATAGTTGATGTGTTTGAAATTTCGAATTTTGGACTACAGGTAATCGATTACATCAACTGCTGTAATCTATTACTCCTGCTATTTTGAATTTTATTCAAAATTCGAAAAGCGGTAATCGATTACACACCTTACTGTAATCGATTACCAAATCGATAATATAAGTTCTTTCGGTCAGAACTTTTAATCGATTACATTGCCCTTCCTGTTTCTCCCTTCCTCGTCGTCGAACCAGTTATTCCCTTCATCCTCTCTGGTTTGTCGCCTAAACTCAGAACAAATCGGTGGGTTTTGTTGGATTTTGCCCTCTCCTTCTTCTCCATCCCTTCGAATTGACCAATTCGGCCTTCCCCAGAAATCCCTTTCTCGAAAACCCTCTTAAGGTGCTGCATATTCTCCTCAACCAACCATGGATTCCTATCATTCTCGTTCCTCTCGACCCATGAACCTTACAAGACTACTCACATCCACCCATCAAAGAACAAGGTTTGCCTCACGATTCATCAATCAACTCATCCGTAAACCTTTGTTTGGTGATTTGGATTCCTTTGTCGACAATGGTCATACATTTCCCGCCTATCTCCGCTATCAAAATCTTGAGGATTTTGACTCTATATGCAATCCCTACTATCCTGAACTAGTAAAAGTCTTTTATTGCAACTTAGAACCTTTGCAAGATGGATTTCAAAGTTCTGTCAAGGGGATTCTTATTCGACACTCTTTGTCATCTTTTGGTCGATGCCTTGGACTTCCTTCATCCGGTGCTCTCTTGGGTCCTAACCTCCCCTGCCCCTGGTCTGACTATAGCCATGACTCCTTTTACAAATCACTGTGTCGATTTGAGTCAAAAGACCTTCAGAGAATTCATCCACCACATACTACCTCTTGCCCATACAACACTGATGTCCTCACGACCAACAATCATCTTCTACACTACTTCATTAATCAAGTAGTTCTGCCTGAAGAAACCCTTCTTGCTCACATTAGCGATTTTGAGTTACAAATTCTTTATGGCATTCTTCATTGTCACAAAATCAATTGGGCGTTCTTAGTTATGCACCACATGCTACTAAGTCGTAACTTGGCGGACTCTTTTCCTTATGCATCGATCATCACCCGCCTCCTTCTCTACTCTGGAGTACCTATTGCCAAGCTTTATGACACACGGTCATCTCATCTCAAACGTATAGACACCTCCATTCTTCCTTCGCTCAACATCACCAATGATTTTGGTCTCTTTCTTCTTCCTTATCAAATTCATGATACTGGTCGGGATTTTGTACCCGTGTATACCATTGCTGATGTTGACTCTCCTACTAGTACTTAGTTTTCTAGGAGTTTGTTTTTTATGGTGTTTATTTATTTCATCTTGTACTGTGTTCCCATTGTATGTATGTTTTTCTTTTAAATGCTATGTTTGGATTGTTATGTTTTAGTCCTATTTTCCACATCTACCCCTATTCCCCCATGCTTTATGTTTCAATATATACTTGTGTGTATGCCTGTACATTTTTTGCCTTTTCTTCTTTTTGATGAAGTCAAAAGGGGGACAAAGGTTCTGTGCTCTTAAAGATCATATGCAGGAATTTAACAAGTACATTAGAAAGGGGGAGAGAAAAATCAGAAATACTAAATTCCATCAAATAGGGGGAGTTAAGCATCAAGAATGCATAAATGATCTTCAAGTATCAAGAATGTGTTTGCCATCATCAAAAAGGGGGAGATTGTGAAGAAGGTCTTGCTCCTGACCCTGGCTGTGGTTTTGATGACGACAAACTCATCAACAAAAAGAAGAAAAGAAGACTTCAAAGAATCAAGCACTCAAGTCCATCATAAGTCTAGAAGTCTTAGAATTAGGTGAGTTATGCTTCTAAAGGTTTATTAAAGCATAAAGGCTCTTAAACACCTAATCTAATCAAGCTAAGAGTTTTCATAACTTAAAAGAAGTAGAAAACCTTAAGCAAGTCTCAAAGAACAAGTTTCTGGAAAATGGGCTTCTGTGTAATCGATTACACCAGTATGGTAATCGATTACACCAAGGCAAGTAATCGATTACGCCAGTCTTGTAATCGATTACATGTTTGAAATTCAAATTCAAACTGAAACGGTCACTTGTGTAATCGATTACACTAAGTATGGTAATCGATTACCAGAACGAAAAAGTGCATCTTTTCATGAACCATTGTGTCCCAAACCTTTTGAAAAGGGTTGTGATGGTTCAAGGACGTTTCCCTTGCCTATATAAAGACCATTTGAGTCCAGAAAACAGAGAATATACAACACACGCGAAATATACACATTTCACATGAGAAAAACACATTAGGCCAAAGCTCTTTCAAAATTAGTTCATCTTTTAGAACTTAAATCTTTTGGAGCCTAAATTCTGAGTTCATGATCTTCATGTTCACAAGAACACATTAGTTGTTCATATCTTGAAGAACTCAGAATTGTATTATGCTTAAAAGCCTTAAAGCATAATTTCTCATGTTCAATCCAATTGTGTGTTAAAGGATTGAAACAGCCTATTGTAATATCTTCTTCATCTCTTTCTGTAAGATTGAGTTTTTCACCGTAGTATTCGGTGAAGGGTTGTTGTCACTGAAAGTGGTTTACTTTCAGGGTTTCCATTGAAGGTGGTTTAGCCTTCAAGGTCTGAGGGTGGTTTGCCTTCAGGAACTGAAAGCGGTTTGCTTTCAGGGGCTGTTGAAAGCGGTTTGCTTTCACAGGATATTGGTAGAAGTTCTTGGGGTCCTTGGGTTAGGAACTTGTAAGAAATTCTTATCAATAGTGGAAAAATCCTCAAGGGGTTTTCTTGAGGGACTGGACGTAGTCTTCAGTGGATTGAAGGCGAACCAGGATAAATCTTGTGTGTGATTCTCTTTATCCTTCACTTTTACTTTCAAGTATTGTTCGTATCCGCTGCAATCACAACGATCAATTCGTGATCATCATAAACTTGAAAGTAACGATTTCAATAAGGCGAAAATTGGGACAACACTGATTCACCCCCCCCCCCTCTCAGGTTGCTATCTGTTCTAACAGATGCTCCTCTCCTTCGTGGATGAAACCCTAGAATCCAAAGTTCCAGCATTTGCGGAGAAATTGGGATAGCAGAGCAATTTACAAATTCCGGGGCAGAGCTTCTAGAACACTAACAGGCAAATAGGAAACAATAACACATCAGAAGAAGAAATGGGAATGTAAAATAAACCTCTCAATCCCAGGTCTCTTACCCTCTCCATCTCCTTCACATCAGATCTGTGAGAGATGCTTGAATGTAAATTGTAAGTGGTGGACTAAGTCCATTAACAATCCAGAAAAATCAACAGATTGTCCTTGACCAGAGAAACCTTAAACGCCTCGGAAGGACCCATATCATCTACAATCACCTCAGCCTTATATATAAATTTTTTGTGTGATCTTTATTTAAATAAAAGTATATTTAATAATATAAAGAATCATTAAATATAAAAAATAATTACAAAAGTAGCAATTTATTAATTTTTGCATTGATGTTTTAAAGTAAATTTGACTAATATATATAGAGAAAACTATTTTATATTATATATATTAGTAGGTTTAGTTTAATACATATAATGATAAAAAATCAAAAATTATATTTAAGGTTTTCAAATAAAATATTAATTAGTAATTGTTTTCATTGATACTTTCAAAAGTGGATTTAATTTTTCCGGTGTTAACCGTGAATCCCCACAGTCGATGATCGTGAGATAAATCTCTCGCCGCACTATCAGCGCACTAAGTGGTAAGAGCCTGACTTATGAGTTTTTTGTCATTTGCAAGAGTAGAGATTTAAACCCCCAACCTCTTGCTTAAGAGATGAAGTGGTGAACGAATTCGCCTCGAGCTGGTTCTAAAATGAATTTTCTAATACATTATTATATAAATTGATGGATATGGAGAAAAATTTATTAATTAAATTTTGTAAATATAAATAAGGAAACTTGAAAAAAATATGTAAGGAGTTCTTAATTTAATAGTAAATTTACTTAATAATAGAAAGTAATTAAATGTATTTAAAGCTTTTGAATGATATAATAATTGATATTATTTATTTTATTATTATATATGATATATGTAAATTATATAGAACACAATTTTTTTAAATTATTGAATACCAATTAACACTATCCAATGTTTTCGATACATGGTAATATTTTTCGTCGTAAACTAAAATTTATTTAGAATTCTAAAAACTTAAGAACACTGATAAAATACTGATAAAAATCATTTACAAGCAAGAATGACACCCAAAATACTGATAAAAAATTACACTAAGTCAACCATTACTGATTAATCTACCCAAGATACAAGTTTATGATTAATCTAAGATATCATAAATTTTATATTTTTTGCTACATTTTTAAAATTGTAAATTTTAGTTTTATTAAATTTATTTTTCATTCATAGTTAATATAATCATGGAAATGTATGCATTTTTTCTATTAATTATTAATATGATAAATAATATATACCATTATTAATTATATTTAAATCAATTAAATAGAATTGAATTAATATTAGCCTAAATACTGCCTCATGTGAATGCTACTAATAAATTACTCTTAATAAGTTTTCTTTTTATGACTTTTTTCACAATTAATTTATAATATATTCATAAAAGTAATTGTTTAAAACTATGAAAAATAATTAAACTTTAATTATAAAAAATCGAGATGGCTATGCTTTCTACCAGAGTTGTTGGTCGAGAATCTAGGTTACCGCCTGAGATTCTATTGACAATGTGTAAGACCCTGAATAAACTAAATAATTGAATAATTATTTAATTAACCAATGCATACATAGAGATGCTTGCAAGAAAGAGTTAAAGTCAAGAGTTATTCGGATCATCGTAGTGAGGTTTTCCAAACGACAGTTCGTCCTAGGACCGATCTTAACTTGATTTGAAATTCGAGCGATAATAAGAAGTTCTCACTATCTCCGTGACGGTAAGTGAAGAATTTTGACAGGAACAACTGTAATATTGTTATGGTTTCCTATTAGAGCTCGGAAAAGGCATTTATCGCTAGCGAGACTTCCAATCAAAAATCTAGCAAGCGCAACAGACGACTTCGAGACTTCGGATCGAAAATCCCGGAATCATCAAATGACTTTGTTTGACGTGACAGATCCAGTGGTAGTAATAAAACACACAAGAAATGGGGGGGGTTTGAATTGTTTGTGTAGTTTTTAAACTTCTTTTAAGTTACAAGCAGCTTAGTGGATTCAAATAATAATAAGAGTGAATGCAGTGGAATTTAGTTTAAAACTGAAAAGTAAAACACGCAGAGTATTTATCCTGGTTCACCCCCTTAATCGACAGGGCTACGTCCAGTCCTTGGATCCACCAAGATTTTCACTATTTGATCAATATAGTACAAGTTTTCTACAGGACTTCTCCGAGTATTCGGAGGACTTCTCCTTGCAAGTATCATACAGGACTTCTCGTAGTATTAGAAGGACTTCTCCTCACAAGTATTCTTTAGGACTTCTCCTGACTAGTATTCTGCAGGACTACTCCTAGTTCCTTTTCAAGGTGGCTTTGGGGTTCTACAATGATCTCTTCAAGAAGAGTTGGGTAGAAAAATGAAGAACATTTTACAGAGAGGATATAGATTTAGGTTCTCTGTTTGGTTTGCGTGTGAATAGGATAAGAGTAACACTCTATGGAATCTTCACACAGGCGGACGACTTAACTCAATTTAGGATGGCTTTGCGCTTTTGAGTTATGGCAATTAAAGCTTGCTTCTGTGGGCAACACAGAGAGCATAATAGCTGATTTCGTGTTCAAGTCGCCAAGTCAATCCGAATGCTAACTCCTCTATTCATATCTTCAGTAGGATGAGCAATGTGAGCTTGATGATGATTCGAAAATAATTCCGTCAGAGATTCTGCTTCCTTGTTAGTAATGGATACTTCTGCAATCCTGAATCAACATTAAATGCATTCTGCCATGCATTTATTGCAGCATTATTTGCTTTGGTTGACGTCGTCTAGCCCATTAATTCTTTCAGCCTTGAGTTTTTTTCGGGCATTGAATGCTAGTGCATGCCAGCTAAGCGAGCTTTAAATGTTCTGAATAGAAGATTTGATTTTGATCATTGAGAAGATACTAAATTTAGAAGGACTCGTTGTTGACTCTGAAAAGGTTGCTTAATTTTTGGAACAGCAGGGAGGTTTGCAGAAAGAGGAATAAAGTATTAATGATGTCCCTTTCTTCATTCTGCAATCAACAGTGCTTCGTTTAATGCTTTGACGAGGTAGGTTTTCTTTAATGCTTGAAGCAATTATGACAAACGTACTATTCAGAATCTTTTCGAAAGAACTCTTTGTTAGTCCAGATAGCAACCTGAGAAGGGGGGGGGGTGAATCAGGTTTACCCGATTTTCGCCTTGATATCTTCTTACTTTCAAGATAAATGTAAATGCAAACGATTGCAGCGGAAATAAGCGTTGCTTGAAAGTAAAGATGAAGGGTAGAAGAATTCACACACAGAAATTTATCCTGGTTCACCTTCTATCCACCGAAGGTTACGTCCAGTCCCTCAAGAAAATCCCTTGAGGATTTTTCCACTATTGATAAAAATCTCTTACAAGTTCTTACACTAAGTACCTTAAGAATTTCTATCAATCACCTGTGAAAGTATACCACTTTCAACAGCCCCTGAAAGTACACCACTTTCAGTTCCTGAAGGCAGACCACCTCCAGACCTTGAAGGCTAGACCACCTTAAATCAACACCCAGAAAGTACACCACTTTCAGTAACAACAACCCTTCACCGAGACCCACGGTGAATACTCAATCTACCAGAAAGAGATGAAGAAGAGTTTACAATTTGGCTGTATCAATCCTTTTACATACAAGTGGATTGATCGTGAGAATTTATGCTTTAAGGCTCTTAAGCATAATAAGATTCTGAGTTCCTCAAGATATGAACAACTAGAGTGTTCTCTTAACAATGAAGATCATGAACTCGGAATTTAGGCTCTTTGAAAGTTTAAGTGCTAAAAGACTTAATGAAAGAACTATTTTGGCATATAGTCTTTAAAGAACACAGAACCTTTCTCCCCCTTTTGACTTCATCAAAAAGAAGAAAAGGCCAGAAACAGGCATACAACCATACAAGTGTATATTCAAATAAAGCATAGGGGTTGGGGGTAAAGATGTAAAAGAATGATAAACAATAACCAAGAAAACCATCCAAACATTGCAAAAGCTAAAAACATCCAACAATGCAGTCAAGAGTTTAAACTACGCTATTACAACCCAAATAGAATAAGATGTCCAAATAAAACATAAAGGATCTAAATATCATCGGAGCCATCAGATAAATCAGGAAAGTTAAGAGGAGAGCGAGTCATGTGGTCGACACGAAGGCTAAGACTATCCATATCAGCACGTAGAGTGGTGTACATGGACTCGACCCGGCCTTCCATGCGATCAAAACACTGATTAATATGCAGCTTCATATCTGCAAGATGAGAGAGAATAAGCTGGGTAGAGGCATCAGCATCTGCAGAAGACGAAGTACCACTCTCAGAAGATGGAGGACAGAAGGCAGCAGGGGCAGGAGCCTGAGTAGTGTCAGGACCCAAATCAGATTTGTGCCGGAAGGCACCATCAACATCCCTAAAAATCCCCATTTTGTTCAGAATCTCCATGTCAATCCTCTGAGATTTTGCATCCATGACCTGAGCATATTCACCATTGGTAAAGACCCCGAAGTTCTTCAGGATGAGAGAAATCACAGGAGCAAAAGGAAGAGGACCAGTTCTGTCCTTCTGAAGCAACATGTGGATCATGACCAAGTATGCCCAATTGATAGATTCACTATGTTTCATCCCATACATGATCTGTAACTCCAGGTCACTTATCTGAGCATGATTAGAGGACTGGGGCAAGAGAACATAACTCAGTAAGTAGTGCAGTAAACGGTTCGCCACACTGAGATATCCAACAGCAAGGATATCCCTAGAACGGTTGGCCTTCGTTCGTTGCTTCTTCATCTGTATCTCTTCCTCAGAAAACCGACAGAGTGATAAATAGAAGGACTTCTTGTCATAATCAGCCCAGGGACAAAGAATCTCAGGGCCTAGTTTGGCTCCAACATAGGGAATAGAAAAACAAGTTCCCAATTGCTCTTGAGTCAAGGAAAGATCAACCCCTTTGACAGAGGAACAGATTTTTCCGCCCCGCTTGACTAAATTGCAATAAAAGACTTTTACGAGTTTGGGATAGTACGTACCCGAGAAGCCAACGAATTCATCAAGCCCTTGATATTCGAGTAAAGTTGGGAAGAGCAGCCCGGCATTGATGAAGGAATTCATGTCGCCATATTTAGGAGGAAGAATCGGCCTTTCTAGATAGTGAGCCAAGAATCGTTCCTTCTGTTCTTCGGTGACAAGGAGTCGAGATTGGTCAAGAGTTTTCATGGAGAGGTTCTTGTGTTAGAATAAAATATCTAAATGAATTAATCTATTTTGATTAATAACAATTTCGCTAAGAGTCACTAACTTCTTTGAAGAATTTCATATTCAGGGACACTTATGAACGGAAGCCATGCTGCAAACATTATCAAAGAGCAAAGGAAAAGTCCGTCTGGCTATAAGAATTGAGTCCGCCTTCAGAGTAAAGTTCATCCGCCTGGAAAGTCTGTCCGGTTTAATCCTCGTCAAACATATGGGTTGACTAAAGAGCAATGATTGAAGACTGGTACAAAAAGAATCTGCTTAGAAGAGATCGTTTGCTCAAACTGAAGATGAGTTGTCATGCACCTCTTGGTGGATCAAAGCATTAATGGCGAAAGAGACAGAATTAAGCGCCATATACCTTGAAGATTCAAATTCTCTGACATTCCTTAATTCAAGCTGCTTTTGCTGAATTAACGGTGATATTCTCTGATCATCGTATCTCCTCAACGGCCAAATCCAAATCTTCTGGTCAGAGCATTAATTGCCATATTAGCTGTAATACACATGCATTAATTGCTGCCTCTGAGAACCAGAAGAAAAAGCATTGCCAGAAGATCTCACTCTTTATCAGTTGAAGAAAGGTTCTTCACTTGGCAGACTTCATCAAGCAACAGATGCAGAAGTATCCGTTACTCACAATCAAGCAAATATTCAACGGAACTATTTTTGAAGATCTTCATCAGCTCAATCCAGTTCTCCTCCTAGTGAAGATATAAATAGTGGCCTCTGCATCATTTTCAACTTGGCGACTTACACACTATCAAAGCATTCAAATCCTTCAAGTTAGTTTATAATTTGAACAAGCTTTAGCCAAGAACACTCAGCAACTCTAGCTTTCCTATTCTTCTGAGTTTAGTCGCCAACTAGTGTGAAACCTCTATAGAGTGAAAACTCTTATTCTTCTCACACAATCTTTTCAGAGAATCAATTTATATATCATCTCTGAACCTAGAACCTCATAGTTTCTACCCACTCTTTGTGAAGAGATCTCTGTAGAAAACAAACCTTCTTGAAAAAGAACTGGGAGAAGTCCTGTCGAATACTTGAGAGATAAAGGAAAAGTCCTGAGAAAACTTGTAAAGGAGTAGTCCTCAGAATACTGGGAGAAGTCCCTGAGAACACTTGTACTATTCTGTTGAAATAGTGGAAAATCTTGGTATAGCCAAGGACTAGACGTAGCCCTATCAGTTTTTGGGGGTGAACCAGGATAAATATCTTGTGTGCTTTACTCTTTAAGTTCTAAGTCTATTTCCGCTGCACTTATCTTTAAACGTTTTCGAACTTATAACGAGTATTTTGCGAAAAACTTTAAAAAAGTCACACACACAATTCAAACCCACCTTTCTTGTGTGATTTTATTACTATCATCTTGGAGCGGTGCCTTCGTGAGGAAGAGGAAGCCATTTTCGGAATTGGGATGCTAGGGTTCGAGGATTTGAAAAGAGGGGTTTTGGGTTCAAATCGAATTGGAGAAACTGAATGGGTGGAGTGAGAAGAGAGAACGAAGAGAGGGTTTGTGTAATCGATTAAAGAAATAACCAGAGATATATATAGTATCGAATTGGTAATCGATTACTGTCAGTTATGTAATCGATTACCAGCAGTTTAAATTTGAATAAAATTCAAATTTCGAAAATGTAATCGATTACAGCAGTTATGTTAATCGATTACTAGAAGATTTTAAAAGGCATGAGGACTGAAAACAGGGTTAATCGATTACAGAGTATATGGTAATCGATTAGTACGACAGTTTATAGGTTCTAAACTAAAAATTCCTATGTAATACATTACTAGAAGAATAAATCAAGTATTTAATAGTAAAAACTCACATAAGACATATGTTTAAACATATAAGCAACTTAGATTCATACAATTATAATTTTAACTTGTAAACTAAGCATGTAAGCATATAAGTTCACAAAAATCATGCAAATAATTAAAACATATAAACACACTCTTAGATAAATATCTACTTAAATATCATGTTCATCTAATATACCTAATTCTCTTCTAATCTTAAAGAATGAATCTTTAGGAAGAGGTTTAGTAAAAATATCAGCTAATTGGTTGTTTGTATCTACGAAGGAAATCTCAATATCCTTTCTCATGACGTGATCTCGAAGAAAATGATGTCTTATATCAATATGCTTAGTTCGAGAGTGCATGATGGGGTTTTTAGTGAGATTAATGGCACTTGTGTTGTCACATTTGATTGGGATGCAACCCAGCTCTAAGCCATAATCTTTGAGTTGTTGTTTGAGCCATAGGGTTTGTGCACAACAACTTCCTGCAGCAATGTATTCTGCTTCAGCAGTACTTAGAGCAACACATGCTTGTTTCTTACAAGACCAAGAAACAAGAGCATTTCCCAATAAGTGACAACTACCACTTGTACTTTTCCTTTCAGTTTTACATCCAGCATAATCTGAATCAGAATAACCAATCAAATCACAAACACTTCCTTTGGGATACCACAGACCAACATTTGTAGTTCCTTTCAGATATTTGAAAATCCTTTTAATTGAACTCAAATGTGATTCCCTAGGAGATGCTTGAAATCTAGCACATAAACACACACTAAACATGATATCAGGTCTACTTGCAGTTAAATATAGAAGAGATCCGATCATACCTCTGTATTTGGTAATGTCTACTTGAACACCAGATTCATCTTGATCTAGATATGTGTTAGACCCCATTGGTGTGGCTATGGCTTTGCAATCATCCAAATCATATTTCTCTAAAAGTTCCTTGCAAAACTTTGATTGGTTGATGAATATCCCATCATGTGATTGCTTAATTTTCAATCCTAGAAAGAAATTTAACTATCCCATCATAGACATCTCAAATTCTTCTTGCATCATGTTAGAGAAATCCTTACATAGAGATTCGTTAGTTGCACCAAAAATAATATCATCTACATATATTTGAACTAATAAAGTATTACCTTTGGTTCTCTTGATAAACAAGGTTGTGTCAGCCTTACCCTTTTGAAATCTTTTTTCACAAAGGAATGTGCTTAATCTATCATACCATGCACGAGGGGCTTGTTTAAGACCATAGAGTGCCTTCTTTAACCTGAAGACATGTGAAGGGTACTTGGGATCTTCAAATCCTGGAGGTTGCTTCACATAAACTTCTTCTTGAATGAATCCGTTCAGGAAAGCACTTTTAACATCCATTTGATATAATGGAAAGTTTAAAGAACAGGCATATGCCAACAGAAGTCTTATGGCTTCCAACCTTGCTACTGGTGCATAGGTTTCATCAAAATCAATGCCTTCTTCTTGATTATATCCTTGTGCAACCAACCTTGCTCTGTTCCTTACAATAATTCCATTTTCATCTAGTTTATTTCTGAATACCCACTTTGTTCCAATGACATGCTTGTCAGTGGGCTTAGGAATAAGTTCCCAAACTTGATTCCTTTCAAATTGGTTTAGTTCTTCCTACATTGCCACAATCCAATACTCATCCTCCAGAGCATCATTCACTTTTGAGGGTTCTATTTGAGAGACAAAGGCCATATTCAAGACTGAATCATTTAAGCGTAGCCTTGTAGAAACACCTCTAGAAATATCTCCAATGATATTATCAACTGGATGATCCCTGTGGGTTCTCCATTCCTTTGGTAGTTGATAAGTGTTATCTTCAATATGCTATTCTTGTATTGGATCTTGATATTTTTCCTTTTGAGAGTCTTCATTGATAATGATATCTTCTTCTTCATTATCTGGAAGATTGACTACATCTTCTTTTGAAGATTTAAACTCATCAAAGGAAACATGTATTGATTCTTCCATAGATAGAGTTTTCTTGTTAAAGACTCTATATGCTTTGCTTGTTAGGGAATAACCAAGGAATATACCTTCATCAGATTTTTCATCAAACTTACCAAGGTTTTCCTTTCCATTGTTTAAGACAAAGAATTTTTATCCAAAAGCATGTAGATGAGAAATATTTGGTTTCCTTCCTTTGTAGAGTTCATAGGGGGTTTTCTTCAGAATAGGTCTAATAAGAACTCTATTGGAAACATAGCAAGCAGTACTTACAGCATCAGCCTAAAAGTATTTAGGAAGATTGGATACACTTAGCATGCTTCTTGCTAGTTCTTCAAGTAGTCTGTTCTTCCTTTCTACAACACCATTTTGTTGTGGTGTTCTTGGAGTAGAGAAGTTATGTGATATTCCATTCTCATCACATAATTCTTGAAATTGATGATTCTGAAATTCTCCACCATGATCACTTCTAATAGAAAAGATCTTTAAAGCCTTCTTATTTTGAACTAGCCTTGCATATCTTTTGAATGCGTTGAAGGCTTCATTCTTATGAGGCAAGAATAATGTCCAGGTAAATCTAGAGAAATCATCAACAATAACAAGGGCATAAAGATTACCTCCAAAGCTCTTAGTTCTTGATGGTCCGAACAAATCCATATGTAGTAATTGGAGAGGTCTTGTAGTTGAGACTATGTTCTTTGGCTTGAAAGACGTTCTGGTTTGCTTCCCCTTTTGACATGCATCACAAAGCTTGTCTTTCTCGAATCTTATCTTTGGAAGTCCAACAACTAGATCATGCTTGACTAGGTTGTTTAAATGATCTATGTGTATATGAGCCAGTCTTCTATGCCATAGCCATGAATCACTATAGTTCTTGGCCAAAAGGCATCTGACATTTTGTGGAATTTCATCCAAGGATATCATGAAGACCTTATTGACTTTATATCCGGAAAACTTAATCTCTTTAGTTTTCACATCCTTTACCACACATATATCATTAATGAAACCAACTTTCAAACCTTTGTCACAAAGTTGACTGATACTTAGAAGATTGTGCATCGAACCATCAACGTATAGAACTTTGTCGATGACTGTTTAAGGGGGTGTGCCTATTCTTCCAATACCAAGTATCTTTCCCTTTTGATTGTTTCCATATGTGACAAATCCTTTTTGTCTAGGTATAAGTAATGAGAACTTTGTTTTGTCTCCTGTCATGTGTGATGAGCAGCCACTATCAAGATACCATAAATCCTTTGCTGCTTTCATGCACACCTACATGACAAAGTTCAGACATGGGTATTAGGAACCCAATATACTTTGGGTCCTTCTAAGTTAGTGTTCTTCCTAACCCATATATATTCCCTATTTGGTACTCCAACATTCTTGCAATAACATCTACTAGGGGTATGTCCTATTTTGTTACAATAAGTACATGAATATTGGTTGTAACTAGATGTTTGCCTAGGAGAAGGATTGATCTTCTTAGGAGGTATATGAAAGTTACTTTTTCTATTGTTCATACTCCTAAAAGAATTAGTCTTAGTATTTTCAGAAGATCCTCTCACTTTGTTTGGTTTTACAAACACAGTTTTCTTAACTTCTTTTGTCTTTGGATGAGATGTATATCCTAGTCCAGACTTACTGTTTGAGTGCCTTTTCACACTTAGAATATCATCTAACTTTTGTTTACCTATGTTGAAGTTATGAACCCTTTGTTGAAGATTATCTATCTTTTCTTCTAGAGAACTACACTTAGTGCATTTATGTGAAATGTCTAACTTTGATTTCACTATGTCTAACTCCTCTTGTAGATTTCTACACTTATTTTCTAAAGATGATATTAAATCATTTTGCTTAGTTCTAACCTTAGAAATTTTTTGACACAATTTAAACACATTTGCCATAGTATACTTTAAATCATGAAAAGAAATAGAATTATCACTAACCTGGATATCTTCAGCATCTGAATCATGTGAAGCCATTAATGCAACTTGTGCTTCTTCTTTGTCAGAATCTGATGATGAACTCACTTCATTTTCATCCCAAGCCAAGTATGCTCTTCGTGTGGGTTGATCTTTCTTTTCAAATTTGTCCTTCAGACCATGTTTCTTCTTTTGAAGATTTGGACATTCTAACTTGATGTGTCCAGGTTTACCACATGCGAAGCATGTGATCTTTTGAGAAGAGGACGACTCATTATTCCTTTGGAAAGGTCTGTTATTGTTAAATTTCATACCTTTTATTTTAAGAAACTTTCCAAAGTTCTTCACTACAAGATTCATATTCCCATTTTCTTCATCTTCAGAATCTGCATCATAATCATCTTTGATGCTTTCTTTTGCCTTTAGGGAAATGGATCGATACTTCTTCTCATGTTGTTCATGCTCCTCCAAACGATTCAATTCTAACTCGTGTTCTTGGAGTTTTCCAAAGAGAGTTGCAAGAGTCATATTTGACAAACTCTTCTTCTCTGAAATTGCCGTAACCTTTGGTTGCCATGCTCTTGTGAGTGATCTTAGAACTTTCATGTTCAAGTCATTGTTTGAAAACTGTTTACCAAGAGCAATCAAATGGTTAATCAAATGAGTGAATCGTTTTTGCATATCCAATACCTTTTCTCCTGGAAGCATTCTAAACATTTCATATTCTTGAGATAGAGTATTGATTTTTGATCTCTTGACTTCATCTGTTCCTTCATGAGTCACCATCAACGTATCCCATATTTCTTTCGATGTTGTACATGTTGATACTCTGAAAAACTCATCCATAACAAGAGCAGATGTAAGAATATTCATTCCTTTGAGATCATATTGAACCTTCTTCTTTTTTTCTTCATTCCAAGTGTTCTCTGGTTTTGGTTGTCTACTGTCTCCCACATCATTCATAGGTACAAAGGACCTTCTTCAATGGCTTTCCATATTTCACCGTCTAATGACTTTATAAAGATTTTCATCTTGATCTTCCAGAAGTCATAGTGGTCTCCATTGAAGTATGGTGGTTTGTTTATGTTGAATCCTTCACTGGTTCCATGATTGGAAGAGGATGCCATATTTTCCTGGATCTTAGAAGCAACTTACCTAAACTTACGCTCCGATACCAATTGTTAGTCTAGATAGCAACCTGAGAGGGGGGGTGAATCAGGTTTACCCGATTTTCGCCTTGATACCTTCTTACTTTCAAGATAAATGTAAATGCAAACGATTGCAGCGGAAATAAGCGTTGCTTGAAAGTAAAGATGAAGGGTAGAAGAATTCACACACGGAAATTTATCCTGGTTCACCTTCTATGCACCGAAGGTTACGTCCAATCCCTCAAGAAAATCCCTTGAGGATTTTTCCACTATTGATAAAAATCTCTTACAGGTTCTTACACCAAGTACCTTAAGAATTTCTATCAATCACCTGTGAAAGTATACCACTTTCAACAGCCCCTGAAAGTACACCACTTTCAGTTCCTGAAGGCAAACCACCTTCAGACCTTGAAGGCTAGACCACCTTCAATCAACACCCTGAAAGTACACCACTTTCAGTAACAACAACCCTTCACCGAGACCCACGGTGAATACTCAATCTACCAGAAAGAGATGAAGAAGAGTTTACAATTTGGTTGTATCAATCCTTTTACATACAAGTGGATTGATCATGAGAATTTATGCTTTAAGGCTCTTAAGCATAATAAGATTCTGAGTTCCTCAAGATATGAACAACTAGAGTGTTCTCTTAACAATGAAGATCATGAACTCAGAATTTAGGCTCTTTGAAAGTTTAAGTACTAAAAGACTTAATGAAAGAACTATTTTGGCAAACCTTTGGCCTAATGATGTATTCTCATGTGTTTTTTTGTTCTGGACTCAAATGGACTTTATATAGGCAAGAGGAAACGTCCTTGAACCAATGCAACCCTTCCCAAAAGGTTTGAGACACAATGGTTCATGAAAAGATGCAATTTTTCGTGTGTGTAATCGATTACATTACTTAGGTAATCGATTACACTAAAAGCCGCTGCAGTTTGAATTTCAAATTCAAACATGTAATCGATTACAAGCAAGAAGTAATCGATTACTTGCCTAGGTGTAACCGATTACCAGAAAGCTGAAATCGATTACACTCAAGTCCAATATCCAAAAACTTGAACTTTTAAGATCGGCTTAAGTTTTTCTACTTCTTTTAACTTATGAAAACATTAAACTTGATTAGCTTAGATGTTTTAAGGAGCCTTTATACTTTGAGAAGCCTTTAGAAGCATAACTCACCTAAACTAAGACTTCTAGGTAAATGTTGAACTATATAGCACTGTTTCCTCTAAGTCTTCTTTTCTTCATTTTGCCGATGAGTTTGTCGTCATCAAAACCTCAGCCAGGGTCAGGAGCAAGACCTTCTTCACACTCTTCAATGCATCTGCCAAACGAATTCTTCAATCTGTCTTGACAAACGAATTCTGAAGCAGTGTTACCAAACGTAATCCTTGAGCGGACGTACTCCTTTCGATGAGGTGTCAAACAAACACTTTGTTGAAAATCCAAACGTACTCCCACGCCGGATGTGCTCCTTCAGGTTTGTGACCAGACTTACTCAACTTTGAAAAATGTACTCTTTTTGTCAAAGCTTATTCAAACACTGTACGAACTCAACATGTAACGACTATTTCAGTGTGGAACGAGCACAGCTTCCCAAGTGTCTTTAAATGGATGACTGCCACAGCAGGAAAATTAACTCTTTAGTACGTTGCCGGACGTTCTCCATTTATTTGTTTTCTTTGAACTTCTTCATTTTGATAATTCCTTGTAAGGTTGTATGTAGTTGTTCTTCAAGTAGATAGATGTTCCTGAGTATGAAGTATTCAAAGTATTAGAGCATCTTTATCCCATGATAATAAACCTAGAGTGAAATTGTTATTTATCAAAATATATAAATTATGAAATCTTTTGAATCTTACAATCTCCCCCTTTTTGATAATGACAAATTCTGTTGAGAAAAAGGTTTAATAATTTCTACTTTGAAGCATTATTCTCAAAACAAGTGCGTTGTTTTCAAAGATAAGTCATCATTTGAAATGATGTGTTATTTTCCTCAAGGTATTTCTTTATTTAGAAAAAAAATATGAACGTTCTTGACAATTTTTGCACACGAGAAATTTTTTATACCTTAGCATTTTTTTAGCAGACGTGAAAGCTTTAGAACTTAACATTATTTTTAGACAGACGAGGACGCTTTATAACTCAACATTTTTTAAATCCCCCTAAGAAAAATAATTTAACATCCACTACTAGAAAATCACTCTTTCGCGACGGAAAAATCCGTCGCACGATAGTTAAAATTTCCGTCCCAAAATGAATTTGGGACGGAATTTGCGACAAAATAATTTCGTCGCATTTTTGGTCGTCGCAAATTGTTTGGGACGGAATATATTACTCTGTCGCGAGTTTGGGACGGAAATAAGGACGGAATACACTGAATTATATCAATTTAAATAATATATTTGCGACAGAATTAGCGACGGAAGCATTAAACTTTTTGGGACGGAACATACGAATCTGTCGCAAGTTTGGGACGGAATATACTTGTTTATATTTTTTTAATATAATAATTTTGCGACAGAGTTGGGGACGGAAATAACGATGTTTTGCAATGACGGAATTCGCAATACCATATTTCCGTCCCGAATTTTGCGACGAAAATAGGGACGGAAATAATGATTTTTTAATGACGGAATTCTAAATAACATAGTCTGTCCCAATTTTTGCGACGATTTTGTTCTGTCACGAAGTTGTGACGATTTGAAAAGTTAGTACTAATTCCGTCGCAAATGTTTTATTTTGTGACAGAAAATCTCATTTGAGATTTCATGACAAATATATTTACTTTTCCTGTTCAGTTCAGTTATTATAAATAATTTTGTAATAAATATCATAAATTTTGAAAATTAAAAACTGAGCTATATCATAAAACAATATTCATATTAAAATAAATTCATCCATCGACATATCTAAATTTAATCATAATTATTCAGTCATAAGTATAAGTATCTCAAAATGATTTAAAACATAGAAGTTTCATCCATAAATAAAAAACCACAATCTATAATAATATGTAGCCATTAAGTCATCAAATTTGTCAATCACTCTGATTGGTATTTGAAGCACCACTTCCTGGAACATCATCATGAGGATCACCTTCATCCAAATCCGTTGCATCCAAATCAATGTTTGCATGTCTTGCTAATGAAGCCATCATTTTATTTTGTCGAGCAAGTGTAGCACTTATGTTGTCAATTGTTTGTTGTTGCTCCGTAATTTTCTGTCTTAGTTTTGCCTCAACCTCAGCACCCATACCTCGGACAATATCAGTGTAGTTAGCATGTTGTGATTTGGAAGTTAATGCACCAGCACGCATCCTTCCATCCAAACTAAGACCATATACTATTCCTTTAGCATTTCTTCCCCCAACCGCGTCAATCATAATTGCATCATAATCAATTGGTTTTGGTTGACTTGAACTCCCACCATCACTAGCTTGTGATTGAGTCTCAGCTTGTGCACAAGCATTAAGAAATTTGTCCTAAGATGACACAAGCATTAAGAAAAAAAGAATTACTCAAAATTGATTATATTTTTACACTTGAATTAGATAACGCTCACAGTATAAATGTCTTAGTACTTACATAAGCATCACTTGATCTTTTATCCACAAAAGCTTGTGTCCCCTTCTTAATATGACACTTCTTGAATAGTTCTCCCTTATTTGGCATTCTTCCCAATGTCTTAGCCTGCACTTGTTTAAACAGTGAAAGGGATTGCTTATAACAAAGGATAATGGTGACTATATATATGTCTGGTCCACTACACCTAGAAAGTCATTCATGACATTGATAAACAAGCTTTACATCAATGATGCATAATATCAAACAAGTAGAATCCCTGTTAAAGAGGCAAAAAAAATGTCTAATCTCTACATGAATTTCATCTAAGATGCATTAAATGTGGCATAGAGTATACTAATTCAAATTGAATTTAGCCACAGACAATAATATCTTCAAGTTGTACTACAACTTAATCATGTTATCTACTAACGAACCATACCTACTAACTCATGAACTAAAAATAATCATATCTTGTATTAACTATATTACATATACAGTAGTCACCAAAGAAATATTTGGAATATAACTCACCAATTCAAGTTCATGCTTAAACTGATTCATAGATCCTTGGGTATGCAATGAACCACCAGTATCAGAATGACGATTTGCAGATGCCACACATCGTAATGTTTGATAATTTTCATCTTCCCACATAGCAAGCAACTTAGCCCACACATCATCAGGAATCCATGAAGGTTTTGATGAAATATTTTCACGTGCTCTTGCCATTATCTTTCTAAGCAAGTCCTTTGCCTTTGATTCCCATATAGCCTTAATAGTTGAGTCATGCTCACCAATCCATTTGTATTTTGTATGGAATTATCATAAAACAATAAATAATTAAATTCAACAACATAGTATACACTACCAAAAGAAGTAACATATGCACATTACCGTCCACTCAGCAAACCAGAATTTCTTGATTTGAACGGTGCAACATTTCCAATTGTTGTAAGGGCCATCAAACATAGATTTAATTGCCTTTGATATGTCTTTAGTAGCATTATCATCAGGATAAAAGCTGTAAATGTGAAAAAAAAGAAATACATTACATATCTAGTATGAAAGCTTAAGAACAAGAATGGTGGAACAAGCTACCATGATATTGGATGAATAAATATAAACTTGACAGTTCACCCAATTAATCTACAAAGCCAAAATGCTTGAAATAACCTAAGGTGATTAAATGATTTGAATCTGTTTAATGGTTCAAAGCATGTCCAAAAACCAGTATGAATAATTGATCACGAGGGAGGCTCTGAAACTGGGAGCATGAAAATTCAATAACAGCACTACACCGTTATGATTCAGCACCACTGCGCTATCATTTTATTTTCACCCACTTTAAACAAAATTTGATCCTCTTGACCACAAAATTGTGGTAAGACAACTGGGCGTTGCTCCCTAGACCATTTCATGATCAACCAGAGTATCACTTGATAAACAAAAGTTTTTATACATTGCTTTTTATACATTGATTTGTTTCCTCTCAATGAATTGAAGCAATTGAGGACCATATGCAACCAAGAAGACACACTGAAATAGGCTTACCATATTGTCATATCTTATATAACCAAACACTTCTTTCTAAAAGACATATAATCCAAAAATAGAAATGCTAAAAATCATTTAACACTTTGGAGTATTCAGTACCAATTTCAAAAAAAACACCAACAATCAAGAGAAAAGCAAGGGGAGTAGAAAAACATAACAAAATTTCGTACCTTTGAAATTGGAAAACGCAGACGCAGATGGGGGGCGAAGCGGCGGAAGGAGCAGCGTTCGCAGCAGAAGACAGAGGGTGGGTGACGAAGGAAGACGACGCCGGCAGGTGGAACGCAGCGGAAGACAGAGGGTGGACGACGAAGGAAGACGACAGCGGCAGGTGGAACGCAGCGGAAGACAGACGGGCGACGGCTGAAGATGACGGCGGCGGAAGGAGCAGCGTTCGCAGCGGAAGACAGAGAGTGGGCGACGGCGGAAGACGAGGAACAAGCAGCGGCCAATGGAAACGACGGCGGGTGGAGACGCGACGGCGGACGAAGCCGCGGCGGCAGAACACGAGACGCAAAAGATGGGAGAAGATCAACGAAGGAGCAGGGCACAGAAGGAGCAGGGCAAAGAAGACGGCTTGAAAAGAAGAGAATGAATTGAAAAAGGGTAAAGTTATTTTATATATTAAGTTAAAATAATAATTGACTTTTTTTTTTTACAAAATAATATTTGACTTTAAAAAGGTTATTAGTTTTTTTATTCAGAAAGGGGCTTTTAGTTTTAGGAGCTCCCTTGTTAATATTTTGTTTGTAAAATATACTATAATTATCTTGTTTTATAATAGCTTATCAAAAATTGTGTTTAGTAGTTTAAAAATAAGATTGCAATTGTTTCACTATTTTTCTTTGAAAAAAATAACTTTTTTAATTAAAAGAAAAAAGCTGAATAAATAATATTCACAATAATGTGCAAAAGATTTGTTTCAATTTTTAAATAAAAGTATTTAATAATATATACTTAAGAAATATTTAATATCTATAATTATTATAATATATAATAGAATGATATATTTAATCTAGTATAATCACGATAATAGCACTTGAGAACATCTTATTCTCGTCCGAACTCCAAGTCAAGTCTTGCTTAGTTTCCTACCAAGTGTCGCAGGGATACTCCATCGGTACTTCGGCCGACGATATCGCTTGCTGATGCCGTCGAGCGGGTCGAAACAGTACCTTGGAATAATTAAATAATTATTTAATTACTGGGGAAAATACCGGGTGTTACAATCAACATGAAGCCTAATTGGACCTGATGGACATTGGAGATCAACTTAAGGTTAAAATGAAGATTAATTTGGCTTGATGGGCCTATAAGTTTATTATTGAGTTTTATTGGGCCTAACAAGCCGTGTACACAACCACGAATGCTTAATGGGTCTATAAGCCTTTAGATCAACATGGAACCTCATTATGACATCGATATGCATGTCAGCCTTGTCATCCTTTGAAGTTCAATTTGGCTGACATTTCATATAGACTCATTCTGCGTAACATGGAAATAAACAGATTGAACTGGGTTAATCCGCAATATAAGGGGGCCTAAATTTATATTGATCAGTGTCTGGAACGCTGAAGTCTGAGGCTTTGTAAGATTGTTTGTGGAAGTCAAATAGTTTAATTATAGAATAATAAACTATGACGGCATTCCGATTCCCTTCCAAAGCAAAAAAAAATATTTTTCATAAACTTTATTTTTAATAAAATTTGGGACAGAAAATTATTGTTAATTCCGTCACCAATTGGGACAGAATGTCGTAGTCTGTCCCCAATTTGTGACGACTTGCATAATTCCGTCCCTAAACCGTGACGGAATTCCAATTCCGTCCCAAAAAAAAACACATACCTTTAACAAAATTTGAGACAGAAATTTATTGATGATTTCGTCACAAATTGGGACGGACAAATTAAATATTTCCGTCCCTAAAAGTTGGCGTCATTCTTCCCTCCAAAACGAATTTAGTAGTTGGGACGGAATTTTAAAGCCCGTCCCCAATTTTGCGACGACTTGCATATTTCCGTCCCTAAACCGTGACAGAATTCCAATTCCGTCCCAACAAAAATACATAGCTTTAAAAAAGTTTGTGACAGAAATTTATTGATGGATCCGTCACAAATTGGGACGGAAAAATTAAATATTTTCGTCCCCAAAAGTTGGCGCCATTCTTCCCTCCAAAACGAATTTAGTAGTTGGGACGGAATTTTAAAGTCCGTCCCCAATTTGTGACGACATGCATATTTCCGTCCCTAAACCGTGACGGAATTCCAATTCCGTCCCAAAAAAAAACACATAGCTTTAACAAAATTTGAGACAGAAATTTATTGATAATTTCGTCACAAATTGGAACGGACAAATTAAATATTTCCGTCCCTAACAGTTGGCGTCATTCTTCCCTCCAAAACGAATTTAGTAGTTGGGACGGAATTTTAAAGCCCGTCCCCAATTTTGTGACGACTTGCATATTTCCGTCCCTAAACCTTGACGGAATTCCAATTCCGTCCCAACAAAAATACATAGCTTTAAAAAAGTTTGTGACAGAAATTTATTGATGGATCCGTCACAAATTGGGACGGAAAAATTAAATATTTTCGTCCCCAAAAGTTGGCGCCATTCTTCCCTCCAAAACAAATTTAGTAGTTGGGACGGAATTTTAAAGTCCGTCCCCAATTTGTGACGACATGCATATTTCCGTCCCTAAACTGTGACAGAATACCAATTCCGTGCCAAAAAAAAATACTTATTTTTAAAAAAGTTTGCGACAGAAATTTATTGATGACTCCGTCACAAATTGGGACGGAATAATGAAATATTTCCGTCTCCAAAAGTTGGCGCCATCCTTCCCTCCAAAATGAATTTCGTAGTTGTGACAGAATTTTATAGTCCGTCCCCAATTTGTGACGATTTGCATATTTCCTTCCCTAAAAAGTGACAGAATTCCAATTCTGTCACAAAATGTCAAATTAATTTATCAAAACATCTTTGCGACGATAAATTGTCGCTAATTCCGTCCCAACTTAGTTATTTTGGGACGAAAAATTTTTCCGTCGCAAAATTCCGTCCTAAGCCTGATATATAATTTGTCCAAAGGAGATTTCTAATTTTCTACCCTTGACAGATGCTTCTCCTAATTTCTCTAATCTTTTTCTCTAATCATATGCTTCTCCTAATTTCGCTAATCTTTTTCTCTAATCATTCTCCCCCTATGGCATTATCAAACAGAATAGAGAATCATTCAATAAAGCAGATAACGAACAGAAGCATAATATGACCAGACTATCAGCAAATATATATATATATATATATATATATATATATATTGAAATACACAAAATTTTAGCAAAGTAAATCTGCAATGGAAATTTAAATAGATAGAGTTCAGGGATTGAAAGATGTCTTCAGGTGATCAAAGAGTTTGTTTAGAGTCTCCTGTACTAGCCCAAATCTGGCATCCATGTGGCCCTTGATTTCTTTGCATAAGTCCTCATTTTGGCCTTTCATTTCATGCCGCAGTTCCTCAGCTTTCTTATCGGTTGCCGCTTGCATCTCTTCAAATTTCTTTTCCAATGGAGCAATTCTATCATTGCCGTCTGGCAGCGCTGATGTGAGAGCATTTGTGTCGACTGCTTCAAGTACTTGATCGTCATGGTCTTCAACCGTTTGTGATTGAGCATCATCCTTTGGAAAAGCAACAGAAATGGGCTGAGCAGATGAAATCACTTCAGCCAAATTGTCATCTTGAGGGATGCCGCCTGAGAGAGTCTCTTGAAAGGAACTGTGAAGCTCGCCATCGGTTGTACCCATTGAATTTTACTTTGATTCCAACAATTCTTTGGAGATGGTAACAGTGCGTGGCAACTGAATTGTAGGCATCGTAGGTGGTGAAATCTGTGGGAATGCATTGAAGTTTGGATAGGTCTGTGGCTTGGGCGCTTGAGCTACCAGAATGAGCGAACATGATCCTTGATTGAATCACCACATGATTGACTCCGTGGATCCAGTGGTATGGAATGGTTCTTACATGAACATTGCGGAAGACAGACATCTCCAAATTATGATACATAAAATTGTACCTGGTCCGCTTAGCGAATGTGAGTAGAAGATTGTTACAAGCGGGAGGAGCCCATATTCGAGCTTTGACACAAAAGTCGTAGCCAACAAGCTCTATGATTACACTAGGGAAACATATAGCCTTTTCCATAGGAAGTAGTCTTAGTTTCCTCCAACAGATTGGCATTATGCAGAGTCGTGGCTTCTTTAGAACATTAACGAGGAAGGTTCTGACCTCTTTTTCCACATATTTGGTTTGAAGCGATGATTGAGAGGCTTGAGTGATATGGTCTGGTCTTGACATAGACATTGAAGCAGCCATAGACTTTGATTGAGTGGAAAAAATCTCATTAAGAGATGGATCCGAATCACATGCAGAATTTGCTTCATCTATACAAGTGGACTCCTCTTCTTGTTCAGAACTTGCATCCTGCTCCGGACTGGCCACTTTGATAGTGTTTGGCATCGTCTTGACTGCAGCCTAGCTGAGCCCTTTAGTTGCAATCGGACTAAAATGGATTTTCTAATACATTATTATATAAATTGATGGATATGGAAAAAAATTTATTAATCAACCTTTGTAAATATAAATAAGGAAACTTCGAAAATATATGTAAGGAGTTCTTAATTTAATAGTAAATTTACTTAATAATAAAAACTAATTAAATGTATTTAAAGCTTTTGAATGATATAATAATTGATATTATTTATTTTAGTATTATATATGATATATGTAAATTATGTAGAAAATAATTTTTTAAAATTATTGAATACCAATTAACACTATCCAATGTTTTCGATACATGGTAATATTTTTCGTCGTAAACTAAAATTTATTAAGAATTCGAAAAGCTTAAGAACACTGATAAAATACTGATAAAAATCATTTACAAGCAAGAATGACACCCAAAATACTGATAAAAAATTACACTAAGTCAACCATTACTGATGAATCTACCCAAGATACAATTTTATGATTAATCTAAGATATCATAAATTTTATATTTTTTGCTACATTTTTAAAATTGTAAATTTTAGTTTTATTAAATTATTTTTCATTCATAGTTAATATAATCATGGAAATGTATGCATTTTTTCTATTAATTATTAATATGATAAATAATATATACCATTATTAATTATATTTAAATCAATTAAATAGAATTTAATTAATATTAGCCTAAATACTGCCTCATGTGAATGCTACTAATAAATTACTCTTAATAAGTTTTCTTTTTATGAGTTTTTTCACAATTAATTTATAATTTATTCATAAAAGTAATTGTTTAAAACTATGAAAAATTATTAAACTTTAAATATAAAAAATCGAGATGGCTATGCTTTCTACCAGAGTTGTTGGTCGAGAATCTAGGTTACCGCCTGAGATTCTATTGACAATGTGTAAGACCCTGAATAAACTAAATATTTGAATAATTATTTAATTAACCAATGCATACATAGGGATGCTTGCAAGCAAGAGTTAAAGTCAAGAGTTATTCGGATCATCGTAGTGAGGTTTTCCAAACGACAGTTCATCCTAGGACCAATCTTAACTTGATTTGAAATTCGAGCGATAATAAGAAGTTCTCACTATCTCCATGACGGTAAGTGAAGAATTTCGACAGGAACAACTGTAATATTGTTATGGTTTCCTATTAGAGCTCGGAAAAGGCATTTATCGCTAGCGAGACTTCCAATCAAAAATCTAGCAAGCGCAACAGACGACTTTGAGACTTCGGATCGAAAATCCCGGAATCATCAAATGACTTTGTTTGACGTGACAGATCCAGTGGTAGTAATAAAACACACAAGAAATGGGGGGGTTTGAATTGTTTGTGTAGTTTTTAAACTTCTTTTCAGTTACAAGCAGCTTAGTGGATTCAAATAATAATAAGAGTGTATGCAGTGGAATTTAGTTTAAAACTGAAAAGTAAAACATGCAGAGTATTTATCCTGGTTCACCCCCTTAATCGACAGGGCTACGTCCAATCCTTGGCTTCATCAAGATTTTCACTATTTGATCAATATAGTACAAGTTTTCTACAGGACTTCTCCGAGTATTCGAAGGACTTCTCCTTGCAAGTATCATACAGGACTTCTCCTAGTATTAGAAGGACTTCTCCTCACAAGTATTCTTTAGGACCTCTCCTGACTAGTATTCTGCAGGACTACTCGTGGTTCCTTTTCAAGGTGGCTTTGGGGTTCTACAATGATCTCTTCAAGAAGAGTTGGGTAGAAAAATGAAGAACATTTTACAGAGAGGATATAGATTTAGGTTCTCTGTTTGGTTTGCGTGTGAATAGGATAAGAGTAACACTCTATGAAATCTTCACACAGGCGGACGACTTAACTCAATTTAGTATGGCTTTGCGCTTTTGAGTTATGGCAATTAAAGCTTGCATCTGTGGGCAACACAGAGAGCATAAGAGCTGATTTCGTGTTCAAGTCGCCAAATCAATCCGAATGCTAACTCCTCTATTCATATCTTCAGTAGGATGAGCAATGTGAGCTTGATGATGATTCGAAAATAATTCCGTTAGATTTTCTGCTTCCTTGTTAGTAATGGATACTTCTACAATCCTGAATTAGCATTAAATGCATTATGCCATGCATTTATTGCAGCATTATTTGCTTTGGCTGACGTCGTCTAGCCCATTAATGCTTTCAGCCTTGAGTTTTTTTCGGGCATTGAATGCTAGTGCATGCCAGCTAAGCGAGCATTAAATGTTCTGAACAGAAGATTTGATTTTGATCATTGAGAAGATACTACATTTAGAAGGACTCGCTGTTGACTCTGAAAAGGTTTCTTAATTTTCGCAACAGCAAAGAGGTTTGCAGAAACGAGGAATAAAGTATTAATGATGTCCCTTTCTTCATTTTGCAATCAACAGTGCTTCATTTAATGCTTTGACGAGGTAAGTGTTCTTTAATGCTTGAAGTAGTTATGACAAACGTACTATTCAGAATCTTTTCGAAAGAACTCTTCAATGCTTCTGCCAAACGAATTCTTCAATCTGTCTTGACAAGCGAATTCTCAAGTAGTGTTACCAAACGTACTCCTGAAGCGGACGTACTCCTTTGGATGAGGTGTCAAACAAACACTTTGTTGAAAATCCAGAAGTACTCCCACGCCGGATGTGCTCCTTCAGGTTTGTGACCAGACTTACTCAACTTTGGAAAATGTACTCTTTTTGTCAAAGCTTATTCAAACACTGTACGAACTCAACTTGTAACGAGTATTTCAATGTTGAACGAGCACAGCATCCCAAGTGTCTTTAAATGGATGACTGTCACAACAGGCAAATTAACTCTTTAGTAAGTTGCCGGACGTTCTCCACTTATTTGTTTTTCTTTGAACTTCTTCATTTTGATAATGCCATGTAAGGATGTATGTAGTTGTTCTTCAGGTAGATAGATGTTCCTGAGTATGAAGTATTAAAAGTATTAGAGCATCTTTATGCAATGATAATAAACCTAGAGTGAAATTGTTATTTATCAAAATATATAAATTATGAAATCTTTTGAATCTTACAATCTCCCCCTTTTTGATAATGACAATTTCTGTTGAGAAAAATGTTTAATAATTTTTACTTTGAAGCATTATTCTCAAAACAAGTGTGTTGTTTTCAAAGATAAGTCATCATTTGAAATGATGTGTTATTTTCCTCAAGTTATTTCTTTATCTAGATAAAAAAAACATGAACGTTCTTGACAATTTTTGCACACGAGAACATTTTTATACCTTAGCATTATTTTTAGCAGACATGAAAGCTTTAGAACTTAACATTATTTTAGACAGACGTGGACGCTTTATAACTCAACATTTTTTAACTCCCCTTAAGAAGAATAATTTAACATGATATGCTCCCCCTCAACGTGATATACTCCCCCTAAGCCTGATATATAATTTGTCCAAAGGAGATTTCTAATTTTCTACCCTTGATAGATGCTTCTCCTAATTTCTCTAATCATATGCTTCTCCTAATTTCGCTAATCTTTTTCTCTAATCATTCTCCCCCTTTGGCATTACCAAACAGAATAGAGAATCATTCAGTAAAGCAGATAACGAACAGAAGCATAATATGACCAGACTATCAGCAAATATATATATATATATATATATATATATATATATATATATATATATATATATATATATATATATTGAAATACACAAAATTTTAGCAAAGTAAATTTGCAATGGAAATTCAAATAGATAGAGTTCAGGGATTGAAAGATGTCTTCATGTGATCAAAGAGTTTGTTTAAAGTCTCCTGTACTAGCCCAAATCTGGCATCCATGTGGCCCTTGATTTCTTTGCATAAGTCCTCATTTTGGCCTTTCATTTCTTGCCGCAGTTCCTCAGCTTTCTTATCGGCTGCCGCTTGCATCTCTTCAAATTTCTTTTCCAATGGAGAAATTATATCGTTGCCGTCTGGCTGCACTATGTGAGAGCATTTGTGTCGACTCCTTCGAGTACTTGATCGTCATGGTCTTCAACCGTTTGTGATTGAGCATCATCCTTTGGAAAAGCAACAGAAATGGGCTGAGCAGATGAAATCACTTCAGCCATGTTGTCATCTTGAGGCATGCCACCTGAGAGAGGCTCTTGACAGGAACCGTGAAGCTCGCCATCGGTTGTACCCATTGAATTTGACTTTGATTCCAACAATTCTTTGGAGATGGTAACAGTGCGTGGAATCTGAATTGTAGGCATGGTAGGTGGTGAAATCTGTGGGAATGCATTGAAGTTTGGATAGGTCTGTGGCTTGGGAATTTGAGCTACCAGAATGAGCGACCATGATCCGGATCGAATAACCACGTGACTGACTCCGTGGATCCAGTGGTATGGAATGGTTCTTACATGAACATTGCGGAAGACAGATATCTCCAAATTCTGATACAAAAAATTGTACCTGGTCCGCTTAGCGAATGTGAGTAAAAGATTGTTACAAGCGGGAGGAGCCCATATTTTAGCTTTGACACAGAAGTCGTAGCCAACAAGCTCTACGATTACACTAGGGAAACATATAGCCTTTTCCATAGGAAGTAGTCTTAGTTTCAGCCAACAGATTGGCATTATGCAGAGTCGTGGCTTCTTTGGAACATTAACGAGGAAGGTTCTGACCTCTTTTTCCAAAGATTTGGTTTGAAGCGATGATTGAGAGGCTTGAGTGATATGGTCTGGTCTTGACATAGACATTGAAGCGGCCATAGACTTTGATTGAGTGGAAAAAATCTCATTAAGACATGGATCCGAATCACATGCAGAATTTGCTTCATCTATACAAGTGGAGTCCTCTGCTTGTTCAGAACTTTCTTCCTGCTCCGCACTGACCACTTTGATAGTGTTTAGCATCATCTTGACTGCAGCCGAGCTGAGCTCTTTAGTTGCAATCGGACTATGACATTTTTTTACAGCCGAACGGCCGCAGTGATTAGTTACCGGACTTGTATTGTCAACTGCCATCGGACTTGTGCAGTTTACTCTAGTGGGACTTGTTAGTATAGATAGCAACCTGAGAGGGGGGGTGAATCAGGTTTACCCGATTTTCGCCTTAATACCTTCTTACTTTCAAGATAAATGTAAATGCAAACGATTGCAGCAGAAATAAGCGTTGCTTGAAAGTAAAGATGAAGGGTAGAAGAATTCACACACGGAATTTTATCCTGGTTCACTTTCTATCCACCGAAGGCTACGTCCAGTCCCTCAAGAAAATCTCTTGAGGATTTTTCCACTATTGATAAAAATCTCTTACAAGTTTTTACACCAAGGACCCTAAGAATTTATATCAATTTCCTATGAAAGTATACCACTTTCAACAGCCCCTGAAAGTATACCACTTTCAGTTCCTGAAGGAAAACCACCTTCAGACCTTGAAGGCTAGACCACCTGATGACAGGATAATATATGATGTTTTTAGGTTGTTTTTAGTCTTTTTATTTTATTATTTTTGAGTCACATATAGGATTTTTATTATTTTTACATAGATTTTATATAAATTTTGCATTTTGCATATAGATTAGATTTTATTTGTTTTTCTAAATTTATTTTATATTTTTAGGAATTTTTATAGCTATTTTATATTTTTAGGAAAAGCTGGTATAGTTATCATTTTTGTCCAGGGACCGATTTGTAAAGTTTCAGGAAATAAAGGATCAAAGTGTAAAGGTTCAAGAGAGGAGGATGAAAAGTGAAGTTTGAAGGAGTCAAAGGGCCATAATTGAAGTTCTAACAAAGAAAGGACTTGAAGTGAGATTGAAGAAGGTGAAGCAACTCTCTTTGATTTAAGCACATGTAAAATAAGGTTTGAAGGATTAATGGTGGGAGGAAGGAGTTTCAGAACTTATTAGGGGCTGGATGAGCCTAATTAAGCCAATCAATTCCACCATTGAAGAAGAAAGGAATCCAAGAAGAAGCTGCCAGTGTTCGTGCCAGCGCTGCAGCGTTGGAAGTCCCAACGCTCAAGCGCTGGACCTCTGACTAGGATGTGAGTCAGAGTTTGCACCCAGCGCTGCACCGTTGGAAGCCAGTGCTCAAGCCCTGGGCCTATTTCTGTATGTTGGTTTTTAATGCATCCCAACGCCCAAGCGTTGGGAATGCCAGCGCCCAAGCGCTGGAAGTCAGGTTTTTGCTATAAATAGGGAGCTTTTTCTTCACTTGTAAGAGACACCTATTCAGAATACAACAAGTGTTCTTCTTTCCTCCTTAAAGATCATTGTTCCTAGGAATTGTGGGAAGCCATACTTGAGCTCCTATCCAGGGTAATTCGATGACTCTTTTAGCCATGCTTGGCTAACTTCTTCTTTAAGTTTTTGGGTTGTTTTAGTTATAATTTATGTTCTAGTATTTTTCTACATTTCTGAATAATATTTCCTTTCATGTTTTATTTTCCTTGTTCTTCATTCATCTTGTGTACAAAATATATCTTGCTTATTGCTTATTACATAAGGCCATTTGGTAAGTAGTAAGGGACATAGGATTTAAAAAAGGTTATAAGTATACATCACTAAGGAATTAGGATAGACGTAACTTTATGTTGTCCTGAACATCTTCTTCATCTTCTTCTTTAGTTAACTAGGTGCCAAGGAATTGGATTTAGTAATTAAAAAGAAAGTTCTACAATGCTTAAGGAATTAACTTGTAGTTACACTAGGCTATAGCATCATGAAATTGGACTTAAAATTCAGAAATTAAGTAGTAACTTGCTAGCATATTTTATAGACTATGTAAACCAACCCAAGAGCTTAATTCTCATCATCTTATCTCTTTATTATTTTATGCTATTGTTCTTGCTTGTTCTAAAAACCAACATCAAATATTCATCTCTTAAATTTTCTGCACAAGTACTAAATATTATAATAATAGGAAACCTATCCCTTGGGTTCGATCTTTTTATTACGCGATATTGAATCGTGCACTTGCGATTTGGGTATCAAGTTTTTGGCGCCGTTGCCGGGGATAGGTTATATTCTTGTTATTATTTTCTTTAGTGCTTTTTATATTAAAAAAATAATAAAAAAAAGATAAAATTGTGTTGAATAGGTGCTATTGACTTCTTTTGCTTTTCTGCATGGTAGGACATTTTGAATTCGACCCTGAAATTGAAAGAACTTTGCATCGCAGATTAGCGGAGCAAAGGAGATTAGCAAGAGCCATGTCTGAAACACAAGCGCAAATGGAGGAGCGCCTCCGTGCCGAATACAATGCACGGATAGAAGAGGAAGTCCAAGCTCGACTTCAAAGGCAGAGAACTGAGGAGGAAGAGCGGGATGCCAACCGTTCCCTTCGTGATATCACATCCCCCCAGGTAGATTACAATTTTGAAGGGAGTATTGTGGTTTCGGAGGATGCTCTACCAAATTTTCAGATTCCTCCTCACTTCATTTCTTTGGTTAGTCAAAACCAATTTGGTGGAAGTATCAATGAAGACTGCCACACCCATCTGGAGCGATTCACCAGGCATTTCTCAACCTTAAGGAGAAATGATGCTCACTTGGATACGGTAAGACTTATGCTGTTTCCATTTTCCTTAAGAGATGTGGCAGAGGAGTGGTTGTCTTCACAACCACTCAGGAGCATTACTTCATGGGATGATTTGGCCGAGAAATTCACGGCTAAATTTTTCCCTTACAACTGCATAAGGAAGTTGAAGCAGGAAATCAACTCCTTCATTCAACAAGATGCTAAAAACCTGTATGAGACATGGGAGAGGTTCAAGGGACTTCTCAAAAGGTGCCCAGGTCACAACATCTCTATCGCAGATCAGGTAGAGAAATTTTATGCTGCTTTGAATGATTATACCAGGGACAAGCTGGATACTGCAGCAAGTGGGGCATTTGATGCTTTGCCGCCACAGGGAGCTCTTGATTTAATCAACAAACTTGCTGCAAGAGCTGCCCATTCAAACCAGGACTGGGCAATAAGAAAAGGTATTTATGAGGTTGAATCTTTTGATGCCATTGTTGCTTCAAATAAACTTTTATCCAGGAAAGTTGATGCAATGGTCAAAAGAATGGAAGGTGTTCAGCTGAGCCTGGAGGAAGCAGAATTAGAGGCTGAGGTAAAGGCTATGGGGAATTTCCAAAATTCCTATGGCAATACTTATAATCCAAGCTGGAGAAACCACCCCAATTTTTCATGGAGGGACCAAGGGGGTGATCAAGGAGAAGTCAGGCAAAAGTTTCAGAGGCCATACCAGATTCAGAGGCCACCAATGCCTTTGAACCCAAACCAGGGAAGGAAGAGTTTGGAAGAAATTGTTGGTGAAATAGGCCAACAAACTGCACAATTTATGAACGAGACAAGGACAAGTGCAAAGAATCATGAAGCTTCCATTAGGAATTTGGAGGTTCAGGTAGGCCAGTTAGCCAAGACCATCTCAGAAAGGATTCCAGGTACTCTTCCTTCCGATACTCTTGTCAATCCAAAGGAGAATGTTGAGAATGTTTCAGCTATCACTCTTAGGAGTGGTAAACCTATGCTCGAAAGGGTGGTGGAAATTGAACAAGAGGTGAATTGTGAAGACAAAGAAAAGAAGAGGTATGTGCCTAATGTTGCTGAAAAAGTTGTTGAAAATGTAATTCCTCCTTCTAAGAAAATTGGCAAAGTACCATTTCCCAAAGCTTTAAAAAAGAATTTGGAAAAACAATTCTCAAAATTTCTTGAGATTTTCAAAAGACTTCAAATAAATATTCCTTTCTCTGAAGCTTTGGAACAAATGCCTACTTATGCCAAGTTTATGAAGGACATTTTATCTAGAAGGAGGAAGTTGAGTGAAATTGATGAAACTGTTATGTTGACTGAGGAGTGTTCAGCAATGGTTATAAGAAAGTTACCCCAAAAGTTGAAGGATCCGGGGAGCTTTACTTTACCCGTGGAAATCGAGGGATTGCCGAATGCAAAGGCTCTTTGTGATTTAGGAGCTAGTATTAACCTCATGCCACTCTCCATGTTTAGGAAATTGGACATGGGAGAGGCCACTCCTACTTTGATGTGTTTACAATTGGCGGACAGGTCAATTAAATACCCTTATGGGGTGGCTGAAGATGTGCTGGTATGGGTTGACAAATTTGTTTTCCCGGTTGATTTTGTGATCCTCGATATGGAAGAAGACTCCAAGTTACCATTAATTCTTGGACGGCCATTCCTTGCTACAGGAAACGCCAAGATTAATGTGGCAGAAGGCCTCCTATCTTTGAAGGTAGGGGATGAAAAAGTCAAGTTTTCTGTATTCCGGACTTGTAAGAATTATGAGTCTGAAGAAGAGGATGAGTTCAAAGATGATGTATGTATCAAGAAAAGAAAAAGTACCCCTAATTGATTAAAGGGAAGGGTCTATCTCGGACCTTAACAATGAGCTGGTTGGGAGACAACCCAACTTAGGATAGTTTATAATTCTGTCTTTTTAATTTTCTGCATCACTCTTGTAATTAAATAAAGAAAAAAATTCTATGTTCTTGCTGCAGGAAGGGCCAGCGCTCCGCCGCTGGAGGCCAGCGCTCATGCGCTAGGCCCTTGCCAGACCCCCCTGGTTCCAGTTTTTGCCAACGCCTAGGCGTTGGGGGCCAGCGCTCATGCGCTAGGCCCCTGGAATCCCAGTTTTATTTTTCGTAATTCCAGCACCCAAGCGTTGGAAACCCAGCGCTCAGGCGCTGGGACCTCTGATGCCTAGTATTTGATTTAATTCCAGCGCCCAAGCGTTGGCATCCCCAACGCTCAAGCGCTGGAGCTCGGGCAGACTCTCTGTTTGTTTTTCTTTTTGCTGTTTTGCTGTTTTAATAAATTTTGTGTTCACCATTTCTGAAAGTTTTAAATTCTTTGAGTTTTCCCTTGTTTCTACAATGGTTTTGATTTTTGGGAACTCAAGAATTCTTGTTTTTAAGGTGGACACAATTTTTCAACCCATGTTCTTATATGTGCTGTTTCTGGAACTAACAAGTCAAGCAAGTTTTTCTACTTATGAGACTTTTTGTTTGTTCAATGTTACAGGATAGGTACCAGAAAGAGAAAGAGCCCTCTTGAACTTAAGTGTTCAAAGTGATTTTTGCATTGAGGTTCCCTTGGATTATTGTGGGAAATTTGGGATTATGCCAGCTTTTTAGTTTTGTTTTTCTTGTTATAGTCTTTAGTTTTATTTTTAGTTTAGTTTTTCTTTTTTATTTTTGCATGAGTCTTGAGTATATTATCCAGTCTGAATGCTACTATTTCTATAAGTGCTTTATCTGATTGAACTGCTTTTGAAAAAGTTCTATGTTTTGAAGCGGGTAGGATTGCATGCTGTTAGAATTGATTTTGGATATCTTGAATTGTTTTGGTTGTTGGCAAAGTTTTTCTGAGTTCTAAAAGGGTACCACTTACCCTATGTTTTTCTGAGAGCTGAGGACTCTGAATTCTTGATTGTGAAATTTTTCTGCCTTGTGTTGCATGTTGATTGGGATTTTGTATACTTTGTGAGTTGAGAAGAGATTATAGGCATTTTTGAAAACTCAGAGTTTTGGCTTGAAATGTTAAATCCGCTAGTAGCCCTTTTTGAGCCTTAAAAGGGTCATTCTTTGGAGCCTACTTTGTGTGATAATTCTTAAAGTTGTTATTGTGATTCATGTGATGAATTTGTTAGAGCTATGTTTGTGGGTTTCTCTCTAAAAAAGAAGAAGGAAAAAATTGGAAAAAATAAGGTATGTGCCTTAGGGAAAAAAATAATGAAGTAGTGGGGTGAGAAAGAGTATGAGGGGAGTAAAATTCAAGTCATTCATCCCATACATACCACTACTTTGTTAAAAAAAAAAAAAAAAAAAAAAAGAGAGAAAAATTGAGAGGACCCTTGTTTGTAAATGTTGAAGCTCTTAAGTCAAGAAAAATCACTTAACAACAGTTTCTAAGTCAGCCACTAGAGTTGCCAATTTCTTGAAATCCACACCTTGAATTGTTCAACCCTTTGGCCAAGTTACAACCTTAAAAATCTCTTCAAAAATCACTTGGTTGCTTTATTTCAGTTTTGATTTGAATGATAGGCAGGATTATTGAGCTTTCTTGTTTTTTTCATGGAGAATATTATTTTTGTGAGCTTAATTTGATGAACTCAAACATGTTGAAAAGCCAAGCCTAACTTTCTTGATTCTATATCTTTAAACATTCAGGTCTTCCATATCCGCTAAGCTTTCTTGGAAAGGTTTTTGTGCTTCAATTTTTAATCAGATAAACTTTTTCTAAACTCAGGGACGAGTTTCTCTTTAAGTTTTATCGCTTGAGGACAAGCTGTCGTTGGGTATAGTGGTGTGATGACAAGATAATATATGATGTTTTTAGGTTGTTTTTAGTGTTTTTATTTTATTATTTTTGAGTCACATATAGGATTTTTATTATTTTTACATAGATTTTATATTTATTTTGCAATTTGCATATAGATTAGATTTTATTTGTTTTTCTAACTTTATTTTATATTTTTAGGAATTTTTATAGCTATTTTATATTTGTTAGAAATTCATTTTTGTTTTTAGTCTTTTTATGTTAGATCAAATAATTAAATGAATTATTATATTTTGATAATTAACAATTTCTTTAGAATTTAATGACGTCAAAGATGAAGTTACTAACATAGTGAAAATTATCATGTACAGGAACAACCATCTCTGAAAGGAATGAATAAACATCATAGCCTTATCAAGAGAATCAGTCCGCCAAGAAGAGTTCGTCCGGTCACCTCAAAGGAAACAACATCAAAGATATACGTAGGAAAGCATTCTCGTACAAGACAGTCCGATGGCGCAAGAAAGGAAGATATTCAAGTACAAGATTGTCCGGTGACTCAAGACAGATAAATCAACGGTTTCAAAAGACCAGCTTCTTCTCTCTGATCACCTAATGGAAATCTGCACAGCTTACCTGAAGCAGCTAAATCAGTCCGCCACCCAAATCTACGAAGATCAAATTGGGAGACTGTGTTGTTTAAAGGAGAAAGAGTGAAAGAGCATAGCAACCTATGAAGAAACACCTTCCGCCTCGAAGTCTCTCTAGCATCATATAAAGGAGTTATGGATCAACGCCCTCAGATGGAGAACTTCAGTGAAGAACAAATAGAAAGAAAGGATTCAGTTCTCTAAGACAAAAGTGTTCTGTTCCTTAAAGAAGAACTGACTGAAGGAAATTCGTTTGGCAATGCAAACCACTCAATGACAGAATTTCAAGCATCAAATGGAGACTGCGTCTGCCAAAGCTCAATGGGAGAATCCGTTCACCAAAATACAAATCGCGCCAAAGATACAAAGATCAATAAGTACGTCTTTCGAGGATATCAAGTCAACAGAAGTATTAAAGAAATTATTCTCTTGAATAATTTCTTCTTTCCTCGTCTGCACGATTCTCAAAGTTCTGGCAATCACAGAAAGAAAGATGGGACACAATTAATCCAATACTTCTTGGTCCCACTACTTCTCTGTTTTTCCTCAAATCAAGCTGACAACGCGAAATCAACGGCAAGAATCTCTGAGCATCGTACACTCTCAACGGTCGAAATTCAAAAATCTGACCAAGGCACGTGATGAGTATTAGATGTCAAGCACTGGGGTAAAATGGTCAAAACAGTCTCCACCGCTGTATCCTCACACATTATATACAGAGAAACTAGCTCAAAGCTACTTGCTCAGCATGGAGCCGGACGACATCAACCCAGACGAACTGATGATTTCCAAGTCATATCTTATGCTTGCAGAGAAACCTCAGATCGTGACTTACGCCTGCTGAGAGATGCAAAACTAGCCGTTATGTGGTTCCTGGAGAGGACGAAGCACTGCGGGCAGGTTTTCTCTCCTTCTGTGAAGGAAGAACAAAGATCTTCAACTGAAGATATATATAGAGAACCCTGCTCCCGTAGCAACTTGGCGACTAGAACTAAATTGTACACATCTCAATCTAGTTCGTACAAAGACCAAGGCAACCTTGGTCTCAACTCAGGAAACTTCAAGCCATATCCCAACCTGAGTTGAGTTGCTTATGTGTGTGGAAACCTTATAGAGTTTAACTCTCATCATATCCCACACACATAACTTAGAACAAGAGATCAACTTGCTTATGATCTCTCTGTTCTGTAAGCTTCATTTCTTCAACCCACTCTTATCGAGAAGAGAATATTGTAGAAAAGAAAAATCCTGAAAAAGGTGTCAGGAGAAGTCCTGTATAATACTTGTAAGGAGAAGTCCTGATAATACTTGTAAGGAGGAGTCCTAAAAATACTTGTAAGGAGAAGTCCTTCGAATACTTGATAGGAGAAGTCCTCAGAATACTTGTTGGGAGAAGTCCCTGATAATACTTGTACTATTTGTTTAAATAGTGGAAAATCTTGGTGAAGCCAAGGACTGAACGTAGCCCTGTCAATTATGGGGGTGAACCAGGATAAAAACTATGTGTGCTTTATTTTCATGCGTTACTGCTTCCTCGCTGCACATGTGTTCATACTCTCATAAATTATTTTGAAGAACAAATAATTAACTTTCAACATCCGTTAAATATTTCACGTATTCCTATTTATTTCATAGAATATCTTGTAATGAAAATAAATGAATTCCAACGGATGATTAATAAACAAATATTTAGAAAAGAAATTTAAAAATGGATCACACAATTCAAACCCTCCCTTTCTTGTGTGTTTCTTGCACCTTCAATTGGTATCAGAGCCTAACCACTCTGAAAAGCACTAACATCTTCACAGATGCAGAGTATAAAGATCTATGGAAGTACATGTTCTTCTCAAACAAACGCAACCATAATCCACATCATGGTGGGGGGAGAACATACTAAAGAAATCTATTCAAGAAAGGAATGGACCCCTTAAAGATAGATAGCTGAAGAGAAATTGAGAAAAAGCAAAGAAAACTATGCTCATCCAAGAAGAGGAAACAAACGAAGAATTCCACCCTTGCAAGCATCAAAGGAGCACCTAACAAACTCTCTGCAAGGTTGATGAACTATGTAGCCACAAGAAATACAAATGAGGTAATCCTGATCTCACAAATATCTAATATTACTCATTTCCTTCTCTGCTTTAAGTCAATTAGAATTAATGACATATTAAATGTAATAAAGAATAGAGAAACTGAATTTCTTGTTTTCTGAATATAAACAATTTCTATATATGGCAAACTCACATTCATTTGAAAGAAATCAAAATTATATCAATCTTCAAATTTGTACGAGTCACTCTCTCTGAAGCATCATCATAGTCATCCAACAGTTTTTATGTACGTTCACACTTATATATATTTATAGATATATATATATATATATATATATATATATATAAATATACACATATATATACATGCATGTACATTCAAGCCTTGAAGATTTATCCTATATCAAGTATAGCTCTCAAATACTAATGCTCACACCTCTGTGAGTAATCAACTAACCCACTGGACCCAGCTGAAATTTGGGTACCGCAAAAGTATACAATAATTTCTCTGCAGGAATTCATAATGAAGAAAATCTCTAAAAAGAGAGTTAACAGAAACTGATTAAGCATGGAGGTCAAAAGAAGAAGAGATGAAGAAGGTTGTTGGACAACTCAAAACACATGTCATAAGATGAAACACGTCCACAATGAAGAAATGGTCTCACCCAGTAAATGGCAAAGAAATAATCAAGAAGATTAAACCTAAGAAGGACCTAAAGAAATGAAGGTTATCATCAAGGTTGATCGACGCAAAGGGAAATCACCGTCTGGTAGTTACACATCCAACGTGAGAACTTCTAAGCCCACTCGAAAGGACACTACTAAAATAGTTCTACTGGGGCCATAGGTAAACAGCTATATCGTTCCACTTGATAAAAGCGTCCGTAACACGCATTAAATCCTCAACTGCCATAACTACACGTTTTTCTATTATTACTTAATGCGCATGTGATACTTGATATCTCACATCAAATGCGAAGCAATCATTCCATCCCACTAAATGAGTAAAAACTGTCTGCCTTCTAATCAACTTAAACAAAAGCATTTGAAAGCAAAAACCTTACACTCACATCTCAGAACTCTTGCTACTCTCTGCTTGCATTCTCTAACTTCTCTCTACAGAATCCTCAAATGGCACCTAAGAAGCAAACCGCTGTTAAGCCAAAACTCACTCAGGAACAAGAAGCCATCCTTGAACTGAGAAAGAAGAGCGCTGAAGCTAACCGCTGTGAACAAGTCTCGAAGATTGGGGCTCAAAAATTTGCTGATCTAGGTGAAAGGGATCTGGTCTCACCAAGGTATCTTGAACTGAATCGCTTCCAGTATGCAAAGGTCGCCGGACTGAATCTTGTCTTATTCCAAAACTGGGAACAACTTATGAAGGTATCTGAAACGCCTGTTCTTGAACCACTGGTAAAGGAGTTCTACCAGTGCGCTCTAAAGACGAACTCTCGAACCATCACGAGCAGATGTTTGAGAGTAATCACAGAAATCTGCCCTGGTGACATTGCCCTAGCGCTGGACGTGGATGTGCAAGACGGAGTCCACTACTCCCCTAAGTGGGAAATCTCTGCAGTAGATGGTGACTGTATCTGGAAAGAAAACCTCAAAATACATGGAAACGCTGTCAACAACCTGGTGGAAGAATTCAAGTTTCCCCATGCCGTTCTCAGTAAAGTCGTCATTCCTAAAGAAGGTGCCAGAGATCTTGTGAACAAGATGGCACACTGGGCGCTTTACCAAATGAGCAACATGTAGAAGATCAACCTTCCCTCGCTGATCTTTCATCACATTGTGGGAACGATTGAAAGTCCCGTGACAAATCTTCCCTATGGAGCTCTTATTACAAAGATCATGGGAATGAAAGGACTGGTGACGGAGGAGAAACTCCAAAATGAATTTATCGCTCAGGATTACATCTATCCAACTCCCATCCGGTTTGGAGACGTCAAGCGGATGAACCTAAAAATTGACATCTCCAAGGTTCCAAAGGAAATGCTTTCCAAGTGGGAAAGGAAACAAGTGGAGAACAATGAAGAAGCTGAGCAGGGAAAAGAAACTCATCCCTCTCCTCTAAAGAGAAGAGCTTCATGGATAAGAAAGCAAACTATCCCTACAGCACCGTCACCAGCTAAGAAGCGTGATGCTCTAGAATCTGAAGAGGCAGCCAAGGCCTTGCCAGCACCTGCACCTCCAGCGAAAAGAAGACGCCTTGTGAAGGCTGCATCCAAACAGAACACAACTTCGTCGGGTGATGATGAAGACTCCTTGCCAATTGCCAAGTTGGTTAGGAAAGTAAGAAAAGAACCTCTGAAGGTGAATCCTGAAAACAACCATCCCTCATCATCTCTCATGAGGTATCTTCCATATGTTCCCACGATATTTCACGAATATGTGGAAGACATCATTGATGTGGTGGACGATGGAAACTGTGGCTTTCACTGCATTGCACAGTGGCTTGGAGTAAACAAGAATGAGTGGCCTGCCATTAGAACTGAAATGAGGGAAGAACTCAAAATCAATCACTCCTTACTTGCTGGTGTAATGAAGTCTGAAAAGGAAATGGAAAGAATAAAAGCTGCATTGAACTTGCCAACAGGAGAGTTGGCTTCATCCTCTAAATGGTTCACAGTTCCTGACATGGGACTGCTTGCTGCAAGTACATTCAAGATCATCCTGGTAACTTTGAGCTTAAAGGAGTCTTGCACCTATCTGCCCTTGGCTGGTCCAGCCTTCATTCCGCCAATCATTGCAGTCATCTGCGACATTGATGATTATCATTGGGTTAGAGTGAAGCTAAGGAGTGATTCACCACTTCCTTACTGCACTCCTATGTGGGGACCCAACTGTAAGAAGAGTGCTAAAAGATGGGGAAAGCATATCCATCCAAGGATATTGAAGTATAGAGAGATTGTTGATCCAGAATATGTTCGACAACCTCAAAGCCCTCCAAGTCCGTCTGATAATGCATCCACTTCCAACAGCGATGGGATTCCACAAAACTTACAATCCCAGCAAGAAGCTCCCTCGAGTCCAGTTCCACAACCAAATTCACCTCAAGCCAAGAACTGCCCACCGGATGACAACTTGCTCAGCACAGAAAAAGAAACTGCAACATGCGCAGTAAACATAGAAGCAAAAGGATCAGTGGTTCAGGAGGAACTTCGTCCGTCTGCAACAAAGAAGGGTGTCTCGAAAGAGAACACAAAGAAATGGACCAAGTCAAGTGCATCAAAGAAGAGTCAGCCCAGAGAAAAGAAACAAAAGAGTGAAGCTGAAAATCTCAATGATCATGTCAATGATCCCGAAATATCTCTGAATGAGATATTGGCATCCCAGCAGAAGACCACATCCATCAAGTCTTCCCAGAACACAGCAAGAGTCTTTCTTGCTCATGTTCCAAGAAGGACCCGTCAGACGGTATCCTCTTCTAACTTGCAGGTTCCTAGGATGCTGACTATGGATAACGCTGCATATGCTCCACACTTGCTGATGAAGTCTCTGGGGTACAACTTTTGTCTGCAAGCTCGACTTTGGGCTCCTCCTGCTATAGATGGCATGCAGATTGCATTCGCAACAAGGTCCAGGTATGATATATTTCATCATGAGTGGGAATTGTATGTTCCCAGACCAGTACACCTTGGCACCATCCCATTTGGACTAATCCCTAATGTCGAAAGCATTATGGTTCAACATGGATCATGGGTGCTTCTCCTACTTGTAGCCAAACCTCAACCTGAACCTCTGCCAATTGTCAATGCACCCTCCAACAACCATCCATCATATACACCGGTCATTCCCCTACCTCAAACCATCACCGTTCCACAAGACATACTCATCACATCCTCTGATTTAGAGAAAAATCGGCATCAACCATCCCCATCATCATCACAAGAGTGCCTCCCAAATGAAACATCATCATCTACACAGGATGCTGAGGTTACCACGGCCCAACCAATTTCCTTTGCACTACCAAACAGTGACCCTTCTCAAGCTGAGAAACTCCCTGAGTCCAAAGTCACAAATGAGTCATCATCAGCTGACACATCCTTTGATGCCAAAGCTGCCGTGATGGAACTACGTGCTGAAATGAAAGCAGGGAATTTGAGTGCCGCTAAGGAGAATGAAGAAGCGTGCAAAAAGGCATTCAATCGTATTGATGCTGTGTCCGAAAGACTTGAGCACAAAATTGATGCAAGTCTTGAGCGCATAGAGGACCTACTACGGAGATACATGCAGCAACGACAACAGCAACATGATTAATCTCTCTCTCCTCTCTCCTTATCTTGCATTTGTTTTATATATATATATATATATATATATATATAGCTTTAGTACTTGTTGCTTACTGCCTTTTCAATACATCTCCGCTTTACTTGCTCATTATTGCTTGCTTGCTTGCCTATTATTTTTTTTGATAATGCCAAAGGGGGAGAAGAGAGAGTTAGGAAAAGGGATTAGGAAAAGAAGCATTTAAGAACTAAGAATAAAGGATTAGGACAAGAAGCATTTAAGAACTAAGAATAAAGGATTACAAGAAGCATTTAAGAACTAAGAATAAATAAAGAGTAAGTAGTAGCAAATTTAGGGGGAGCGAAGGTAAGTTTACTTAGGCAAACTTTTGCTAGACAAACACTATCTAGGATATTCAATTTAGGGGGAGAAAAGCTAAGTAAACTCAACAAGAAAAATTCGTCCGCCCAAAAACAAATTGTTCTTACCGAAATAATACCACTTACAAAAGAGCGATCATGTTTTTCTAACATAATGCAATACCCTGAAGAAAAACTAACAAAATGCTTTATGCTCAATTACATCTTTAAACGAACCTTTTCCAAAGAAATTGTCATTATCAAAAAGGGGGAGATTGTTAGATCAAATAATTAAATGAATTATTATATTTTGATTATTAACAATTTCTTTAGAATTTAATGACGTCAAAGATGAAGTTACTAACATAGTGAAAATTATCATGTACAGGACCAACCATCTCTGAAAGGAATGAATAAACATCATAGCCTTATCAAGAGAATCAGTCTGCCAAGAAGAGTTCGTCCGGTCACCTCAAAGGAAACAACATCAAAGATATATGTAGGAAAGCATTCTCGTACAAGACAGTCCGATGGCGCAAGAAAGGAAGATATTCAAGTACAAGATTGTCCGGTGACTCAAGACAGATAAACCAGCGGTTTCAAATGACCAGCTTCTTCTCTCTGATCACCTAATGGAAATCTGCACAGCTTACCTGAAGCAGCTAAATCAGTCCGCCACCCAAATCTACGAAGATCAAATTGGGAGACTGTGTTGTTTAAAGGAGAAAGAGTGAAAGAGCATAGCAACCTATGAAGAAACACCTTCCGCCTCGAAGTCTCTCTAGCATCATATAAATGAGTTATGGATCAACGCCCTCAGATGGAGAACTTCAGTGAAGAACAAATAGAAAGAAAGGATTCAGTTCTCTAAGACAAAAATGTTCTGTTCCTTAAAGAAGAACTGACTAAAGGAAATTCGTTTGGCAATGCAAACCACTCAATGACGGAATTTCAAGCATCAAATGGAGACTGCGTCTGCCAAAGCTCAATGGGAGAATCCGTTCACCAAAATACAAATCGCGCCAAAGATACAAAGATCAATAAGTACGTCTTTCGAGGATATCAAGTCAACAGAAGTATTAAAGAAATTATTCTCTTGAATAATTTCTTCTTTCCTCGTCTGCACGATTATCAAAGTTCTGGCAATCACAGAAAGAAAGATGGGACACAATTAATCCAATACTTCTTGGTCCCACTACTTCTCTGTTTTTCCTCAAATCAAGCTGACAACGCGAAATCAACGGCAAGAATCTCTGAGCATCGTACACTCTCAACGGTCGAAATTCAAAAATCTGACCAAGGCACGTGATGAGTATTAGCTGTCAAGCATTGGGGTAAAATGGTCAAAACAGTCTCCACCGCTGTATCCTCAAACATTATATACAGAGAAACTAGCTCAAAGCTACTTGCTCAGCATGGAGCCGGACAACATCAACCCAGACGAACTGATGATTTCCAAATCATATCTTATGCTTGCAGAGAAACCTCAGATCGTGACTTACGCCTGCTGAGAGATGCAGAACTAGCTGTTATGTGCTTCCCGGAGAGGACGAAGCACTGCGGGCAGGTTTTCTCTCCTTCTGTGAAGGAAGAACAAAGATCTTCAACTGAAGATATATATAGAGAACCTTGCTTCCGTAGAAACCTGACTAAAACTAAATTGTACACATCTCAATCTAGTTCGTCCAAAGACCAAGGCAACCTTGGTCTCAACTCAGGAAACTTCAAGCCATATCCCAACCTGAGTTGAGTTGCTTATGTGTGTGGAAACCTTATAGAGTTTAACTCTCATCATATCCCACACACATAACTTAGAACAAGAGATCAACTTGCTTATGATCTCTCTGTTCTGTAAGCTTCATTTCTTCTACCCACTCTTATCGAGAAGAGAATATTGTAGAAAAGAAAAATCCTGAAAAAGGTGTCAGGAGAAGTCCTGTATAATACTTATAAGGAGAAGTCCTGATAATACTTGTAAGGAGGAGTCCTAAAAATACTTGTAAGGAGAATTCCTTCGAATACTTGATAGGAGAAGTCCTCAGAATACTTGTTGGGAGAAGTCCCTGATAATACTTGTACTATTTGTTTAAATAGTGGAAAATCTTGGTGAAGCCAAGGACTGGACGTAGCCCTGTCGATTATGAGGGTGAACCAGGATAAAAACTATGTGTGCTTTATTTTCATGCGTTACTGCTTCCTCGCTGCACATGTGTTCATACTCTCATAAATTATTTTGAAGAACAAATAATTAACTTTCAACATCCGTTAAATATTTCACGTATTCCTATTTATTTCATAGAATATCTTGTAATGAAAATAAATGAATTCCAACGGATGATTAATAAACAAGTATTTAGAAAAGAAATTTAAAAATGGATCACACAATTCAAACCCCCCCTTTCTTGTGTGTTTCTTGCACCTTCAATTGAAGAAGGTGAAGCAACTCTCTTTGATTTAAGCACATGTAAAATAAGGTTTGAAGGATTAATGGTGGGAGGAAGGAGTTTCAGAACTTATTAGGGGCTGAATGAGCCTAATTAAGCCAATCAATTCCACCATTGAAGAAGAAAGGAATCCAAGAAGAAGCTGCCAGTGTTCGTGCCAGCGCTGCAGCGTTGGAAGTCCCAACGCTCAAGCGCTGGACCTCTGACTAGGATGTGAGTCAGAGGTTGCACCCAGCGTTGCAGCGTTGGAAGCCAGCGCTCAAGCGCTGGGCCTATTTCTGCACATTGGTTTTTAATGCATCCCAACGCCAAGCGTTGGGAATGCCAGCGCCCAAGCGCTGGAAGTCAGGTTTTTGCTATAAATAGGGAGCTTTTCTTCACTTGTAAGAGACACCTATTCAGAATACAACAAGTGTTCTTCTTTCCTCCTTAAAGATCATTGTTCCTAGGAATTGTGGGAAGCCATACTTGAGCTCCTATCCAGGGTAATTCGATGACTCTTTTAGCCATGCTTGGCTAACTTCTTCTTTAAGTTTTTGGGTTGTTTTAGTTATAATTTATGTTCTAGTATTTTTCTACATTTCTGAATAATATTTCCTTTCATGTTTTATTTTCCTTGTTCTTCATTCATCTTGTGTACAAAATATATCTTGCTTATTGCTTATTACATAAGGCCATTTGGTAAGTAGTAAGGGACCTAGGATTTAAAAAAGGTTATAAGTATACATCACTAAGGAATTAGGATGGACGTAACTTTATGTTGGCCTGAACATCTTCTTCATCTTCTTCTTTAGTTAACTAGGTGCCAATGAATTGGATTTAGTAATTAAAAAGAAAGTTCTACAATGCTTAAGGAATTCACACACGAAATTTTATCCTGGTTCACCTTCTATCCACCGAAGGCTACGTCCAGTCCCTCAAGAAAATCCCTTGAGGATTTTTCCACTATTGATAAAAATCTCTTACAAGTTCTTACACCAAGGACCCTTAGAATTTCTATCAATTTCCTGTGAAAGTATACCACTTTCAACAGCCCCTGAAAGTATACCACTTTCAGTTCCTGAAGGAAAACCACCTTCAGACCTTGAAGGCTAGACCACCTTCAATCAACACCCTGAAAGTACACCACTTTCAGTAACAACAACCCTTCACCGAGATCCACGGTGAATACTCAATCTATCAGAAAGAGATGAAGAAGAGTTTACAATTGGCTGTATCAATCCTTTAACATACAAGTGGATTGATCATGAGAATTTATGCTTTAAGGCTCTTAAGCATAACAAGATTCTGAGTTCCTCAAGATATGAACAACTAGAGTGTTCTTTTAATCATGAAGATCATGAACTCAGAGTTTAGGCTCTTTGAAAGTTTAAGTGCTAAAAGACTTAATGAATAAGAACTATTTTGACAAAGCTTTGGCCTAATGTTGTATTCTCATGTGTTGTTATGTTCTGGACTCAAATGGACTTTATATAGGCAAGGGAAACATCCTTGAACCAATGCAACCTTTCCCAAAAGGTTTGAGACACAATGGTTCATGAAAAGATGCAACTTTTCGTGTGTGTAATCGATTACATCACTTAGGTAATTGATTACACTAAGAGCCGTTACAGTTTGAATTTCAAATTCAAACATGTAATTGATTACAAGCAAGAAGTAATCGATTACTTGCCTATGTGTAATCGATTACCAGAAGACTGAAATCGATTACACTAAAGTCCAATTTCCAGAAACTTGAACTTTTAAGATCGGCTTAAGTTTTTCTACTTCTTTTAAGTTATGAAAACATTAAGCTTGATTAGTTTAGATGTTTTAAGGAGCCTTTATGCTTTGAGAAGCCTTTAGAAGCATAACTCACCTAAACTAAGACTTCTAGGTAAATGATGAACTTTATAGCGTTGTTTCCTCTAAGTCTTCTTTTCTTCTTTTTTCCGATGAGTTTTTCGTCATCAAAACCTCAGCCAAGGTCAGGAGCAAGACCTTCTTCACAATCTCCCCCTTTTTGATGATGGCAAACACATTCTTTGAAACTTGAAGATCAGATATGCTTCTTTGTTGAAAACTCCCCCTGTTTGATGTAATCCAATATATCTCCCCCTTTCTGATTCACTTGTTGAATCCCTGCATATAGTCTTTAAAGAACACAGAACCTTTCTCCCCCTTTTGACTTCATCAAAAAGAAGAAAAGGCCAAAAACAGGCATACATCCATACAAGTGTACATTTGAAATAAAGCATAGGGGATGGGGTTAAAGATGTAAAAAAATTTGATAAACAACAACCAACACTTATATATATATTAAAAACATAGAAGGTGCAAACAACAAACAGTATTCAAGACAAAAATATTACAGACTTGAAAATAACAGAAAATAAACAGGAAACAATTCTAGAAGACTAAGAGTCATCTGAGTCTTCATCATCCGTCGATGGGTCATGTCCGTCATAATGAAGCATCCATGAAAGAGTATCAATACCATAGTCATGGAATAAGCCCAGATGGGACAGAATAGTTGTATCAACACACTTGTAATTGGAGGACCTGACATCGTACAGTTTGGCGATGGGTACACCAGAGTGAATGAGAAGACGGGTGATAACTGATGCGTACGGGAAGGATTGTGCTTCATCTCGGCATGTGAGCATGTGATGCATCACCAGGAAAGACCATTCGATGTCATGACAATTAAGTATGCCATACAAGATCTGGAGTTCTAAATCACTAATCTGAGCAAGAAGGTCTTCCTGTGGCAGAAGAATTTGATGAATGAAGTAATGAAGCAAGCGGTTTGTGGTGGTAAGGACATCAACATGAAAGGGACAGGATTTGGTGCGAGGTGCATGAATTTTTCGAACTTCTGATGGACTAAAACGATAGAGAGTTTGATAAAAAGATTCTGAATTATAATCTGACCAGGGACATGGCAAATGAGTTCCTAATTTTGCACCTGTTGATGGAATACCCAAAAAATTTCCAAGAAAAGTGAGGGAACACTGAATGGGGGTCCCTTTAACAGAAGACTTAATGTTGTTTCCTTGAACTTCCAAATTACAATAGAAGATCTTGACTAACTCCGGATAGTAGGGATTAGTTGATGTGATGAAAGCATCGAGAGATTGGTTTCCTAGAAGAGCAGGGAAAGTTAGGCCTGCTTCGATGAAAGAGTTTAAGTTTGCATAGGTGGGTGTTCGAATGGTTTGGTTCAGAAAATGAGAGATAAACCGAGTTCTTTCATCCGGAGTTGGAAGAAGACGCGAGAGGTTCAAGGGATGAGGAGGACAGAAGGCCGATGAGAGGAAAGGAGAAGAAGACATGTTTGAATGAGTAGATGGTTCTCTAGGAACATGATCAGAGTTTCAGGGTGTTAGAAATCAAAGGTTTAGGATGATAGAAATTGGAATTGGAAGGCAATTTTGATTGATATGTAAAGCTTTGATTATATAACACGAGCATGTAATCTATTACGACAGTTGAGTAATTGATTACAAAGCGGTTTCCTTGAATTTGAATTTCAAAAAGATGGAGGGAAATTTGAAATGCTGGCAGTTTTCGTGTAGGTAATCGATTACAGCAGTTATGTTAATCGATTACTCGAGAATTTTAAAAGGCACGAGGACTGAGAGCAGGGGTAATCGATTACAGGATGTATGGTAATCGATTACTAGGACAGTTTTATAGGTTCTAAACTATAGATTCCTATGTAATACATTACTAGAAGAACACTAAAGCATATAAGCAACTTAGATATATGCAATCATATAAGTTCACACAAAAAATTATGCAAATATTTAAAACATGTAAACACATTACTTTAAATATCATGTTCATCTAATATGCCTAACTCTCTTCTAATCTTAAAGAACGAATCTTTAGGAAGAGGTTTAATAAAAATATCAGCTAATTGGTTGTGTGTATCTACGAAGGAAATCTCAATATCCTTTCTCATGACATGTTCTCGAAGAAAATGATGTCATATATCAATATGCTTAGTTCGAGAGTGCATGATGGGATTTTTAGTGAGATTAATGGCACTTGTGTTGTCACATTTGATTGAAATGTAGCCCAGCTCTAAGCCATAATCTTTGAGTTGTTGTTTGAGCCATAGGGTTTGTGCACAACAACTTCCTGCAGCAATGTATTCTGCTTCAGCAGTACTTAGAGCAACACATGCTTGTTTCTTACAGGACCAAGAAGCAAGAGCATTTCCCAACAAGTGACAAGTACCACCTGTACTTTTTCTTTCAGTTTTACATCCAGCATAATCTGAATCAGAATATCCAATCAAATCACAAACACTCCCTTTGGGATACCACAGACCAACATATGTAGTTCCTTTCAGATATTTGAAAATCTGTTTGACTGAACTCAAATGTGATTCCCTAGGAGATGCTTGATATGTAGCACTTAGACACACACTAAACATAATATCAGGTCTACTTGCAGTTAAATATAGAAGAGATCCGATCATACCTCTGTATTTGGTAATGTCTACTTGAACACCGGATTCATCTTGATCTAGATATGTGTTAGACCCCATTGGTGTGGCTATGGCTTTGCAATCATCCAAATCATATATCTTTAGCAGTTCCTTGCAAAACTTTGATTGATTGAAGAATATCCCATCATGTGATTGCTTAATTTGCAATCCTAGAAAGAAATTTAATTGTCCCATCATGGACATCTCAAATTCTTCTTGCATCATGTTAGAGAATTCCTTACATAGAGATTCGTTAGTTGCACCAAAAATAATATCATCTACATATTGTGAAATTTGTGAAATTTCTCTCATATGTTTTCAATAACAAGTTGCTGTGAAAAATTCTTAACTTTCAAGAAACAAAGATTTAAATTGCTTCTTAGTATCTTTAAGACTGGTAGTAGAAAATGAAAAAAAAAATAAACATGTATCAGACCGAAAATATAAAGAGTTCAACATCAAGATCAAAATAACTCGGTGGCAAAGAAACATAAGGAAATGATGATGCTCAGAAGAAGGAGCTTCGGTGTAGTCTTGTTGGTATCCAAGAAACACTCGTTGAGAATTGCATAAATCTCATCCTCCTTGTGATTACCCGTGATTTCCTTGATGTTCTAGATGGTCTTCTTCACACCGCTTGGAATCGATGCCCTCAAAATTAAAGATGGAATTTAGAAGCATGGTGCCTGCTGCTGATGCTCCTCTCCTTCATGGATGAAACCCTAGAATCCAAAGTTCCAGCATTTGCGAAGAAATTGGGATAGCAGAGCAATTTACAAATTCCGGGGCAGAGCTTCTAGAACACTAACAGGAAAATAGGAAACAATAACACATCAGAAGAAGAAATGGGAATGTAAAATATACTTCTCAATCCCGGGTCTCTTACCCTCTCCATCTCCTTCACATCAGATCTGTGAGAGATGCTTGAATGTAAATTGTAAGTGGTGGACTAAGTCCATTAATAATCAAGAAAAATCAACAGATTGTCCTTGACCAGAGAAACCTTAAACACCTCAGAAGGACCCATATCATCTGCGATCACCTCAGCCTTATATATAAATTTTTTGTGTGATCTTTATTTAAATAAAAATATATTTAATAATATAAAGAATCATTAAATATATAAAAAATAAAAATATATTTATATTATATATATTAGTAGGTTTAGTTTAATACATATAATGATAAAAAAATCATAAATTATATTTAAGGTTTTCAAATAAAATATTAATTAGTAATTGTTTTCATTGATACTTTCTAAAGTGGATTTAAATTTTTCGGTGTTAACCGTGAATCCCCACAGTCGATTATTGTGAGATAAATCTCCCGGTGCACTATCAGCGCACTAAGTGGTAAGAGCCTGACTTATGAGTTTTTTTTCATTTGCAAGAGTAGAGATTTAAACCCCCAACCTCTTGCTTAAGAGATGAAGTGGTGAACTAATTCGCCTCAAGATGGTTCTGAAATGAATTTTCTAATACATTATTATATAAATTGATGGATATGGAGAAAAATTTATGAATCAAATTTTGTAAATATAAATAAGGAAACTTCGAAAAAATATGTAAGGAGTTCTTAATTTAACAGTAAATTTACTTAATAATAAAAAGTAATTAAATGTATTTAAAGCTTTTGAATGATATAATAATTGATATTATTTATTTTAGTATTATATATTATATATGGAAATTATGTAGAAAATAATTTTTTAAAATTATTGAATACCAATTAACACTATCCAATGTTTTCGGTACATGGTAATATTTTTCGTCGTAAACTAAAATTTATTTAGAATTCTAAAAGCTTAAGAACACAGATAAAATACTGATAAAAATCATTTACAAGCAAGAATGACACCCAAAATACTGATAAAAAATTACACTAAGTCAACCATTACTGGTTAATCTACCCAAGATACAAGTTTATGTTTAATCTAAGATATCATAAATTTTATGTTTTTTGCTACATTTTTAAAATTGTAAATATTAGTTTTATTAAATTTATTTTTCATTCATAGTTAATATAATCATGGAAATGTATGCATTTTTTCTATTAATTATTAATATGATAAATAATATATACCATTACTAATTATATTTAAATCAATTAAATAGAATTGAATTAATATTAGCCTAAATACTGCCTCATGTGAATGCTACTAATAAATTACTCTTAATAAGTTTTCTTTTTATGATTTTTTTCACAATTAATTTATAATATATTCATAAAAGTAATTGTTTAAAACTATGAAAAATTATTAAACTTTAAATATAAAAAATCGAGATGGCTATGCTTTCTACCAGAGTTGTTGGTCGAGAATCTAGGTTACCGCCTGAGATTCTATTGACAATGTGTAAGACCCTGAATAAACTAAATAATTGAATAATTATTTAATCAACCGATGCATACATAGGGATGCTTGCAAGCAAGAGTTAAAGTCAAGAGTTATTCGGATCATCGTAGTGAGGTTTTCCAAACGACAGTTCGTCCTAGGACCGATCTTAACTTGATTTGAAATTCGAGCGATAATAAGAAGTTCTCACTATCTCCGTGCCGGTAAGTGAAGAATTTCGACAGGAACAACTGTCATATTGTTATGGTTTCCTATTAGAGCTCGGAAAAGGCATTTATCGCTAGCGAGACTTCCAATCAAAAATCTAGCAAGCGCAACAGACGACTTCGAGACTTCGGATTGAAAATCCCGGAATCATCAAATGACTTTGTTTGACGTGACAGATCCAGTTGTAGTAATAAAACACACAAGAAATGGGGGGGTTTGAATTGTTTGTGTAGTTTTTAAACTTCTTTTCAGTTACAAACAGCTTAGTGGATTCAAATAATAATAAGAGTGTATGCAGCAGAATTTAGTTTAAAACTAAAAAGTAAAACACGCAGAGTATTTATCCTGGTTCACCCCCTTAATCGACAGGGCTACATCCAGTCCTTGGCTTCACCAAGATTTTCACTATTTGATCAATATAGTACAAGTATTCTACAAGACTTCTCCGAGTATTCGGAGGACTTCTCCTTGCAAGTATCATACAGGACTTTTGAGTTATGGCAATTAAAGCTTGCTTCTGTGAGCAACTGAGAGAGCATAAGAGCTGATTTCGTGTTCAAGTCGCCAAGTCAATCCGAATGCTAACTCCTCTATTCATATCTTCAGTAGGATGAGCAATGTGAGCTTGATGATGATTCGAAAATAATTCCGTTAGAGTTTTTGCTTCCTTGTTAGTAATGGATACTTCTGTAATCCTGAATCAGCATTAAATGCATTCTGCCATGCATTTATTGCAGCATTATTTGCTTTGGTTGATGTCGTCTAGCCCATTAATGCTTTCAGCCTTGAGTTTTTTCGGGCATTGAATGCTAGTGCATGCCAGCTAAGCGAGCATTCAATGTTCTGAACAGAAGATTTGATTTTGATCGTTGAGAAGATACTACATTTAGAAGGACTCGCTGTTGACTCTGAAAAGGTTGCTTAATTTTCGGAACAGCAGAGAGGTTTGCAGAAACGAGGAATAAAGTATTAATGATGTCCCTTTCTTCATTTTGCAATCAACAGTGATTCATTTAATACTTTGACGAGGTAGTTGTTCTTTAATGCTTGAAGCAGTTATGACAAACGTACTATTCAGAATCTTTTCAAAAGAACTCTTCAATGCTTCTGCCAAACGAATTCTTCAATCTGTCTTGACAAACGAATTCTCAAGCAGTGTTACCAAACGTACTCCTTGAGCGGACGTACTCCTTTGGATGAGGTGTCAAACAAACACTTTGTTGAAAATCCAAACATACTCCCACGCCGAATGTGCTCCTTTAGGTTTGTGACCAGACTTACTCAACTTTGGAAAATGTACTCTTTTTGTCAAAGCTTATTCAAACACTGTACGAACTCAACTTGTAACGAGTATTTCAGTGTTGAACGAGCACAGCTTCCCAAGTGTCTTTAAATGGATGACTGTCACAGCAGGCAAATTAACTCTTTTGTAAGTTGCCGGACGTTCTCCACTTATTTGTTTTTCTTTGAACTTCTTCATTTTGATAATGCCTTGTAAGGATGTATGTAGTTGATCTTCAGGTAGATAGGTGTTCCTGAGTATGATGTATTCAAAGTATTAGAGCATCTTTATCCAATGATAATAAACCTAGAGTGAAATTGTTATTTATCAAAATATATAAATTATGAAATCTTTTGAATCTTACAATCTCCCCCTTTTTGATAATGACAATTTCTGTAGAGAAAAAGGTTTAATAATTTTTACTTTGAAGCATTATTCTCAAAACAAGTGTGTTGTTTTCAAAGATAAGTCATCATTTGAAATGATGTGTTATTTTCCTCAAGGTATTTCTTTATCTAGAAAAAAAAAAACATGAACGTTCTTGACAATTTTTGCACACGAGAACATTTTTATACCTTATCATTATTTTTAGCAGACGTGAAAGCTTTAAAACTTAACATTATTTTTAGACAGACGAGGACGCTTTATAACTCAACATTTTTTAACTCCCCCTAAGAAAAATAATTTAACATGATATGCTCCCCCTCAACGTGATATACTCCCCCTAAGCTTGATATATAATTTGTCCAAAGGAGATTTCTTAGTTTCTACCCTTGACAGATGCTTCTCCTAATTTCTCTAATCTTTTTCTCTAATCATATGCTTCTCCTAATTTCGCTAATCTTTTTCTCTAATCATTCTCCCCCTTTGGATTTACCAAACAGAATAGAGAATCATTCAGTAAAGCAGATAACGAACAGAAGCATAATATGACCAGACTATCAGCAAATATACATATATATATATATATTGAAATACGCAAAATTTTAGCAAAGTAAATCTGCAATGGAAATTCAAATAGATAGAGTTCAGGGATTGAAAGATGTCTTCAGGTGATCAAAGAGTTTGTTTAGAGTCTCCTGTACTAGCCCAAATCTGGCATCCATGTGGCCCTTGATTCCTTTTCATAAGTCCTCATTTTGGCCTTTCATTTCTTGCCGCAGTTCCTTAGCTTTCTTATCGGCTGCCGCTTGCATCTCTTCAAATTTCTTTTCCAATGGGGCAATTATATCATTGCCATCTGGCTGCACTGATGTGAGAGCATTTGTGTCGACTCTTTCGAGTACTTGATTGTCATGGTCTTCAACCGTTTGTGATTGAGCATCATCCTTTGGAAAAGCAACAGAAATGGGCTGAGCAGATGAAATCACTTCAGCCATGTTGTCATCTTGAGGCATGCCGCCTGAGAGAGGCTCTTGAAAGGAACTGTGGAGCTCGCCATCGGTTGTACCCATTGAATTTGACTTTGATTCAAACAATTCTTTGGAGATGGTAACAGTGCATGGCAACTGAATTGTAGGCATGGTAGGTGGTGAAATCTGTGGGAATGCATTGAAGTTTGGATAGGTCTGTGGCTTGGGCATTTGAGCTACCAGAATGAGCGACCATGATTCGGATCGAATCACCACGTGACTGACTCCGTAGATCCAGTGGTATGGAATGGTTCTTACATGAACATTGCGGAAGACAAACATCTCCAAATTATGATACAAAAAATTGTACCTGGTTCGCTTAGCGAATGTGAGTAGAAGATTGTTACAAGTGGGAGGAGCCCATATTTCAGCTTTGACACAGAAGTCGTAGCCAACAAGCTCTACGATTACACTAGGGAATCATATAGCCTTTTCCATAGGAAGTAGTCTTAGTTTCCTCCAACAGATTGGCATTATGCTTAGTCATGGCTTCTTTGGAACATTAACAAGGAAGGTTCTGACCTCTTTTTCGACAGATTTGGTTTGAAGCAATGATTGAGAGGCTTGAGTGATATGGTCTGGTCTTGACATAGACATTGAAGCAGCCATAGACTTTGATTGAGTGGACAAAATCTCATTAAGAGATGGATCCAAATCACATGCAGAATTTGCTTCATCTATACAAGTGGAGTCCTCTGCTTGTTCAGAACTTGCATCCTACTCCTGACTGGCCACTTTGATAGTGTTTAGCATCATCTTGACTGCAGCCGAGCTGAGCTCTTTAGTTGCAATCGGACTATGACATTTTGTTACAGTCGAACGGCCGCAGTGATCAGTTACCGGACTTGTAGTGTCAACTGCCATCGGACTTGTGCAGTTTACTCTAGCGGGACTTCCATGTTTAACGTCCATTGGATGATCATCACTAGAGATTTCTGCTGAAGATAGTTGATTGAGTGCAGCATTTTTAGGCCACTTTGTTGGTGTTTGAGTGAGTTTGGGTGGTGAGATCATCTCTGGACTTTTCTCCTTATTCTTGTCAGTATCAGCGTTCGCTGGTTGCCGTGAGTCAATGGGTGTTTTGACAGGAGGGTCGATAGTTGGATCAACTATTTGCTTATACCATCTGATGGGGGAAATGATGCATTTACCCATCTTTTGGCATTCTTGGAACAGTGAGGTCTCCATTGAGGTGTTGCATAAGGTGTTTTACCTTTAGAGCTTACCACTACGCCCTATGAAATTGCTGTTAGTGAGGGCGCAACTAAATTCCTCTAAGGCGTAGCAGCCATGCCACGTTTCGAATGCTACACAGCAGGCAAGATGCTGGTCCACCTAGACCCTACCATCCCCCCCAAGCAACTGACAGCGACCCGCTGCACAGAAATGCCTTCCATAGGATTCGAACACATGACCATGCTCTGATACCACTTGATGGTCCTTTAGCGCTTACCACTACGCCAAAAGAAATTATTGTTAGATTCAAATAATTAAAATGAATTATTATGTTTTGATAATTAACAATTTCGTTATAACTTGATATTCCTGAGGAAGAACTCCTAACTCATTGAACATCTTTATGTCCACAGAAAATTATCTTCATAAAGGACTGTATAAACCACAAGGCATAATCAAGTCACAGAAATATGAAAGACAGGCAAATTAAGAAGAAATCGTCCGGGTCCTCATTGAAGAAACAATTGCATACGTTTTCAAGAGGAACTGTCTGAATGCACAGAGAAAGAAATCAAGCAGAGACAGTCCGACGACTTACTAAAGAACAAGCTTACCTAAAAGTAAACAGACATCCTTCGGAAAGCACTAAAGCAGCTATGCTCATTCAACACCAAAGTACACGTGATAAAGTTGAAACAGCCTGGTGCATGAATAGACTTTGACCAACAGGAAAATTGTCTTGCCAAGGTTGAGTAAGTTTGGTCACAAGCCTGAAGAAACATCTCCAGCATTGAAGTATCTCTAGCCTCTATGCAAAAGTAGTTGGGTGACAACCCATTCAAAATGAGAACTTCAACAGAAGCACAAAAGGAGAGAACGTCCGGCTACTTGCATAGCAAAAACAGTCTGACCGCTGAGAACGTTCGGCACAAGGAGTTCGTCCGCCTATGCAATAAAGTTGACTACCTAACAACATAATTCAGTTGACTACTCACTCAGTGACGAACTTCTGAAAATTCTGCAAAGACTACGCCTGCCATGTCATGATGAAGAATCCGTCTGTCTAAAGCATTGAAGTGCTCAAGAGACATACATGCCAGAAAGCTTGTTTGCTATGTGGTTATGAAGAATCAGTTTGGCAGAAGCATTGAAGAAATTGTTCGACAAAAAATTCTGAAGAATTCATCCATCATAATTGCTTTTTGCTTTAAAGATCATCTACCTCGTCAGCACATTAAATGAAGCACTGATCGCCGAATGAAGAAAAGGACACAATTAATATTTTATTCCTCGGTTCCTCAACTTCCCTACTTTTCCTCAAATCAAGCTACTTTGGCGGAATCAACGGCGTGAAATTCTGAACATCGTATTTCCTCAACGTTCTAATACAAATCTTCTGTTCAGAACATTTAATGATCCTTAGCTGGCATGCACTGGGATATAATGTCCAAACAAAATCAAATTAATGCATGACAGAACACATTTAATGCGTAGTGGTTGAGCTCTTCATCTCTTAAGTAAGTAGTTATGAATTTGATCCCAACTCTTGTGAATAGGCAAAACTCATAGGTCAGTCTCCTCCTACGTAGCGCACTAACTGTGAGGTGAGAGATTTATCTCACGACTATCGGAAAACTCAGTCGGTTAACACTATAATAAAAAGTAAAATTCAATTTAAAAAGTAGTAAGTATCGTTTGACAACGCTAACTAATTAATACTTTATTTGAAAACCTTAAATACAACTTATAATATTTTTTATCATTATATGTATTAAACAAAACCTATTAATATATATAATATAAAATTATTTTCTCTATATATATTAGTCAAATTTACTCTGAAAAAATCAATGGCAAAATTATTTAATTACTACTTCTGTAAATATTTTTTATAATTAATGATTTTTATATTATTAAATATATTAATTAGTAAAAAAATATCTCAAAAAAATATTTACAAATTTAAATAATTAACTCATATATAAATATGTAATAATAATAATGATAATAATAATAAAGAAGATGTTATTGCAGCCTTAAATGTAATTTAGTATTTCAACAATTTATTGCACTACAATCTAATTTTTTGTATACATATTTTAGTACAAATGCACATTATTTCCTAAATATGAAATTACAATCGTCCAATCAGTTCCAAATTATTCCGCTCTTGTGTTTCACCCATTTCAAGCGACACTTTCTCTCATCTCTCACGTCCACCAGTTTCAAGTGACACTTTCCTGGAATTTTTATGGATTTAGTCCATCGCTCACTATTTGTATTCATGAATCTCTCTCACATCTGCTACGAGAAAGAAGGACAGGGTAAGAGATCCGAGATGGAGAGGTTTATTATACGTTCCTATTTCTTCTTCTGATGTATTTCCACTTCCTATTTTCCTATCAGTGTTCTAGAACCTATGCCCTAGGATTTGTAAGAAAATATGCAACCCCAATTCATTCGCAAAGGGAGCAATTTTGGATTCTAGGATTTCATCCATGAAGGAGACGATCATCAGTAGCTGGCACCATGGTTCTCAATTCCATCTGTTATTCTGAGGGCTTTGATTCCAAGCAGTGGTTGTTTAAGGGAATCAATTCCGAGTGGTGGTGGGTTGAGGACTTCGATTCCCAGCAGTGTGAGGAAGACGATCCAGAACATCAAGGAGACCACAGGAAATCACAGGAAGGATGAGATTTATGCAATTCTCAAGGAGTGTTTCATGGATACCAACGAGACTGCACAGAAGCTTCTCCTTCAAGGTAAAATCATTTCCTTATGTTTCTTTGGTTTCATGTTATTTCAATCTTGATGCTCAAATCTTTGTTTTATCTGTCAGATACATGTTTATAATTTTATAGTTGTTCAGTTTTCAGCTACTAGTCTTGAAGATTCTATGAAGCAGTGTAAACCATTCTTCCTCGAAAGTTAACAAATTTTCACAGCAACGCGCTACTGAGAACATATGAGAGTAATTATATAAATGATTCTCAATATACTCAGAAGAAAGAGGTATAACACCAGAACCTTTTCAACACTATTGAGCATCATTTTAACCTTTTCAAATTTATTCTACACTAGCGTTGAAAAGGTTCTGGTGTTGTAGCTCTTTCTTAGAATATATAGAGCCTCATTTGTGAAATTTCTCTCATATGTTTTCAATAACAAGTTGCTGTGAAAAATTCTTAACTTTCAAGAAACAATGATTTAAATTGTTTCATAGTATCTTTAAGACTGGTAGTTGAAAATGAAAAAAAAAAATAAACATGTATCTGACAGAAAATATAAAGAGTTCAACATCAAGATCAAAATAACTCGGCTGCAAAGAAACATAAGGAAATGATGATGCTCAGAAGAAGGAGCTTCGGTGTAGTCTTGTTGGTATCCAAGAAACACTCGTTGAGAATTGCATAAATCTCATCCTCCCTGTGATTACCCGTGATTTCCTTGATGTTCCAGATGGTCTTCTTCACACTGCTCGGAATCGAAGCCCTCTACCCACCACCTCTCTGAATTGAGGCTGTTAACCCACCACCACTTGGAATCGATGCCCTCAAAATTAAAGATGGAATTTAGAAGCATGGCGCCTGCTGCTGATGCTCCTCTCCTTCATGGATGAAACCCTAGAATCCAAAGTTCCAGCATCTGCGAAGAAATTGGGATAGCAGAGCAATTTACAAATTTTAGGGCAGAGCTTCTAGAACACTAATAGGCAAATAGGAAGCAATAACACATCAGAAGAAGAAATGGGAATGTAAAATATACCTCTCAATCCCGGGTCTCTTACCCTCTCCATCTCCTTCACATCAGATCTGTGAGAGATGCTTGAATGTAAATTGTAAGTGGTGGACTAAGTTTATTAACAATCCAGAAAAATCAACAGATTGTCCTTGACCAGAGAAACCTTAAACGCCTCGGAAGGACCCATATCATCTGCAATCACCTCAGCCTTATATATAAATTTTTTGTGTGATCTTTATTTAAATAAAAATATATTTAATAATATAAATAATCATTAAATATAAAAAATAATGACAAAAGTAGCAATTTATTAATATTTGGATTGATGTTTTCAAAGTAAATTTGACTAATATATATAGAGAAAACTATTTTATATTATATATATTAGTAGGTTTAATTTAATACATATAATGATAAAAAAATCATAAATTATATTTAAGGTTTTCAAAGAAAATATTAATTAGTAATAGTTTTCATTGATACTTTCTAAAGTGGATTTAATTTTTTCGGTGTTAACCGTGAGTCCCCATAGTCGATGATTGTGAGAAAAATCTCTCACTGCACTATCAGCGCACTAAGTGGTAAGAGCCTGACTTATGAGTTTTTTTTCATTTGCAAGAGTAGAGATTTAAACCCCCAACCTCTTGCTTAAGAGATGAAGTGGTGAACTAATTCGCCTCAAGATGGTTCTAAAATGAATTTTCTAATACATTATTATATAAATTGATGGATATGGAGAAAAATTTATTAATTAAATTTTTTAAATATAAATAAGGAAACTTCAAAAAAATATGTAAGGAGTTCTTAATTTAATAGTAAATTTACTTAATAATAAAAAGTAATTAAATGTATTTAAAGCTTTTGAATGATATAATAATCGATATTATTTATTTTAGTATTATATGATATATGTAAATTTTGTAGAATCCGTCTGTCTAAAGCATTGAAGTGCTCAAGAGACATACATGCCAGAAAGCTTGTTTGCTATGTGGTTATGAAGAATCAGTTTGGCAGAAGCATTGAAGAAATTGTTGGACAAAAAATTCTGAAGAATTCATCCATCAAAATTGCTTTTTACTTTAAAGATCATCGACCTCGTCAACACATTAAATGAAGCAGTGTTGATCGCCGAATGAAGAAAAGGACACAATTAATATTTTATTCCTCGGTTCCTTAACTTCTCTACTTTTCCTCAAATCAAGCTACTTTGGCGGAATCAACGGCGTGAAATTCTGAACATCGAATTTCCTCAACTTTCTAATACAAATCTTATGTTCAGAACATTTAATGATCCTTAGCTGGCATACACTAGGATATAATGTCCAAACAGAAGCTCAAGGCTGAATACAGTAACGAGCCAGAGGATGTCAACAAAATCAAATTAATGCATGACAGAACACATTTAATGCGTAGTGGTTGAGCTCTTCATCTCTTAAGTAAGTAGTTATGAATTTGATCCCAACTCTTGTGAATAGGCAAAACTCATAGGTCAGTCTCCTCCTACGTAGCGCACTAACTGTGAGGTGAGAGATTTATCTCACGACTATCGGAAAACTCAGTCGGTTAACACTATAAAAAAAAGTAAAATTCAATTTAAAAAGTAGTAAGTATCGTTTGACAACGCTAACTAATTAATACTTTATTTGAGAACCTTAAATACAACTTATAATATTTTTTATCATTATATGTATTAAACAAAACCTATTAATATATATAATATAAAATTATTTTCTCTATGTATATTAGTCAAATTTGATCTTAAAAAATCAATGGCAAAATTATTTAATTACTACTTCTGTAAATATTTTTTACAATTAATGATTTTTATATTATTAAATATATTAATTATTAAAAAAATATCTCAAAAAAATATTTACAAATTTAAATAATTAATTCATATATAAATATGTAATAATAATAATGATAATAATAATAAAGAAGATGTTATTGCAGCCTTAAATGTAATTTAGTATTTCAACAATTTATTGCACTGCAATCCAATTTTTTGTACACATATTTTCGTACAAATGCACATTATTTCCTAAAAATGAAATTACAATCGTCCAATCAGTTCCAAATTATTCCGCTCTTGTGTTTCACCCATTTCAAGCGACACTTTCTCTCATCTCTCACGTCCACCAGTTTCAAGTGACACTTTCCTGGAATTTTTACGGATTTAGTCCATCGCTCACTATTTGTATTCATGAATCTCTCTCACATCTGCTACGAGAAAGAAGGACAGGGTAAGAGATCCGAGATGGAGAGGTTTATTATACGTTCCTATTTCTTCTTCTGATGTATTTCCACTTCCTATTTTCCTATCAGTGTTCTAGAACCTCTACCCTAGGATTTGTAAGAAAATCTGCAACCCCAATTCATTCGCAAAGGGAGCAATTTTGGATTCTAGGATTTCATCCATGAAGGAGACGATCATCCGTAGCTGGCACCATGGTTCTCAATTCCATCTGTTATTCTGAGGGCTTTGATTCCAAGCAGTGGTTGTTTAAGGGATTCAATTCCGAGTGGTGGTGGGTTGAGGACTTCGATTCCCAGCAGTGTGAGGAAGACGATCCAGAACATCAAGGAGACCACAGGAAATCACAGGAAGGATGAGATTTATGCAATTCTCAAGGAGTGTTTCATGGATACCAACGAGACTGCACAGAAGCTCCTCCTTCAAGGTAAAATCATTTCCTTATGTTTCTTTGGTTTCATGTTATTTCAATCTTGATGCTCAAATCTTTGTTTTATCTGTCAGATACATGTTTATAATTTTATTGTCGTTCATTTTTCAGCAACTAGTCTTGAAGATTCTATGAAGTAGTGTGAACCATTGTTCCTCGAAAGTTAACAAATTTTCACAGCAACGCGCTACTGAGAACGTATGAGAGTAATTATATAAATGATTCTCAGTATACTCAGAAGAAAGAGGTATAACACCAGAACCTTTTCAACACTATTGAGCATCATTTTAACCTTTTCAAATTTATTCTACACTAGCGTTGAAAAGGTTCTGGTGTTGTAGCTCTTTCTTATAATATATTGAGCCTCATTTGTGAAATTTCTCTCATATGTTTTCAATAACAAGTTGCTGTGAAAAATTCTTAACTTTCAAGAAACAATGATTTAAATTCCTTCATAGTATCTTTAAGACTGGTAGTTGAAAATGAAAAAAAAATAAACATGTATCTGACAGAAAATATAAAGAGTTCAACATCAAGATCAAAATAACTCGGTTGCAAAGAAACATAAGGAAATGATGATGCTCAGAAGAAGGAGCTTCGGTGTAGTCTTGTTGGTATCCAAGAAACACTCGTTGAGAATTGCATAAATCTCATCCTCCCTGTGATTACCCGTGATTTCCTTGATGTTCTTCTTCACACTGCTCGGAATCGAAGCCCTCTACCCACCACCACTCTGAATTGAGGCTGTTAACCCACCACCACTTGGAATCGATGCGCTCAAAATTAAAGATGGAATTTAGAAGCATGGTGCCTGCTGCTGATGCTCCTCTCCTTCATGGATGAAACCCTAGAATCCAAAGTTCCAGCATCTGCGAAGAAATTGGGATAGCAGAGCAATTTACAAATTCTAGGGCAGAGCTTCTAGAACACTAACAGGCAAATAGGAAACAATAACACATCAGAAGAAGAAATGGGAATGTAAAATATACCTCTCAATCCCGGGTCTCTTACCCTCTCCATCTCCTTCACATCAGATCTGTGAGAGATGCTTGAATGTAAATTGTAAGTGGTGGACTAAGTCCATTAACAATCCAGAAAAATCAACAGATTGTCCTTGACCAGAGAAACCTTAAACGCCTCGGAAGGACCCATATCATCTGCAATCACCTCAGCCTTATATATAAATTTTTTGTGTGATCTTTATTTAAAAAAAATATTTAATAATATAAAGAATCATTAAATATAAAAAATAATTACAAAAGTAGCAATTTATTAATTTTTGCATTGATGTTTTCAAAGTAAATTTGACTAATATATATAGAGAAAACTATTTTATATTATATATATTATTAGGTTTAGTTTAATATATCTAATGATAAAAAAATCATAAATTATATTTAAGGCTTTCAAGTAAAATATTAATTTGTAATTGTTTTCATTGATACTTTCTAAAGTGGATTTAATTTTTTCGGTGTTAACTGTGAATCCCCACAGTCGATGATTGTGAGATAAATCTCTCGCTGCACTATCAGCGCACTAAGTGGTAAGAGCCTGACTTATGAGTTTTTTTTCATTTGCAAGAGTAGAGATTTAAACCCCCAACCTCTTGCTTAAGAGATGAAGTGGTGAACTAATTCGCCTCAAGATGGTTCTAAAATGAAATTTCTAATACATTATTATATAAATTGATGGATATGGAGAAAAATTTATTAATTAAATTTTGTAAATATAAATAAGGAAACTTCAAAAAAATATGTAAGGAGTTCTTAATTTAATAGTAAATTTACTTAATAATAAAAAGTAATTAAATGTATTTAAAGCTTTTGAATGATATAATAATTGATATTATTTATTTTAGTATTATATGATATATGTAAATTATGTAGAATTCGTCTGTCTAAAGCATTGAAGTGCTCAAGAGACATACATGCCAGAAAGCTTGTTTGCTATGTGGTTATGAAGAATCAGTTTGGCAGAAGCATTGAAGAAATTGTTCGACAAAAAATTCTGAAGAATTCATCCATCATAATTGCTTTTTGCTTTAAAGATCATCTACCTCGTCAACACATTAAATGAAACACTGTTGATCGCCGAATGAAGAAAATGACACAATTAATATTTTATTCCTCGGTTCCTCAACTTCTCTACTTTTCCTCAAATCAAGCTACTTCGGCGGAATCAACGGCGTGAAATTCTGAACATCGTATTTCCTCAACTTTCTAATACAAATCTTCTGTTCAGAACATTTAATGATCCTTAGCTGGCATGCACTGAGATATAATGTCCAAACAAAAGCTCAAGGCTGAATACAATAACGCGCCAGAGGATGTCAACAAAATCAAATTAATGCATGACAGAACACATTTAATGCGTAGTGGTTGAGCTCTTCATCTCTTAAGTAAGTAGTTATGAATTTGATCCCAACTCTTGTCAATAGGCAAAACTCATAGGTCAGTCTCCTCCTACGTAGCGCACTAACTGCGAGGTGAGAGATTTATCTCACGACTATCGGAAAACTCAGTCGGTTAACACTATAAGAAAAAGTAAAATTCAATTTAAAAAGTAGAAAGTATCGTTTGACAACGCTAACTAATTAATACTTTATTTGAGAACCTTAAATACAACTTATAATATTTTTTATCATTATATGTATTAAACAAAACCTATTAATATATATAATATAAAATTATTTTCTCTATGTATATTAGTCAAATTTGATCTTAAAAAATCAATGGCAAAATTATTTAATTACTACTTCTGTAAATATTTTTTACAATTAATGATTTTTATATTATTAAATATATTAATTATTAAAAAAATATCTCAAAAAAATATTTACAAATTTAAATAATTAATTCATATATAAATATGTAATAATAATAATGATAATAATAATAAAGAAGATGTTATTGCAGCCTTAAATGTAATTTAGTATTTCAACAATTTATTGCACTGCAATCTAATTTTTTGTACACATATTTTCGTACAAATGCACATTATTTCCTAAAAATGAAATTACAATCGTCCAATCAGTTCCAAATTATTCCGCTCTTGTGTTTCACCCATTTCAAGCGACACTTTCTCTCATCTCTCACGTCCACCAGTTTCAAGTGACACTTTCCTGGAATTTTTACGGATTTAGTCCATCGCTCACTATTTGTATTCATGAATCTCTCTCACATCTGCTACGAGAAAGAAGGACAGGGTAAGAGATCCGAGATGGAGAGGTTTATTATACGTTCCTATTTCTTCTTCTGATGTATTTCCACTTCCTATTTTCCTATCAGTGTTCTAGAACCTCTACCCTAGGATTTGTAAGAAAATCTGCAACCCCAATTCATTCGCAAAGGGAGCAATTTTGGATTCTAGGATTTCATCCATGAAGGAGACGATCATCCGTAGCTGGCACCATGGTTCTCAATTCCATTTGTTATTCTGAGGGCTTTGATTCCAAGCAGTGGTTGTTTAAGGGATTCAATTCCGAGTGGTGGTGGGTTGAGGACTTTGATTCCCAGCAGTGTGAGGAAGACGATCCAGAACATCAAGGAGACCACAGGAAATCACAGGAAGGATGAGATTTATGCAATTCTCAAGGAGTGTTTCATGGATACCAACGAGACTGCACAGAAGCTCCTCCTTCAAGGTAAAATCATTTCCTTATGTTTCTTTGGTTTCATGTTATTTCAATCTTGATGCTCAAATCTTTGTTTTATCTGTCAGATACATGTTTATAATTTTATTGTTGTTCATTTTTCAGCTACTAGTCTTGAAGATTCTATGAAGCAGTGTAAACCATTGTTCCTCGAAAATTAACAAATTTTCACAGCAACGCGCTACTGAGAACATATGAGAGTAATTATATAAATGATTCTCAGTATACTCAGAAGAAAGAGGTATAACACCAGAACCTTTTCAACACTATTGAGCATCATTTTAACCTTTTCAAATTTATTCTACACTAGCGTTGAAAAGGTTCTGGTGTTGTAGCTCTTTCTTAGAATATATTGAGCCTCATTTGTGAAATTTCTCTCATATGTTTTCAATAACAAGTTGCTGTGAAAAATTCTTAACTTTCAAGAAACAATGATTTAAATTGCTTCATAGTATCTTTAAGACTGGTAGTTGAAAATGAAAAAAAAATAAACATGTATCTGACAGAAAATATAAAGAGTTCAACATCAAGATCAAAATAACTCGGTTGCAAAGAAACATAAGGAAATGATGATGCTCAGAAGAAGGAGCTTCGGTGTAGTCTTGTTGGTATCCAAGAAACACTCGTTGAGAATTGCATAAATCTCATCCTCCCTGTGATTACCCGTGATTTCCTTGATGTTCTAGATGGTCTTCTTCACACTGCTCGGAATCGAAGCCCTCTACCCACCACCACTCTGAATTGAGGCTGTTAACCCACCACCACTTGGAATCGATGCGCTCAAAATTAAAGATGGAATTTAGAAGCATGGTGCCTGCTGCTGATGCTCCTCTCCTTCATGGATGAAACCCTAGAATCCAAAGTTCCAGCATCTGCGAAGAAATTGGGATAGCAGAGCAATTTACAAATTCTAGGGCAGAGCTTCTAGAACACTAACAGGCAAATAGGAAACAATAACACATTAGAAGAAGAAATGGGAATGTAAAATATACCTCTCAATCCCGGGTCTCTTACCCTCTCCATCTCCTTCACATCAGATCTGTGAGAGATGCTTGAATGTAAATTGTAAGTGGTGGACTAAGTCCATTAACAATCCAGAAAAATCAACAGATTGTCCTTGACCAGAGAAACCTTAAACGCCTCGGAAGGACCCATATCATCTGCAATCACCTCAGCCTTATATATAAATTTTTTGTGTGATCTTTATTTAAAAAAAAATATTTAATAATATAAAGAATCATTAAATATAAAAAATAATTACAAAAGTAGCAATTTATTAATTTTTGCATTGATGTTTTCAAAGTAAATTTGACTAATATATATAGAGAAAACTATTTTATATTATATATATTAGTAGGTTTAGTTTAATACATATAATGATAAAAAAATCATAAATTATATTTAAGGTTTTCACATAAAATATTAATTAGTAATTGTTTTCATTGATACTTTCCAAAGTGGATTTAATTTTTTCGGTGTTAACCGTGAATCCCCACAGTCGATGATTGTGAGATAAATCTCTTGCTGCACTATCAGCGCACTAAGTGGTAAGAGCCTGACTTATGAGTTTTTTTTCATTTGCAAGAGTAGAGATTTAAACCCCCAACCTCTTGCTTAAGAGATGAAGTGGTGAACTAATTCGCCTCAAGATGGTTCTAAAATGAATTTTCTAATACATTATTATATAAATTGATGGATATGGAGAAATATTTATTAGATAAATTTTGTAAATATAAATAAGGAAACTTCAAAAAAATATGTAAGGAGTTCTTAATTTAATAGTAAATTTACGTAATAATAAAAAGTAATTAAATGTATTTAAAGCTTTTGAATGACATCATAATTGATATTATTTATTTTAGTATTATATGATATATGTAAATTATGTAGAATCCGTCTGTCTAAAGCATTGAAGTGCTCAAGAGACATACATGCCAGAAAGCTTGTTTGCTATGTGGATATGAAGAATCAGTTTGGCAGAAGCATTGAAGAAATTGTTCGACAAAAAATTCTGAAGAATTCATCCATCATAATTGCTTTTTGCTTTAAAGATCATCTACCTCATCAACACATTAAATGAAACACTGTTGATCGCCGAATGAAGAAAAGGACACACTTAATATTTTATTCCTCGGTTCCTCAACTCCTCTACTTTTCCTTAAATCAAGCTACTTTGGCGGAATCAACGGCGTGAAATTCTGAACATCGTATTTCCTCAACTTTCTAATACAAATCTTCTGTTCAGAACATTTAATGATCCTTAGCTGGCATGCACTAGGATATAATGTCCAAACAAAAGCTCAAGGCTGAATACAGTAACGCGCCAGAGGGTGTCAACAAAATCAAATTAATGCATGACAAAACACATTTAATGCGTAGTGGTTGAGCTCTTCATCTCTTAAGTAAGTAGTTATGAATTTGATCCCAACTCTTGTCAATAGGCAAAACTCATAGGTCAGTCTCCTCCTACGTAGCGCACTAACTGCGAGGTGAGAGATTTATCTCACGTCTATCGGAAAACTCAGTCGGTTAACACTATAAGAAAAAGTAAAATTCAATTTAAAAAGTAGAAAGTATCGTTTGACAACTCTAACTAATTAATACTTTATTTGAAAACCTTAAATACAACTTATAATATTTTTTATCATTATATGTATTAAACAAAACCAATTAATATATATAATATAAAATTATTTTCTCTATGTATATTAGTCAAATTTGATCTTAAAAAATCAATGGCAAAATTATTTAATTACTACTTCTGTAAATATTTTTTACAATTAATGATTTTTATATTATTAAATATATTAATTATTAAAAAAATATCTCAAAAAAATATTTACAAATTTAAATAATTAATTCATATATAAATATGTAATAATAATAATGATAATAATAATAAAGAAGATGTTATTGCAGCCTTAAATGTAATTTAGTATTTCAACAATTTATTGCACTGCAATCTAATTTTTTGTACACATATTTTAGTACAAATGCACATTATTTCCTAAAAATGAAATTACAATCGTCCAATCAGTTCCAAATTATTCCGCTCTTGTGTTTCACCCATTTCAAGCGACACTATCTCTCATCTCTCACGTCCACCAGTTTCAAGTGACACTTTCCTGGAATTTTTACGGATTTAGTCCATCGCTCACTATTTGTATTCATGAATCTCTCTCACATCTGCTACGAGAAAGAAGGACAGGGTAAGAGATCCGAGATGGAGAGGTTTATTATACGTTCCTATTTCTTCTTCTGATGTATTTCCACTTCCTATTTTCCTATCAGTGTTCTAGAACCTCTGCCCTAGGATTTGTAAGAAAATCTGCAACCCCAATTCATTCGCAAAGGGAGCAATTTTGGATTCTAGGATTTCATCCATGAAGGAGACGATCATCCGTAGCTGGCACCATGGTTCTCAATTCCATCTGTTATTCTAAGGGCTTTGATTCCAAGCAGTGGTTGTTTAAGGGATTCAATTCCGAGTGGTGGTGGGTTGAGGACTTCGATTCCCAGCAGTGTGAGGAAGACGATCCAGAACATCAAGGAGACCACAGGAAATCACAGGAAGGATGAGATTTATGCAATTCTCAAGGAGTGTTTCATGGATACCAATGAGACTGCACAGAAGCTCCTCCTTCAAGGTAAAATCATTTCCTTATGTTTCTTCGGTTTCATGTTATTTCAATCTTGATGCTCAAATCTTTGTTTTATCTGTCAGATACATGTTTATAATTTTATGGTTGTTCATTTTTCAGCTACTAGCCTTGAAGATTCTATGAAGCAGTGTAAACCATTGTTCCTCGAAAGTTAACAAATTTTCACAGCAACGCGCTACTGAGAACATATGAGAGTAATTATATAAATGATTCTCAGTATACTCAGAAGAAAGAGGTATAACACCAGAACCTTTTCAACACTATTGAACATCATTTTAACCTTTTCAAATTTATTCTACACTAGCTTTGAAAAGGTTCTGGTGTTGTAGCTCTTTCTTAGAATATATTGAGCCTCATTTGTGAAATTTCTCTCATATGTTTTCAATAACAAGTTGCTGTGAAAAATTCTTAACTTTCAAGAAACAATGATTTAAATTGCTTCATAGTATCTTTAAGACTGGTAGTTGAAAATGAAAAAAAAATAAACATGTATCTGACAGAAAATATAAAGAGTTCAACATCAAGATCAAAATAACTCGGTTGCAAAGAAATGTAAGGAAATGATGATGCTCAGAAGAAGGAGCTTCGGTGTAGTCTTGTTGGTATCCAAGAAACACTCGTTGAGAATTGCATAAATCTCATCCTCCCTGTGATGACCCGTGATTTCCTTGATGTTCTAGATGGTCTTCTTCACACTGCTCGGAATCGAAGTCCTCTACCCACCACCACTCTGAATTGAGGCTGTTAACCCACCACCACTTGGAATCGATGCGCTCAAAATTAAAGATGGAATTTAGAAGCATGGTGCCTGCTGCTGATGCTCCTCTCCTTCATGGATGAAACCCTAGAATCCAAAGTTCCAGCATCTGCGAAGAAATTGGGATAGCAGAGCAATTTACAAATTCTAGGGCAAAGCTTCTAGAACACTAACAGGCAAATAGGAAACAATAACACATCAGAAGTAGAAATGGGAATGTAAAATATACCTCTCAATCCCGGGTCTCTTACCCTCTCCATCTCCTTCACATCAGATCTGTGAGAGATGCTTGAATGTAAATTGTAAGTGGTAGACTCAGTCCATTAACAATCCAGAAAAATCAACAGATTGTCCTTGACCAGAGAAACCTTAAACGCCTCGGAAGGACCCATATCATCTGCAATCACCTCAGCCTTATATATAAATTTTTTGTGTGATCTTTATTTAAATAAAAATATATTTAATAATATAAAGAATCATTAAATATAAAAAATAATTACAAAAGTAGCAATTTATTAATTTTTGCATTGATGTTTTCAAAGTAAATTTGACTAATATATATAGAGAAAACTATTTTATATATATTAGTAGGTTTAGTTTAATACATATAATGATAAAAAAATCATAAATTATATTTAAGGTTTTCAAATAAAATATGAATTAGTAATTGTTTTCATTGATACTTTCTAAAGTGGATTTAATTTTTTCGGTGTTAACCGTGAATCCCCGCAGTCGATGATTGTGAGATAAATCTCTCGCTGCACTATCAGCGCACTAAGTGGTAAGAGCCTGACTTATGAGTTTTTTTTCATTTGCAAGAGTAGAGATTTAAACCCCCAACTTCTTGCTTAAGAGATGAAGTGGTGAACTAATTCGCCTCAAGATGGTTCTAAAATGAATTTTCTAATACATTATTATATAAATTGATGGATATGGAGAAAAATTTATTAATTAAATTTTGTAAATATAAATAAGGAAACTTCAAAAAAATATGTAAGGAGTTCTTAATTTAATAGTAAATTTACTTAATAATAAAAAGTAATTAAATGTATTTAAAGCTTCTGAATGATATCATAATTGATATTATTTATTTTAGTATTATATGATATATGTAAATTATGTAGAATCCGTCTGTCTAAAGCATTGAAGTGCTCAAGAGACATACATGCCAGAAAGCTTGTTTGCTATGTGGTTATGAAGAATCAGTTTGGCAGAAGCATTGAAGAAATTGTTCGACAAAAAATTCTGAAGAATTCATCCATCAAAATTGCTTTTTGCTTTAAAGATCATCTACCTCGTCAACACATTAAATGAAACACTGTTGATCGCCGAATGAAGAAAAGGACACAATTAATATTTTATTCCTCGGTTCCTCAACTTCTCTACTTTTCCTCAAATTAAGCTACTTTGGCGGAATCAACGGCGTGAAATTCTGAACATCGTATTTCCTCAACTTTCTAATACAAATCTTCTGTTCAGAACATTTAATGATCCTTAGCTGGCATGCACTGGGATATAATGTCCAAACAAAAGCTCAAGGCTGAATACAGTAACGCGCCAGAGGATGTCAACAAAATCAAATTAATGCATGACAGAACACATTTAATGCGTAGTGGTTGAGCTCTTCATCTCTTAAGTAAGTGGTTATGAATATGATCCCAACTCTTGTGAATAGGCAAAACTCATAGGTCAGTCTCCTCCTACGTAGCGCACTAACTGCGAGGTGAGAGATTTATCTCACGACTATCGGAAAACTCAGTCGGTTAACACTATAAGAAAAAGTAAAATTCAATTTAAAAAGTAGAAAGTATCGTTTGACAACGCTAACTAATTAATACTTTATTTGAAAACCTTAAATACAACTTATAATATTTTTTATCATTATATGTATTAAACAAAACCTATTAATATATATAATATAAAATTATTTTCTCTATGTATATTAGTCAAATTTGATCTTAAAAAATCAATGGCAAAATTATTTAATTACTACTTCTGTAAATATTTTTTACAATTAATGATTTTTATATTATTAAATATATTAATTATTAAAAAAATATCTCAAAAAAATATTTACAAATTTAAATAATTAATTCATATATAAATATGTAATAATAATAATGATAATAATAATAAAGAAGATGTTATTGCAGCCTTAAATGTAATTTAGTATTTCAACAATTTATTGCACTGCAATCTAATTTTTTGTACACATATTTTAGTACAAATGCACATTATTTCCTAAAAATGAAATTACAATCGTCCAATCAGTTCCAAATTATTCCGCTCTTGTGTTTCACCCATTTCAAGCGACACTATCTCTCATCTCTCACGTCCACCAGTTTCAAGTGACACTTTCCTGGAATTTTTACGGATTTAGTCCATCGCTCACTATTTGTATTCATGAATCTCTCTCACATCTGCTACGAGAAAGAAGGACAGGGTAAGAGATCCGAGATGGAGAGGTTTATTATACGTTCCTATTTCTTCTTCTGATGTATTTCCACTTCCTATTTTCCTATCAGTGTTCTAGAACCTCTGCCCTAGGATTTGTAAGAAAATCTGCAACCCCAATTCATTCGCAAAGGGAGCAATTTTGGATTCTAGGATTTCATCCATGAAGGAGACGATCATCCGTAGCTGGCACCATGGTTCTCAATTCCATCTGTTATTCTGAGGGCTTTGATTCCAAGCAGTGGTTGTTTAAGGGATTCAATTCCGAGTGGTGGTGGGTTGAGGACTTCGATTCCCAGCAGTGTGAGGAAGACGATCCAGAACATCAAGGAGACCACAGGAAATCACAGGAAGGATGAGATTTATGCAATTCTCAAGGAGTGTTTCATGGATACCAACGAGACTGCACAGAAGCTCCTCCTTCAAGGTAAAATCATTTCCTTATGTTTCTTTGGTTTCATGTTATTTCAATCTTGATGCTCAAATCTTTGTTTTATCTGTCAGATACATGTTTATAATTTTATTTTTGTTCATTTTTCAGCTACTAGTCTTGAAGATTCTATGAAGCAGTGTAAACCATTGTTCCTCGAAAGTTAACAAATTTTCACAGCAACGCGCTACTGAGAACATATGAGAGTAATTATATAAATGATTCTCAGTATACCCAGAAGAAAGAGGTATAACACCAGAACCTTTTCAACACTATTGAGCATCATTTTAACCTTTTCAAATTTATTCTACACTAGCGTTGAAAAGGTTCTGGTGTTGTAGCTCATTCTTAGAATATATTGAGCCTCATTTGTGAAATTTCTCTCATATGTTTTCAATAACAAGTTGCTGTGAAAAATTCTTAACTTTCAAGAAACAATGATTTAAATTGCTTCATAGTATCTTTAAGACTGGTAGTTGAAAATGAAAAAAAAATAAACATGTATCTGACAGAAAATATAAAGAGTTCAACATCAAGATCAAAATAACTCGGTTGCAAAGAAACATAAGGAAATGATGATGCTCAGAAGAAGGAGCTTCGGTGTAGTCTTGTTGGTATCCAAGAAACACTCGTTGAGAATTGCATAAATCTCATCCTCCCTGTGATTACCCGTGATTTCCTTGATGTTCTAGATGGTCTTCTTCACACTGCTCGGAATCGAAGCCCTCTACCCACCACCACTCTGAATTGAGGCTGTTAACCCACCACCACTTGGAATCGATGCGCTCAAAATTAAAGATGGAATTTAGAAGCATGGTGCCTGCTGCTGATGCTCCTCCCCTTCATGGATGAAACCCTAGAATCCAAAGTTCCAGCATCTGCGAAGAAATTGGGATAGCAGAGCAATTTACAAATTCTAGGGCAGAGCTTCTAGAACACTAACAGGCAAATAGGAAACAATAACACATCAGAAGAAGAAATGGGAATGTAAAATATACCTCTCAATCCCGGGTCTCTTACCCTCTCCATCTCCTTCACATCAGATCTGTGAGAGATGCTTGAATGTAAATTGTAAGTGGTGGACTAAGTCCATTAACAATCCAGAAAAATCAACAGATTGTCCTTGACCAAAGAAACATTAAACGCCTCGGAAGGACCCATATCATCTGCAATCACCTCAGCCTTATATATAAATTTTTTGTGTGATCTTTATTTAAATAAAAATATATTTAATAATATAAAGAATCATTAAATATAAAATATAATTACAAAAGTAGCAATTTATTAATTTTTGCATTGATGTTTTCAAAGTAAATTTGACTAATATATATAGAGAAAACAATTTTATATTATATATATTAGTAGGTTTAGTTTAATACATATAATGATAAAAAAATCATAAATTATATTTAAGGTTTTCAAATAAAATATTAATTAGTAATTGTTTTCATTGATACTTTCTAAAGTGGATTTAATTTTTTCGGTGTTAACCGTGAATCCCCACAGTCGATGATTGTGAGATAAATCTCTCGCTGCACTATCAGCGCACTAAGTGGTAAGAGCCTGACTTATGAGTTTTTTTTTTCATTTGCAAGAGTAGAGATTTAAACCCCCAACCTCTTGCTTAAGAGATGAAGTGGTGAACTAATTCGCCTCAAGATGGTTCTAAAATGAATTTTCTAATACATTATTATATAAATTGATGGATATGGAGAAAAATTTATTAATTAAATTTTGTAAATATAAATAAGGAAACTTCAAAAAAATATGTAAGGAGTTCTTAATTTAATAGTAAATTTACTTAATAATAAAAAGTAATTAAATGTATTTAAAGCTTTTGAATGATATCATAATTGATATTATTTATTTTAGTATTATATGATATATGTAAATTATGTAGAATCCGTCTGTCTAAAGCATTGAAGTGCTCAAGAGACATACATGCCAGAAAGCTCGTTTGCTATGTGGTTATGAAGAATCAGTTTGGCAGAAGCATTGAAGAAATTTTTCGACAAAAAATTCTGAAGAATTCATCCATCATAATTGCTTTTTGCTTTAAAGATCATCTACCTCGTCAACACATTAAATGAAACACTGTTGATCGCCGAATGAAGAAAAGGACACAATTAATATTTTATTCCTCGGTTCCTCAACTTCTCTACTTTTCCTCAAATCAAGCTACTTTGGCGGAATCAACGGCGTGAAATTCTGAACATCGTATTTCCTCAATTTTCTAATACAAATCTTCTGTTCAGAACATTTAATGATCCTTAGCTGGCATGCACTGGGATATAATGTCCAAACAAAAGCTCAAGGCTGAATACAGTAACGCGCCAGAGGATGTCAACAAAATCAAATTAATGCATGACAAAACACATTTAATGCGTAGTGGTTGAGCTCTTCATCTCTTAAGTAAGTAGTTATGAATTTGATCCCAACTCTTGTGAATAGGCAAAACTCATAGGTCAGTCTCCTCCTACGTAGCGCACTAACTGCGAGGTGAGAGATTTATCTCACGACTATCGGAAAACTCAGTCGGTTAACACTATAAGAAAAAGTAAAATTCAATTTAAAAAGTAGAAAGTATCGTTTGACAACGCTAACTAATTAATACTTTATTTGAAAACCTTAAATACAACTTATAATATCTTTTATCATTATATGTATTAAACAAAACCTATTAATATATATAATATAAAATTATTTTCTCTATGTATATTACTCAAATTTGATCTTAAAAAATCAATGGCAAAATTATTTAATTACTACTTCTGTAAATATTTTTTACAATTAATGATTTTTATATTATTAAATATATTAATTATTAAAAAATATCTCAAAAAAATATTTACAAATTTAAATAATTAATTCATATATAAATATGTAATAATAATTATGATAATAATAATAAAGAAGATGTTATTGCAGCCTTAAATGTAATTTAGTATTTCAACAATTTATTGCACTGCAATCTAATTTTTTGCACACATATTTTAGTACAAATGCACATTATTTCCTAAAAATGAAATTACTATCGTCCAATCTGTTCCAAATTATTCCGCTCTTGTGTTTCACCCATTTCAAGCGACACTTTATCTCATCTCTCACGTCCACCAGTTTCAAGTGACACTTTCCTGGAATTATTACGGATTTAGTCCATCGCTCACTATTTGTATTCATGAATCTCTCTCACATCTGCTACGAGAAAGAAGGACAGAGTAAGAGATCCGAGATGGAGAGGTTTATTATACGTTCCTATTTCTTCTTTTGATGTATTTCCACTTCCTCTTTTCCTATCAGTGTTCTAGAACCTCTGCCCTAGGATTTGTAAGAAAATCTGCAACCCCAACTCATTCGCAAAGGGAGAAATTTTGGATTCTAGGATTTCATCCATGAAGGAGACGATCATCAGTAGCTGGCACCATGGTTCTCAATTCCATCTGTTATTCTGAGGGCTTTTATTCCAAGCAGTGGTTGTTTAAGGGATTCAATTCCGAGTGGTGGTGGGTTGAGGACTTCGATTCCCAGAAGTGTGAGGAAGACGATCCAGAACATCAAGGAGACCACAGGAAATCACAGGAAGGATGAGATTTATGCAATTCTCAAGGAGTGTTTCATGGATACCAACGAGACTGCACAGAAGCTCCTCCTTCAAGGTAAAATCATTTCCTTATGTTTCTTTGGTTTCATGTTATTTCAATCTTGATGCTCAAATCTTTGTTTTATCTGTCATATACATGTTTATAATTTTATTGTTGTTCATTTTTCAGCTACTAGTCTTGAAGATTCTATGAAGCAGTGTAAACCATTGTTCCTCGAAAGTTAACAAATTTTCACAGCAACGCGCAACTGAGAACATATGAGAGTAATTATATAAATGGTTCTCAATATACTCAGAAGAAAGAGGTATAACACCAGAACCTTTTCAACACTATTGAGCATCATTTTAACCTTTTCAAATTTATTCTACACTAGCGTTGAAAAGGTTCTGGTGTTGTAGCTCTTTCTTAGAATATATTGAGCCTCATTTGTGAAATTTCTCTCATATGTTTTCAATAACAAGTTTCTGTGAAAAATTCTTAACTTTCAAGAAACAATGATTTAAATTGCTTCATAGTATCTTTAAGACTGGTAGTTGAAAATGAAAAAAAAATAAACATGTATCTGACAGAAAATATAAAGAGTTCAACATCAAGATCAAAATAACTCGGTTGCAAAGAAACATAAGGAAATGATGATGCTCAGAAGAAGGAGCTTCGGTGTAGTCTTGTTGGTATCCAAGAAACACTCGTTGAGAATTGCATAAATCTCATCCTCCCTGTGATTACCCGTGATTTCCTTGATGTTCTAGATGGTCTTCTTCACACTGCTCGGAATCGAAGCCCTCTACCCACCACCACTCTGAATTGAGGTTGTTAACCCACCACCACTTGGAATCGATGCGCTCAAAATTAAAGATGGAATTTAGAAGCATGGTGCCTGCTGCTGATGCTCCTCTCCTTTATGAATGAAACCATAGAATCCAAAGTTCCAGCATCTGCGAGGAAATTGGGATAGCAGAGCAATTTACAAATTCTAGGGCAGAGCTTCTAGAACACTAACAGGCAAATAGGAAACAATAACACATCAGGAGAAGAAATGGGAATGTAAAATATACCTCTCAATCCCGGGTCTCTTACCCTCTCCATCTCCTTCACATCAGATCTGTGAGAGATGCTTGAATGTAAATTGTAAGTGGTGGACTAAGTCCATTAACAATCCAGAAAAATCAACAGATTGTCCTTGACCAGAGAAACCTTAAACGCCTCGGAAGGACCCATATCATCTGCAATCACCTCAGCCTTATATATAAATTTTTTGTGTGATCTTTATTTAAAAAAAAAAATATTTAATAATATAAAGAATCATTCAATATAAAAAATAATTACAAAAGTAGCAATTTATTAATTTTTGCATTGATGTTTTCAAAGTAAATTTGACTAATATATATAGAGAAAACTATTTTATATTATATATATTAGTAGGTTTAGTTTAATACATATAATGATAAAAAAATCATAAATTATATTTTATATTATTAATTAAATTTTGTAAATATAAATAAGGAAACTTCAAAAAAATATGTAAGGAGTTCTTAATTTAATAGTAAATTTACTTAATAATAAAAAGTAATTAAATGTATTTAAAGCTTTTGAATGATATCATAATTGATATTATTTATTTTAGTATTATATGATATATGTAAATTATGTAGAATCCGTCTGTCTAAAGCATTGAAGTGCTCAAGAGACATACATGCCAGAAAGCTTGTTTGCTATGTGGTTTTGAAGAATCAGTTTGGCAGAAGCATTGAAGAAATTGTTCGACAAAAAATTCTGAAGAATTCATCCATCATAATTGTTTTTTGCTTTAAAGATCATCTACCTAGTCAACACATTAAATGAAGCTCTGTTGATCGCCGAATGAAGAAAATGACACAATTAATATTTTATTCCTCGGTTCCTCAACTTCTCTACTCTTCCTCAAATCAAGCTACTTTGGCGGAATCAACGGCGTGAAATTCTGAACATCGTATTTCCTCAACTTTCTAATACAAATCTTCTGTTCAGAACATTTAATGATCCTTAGCTGGCATGCACTGGGATATAATGTCCAAACAAAAGCTCAAGGCTAAATACAGTAACGCGCCAGAGGATGTCAACAAAATCAAATTAATGCATGACAGAACACATTTAATGCGTAGTGGTTGAGCTCTTCATCTCTTAAGTAAGTAGTTATGAATTTGATCCCAACTCTTGTGAATAGGCAAAACTCATAGGTCAGTCTCCTACTATGTAGCGCACTAACTGCGAGGTGAGAGATTTATCTCACGACTATCGGAAAACTCAGTCGGTTAACACTATAAGAAAAAGTAAAATTCAATTTAAAAAGTAGAAAGTATCGTTTGACAACGCTAACTAATTAATACTTTATTTGAAAACCTTAAATACAACTTATAATATTTTTTATCATTATATGTATTAATTAAAACCTATTAATATATATAATATAAAATTATTTTCTCTATGTATATTTGTCAAATTTACTCTGAAAAAATCAATGGCAAAATTATTTAATTACTACTTCTGTAAATATTTTTTATAATTAATGATTTTTATATTATTAAATATATTAATTATTAAAAAAATATCACAAAAAAATATTTACAAATTTAAATAATTAATTCATATATAAATATGTAATAATAATTATGATAATAATAATAAAGAAGATGTTATTGCAGCCTTAAATGTAATTTAGTATTTCAACAATTTATTGCACTGCAATCTAATTTTTTGTACACATATTTTAGTACAAATGCCCATTATTTCCTAAATATGAAATTACAATCGTCCAATCAGTTCCAAATTATTCCGCTCTTGTGTTTCACCCATTTCAAGCGACACTTTCTCTCATCTCTCACGTCCACCAGTTTCAAGTGACACTTTCCTGGAATTTTTATGGATTTAGTCCATCGCTCACTATTTGTATTGATACCCAAATCGCAAGTGTACGATTCAATATCGCGTAATAAAAAGATCGAACCCAAGGGATAGGTTTCCTATTATTATAATATTTAGTACTTGTGCAGAAAATTTAAAAGATGAGTATTTGATGTTGGTTTTTATAGCAAGCAAGAACAATAGCATAAAATAATAAAGAAAGAGATGATGATGAGTCTTAAGCACTTGGGTTGATTTATATAATTTATAAAATATGCTAGCAACTACTACTTGAATTCTGAATTTTAGTACCAAGTCATGATGCTATAGCCTAATGTTTTTACAAGTTAATACCTTACACATTGTAAAACTTTCTTCTCAATTACTAAATTCAATACCTTGCAATCTAGAAAAAACCAAGAAGAAGATGAAGAAGGAATTTTCAGGCCAACATAAAGTTAAGTCTATCCTAATACCTTAGTGATATGTCATATAACTTCTTTTAAATCCTAGGTCCCTTACTACTTACCAATTTCCATTGTTATAAGCAATAAGCAAAAAACACTTGTGATCATCAAGATAAATATTAAGAACAAGGAAATAAAACATGAACTATAGCAATATTATTCAGAAGAGTAGAAGAAAACTAAAACATAGATTATAAACTAAAACAACCCAAGATACTAAAGAAAGAATTAGCCAAGCATGGCTAAAAGAGTCATCGAATTACCCTGGATAGGAGCTCAAGTATGGCTTCCCACAATTCCTAGGAACAATGATCTTTAAGGAGGAAAGAAGAACACTTGTTGTATTCTGAATAGGTGTGTCTTACAAGTGAAGAAAAGCTCCCTATTTATAGTGAAAATCAGCCTTCCAGCGCTTGGGCGCTGGCATTCCCAACGCTTGGGCGTTGGGATGCATTAAAAACCAACGGGCAGAAATGGGCCCAGCGCTTGAGCGCTGGCTTCCAACGCTGCGGCGCTGGGTGCAACCTCTGACTCACATCCTAGTCAGAGGTCCAGCGCTTGAGCGTTGGGAATTCCAACGCTGCAGCGCTGGGACGAACACTGGCAGCTTCTTCTTGGATTCCTTTCTTCTTCAATGGTGGAATTGATTGGCTTAATTAGGCTCATTCAGCCCCTAATAAGTTCTGAAACCTCCCCTTTACCACCATTAATCTTCCAACCTTATTTTACATGTGCTCAAATAAAAGAGAGTTGCTTCACATTCTTCAATTTCACTTCAAGTCCTCTCTTTGTTAGAACTTCAATTGTGGCCCTTTGACTCCTTCAAACTTCACTTTTCATCCTCCACTCTTGAACCTTTACACTTTGATCCTTCAATTCCTGAAACTTTACAAATCGGTCCCTGGACAAAAATGATAACTATACCAGCTTTTCCTAAAATATAAAATAGCTATAAAAATTCCTAAAAAATATAAAATAAAGTTAGAAAAACAAATAAAAGCTAATCTATATGCAGAATGCAAAATAAATATAAAATCTATGTAAAAATCCTATATGTGACTCAAAAATAATAAAATAAAAAGACTAAAAACAACCTAAAAACATCATATATTATCCTGTCATCATGTATTCATGAATCTCTCTCACATCTGCTACGAGAAAGAAGGACAGGGTAAGAGATCCGAGATGGAGAGGTTTATTATACGTTCCTATTTCTTCTTCTGATGTATTTCCACTTCCTATTTTCCTATCAGTGTTCTAGAACCTCTGCCCTAGGATTTATAAGAAAATCTGCAACCCCAATTCATTCGCAAAGGGAGAAATTTTGGATTCTAGGATTTCATCCATGAAGGAGACGATCATCAGTAGCTGGCACCATGGTTCTCAATTCCATCTGTTATTCTGAGGGCTTTGATTCCAAGCAGTGGTTGTTTAATGGATTCAATTCCGAGTGGTGGTGGGTTGAGGACTTCGATTCCCAGCAGTGTGAGGAAGACGATCCAGAACATCAAGGAGACCACAGGAAATCACAGGAAGGATGAGATTTATGCAATTCTCAAGGAGCGTTTCATGGATACCAACGAGACTGCACATAAGCTCCTCCTTCAAGGTAAAATCATTTCCTTATGTTTCTTTGGTTTCATGTTATTTCAATCTGTTTGCTCAAATCTTTTTTTTATCTGTCAGATACATGTTTATAATTTTATTGTTGTTCATTTTTCAGCTACTAGTCTTGAAGATTCTATGAAGCAGTGTAAACCATTGTTCCTCGAAAGTTAACAAATTTTCACAGCAACGCGCTACTGAGAACATATGAGAGTAATTATATAAATGATTCTCAATATACTCAGAAGAAAGAGGTATAACACCAGAACCTTTTCAACACTATTGAGCATCATTTTAACCTTTTCAAATTTATTCTACACTAGCGTTGAAAAGGTTCTGGTGTTATAGCTCTTTCTTAGAATATATTGAGCCTCATTTGTGAAATTTTCTCTCATATGTTTTCAATAACAAGTTGCTGTGAAAAATTCTTAACTTTCAAGAAACAATGATTTAAATTGCTTCATAGTATCTTTAAGACAGGTAGTTGAAAATGAAAAAAAATAAACATGTATCTGACAGAAAATATAAAGAGTTCAACATCAAGATCAAAATAACTCGGTTGCAAAGAAACATAAGGAAATGATGATGCTCAGAAGAAGGAGCTTCGGTGTAGTCTTGTTGGTATCCAAGAAACACTCGTTGAGAATTGCATAAATCTCATCCTCCCTGTGATTACCCGTGATTTCCTTGATGTTCTAGATGGTCTTCTTCACACTGCTCGGAATCGAAGCCCTCTACCCACCACCACTCTGAATTGACGCTGTTAACCCACCACCACCTGGAATCGATGCCCTCAAAATTAAAGATGGAATTTAGAAGCATGGTGCCTGCTGCTGATGCTCCTCTCCTTCATGGATGAAACCCTAGAATCCAAAGTTCCAGCATCTGCGAAGAAATTGGGATAGCAGAGCAATTTACAAATTCTAGGGCAGAGCTTCTAGAACACTAACAGGCAAATAGGAAACAATAACACATCAGAAGAAGAAATGGGAATGTAAAATATACCTCTCAATCCCGGGTCTCTTACCCTCTCCATATCCTTCACATCAGTTCTGTGAGAGATGCTTGAATATAAATTGTAAGTGGTGGACTAAGTCCATTAACAATCCAGAAAAATCAACAGATTGTCCTTGACCAGAGAAACCTTAAACGCCTCGGAATGACCCATATCATCTGCAATCACCTCAGCCTTATATATAATTTTTTTGTGTGATCTTTATTTAAATAAAAATATATTTAATAATATAAAGAATCATTAAATATAAAAAATAATTACAAAAGTAGCAATTTATTAATTTTTGCATTGATGTTTTCAAAGTAAATTTGACTAATATATATAGAGAAAACTATTTTATATTATATATATTAGTAGGTTTAGTTTAATACATATAATGATAAAAAAAATCATATATTATATTTAAGGTTTTCAAATAAAATATTAATTAGTAATTGTTTTCATTGATACTTTCTAAAGTGGATTTAATTTTTTCGGTGTTAACCGTGAATCCCCACAGTCGATGATTGTGAGATAAATCTCTCGCTGCACTATCAGCGCACTAAGTGGTAAGAGCCTACTTATGAGTTTTTTTTCATTTGCAAGAGTAGAGATTTAAACCCCCAACCTCTTGCTTAAGAGATGAAGTGGTGAACTAATTCGCCTCAAGATGGTTCTAAAATGAATTTTCTAATACATTATTATATAAATTGATGGATATGGAGAAAAATTTATTAATTAAATTTTGTAAATATAAATAAGGAAACTTCAAAAAAATATGTAAGGAGTTCTTAATTTAATAGTAAATTTACTTAATAATAAAAAGTAATTAAATGTATTTAAAGCTTTTGAATGATATCATAATTGATATTATTTATTTTAGTATTATATGGTATATGTAAATTATGTAGAATCCGTCTGTCTAAAGAATTGAAGTGCTCAAGAGACATACATGCCAGAAAGCTTGTTTGCTATGTGGTTATGAAGAATCAGTTTGGCAGAAGCATTGAAGAAATTGTTCGACAAAAAATTCTGAATAATTCATCCATCATAATTGCTTTTTGCTTTAAAGATCATCTACCTCGTCAACACATTAAATGAAACACTGTTGATCGCCGAATGAAGAAAAGGACACAATTAATATTTTAGTCCTCGGTTCCTCAACTTCTCTACTTTTCCTCAAATCAAGCTACTTTGGCGGAATCAACGGCGTGAAATTCTGAACATCGTATTTCCTCAACTTTCTAATACAAATCTTCTGTTCAGAACATTTAATGATCCTTAGCTGGCATGCACTGGGATATAATGTCCAAACAAAAGCTCAAGGCTAAATACAGTAACGCGCCAGAGGATGTCAACAAAATCAAATTAATGCATGACAGATTACATTTAATGCGTAGTGGTTGAGCTCTTCATCTCTTAAGTAAGTAGTTATGAATTTGATCCCAACTCTTGTGAATAGGAAAAACTCATAGGTCAGTCTCCTCCTACGTAGCGCACTAACTGCGAGGTGAGAGATTTATCTCACGATTATCGGAAAACTCAGTCGGTTAACACTATAAGAAAAAGTAAAATTCAATTTAAAAAGTAGAAAGTATCGTTTGACAACGCTAACTAATTAATACTTTATTAGAAAACCTTTGATACAACTTATAATATTTTTTATCATTATATGTATTAAACAAAACCTATTACTATATATAATATAAAATTATTTTCTCTATGTATATTAGTCAAATTTACTCTGAAAAAATGAATGGCAAAATTATTTAATTACTACTTCTGTAAATATTTTTTATAATTAATGATTTTTATATTATTAAATATAATAATTATTAAAAAAATATCTCAAAAAAATATTTACAATTTTAAATAATTAATTCATATATAAATATGTAATAATAATAATGATAATAATAATGAAGAAGATGTTATGGCAGCCTTAATTGTAATTTAGTATTTCAACAATTTATTGCACTGCAATCTAATTTTTTGTACACATATTTTAGTACAAATGCACATTATTTCCTAAATATGAAATTACAATCGTCCAATCAGTACCAAATTATTCCGCTCTTGTGTTTCACCCATTTCAAGCGACACTTTCTCTCATCTCTCACGTCCACCAGTTTCAAGTGACACTTTCCTGGAATTTTTACGGATTTAGTCCATCGCTCACTATTTGTATTCATGAATCTCTCTCACATCTGCTACGAGAAAGAAGGAATGGGTAAAAGGAGCAATTTTGGATTCTTGGATTTCATCCATGAAGGAGACGATCATCAGTAGCTGGAACCATGGTTCTCAATTCCATCTGTTATTCTGCGGGCTTTGATTCCAAGCAGTGGTTGTTTAAGGGATTCAATTCCGAGTGGTGGTGGGTTGAGGACTTCGATTCCCAGCAGTGTGAGGAAGACGATCGAGAACATCAAGGAGACCACAGGAAATCAAAGGAAGGATGAGATTTATGCAATTTTCAAGGAGTGTTTCATGGATACCAACGAGACTGCACAGAAGCTCCTCCTTCAAGGTAAAATCATTTCCTTATGTTTCTTTGGTTTCATGTTATTTCAATCTTGATGCTCAAATCTTTGTTTTATCTGTCAGATACATGTTTATAATTTTATTGTTGTTCATTTTTCAGCAACTAGTCTTGAAGATTCTATGAAGCAGTGTAAACCATTGTTCCTCAAAAGTTAACAAATTTCCACCGCAACACACTACTGAGAACATATGAGAGTAATTATATAAATGATTCTCAATATACTAAGAAGAAAGAGGTATAACACCAGAACCTTTTCAACACTATTGAGCATCATTTTAACCTTTTCAAATTTATTCAACACTAGCGTTGAAAAGGTTCTGGTGTTGTAGCTCTTTCTTAGAATATATTGAGCCTCATTTGTGAAATTTCTCTCATATGTTTTCAATAACAAGTTGCTGTGAAAATTCTTAACTTTCAAGAAACAATGATTTAAATTGCTGCATAGTATCTTTAAGACTGGTAGTTGAAAATGAAAAGAAAATAAACATGTATCTGACAGAAAATATAAAGAGTTCAACATCAAGATCAAAATAACTCGGTTGCAAAGAAACATAAGGAAATGATGATGCTCAGAAGAAGGAGCTTCGGTGTAGTCATGTTGGTAGCCAAGAAACACTCGTTGAGAATTGCATAAATCTCATCCTCCCTGTGATTACCCGTGATTTCCTTGATGTTCTAGATGGTCTTCTTCACACTGCTCGGAATCGAAGCCCTCTAGCCACCACCACTCTGAATTGAGGCTGTTAACCCACCACCACTTGGAATCAATGCCCTCAACATTAAAGATGGAATTTTGAAGCATGGTGCCTGTTGCTGATGCTCCTCTCCTTCATGGATGAAACCCTAGAATCCAAAGTTCCAGCATCTGCGAAGAAATTGGGATAGCAGAGCAATTTACAAATTCTAGGGCAGAGCTTCTAGAACACTAACAGGCAAATAGGAAACAATAACATATCAGGAGAAGAAATGGGAATGTAAAATATACCTCTCAATCCCGGGTCTCTTACCCTCTCCATCTCCTTCACATCAGATCTGTGAGAGATGCTTGAATGTAAATTGTAAGTGGTGGACTAAGTCCATTAACAATCCAGAAAAATCAACAGATTGTCCTTGACCAGAGAAACCTTAAAAACCTCGGAAGGACCCATATCATCTGCAATCACCTCAGCCTTATATATACATTTTTTGTGTGATCTTTATTTAAATAAAAATATATTTAATAATATAAAGAATCATTAAATATAAAAAATAATTACAAAAGTAGCAATTTATTAATTTTTGCATTGATGTTTTCAAAGTAAATTTGACTAATATATATATAGAGAAAACTATTTTATATTATATATATTAGTAGGTTTAGTTTCATACATATAATGATAAAAAAATCATAAATTATATTTAAGGTTTTCAAATAAAATATTTATTAGTAATTGTTTTCATTGATACTTTCTAAAGTGGATTTAATTTTTTCGGTGTTAACCGTGAATCCCCACAGTCGATGATTGTGAGATAAATCTCTCGCTGCACTATCAGCGCACTAAGTGGTAAGAGCCTACTTATGAGTTTTTTTTCATTTGCAAGAGTAGAGATTTAAACCCCCAACCTCTTGCTTAAGAGATGAAGTGGTGAACTAATTCGCCTCAAGATGGTTCTAAAATGAATTTTCTAATACATTATTATATAAATTGATGGATATGGAGAAAAATTTATTAATTAAATTTTGTAAATATAAATAAGGAAACTTCAAAAAAATATATAAGGAGTTCTTAATTTAATAGTAAATTTACTTAATAATAAAAAGTAATTAAATATATTTAAAGCTTTTGAATGATATCATAATTGATATTATTTATTTTAGTATTATATGATATATGTAAATTATGTAGAATACGTCTGTCTAAAGCATTGAAGTGCTCAAGAGACATACATGCCAGAAAGCTTGTTTGCTATGTGGTTATGAAGAATCAGTTTGGCAGAAGCATTGAAGAAATTGTTCGACAAAAAATTCTGAAGAATTCATCCATCATAATTTTTTTTTGCTTTAAAGATCATCTACCTCGTCAACACATTAAATGAAACACTGTTGATCGCCGAATGAAGAAAAGGACACAATTAATATTTTATTCCTCGGTTCCTCAACTTCTCTACTTTTCCTCAAATCAAGCTACTTTGGCGGAATCAACGGCGTGAAATTTTGAACATCGTATTTCCTCAACTTTCTAATACAAATCTTCTGTTCAGAACATTTAATGATCCTTAGCTGGCATGCACTGGGATATAATGTCCAAACAAAAGCTCAAGGCTGAATACAGTAACGCGCCAGAGGATGTCAACAAAATCAAATTAATGCATGACAGAACACATTTAATGCGTAGTGGTTGAGCTCTTCATCTCTTAAGTAAGTAGTTATGAATTTGATTCCAACTCTTGTGAATAGGCAAAACTCATAGGTCAGTCTCCTCCTACGTAGCGCACTAACTGCGAGGTGAGAGATTTATCTCACGACTATCGGAAAACTCAGTCGGTTAACACTATAAGAAAAAGTAAAATTCAATTTAAAAAGTAGAAAGTATCGTTTGACAACGCTAACTAGTTAATACATTATTTGAAAACCTTAAATACAACTTATAATATTTTTTATCATTATATGTATTAAACAAAACCTATTAATATATATAATATAAAATTATTTTCTCTATGTATATTAGTCAAATTTACTCTGAAAAAATCAATGGCAAAATTATTTAATTACTACTTCTGTAAATATTTTTTATAATTAATGATTTTTATATTATTAAATATATTAATTATTAAAAAAATATCACAAAAAAATATTTACAAATTTAAATAATTAATTCATATATAAATATGTAATAATAATTATGATAATAATAATAAAGAAGATGTTATTGCGGCCTTAAATGTAATTTAGTATTTCAACAATTTATTGCACTGCAATCTAATTTTTTGTACACATATTTTAGTACAAATGCCCATTATTTCCTAAATATGAAATTACAATCGTCCAATCAGTTCCAAATTATTCCGCTCTTGTGTTTCACCCATTTCAAGCGACACTTTCTCTCATCTCTCACGTCCACCAGTTTCAAGTGACACTTTCCTGGAATTTTTATGGATTTAGTCCATCGCTCACTATTTGTATTCATGAATCTCTCTCACATCTGCTACGAGAAAGAAGGACAGGGTAAGAGATCCGACATGGAGAGGTTTATTATACGTTCTTATTTCTTCTTCTGATGTATTTCCACTTCCTATTTTCCTATCAATGTTCTAGAACCTCTGCCCTAGGATTTGTAAGAAAATCTGCAACCCCAATTCATTCGCAAAGGGAGCAATTTTGGATTCTAGGATTTCATCCATGAAGGAGACGATCATCAGTAGCTGGCACCATGGTTCTCAATTCCATCTGTTATTCTGAGGGCTTTGATTCCAAGCAGTGGTTGTTTAAGGGATTCAATTCCGAGTGGTGGTGGGTTGAGGACTTCGATTCCCAGCAGTGTGAGGAAGACGATCCAGAACATGAAGGAGACCACAGGAAATCACAGGAAGGATGAGATTTATGCAATTCTCAAGGAGTGTTTCATGGATACCAACGAGACTGCACAGAAGCTCCTCCTTCAAGGTAAAATCATTTCCTTATGTTTCTTTGGTTTCATGTTATTTCAATCTTGATGCTCAAATCTTTGTTTTATCTGTTAGATACATGTTTATAATTTTATTGTTGTTCATTTTTCAGCAACTAGTCTTGAAGATTCTATGAAGCAGTGTAAACCGTTGTTCCTCGAAAGTTAACAAATTTTCACCGCAACGCGCTACTGAGAACATATGAGAGTAATTATATAAATGATTCTCAATATACTCAGAAGAAAGAGGTATAACACCAGAACCTTTTCAACACTATTGAGCATCATTTTAACCTTTTCAAATTTATTCAACACTAGCGTTGAAAAGGTTCTGGTGTTGTAGCTCTTTCTTAGAAAATATTGAGCCTCGTTTGTGAAATTTCTCTCATATGTTTTCAATAACAAGTTGCTGTGAAAAATTCTTAACTTTCAAGAAACAATGATTTAAATTGCTTCATAGTATCTTTAAGACTGGTAGTTGAAAATGAAAAGAAAATAAACATGTATCTGACAGAAAATATAAAGAGTTCAACATCAAGATCAAAATAACTCGGTTGCAAAGAAACATAAGGAAATGATGATGCTCAGAAGAAGGAGCTTCGGTGTAGTCTTGTTGGTATCCAAGAAACACTCGTTGAGAATTGCATAAATCTCATCCTCCCTGTGATTACCCGTGATTTCCTTGATGTTCTAGATGGTCTTCTTCACACTGCTCAGAATCGAAGCCCTCTACCCACCACCACACTGAATTGAGGCTGTTAACCCACCACCACTTGGAATCAATGCCCTCAAAATTAAAGATGGAATTTTGAAGCATGGTGCCAGCTGCTGATGCTCCTCTCCTTCATGGATGAAACCCTAGAATCCAAAGTTCCAGCATCTGCGAAGAAATTGGGATAGCAGAGCAATTTACAAATTCTAGGGCAGAGCTTCTAGAACACTAACAGGCAAATAGGAAACAATAACACATCAGAAGAAGAAATGGGAATGTAAAATATACCTCTCAATCCCGGGTCTCTTACCCTCTCCATCTCCTTCACATCAGACCTGTGAGAGATGCTTGAATGTAAATTGTAAGTGGTGGACTAAGTCCATTAACAATCCAGAAAAATCAACAGATTGTCCTTGACCAGAGAAACCTTAAACGCCTCGGAAGGACCCATATCATCTGCAATCACCTCAGCCTTATATATACATTTTTTGTGTGATCTTTATTTAAATAAAAATATATTTAATAATATAAAGAATCATTAAATATAAAAAATAATTACAAAAGTAGCAATTTATTAATTTTTGCATTGATGTTTTCAAAGTAAATTTGACTAATATATATAGAGAAAACTATTTTATATTATATATATTAGTAGGTTTAGTTTAATAAATATAATGATAAAAAAATCATAAATTATATTTAAGGTTTTCAAATAAAATATTTATTAGTAATTGTTTTCATTGATACTTTCTAAAGTGGATTTAATTTTTTCGGTGTTAACCGTGAATCCCCACAGTCGATGATTGTGAGATAAATCTCTCGCTGCACTATCAGCGCACTAAGTGGTAAGAGCTTGACTTATGAGTTTTTTTTCATTTGCAAGAGTAGAGATTTAAACCCCCAACCTCTTGCTTAAGAGATGAAGTGGTGAACTAATTCGCCTCAAGATGGTTCTAAAATGAATTTTCTAATACATTATTATATAAATTGATGGATATGGAGAAAAATATATTAATTAAATTTTGTAAATATAAATAAGGAAACTTCAAAAAAATATGTAAGGAGTTCTTAATTTAATAGTAAATTTACTTTATAATAAAAAGTAATTAAATGTATTTAAAGCTTTTGAATGATATAATAATTGATATTATTTATTTTAGTATAATATGATATATGTAAATTATGTAGAATCCGTCTGTCTAAAGCATTGAAGTGCTCAAGAGACATACATGCCAGAAAGCTTGTTTGCTATGTGGTTATGAAGAATCAGTTTGGCAGAAGCATTGAAGAAATTGTTCGACAAAAAATTCTGAAGTATTCATCCATCATAATTGCTTTTTGCTTTAAAGATCATCTACCTCGTCAACACATTAAATGAAGCACTGATGATCGCCGAATGAAGAAAAGGACACAATTAATATTTTATTCCTCGGTTCCTCAACTTCTCTACTTTTCCTCAAATCAAGCTACTTTGGCGGAATCAACGGCGTGAAATTCTGAACATCGTATTTCCTCAACTTTCTAATACAAATCTTCTGTTCAGAACATTTAATGATCCTTAGCTGGCATGCACTGGGATATAATGTCCAAACAAAAGCTCAAGGCTGAATACAGTAACGCGCCAGAGGATGTCAACAAAATCAAATTAATGCATGACAGAACACATTTAATGCGTAGTGGTTGAGCTCTTCATCTCTTAAGTAAGTAGTTATGAATTTGATCCCAACTCTTGTGAATAGGCAAAACTCATAGGTCAGTCTCCTCCTACGTAGCGCACTAACTGCGAGGTGAGAGATTTATCTCACGACTATCGGAAAACTCAGTCGGTTAACACTATAAGAAAAAGTAAAATTCAATTTAAAAAGTAGAAAGTATCGTTTGACAACGCTAACTAATTAATACTTTATTTGAAAACCTTAAATACAACTTATAATATTTTTTATCATTATATGTATTAAACAAAACCTATTAATATATATAATATAAAATTATTTTCTCTATATATATTAGTCAAATTTACTCTGAAAAAATCAATGGCAAAGTTATTTAATTACTACTTCTGTAAATATTTTTTATAAATAATGATTTTTATATTATTAAATATATTAATTAGTAAAAAAATATCTCACAAAAATATTTACAAATTTAAATAATTAACTCATACATAAATATGTAATAATAATCATGATAATAATAATAAAGAAGATGCTATTGCAGCCTTAAATGTAATTTAGTATTTCAACAATTTATTGCACTGCAATCTAATTTTTTGTATGCATATTTTAGTACAAATGCACATTATTTCCTAAATATGAAATTACAATCGTCCAATCAGTTCCAAATTATTCAGCTCTTGTGTTTCCCCCATTTCAAGCGACACTTTCTCTCCTCTCTCACGTCCACCAGTTTCAAGTGACACTTTCCTGGAATTTTTACGGATTTAGTCCACCGCTCACTATTTGTATTCATGAATCTCTCTCACATCTACTACGAGAATGAAGGACAGGGTAAGAGATCCGAGATGGAGAGGTTTATTATACGTTCCTATTTCTTCTTCTGATGTATTTCCACTTCCTATTTTCCTATCAGTGTTCTAGAACCTCTGCCCTAGGATTTGTAAGAAAATCTGCAACCCCAATTCATTAGCAAAGGGAGCAATTTTGGATTTGAGGATTTCATCCATGAAGGAGACGATCATCAGTAGCTGGCACCATGGTTCTCAATTCCATCTGTTATTCTGAGGGCTTTGATTCCAAGCAGTGGTTGTTTAAGGGATTCAATTCCGAGTGGTCTTGGGTTGAGGACTTTGATTCCCAGCAGTGTGAGGAAGACTATCCAGAACATCAAGGAGACCACAAGAAATCACAGGAAGGATGAGATTTATGCAATTCTCAAGGAGTGTTTCATGGATACCAACGACACTGCACAGAAGCTCCCCCTTCAAGGTAAAATCATTTACTTATGTTTCTTTGGTGTCATGTTATTTCAATCTTGATGCTCAAATATTTGTTTTATCTGTAAGATACATGTTTATAATTTTATTGTTGTTCATTTTTCAGCTACTAGTCTTGAAGATTCTATGAAGCAGTGTAAACCATTGTTCCTCGAAAGTTAACAATTTCTCACAATAACGCGCTATTGAGAACATATGAGAGTAATTATATAAATGATTCTCAATATACTCAGAAGAAAGAGGTATAACACCAGAACCTTTTCAACACTATTGAGCATCATTTTAACCTTTTCAAATTTATTCTACACTAGCATTGAAAAGGTTCTGGTGTTGTAGCTCTTTCTTCGAATATATTGAGCCTCATTTGTGAAATTTCTCTCATATGTTTTCAATAACAAGTTGCTGTGAAAAATTCTTAACTTTCAAGAAACAATGATTTAAATTGCTTCATAGTATCTTTAAGACTGGTAGTTGAAAATGAAAAGAAAATAAACATGTATCTGACAGAAAATATAAAGAGTTCAACATCAAGATCAAAATAACTCGGTTGCAAAGAAACATAAGGAAATGATGATGCTCAGAAGAAGGAGCTTCGGTGTAGTCTTGTTGGTATCCAAGAAACACTCGTTGAGAATTGCATAAATCTCATCTTCCCTGTGATTACCCGTGATTTCTTTGATGTTCTAGATGGTCTTCTTCACACTGCTCGGAATCGAAGCCCTCTACCCACCACCACTCTGAATTGAGGCTGTTAACCCACCACCACTTGGAATCGATGCCCTCAAAATTAAAGATGGAATTTAGAAGCATGGTGCTTGCTGCTGATGCTCGTCTCCTTCATGGATGAAACCCTAGAATCCAAAGTTCCAGCATCTGCGAAGAAATTGGGATAGCAGAGCAATTTACCAATTCTAGGGCAGAGCTTCTAGAACACTTACAGGCAAATAGGAAAAAATAACACATCAGAAGAAGAAATGGGAATGTAAAATATACCTCTCAATCCCGGGTCTCTTACCCTCTCCATCTCTTTCACATCAGATCTGTGAGAGATGCTTGAATGTAAATTGTAAGTGGTGGACTAAGTCCATTAACAATCCAGAAAAATCAACAGATTGTCCTTGACCAGAGAAACCTTAAACGCCTCGGAAGGACCCATATCATCTGCAATCACCTCAGCCTTATATATAAATTTTTTGTGTGATCTTTATTTATATAAAAATATATTTAATAATATAAGGAATCATTAAATATAAAAAATAATTACAAAAGTAGCAATTTATTAATTTTTGCATTGATGTTTTCAAAGTAAATTTGACTAATATATATAAAGAAAACTATTTTATGTTATATATATTAGTAGGTTTAGTTTATTACATATAATGATAAAAAAATCATAAATTATATTTAAGGTTTTCAAATAAAATATTAATTAGTAATTGTTTTCATTGATACTTTCTAAAGTGGAATTAATTTTTTCGGTGTTAACCGTGAATCCCCACAGTCGATGATTGTGAGATAAATCTCTCGGTGCACTATCAGCGCACTAAGTGGTAAGAGCCTGATTTTTGAGTTTTTTTTTTCATTTGCAAGAGTAGAGATTTAAACCCCCAACCTCTTGCTTAAGAGATGAAGTGGTGAACTAATTCGCCTCATGATGGTTCTAAAATGAATTTTCTAATACATTATTATATAAATTGATGGATATGGAGAAAAATTTATTAATCAAATTTTGTAAATATAAATAAGAAAACTTCGAAAAAATATGTAAGAGGTTCTTAATTTAATAGTAAATTTACTTAATAATAAAAAGTAATTAAATGTATTTAAAGCTTTTGAATGATATAATAATTGATATTATTTATTTTAGTATTATATATTATATATGTAAATTATGTAGAAAATAATTTTTTAAAATTATTGAATACCAATTAACACTATCCAATGTTTTCGATACATGGTAATATTTTTCGTCGTAAACTAAAATTTATTTAGAATTCTAAAAGCTTAAGAACACAGATAAAATACTGATAAAAATCATTTACAAGCAAGAATGACACCCAAAATACTGATAAAAAATTACACTAAGTCAACCATTACTGATTAATCTACCCAAGATACAAGTTTATGATTAACCTAAGATATCATAAATTTTATATTTTTTGCTACATTTTTAAAATTGTAAATTTTAGTTTTAATAAATTTATTTCTCATTCATAGTTAATATAATCATGGAAATGTATGCATTTTTTCTCATTCATAGTTTTAATAAGAGCTGATTTCGTGTTCAAGTCGCCAAGTCAATCCAAATGCTAACTCCTCTATTCATATCTTCAGTAGGATGAGCAATGTGAGCTTGATGATGATTCAAAAATAATTCCGTTAGAGTTTATGCTTCCTTGTTAGTAATGAGTACTTCTGCAATCCTGAATCAGCATTAAATGCATTCTACCATGCATTTATTGCAGCATATTATTTGCTTTGGTTGACGTCGTCTAGCCCATTAATGCTTTCAGCCTTGAGTTTTTTTCGGGCATTGAATGCATAACTTAGCATGAATTCATGGGACCGGTCAGAGAGATTGTAATAGTGCAGAGTTAGCTAAGTGACAATCTACGTCGTGTTGTTGCAATCAGGACGTCCTGTCTTTCCGGAGCCCGGGAAAGGCTTTTCTCGCTGAGGAGACTTTTAGTCGAAACTTCAGCAAGTGAAACAGGTGCGGTCAATGTGGCAACCCATTCCAGCACCTCTGGAACAAACCTCCCACAATTACTTCTACTTCCGCTCCTTCTTCCAAACACACACACACACACTATATATATATATATATATATATATATATATATATATATATATATATATATATATATATTCCTTCCATCTTTGCTAACTACCAGGACATAATCCACCCGTCCTAACTTCTATGCACCGCATACACACGTTTCTCACATTTTCTATTTGCATAATTATTTTCTTCCATACCCAGGGTTCTCAACACGCCACACAGGAAACATAATGGCGTGTGATGAGCTACTATCTACTACCTGTTTTCACACATAGACACGCACACCAAAATATTCTTATATAAACATAAAACATGCATTGGACTGATCGCTAGGCTCCTAAGCCACCTGGCACAACCTCCGGTCTTCTGGACACTGTCAAAGTATTTCTCAAAAGCTAATTAAAATCTATAGTCATCCAGAACTATCAAGAGTCATAAAAACAACTATCAACATTACACACAGGCTCAGTCAGCACTATCCACCCCCATCCCCGCCACTCGGTGAACTCCTAGTTCCCTCCTCAGCTACTTCTCCACTCAGGATCTCCCTCGGTCCTGCTGAGGGTCCAACCCTACGAAAAAGCTCATATATGCTTGGGCATCCCCTCCTATCCTCCTGGGTGGTATCACACTCTTCCTCGCTGTCACACAAAAATGAGGGTCTGTATGTGTTGGAGCATGATCTACATCTAGCACCTCAGGGTTTGGCTTGGGTGGCAACTGTACATCTAGGGTGGGAAGCTATCTCTCTGATGACGGGGGTGGTGGTGGTGGTGGAAGATCTGCATCAGCATAATTAACAGGGAAGAGATAACAACGAGGCAAGTAGAATGAAAAGGAACGAGACATCACAATAGGGTATCCAAGCCATGACACGCCGGGCTACCAGTACCAGAATATACACATTCCTACGTACCGGCATAGGCCCGTGGCTGGATCCACGACTGACTATACCATCTGGGAGATACGGTGCCACTTTTGTAAAACAAACTATAAGGGTGAGCTACACAAGCAAATAGAGCATAAAAAACTACATAAGGAAACGGGACAGATATCAAGTCAAGCACGCAATAAAACCATTTATCAAGAACAAGCACAATCATAAGACATTATGCAATGCATGCCCCCGTCTCCGTGTCCTCATTCTTCTCAGAAGAATGACTCATTCACCCTTAACCATTAACCACATGCATGATGGACCCCTTGGCTATAAAAAGTCGTATCCTTCAGAATACCGCTCGGGAACATGGGCACGTTATGTTGGCCTCACTTCTCTTACCGAGAAATGATTACCCTCTTGGCTTTTAGTCGGGTTGATGCAGCCTTTCGTGGGCTTCCCACTCCACTAGTTGGATCATATGGGATCCAAACTCAACATCCTATTGTTGAGTCTCTCTACTGAGTCATCCCCAGGTCACCTCATCTCTGGAATGCCGCCTCAAGTATCTCGGGCATCCACACTGAGTGCACACTGAGTGCACACTGATCTGTCTACAGTGGAAGTTGCCGTACATTCCTACTCCTTATCCCTCTGTACCAAACATGTGATGCATAAAAATCAATAACTTACGTGTTAGTATAGATAAAAACCTGAGAGGGGGGGTGAATCAGGTTTACCCGATTTTCGCCTTAATACCTTCTTACTTTCAAGATAAATGTAAATGCAAACGATTGCAGCGGAAATAAGCGTTGCTTGAAAGTAAAGATGAAGGGTAGAAGAATTCACACACAGAATTTTATCCTGGTTCACCTTCTATCCACCGAAGGCTACGTCCAGTCCCTCAAGAGAATCCCTTGAGGTTTTTTCCACTATTGATAAAATCTCTTACAAGTTCTTACACCAAGTACCTTAAGAATTTCTATCAATTCCCTGTGAAAGTATACCACTTTCAACAGTCCCTGAAAGTATACCACTTTCAGTTCCTGAAGGCAAACTACCTTCAGACCTTGAAGGCTAGACCACCTTCAATCAATACCCTGAAAGTACACCACTTTCAGTAACAACAACCCTTCACCGAGACCCACAGTGAATACGCAATCTACCAGAAAGAGATTAAGAAGAGTTTACAATTTGGCTGTATCAATCCTTTAACATACAAGTGGATTGATCATGAGAATTTATGCTTTAAGGCTCTTAAGCATAATAAGATTCTGAGTTCCTCAAGATATGAACAACTTAAAGTGTTCTCTTAATCATGAAGATCATGAACTCAGAATTTAGGCTCTTTGAAAGTTTAAGTGCTAAAAGACTTAATGAATGAACTATTTTGGCAAAGCTTTGGCCTAATGATGTATTCTCATGTGTTGTTATGTTCTGGACTCAAATGGACTTTATATAGGCAAGGGGAAACGTCCTTGAACCAATGCAACCCTTCCCAAAAGGTTTGAGACACAATGGTTCACGAAAAGATGCAACTTTTCGTGTGTGTAATCGATTACATCATTTAGGTAATCGATTACACTAAGAGCCGTTACAGTTTGAATTTCAAATTCAAACATGTAATCGATTACAAGCAAGAAGTAATCGATTACTTGCCTAGGTGTAATCGATTACCAGAAAGCTGAAATCGATTACACTTAAGTCCAACATCCAGAAACTTGAACTTTTAAGATCGGCTTAAGTTTTTCTACTTCTTTTAATTTATGAAAACATTAAGCTTGATTAGTTTAGATGTTTTAAGAAGCCTTTATGCTTTGAGAAGCCTTTAGAAGCATAACTCACCTAAACTAAGACTTCTAGGTAAATGATGAACTTTATAGCGCTGTTTCCTCTAAGTCTTATTTTCTTCTTTTTGCCGATGAGTTTGTCGTCATCAAAACCTCAGCCAGGGTCAGGAGCAAGACCTTCTTCACAATCTCCCACTTTTTTATGATGGCAAACACATTCCTTGAAACTTGAAGATCAGATATGCTTCTTTGTTGAAAACTCCCCCTGTTTGATGTAATCCAGTATATCTCCCCCTTTCTGATTAACTTGTTGAATTCCTGCATACAGGCTTTAAAGAACACAGAACCTTTCTCCCCCTTTTGACTTCATCAAAAATAAGAAAAGGCCAAAAACAGGCATACATCCATACAAGTGTATATTCAAATAAAGCACAGGTGATGGGGGTAAAGATGTAAAAGAGTGATAAACAACAACCATCACTTATATATATATATAGAAACAAAAGTAGAAGTTACATATGGAAAATAGATTAAAAACATAAGCAGTAGGGTTTATATTACAACCAAGGAGAAAACCTATTAGTAGATATAGAGAAAGCCTAGTAGTAGATAGAGAATTCCTATTAGTAGTTGTAGTACTATACTGGAACAAAGTTTGTCAGGATTTATACATGACTGGAATCCTCAGACATCTCGGAGGGGTCAAGATCCTTGAGACTCTCAATTTCTTTACGCATAAAGGACTGCACTGATTCTATGCGATTTTCCACAAGCATGAATCGAGAGCGAATGGTATCCTCCAGTTGACCCAATCTTTGAGAGAGACGAAGTGTCAAGATGTCCATTCGTTCAAGGATGACCTTAGTTTCCTGAGAAAAGTTGGAAGGTATAGCATAGAAAGGAGATAATCCAGCAGATGCAGCATTGGTTTGGACATCTATGCGGTATCGATGATGCACATAGGGATCATAGGAAGAGTCCCTTCGAGGAGTATTAACAGGAGATGAGACATTTGAAGGACGAGGAAGAGACCCCATGGTTAGTACAAGATCGAGGATGAAGGCAGAAAACGTATGTGGATATGATGTAGGTAGGGCGAAATATCAAGAGGCATATGCTGATTTTATAGAGAAAACTGTATGAGTAATCGATTATGGCAGTTAGGTAATCGATTACAAGATGGTTTGAATTTTAAATAAAAGGAGGGAATTTTGAAATTCTGGCAGTTTTCGATTAGGTAATCGATTACAGCAGTTATGTTAATCGATTACTAGAAGATTTTTAAAAAGGCACGAGGACTGAAAGCAGGGGTAATCGATTACAGGATGTATGGCAATCGATTACTAGGACAATTTATAGGTTCTAAACTATAAATTCCTATGTAATACATTACTAGAAGAACATTGAAGCATATAAGCAATTTAGATACATGCAATCATAATTTTAACTTGTAAACTAAGCATGTAATCATATAAGTTCACACAAAAATTATGCAAATAATTAAAACATGTAAACACATCACTTTAAATATCATGTTCATCTAATATACCTAATTCTCTTCTAATCTTAAAGAATGAATCTTTAGGAAGAGGTTTAGTAAAAATATCAGCTAATTGGTTGTGTGTATCTACGAAGGAAATCTCATTATCCTTTCTCATGACGTGATCTCGAAGAAAATGATGCCTTATATCAATATGCTTCGTTCGAGAGTGCATGATGGGGTTTTTATTGAGATTAATGGAACTTGTGTTGTCACATTTGATTGGGATGCAGACCAGCTCTAAGCCATAATCTTTGAGTTGTTGTTTGAGCCATAGGGTTTGTGCACAACAACTTCCTGCAGCAATGTATTCTGCCTCAGCAGTACTTAGAGCAACACATTCTTGTTTCTTACAAGACCAAGAAACAAGAGCATTTCCCAACAAGTGACAAGTACCACTTGTACTTTTTCTTTCAGTTTTACATCCAACGTAATCTGAATCAGAATATCCAATCAAATCACAAACACTCCCTTTGGGATACCACAAACCAACATTTGTAGTTCCTTTCAGATATTTGAAAATCCTTTTAACTGAACTCAAATTTGATTCCCTAGGAGATGCTTGATATCTAGCACATAGGCACACACTAAACATAATATCAGGTCTACTTGCAGTTAAATATAGAAGAGATCCGATCATACCTCTGTATTTGGTAATGTCTACTTGAACACCGGATTCATCTTGATCTAGATATGTGTTAAACCCCATTGGTGTGGCTATGGCTTTGCAATCATCCAAATCATATTTCTTGAAAAGTTCCTTGCAAAACTTTGATTGGTTGATGAATATCCCATCATGTGATCGCTTAATTTGCAACCCTAGAAAGAAATTTAACTGTCCCATCATGGACATCTCAAATTCTTCTTGCATCATGTTAGAGAAATCCTTACATAGAGATTCGTTAGTTGCACCAAAAATAATATCATCTACATATATTTGAACTAATAAAGTATTACCTTTGGTTCTCTTGATAAACAAGGTTGTGTCCGCCTTACCCTTTTGGAATCCTTTCTCACAAAGGAATGTGCTTAATCTGTCATACCATGCACGAGGGGCTTGTTTAAGACCATAGGTTGCTTCACGTAGACTTCTTCTTGAATGAATCCTTTCAGGAAAGCGCTTTTAACATCCATTTGATATAATGGGAAGTTTAAAGATCAAGCATATGCCAACAGAAGTCTTATGGCTTCCAACCTTGCTACTGGTGCATAGGTTTCATCAAAATCAATGCCTTCTTCTTGATTATATCCTTGTGCAACCAACCTTGCTTTGTTCCTAACAATAATACCATTTTCATCTAGTTTATTTTTGAATACCCACTTTGTTCCAATGACATGCTTGTCAGTGGGCTTAGGAACAAGTTCCCAAACTTGATTCCTTTCAAATTGGTTTAGTTCTTCCTGCATTTCCACAATCCAATACTCATCCTCCAGAGCATCATTCACTTTTGAGGGTTCTATTTGAGAGACAAAGGCCATGTTCAAGACTGAATCATTTAAGCGTAGCCTTGTAGAAACACCTCTAGAAATATCACCAATGATATTATCAACTGGATGATCCCTGTGGGTTCTCCATTCCTTTGGTAGTTGATAACTGTTATCTTCAATATGCTCTTCTTGTATTGGATCTTGATCTTTTTCCTTTTGAGAGTCTTCATTGATAATGATATCTTCTTCATCATTATCTGGAAGATTGACTATATCTTCTTTTGAAGAGTTAGACTCATCAAAGGAAACATGTATGGATTCTTCCATAGATAGAGTTTTCTTGTTAAAGACTCTATATGCTTTGCTTGTTAGGGAATAACCAAGTAATATACCTTCATCAGACTTTTCATCAAACATACCAAGGTTTTCCTTTCCATTGTTTAAGACAAAGCATTTTGATCCAAAATCATGTAGATGAGAGATATTTGGTTTCCTTCCTTTGTAGAGTTCATAAGGGGTTTTCTTCAGAATAGGTCTAAAAAGAACTCTATTGGAAACATAGCAAGCAGTACTTACAGCATCAGCCCAAAAGTATTTTGGAAGATTGGATTCACTTAGCATGGTTCTTGCTAATTCTTCAAGTAGTCTGTTCTTCCTTTCTACAACACCATTTTGTTGTGGTGTTCTTGGAGTAGAGAAGTTATGTGATATTCCATTCTCATCACATAATTCTTGAAATTGATGATTCTGAAATTCTCCACCATGATCACTTCTAATAGAAGAGATCTTTAAAGTCTTTTCATTTTGAACTAGCCTTGCATATCTTTTGAATGCGTTGAAGGCTTCATTCTTATGAGGCAAGAATAATGTCCAGGTAAATCTAGAGAAATCATCAACAATAACAAGAGCATAAAGATTACCTCCAAAGCTTTTAGTTCTTGATGGTCCGAACAAATCCATATGTAGTAATTGGAGAGGTCTTGTAGTTGAGACTATGTTCTTTGGCTTGAAAGACGTTCTGGTTTGCTTCCCCTTTTGACATGCATCACAAAGCTTGTCTTTCTCGAATCTTATCTATGGAAGTCCAACAACTAGATCATGCATGACTAGTTTGTTTAAATCATCTATGTGTATATGAGCCAGTCTTCTATGCCATAGCCATGAATCACTATTGTTCTTCGCCAAAAGGCATCTGACATTTTGTGGAATTTCATCCAAGGATATCATGAAGACCTTATTGACTTTATATCCGGAAAACTTAATCTCTTTAGTTTTCACATCTTTTACTACACAGATATCAATAATGAAACCAACTTTCAAACCTTTGTCACAGAGTTGACTGATACTTTGAAGATTATGCATCAAACCATCAACATATAGAACTTTGTCAATGACTGTTTGAGGGGGTGTGCCTATTCTTCCAATACCAAGTATCTTTCCCTTTTGATTGTTTCCGTATGTGACAAATCCCTTTTCTCTAGGTATAAGTAAAGAGAACTTTGTTTTGTCTCCTGTCATGTGTGATGAGCAGCCACTATCAAGATACCTGATAGCCAAATCGCAAGTGTACGATTCAATATCGCGTAATAAAAAGATCGAACCCAAGGGATAGGATTCCTATTATTATAATATTTAGTACTTGTGCAGAAAATTTAAAAGATGAGTATTTGATGTTGGTTTTTATAGCAAGCAAGAACAATAGCATAAAATAATAAAGAAAGAGATGATGATGAGTCTTAAACACTTGGGTTGATTTATATAATTTATAAAATATGCTAGCAACTACTACTAGAATTCTGAATTTTAGTACCAAGTCATGATGCTATAGCCTAATGTTTTTACAAGTTAATACCTTACACATTGTAAAACTTTCTTCTCAATTACTAAATTCAATACCTTGCAATCTAGAAAAAACCAAGAAGAAGATGAAGAAGGAATTTTCAGGCCAACATAAAGTTAAGTCTATCCTAATACCTTAGTGATATGTCATATAACTTCTTTTAAATCCTAGGTCCCTTACTACTTACCAATTCCATTGTTATAAGCAATAAGTAAAAACACTTGTGATCATCAAGATAAATATTAAGAACAAGGAAATAAAACATGAACTATAGCAATATTATTCAGAAGAGTAGAAGAAAACTAAAACATAGATTATAAACTAAAACAACCCAAGATACTAAAGAAAGAATTAGCCAAGCATGGCTAAAAGAGTCATCGAATTACCCTGGATAGGAGCTCAAGTATGGCTTCCCACAATTCCTAGGAACAATGATCTTTAAGGAGGAAAGAAGAACACTTGTTGTATTCTGAATAGGTGTGTCTTACAAGTGAAGAAAATCTCCCTATTTATAGCAAAAATCAGCCTTCCAGCGCTTGGGCGCTGGCATTCCCAACGCTTGGGCGCTGGGAAGCATTAAAATCCAATGTGCAGAAACAGGCCCCAGCGCTTGAGCGCTGGCTTCCAACGCTGCAGCGCTGGCTTCCAACGCTGCAGCGCTGGGTGCACCCTCTGACTCATATCCTAGTCAGAGGTCCAGCGCTTGAGCGTTGGGTCTTCCAACGCTGCAGCGCTGGGACGAACACTGACAGCTTTTTCTTGGATTCCTTTCTTCTTCAATGGTGGAATTGATTGGCTTAATTAGGCTCATTCAGCCCCTAATAAGTTCTGAAACTCCTTCCTTCCACCATTAATCCTTCAAAGAGAGTTGCTTCACATTCTTCAATTCACTTCAAGTCCTCTCTTTGTTAGAACTTCAATTCTGGCCCTTTGACTCCTTCAAACTTCACTTTTCATCCTCCACTCTTGAACCTTTACACTTTGATCCTTTGATTCCTGAAACTTTACAAATCGGTCCCTGGACAAAAATGATAACTATACCAGCTTTTTCTAAATAAAATAAAATAGCTATAAAAATTCCTAAAAATATAAAATAAAGTTAGAAAAACAAATAAAAGCTAATCTATATGCAGAATGCAAAATAATATAAAATCTATGTAAAAATACTAAAAATCCTATATGTGACTCAAAAATAATAAAATAAAAAGACTAAAAACAACCTAAAAACATCATATATTATCCTGTCATCACACCACTATACCCAATGACAGCTTGTCCTCAAGCGATAAAACTTAAAGAGAAACTCGTCCCTGAGTTTAGAAAAAGTTTATCTGATTACAACTTGAAGCACAAAAAACTTTCCAAGAAAGCTTAGCGGATTAGGAAAACCTGCATGTTTAAAGATATAAAATCAAGAAAGTTAGGCTTGGCTTTTCAACATGTTAGAGTTCATCAAATTAAGCTCACAAAATAATATTCTCCATGAAAAACAAGAAAGCTCAATAATCCTGCCTATCATTCAAATCAAAACTGAAATAGTGCAACCAAGTAATTTTGAAGAGATTTTTGAAGGTTGTAACTTGGCCAAAAGGTTTGAACAATTCAAGGTATGGATTTCAAGAAATTGGCAACTCTAGTGGCTGACTCAGAAATTGTTGTTAAGTGATTTTTCTTGACTAAGAGCTTCAACAATTCAACACAAGGGTCCTCTCAATTTTTCTTTTTCTTTTTCTCTTTTTTTTTTGAACAAAGTAGTGGAATGTATGGGATGAATGACTTGAATTTTACTCCCCTCATACTCTTTCTCACCCCACTACCTCATTATTTTTTCTAAGGCACATACCTTATTTTTTTCTTCATTTTTTTTTTCTAGAGAGAAACCCACAAACATAGCTGTAACAAATTCAGCACATGAATCACAATAACAACTTAAAAATATCACACAAAGAAGGCTCCAAAGAATGACTCTTTTAAGGCTCAAAAGGGGCTACTAGTGGATTTTTAGTTTTCAACCAAAACTCTGAGTTTTCAAAAATGCCTATAATCTCTTCTCAACTCACAAAGTAAACAAAATCCCAATCAACATGTAACACAAGGCAGAAAAATTTCACAATCAAGAATTCAGAGTCCTCAACTCTCAGAAAAAGATAGGGTAAGTGGTACCCTTTTTAGAACTCAGAAAAACTTTGCCAACAACCAAAACAATCAAGATGTCCAAAATCAATTCTAACAGCATGCAATCCTAACCGCTTCAAAACATAGAACCTTTTCAAAAGCAGTTTAATCAGATAAAGCACTCACAGCAAAAGCAGCATTCAGACTGGATAATATACTCAAGACTCATGCAAAAATAAAAATAGAAACACTAAACTAAAAATAAACTAAAGACTATAACAAGAAAAACAAAACTAAAAAGCTGGCATAATCACAAAAGTCCAAGGGAACTGATGAGTGGATTTTATATGATAATTTTAGGGTCATTTTAGTCTTTTTATTTTATTATTTTTGAGTCTCATGTAGGTTTTTTATTGTTTTTATGTAGATTTTATATTTATTTTGCATTTTGCATGTAGATTAGATTTTATTAGATTTTCTAGCTTTATTTTATATTTTTAGGAATTTTTCTAGTTATTTTGTATTTTTAGGAAAAGCTGGTTTAGTTATCATTTTTGTCCAGGGACCACTTTGTAAAGTTTCAGGAAGTCAGGGACCAAATTGTAAAAGTTCAAGAGTGGAGGACTAAAAGTGGAGATTGAGAGAATATGAGGGCTTGAAATGAAGTGCTAACCAAGGGGGGACCAAAGTGAAAAAGAAAAATATGAAGAGTCACTCTCCAATTTAGCACATGGAAAAAATGTTTAAAGAATTGATGAAGGGTTTCAGAATTGATCAAGGATGGTTAGTGGCTTTTTATGGCCATCAAAACCCACTACCATGAATGAAGAAGGAAGAACAAGCAAGAAGATGAAGAAGCAGCATCCCAACGCTCCAGCGTTGGGATCCCAGCGCTCCAGCGCTGGGGTTCTGACTAGATGATGAGTCAGATGGTGACCCAGCGCCCAAGCGTTGGAAAGCCAGCGCTCAAGCGCTGGGCCTCGGACAGAAAGTGGATTTTTAATGCATCCTAGCGCCCATGCGTTGGGAATTCCAGCGCTCAAGCGCTGGAGGCTGGAATTTTACTATAAATAGGGCCCTTTTCTTCACTTGTAAGACACACCTTCTTAGAACACAACAAGTGTTCCTCTTTCTCCCTCAAGAACATTGTTCCTAGGAATTGTGGGAAGCCATATTTGAGCTCCTAGTCCAGGGTAATTCAATGCTTCTTTTAGCCATGTTTGGCTAATTCTCTTAAGTATTTTGGGTTGTGTTAGCTTATTAGTTTATGTTTTAGTTTTCTTTTATTTGTTTCTGAATAATATTCAAAGTTCATGTTTTATTTCCTTTTTCTTCATTCATCTTGGTGCACACAAGATCTTTTGCTTATTACTTATACGAATGGAAATTGGTAAGTAGTAAGGGACCTAGGATTTAAAAAAGGTTATAAGTATACTTCGCTAAGGAATTAGGAAGGACGTAACTCTATGTTGGCCTGAATTTCTTCTTCATCTTCTTCTCTAGTTAACTAAGTTGCAAGGAATTGAATTTAGTAATTAGAAAGAAAGTTCTACAATGTGTAAGGAATTAACTTGTAGATATACTAGGCTATAGCATCATGAATCTTTGTTTGGAATTCAGAAATAAAATAGAAGTTTGCTAGCATAAATTATAAGTTTTTCAATGCAACCCAAATGCTTATTTTTATCATCATCTCTTCTTTTATATTTTATGCTTTTTATGTTCTTACTCCAGAAACCAAAATGCAAATATATCTTTTTATTTTTCTGCTTAAGCTCTAAACAATTTAGTAATTAGACACCTATCCCTGTGGGATCGACAATCTTTTATATTACGTGATAATCAATCGTGCACTTGCGATTTGACTATCAAGTTTTTGGCGCCGTTGCCAGGGATAGGTTCTTTTAAGTTCTTGTTTTTATTTTATTTAGTACTTTTTGTTTATATAAAAAAAAAGAAAAAAATAAAAAAAAATTTATTGAATAGGTGCTATTAACTTCTTTGGCTTGTTTGCATGGTAGGACATTTTGATTTGGACCCTGAAATTGAAAGAACTTTGCATCGCAGATTAGCGGAGCAAAGGAGATTAGCAAGGGCCATGGCTGAAACACAAGCACAAATGGAGGAGCGCCTCCTTGCTGAATACAATGCAAGGGTGGAAGATGAAGTCCAAGCTAGACTTCAAAGGCTGAGAGAGGAGGAGGAAGAGCAGAATGCTAATCGCTCTCTTCGTGATATCACAGCTCCCCAGGTAGATTACAATTTTGAAGGGAGTATTGTGGTTCCGGAGGATGCTTTGCCAAATTTCCAGATTCCTCCACACTTCATCTCATTGGTAAGTCAAAACCAATTTGGTGGGAGTGTAAATGAAGACTGCCATACACATCTGGAGCGTTTCACCAGGCAATGCTCCACCTTAAGGAGAAATGATGCTCATTTGGATACGGTAAGACTAATGCTATTTCCATTTTCCTTAAGAGATGTGGCAGAGGAGTGGCTTTCTTCTCAACCACTCAGAAGCATTACTTCATGGGATGATTTGGCTGAAAAATTCACGGCCAAATTTTTTCCATACAATCGCATAAGGAAGTTGAAGCAAGAGATCAACTCCTTCATTCAGCAAGATGCTGAAAATTTGTATGAGACATGGGAGAGGTTCAAGGGACTTCTCAGAAGGTGCCCAGGTCATAACATCTCTATCGCAGATCAGGTAGAGAAATTTTATGCTGCTTTGAATGATTATACCAGGGACAAATTGGATACTGCAGCAAGTGGGGCATTCGATGCTTTGCCGCCACAAGGAGCTCTTGATCTTATCAACAAACTTGCTGCAAGAGCTGCTCATTCAAACCAGGACCGGGCAATCAGGAAAGGTATTTATGAGGTTGATTCTTTTGAGTCCATTGTTGCTTCAAATAAACTTTTATCCAGGAAAGTTGATGCAATGGTCAAAAGAATGGAGGGGGTTCAACTGAGCCCGGAGGAGGCTGAATTAGAAGCTGAGGTAAAAGCTATGGGGAATTTTCAAAATTCCTATGGCAACACCTATAACCCAAGCTGGAGAAACCACCCCAATTTTTCTTGGAGAGATCAAGGGGGTGGTCAAGGTGAAGCCAGGCAACAATTTCAGAGGCCATTCCAGAATCAGAGGCCAGCAATGCCTTTGAATCCAAATCAGGGAAGAAAGAGTTTGGAAGAAATTGTTGGTGAAATAGGCCAACAAACTGTGCAATTTATGAATGAGACCCGGACAAGTGCTAAGAATCATGAAGCTTCCATTAGAAATTTGGAAGTCCAGGTAGGCCAGCTGGCCAAGACCATCTCAGAAAGGATTCCAGGACTTTTCCGTCTGATACTCTTGTCAATCCAAAGGAAAATGTTGAGAATGTTTCTGCCATCACTCTTAGGAGTGGTAAGACTATGCCCGAAAGGGTAGTGGAAATTGAACAAGAGGTAAGTGGTGAAGAAAAAGAAGAAGAAAGGAATGTGCCTATTGTTGTTGAAAAAATTGCTGAAAATGTATTTCCTCCTTCTAAGAAAATTGGCAAAGTTCCTTTTCCTAAAGCTTTCAAAAAGAATTTGGAAAAACAATTCTCGAAATTTCTTGAGATTTTTAAAAGGCTTCAAATTAACATTCCATTTTCTGAAGCTTTGGAACAAATGCCAATTTATGCTAAGTTTATGAAGGACATCTTATTTAGAAGGAGGAAATTAAGTGAGATGGATGAAACTGTGATGTTAACTGAGGAGTGTTCAGCTATGGTTTTGAAGAAGTTGCCCCAGAAATTGAAGGATCCAGGGAGCTTCACTTTGCCTGTGGAAATTGAGGGACTACCTAATGCAACAGCTCTTTGTGATTTAGGAGCTTCTATAAACCTCATGCCACTCTCCATGTTTAGGAAATTGGACATGGGAGAGGCCTCTCCTACTTTGATGTGTTTACAATTGGCGGACAGGTCAATTAAGTACCCCTATGGGGTGGCTGAAGATGTTTTGGTAAGGGTTGACAAGTTTGTCTTCCCGGTTGATTTTGTGATACTTGACATGGAAGAAGACTCCAAAGTACCATTAATTCTCGGGCGGCCATTCCTTGCTACAGGAAACGCCAAGATTAATGTAGCAGAAGGCCTCCTATCTTTGAAGGTAGGGGATGAAAAAGTGAAGTTTTCTGTATTCCGTACTTGTAAGCACTATGAGTCTGAAAGTGAGGATGAGTTCAAAGATGATGTTTGTAACAAGAAAAGAAAAAGTACCCCCAATTGATTAAGGGGAAGGGTCTATCTCGGACCTTAACATTGAGCTGGTTGGGAGACAACCCAACTTAGGATAGTTTAAATTCTTGTCATTTAAATTTTTGCACAACTCTTGTACATAAATAAAAGAAAATAAATTTTATGTTTCTGCTGCAGGCGAGGCCAGCGCTTAGGCGCTGGAGGCCAACGCTCATGCGTTAGGCCCCTGCTTCACAACCTCTGATTCCAGTTGATCCCAGCGCTCCAGCGCTGGAGGGCTAGCGCTCATGCGCTAAGCCCCTGGAATCCACCCAGTTTATTTTTTATTTTCCAGCGCCATAGTGTTGGAACCCAGCGCTTAGGCGCTGGGACCTCTGATGCCCAGTAATTCTTTTAATTCCAGCGCCCAAGCGTTGGTATCCCCAACGCCCAAGCGCTGGAGCTCGGGCAGTTTGCTGTTTTTATTTTAGTTTGCTGTTTTTAATAAATTTTGTGTTCACCATTTTCTGAAAGGTTTTAGATTCTTTGAGTTTTCCCTTGTTTCTACACTGGTATTTATTTTTGGGAACTCAAGAATTCTTGTTTGTTGGTGGACACAAATTTTTTAACCCATGATCTTATTTGTGCTAATTTTGGAACTAACAAGTCAAGCAAGTTTCTACTTGTGAGACTTTTGTTTGTTCATTGTTACAGGATAGGTACCAAAAGAGGGAGAGCCCTCTTGAACTTGAATGTTCAAAGTGATTTTTACATTGAGGTTCCCTTGGACCTTTGTGGAAAATTTGTTACTATACCAGCTTGTTAGTTTTTATTTTTGTTTTTCTTTTTATAGTTTTTAGTTTTATTTTTATTTTTAGTTTAGTTTTTCTGTTTTCTTTTTGCATGAGTCTTTGAGTATATTATCCATTCTGATGTTGCTATAGCTTTGTGAATGCTTTATCTGATTGAAATGCTTTGTGAAAAATTCTATGTTTTTAAGCAGTTAGGATTGCATGCTGTAGAAAGGATTTTTGATGTCTTGATTGTTGGGTTGTTGGCAAAAGTTTTTCTGAGTTCTAAAAAGGGTACCACTTACCCTATCTTTTTCTGAGAGCTGAGGACTCTGAATGCATGATTGTAAAATTTTTCTGCCTTGTGTTGCATGTTGATTGGAGTTTTGTACACTTTGTGAGTTGAGAAGAGATTATAGGCATTTTTGAAAACTCAGAGTTTTGCTTGAAATTTGATATCCACTAGTAGCCCCTTTTGAGCCTTAAAAGAGTCATTCTTTGGAGCCTACTTTGTGTGATAATTTTTCAGTTGTTATAGTGATGCATGTGCTGATTTGTTGGAGCTATATGTGTGGGTTTCTCTCTAAAAAAAAAGGGAAAAAGTTGGAAAAAATAAGGTATGTGCCTTAGGAAAAAATAATGAAGTAGTGGGGTGAGAAAGAGTATGAGGGGAGTAAAATTCAAGTCATTCATCCCATACATTTCACTACTTTGTTCAAAAAAAAAAAAAAGAGAAAAAGAAAAAAATTGAGAGGACCCTTGTGTGAATTGTTGAGCTCTTAGTCAAGGAAAAAATCACTTAACAACAAAAATTCTGAGTCAGCCAATAGAGTTGCCAAGTCTTGAAATCCATACCTTGAAATGAACAACCCTTTGGCCAAGTTACAACCTTCAAAAATCTCTTCAAAATCACTTGGTTGCTTAATTTCAGTTTTGATTTGAATTATAGGCAGGATTATTGAGCTTTCTTGTTTTCATGGAGAATATCATTTATTTTGGTGAGCTTAATTGATGAACTCAAACATGTTAAAAGCCAAGCCTAACTTTCTTGATTCTTTGTCTATAAAACATGCATGTCTTCCTTTTCTGCTAAGCTTTCTTTGAAAGGTTTCTGTGCTTCAAGTTGTAATCAGATAAAACTTTTTCAAAACCCAGGGACGAGTTTTTCTTTAAGTTTTGTCGCTTGAGGACAAGCTGTCGTTGGGTATAGTGGTGTGATGAGTGGATTTTATATGATAATTTTAGGGTCATTTTAGTCTTTTTATTTTATTATTTTTGAGTCTCATGTAGGTTTTTTATTGTTTTTATGTAGATTTTATATTTATTTTGCATTTTGCATGTAGATTAGATTTTATTAGATTTTCTAGCTTTATTTTATATTTTTAGGAATTTTTCTAGTTATTTTGTATTTTTAGGAAAAGCTGGTTTAGTTATCATTTTTGTCCAGGGACCACTTTGTAAAGTTTCAGGAAGTCAGGGACCAAATTGTAAAAGTTCAAGAGTGGAGGACTAAAAGTGGAGATTGAGAGAATATGAGGGCTTGAAATGAAGTGCTAACCAAGGGGGGACCAAAGGGAAAAAGAAAAATATGAAGAGTCACTCTCCAATTTAGCACATGGAAAAAATGTTTAAAGAATTGATGAAGGGTTTCAGAATTGATCAAGGATGGTTAGTGGCTTTTTATGGCCATCAAAACCCACTACCATGAATGAAGAAGGAAGAACAAGCAAGAAGATGAAGAAGCAGCATCCCAACGCTCCAGCGTTGGGATCCCAGCGCTCCAGCGCTGGGGTTCTGACTAGATGATGAGTCAGATGGTGACCCAGCGCCCAAGCGTTGGAAAGCCAGCGCTCAAGCGCTGGGCCTCGGATAGAAAGTGGATTTTTAATGCATCCTAGCGCCCATGCGTTGGGAATTCCAGCGCTCAAGCGCTGGAGGCTGGAATTTTACTATAAATAGGGCCCTTTTCTTCACTTGTAAGACACACCTTCTTAGAACACAACAAGTGTTCCTCTTTCTCCCTCAAGAACATTGTTCCTAGGAATTGTGGGAAGCCATATTTGAGCTCCTAGTCCAGGGTAATTCAATGCTTCTTTTAGCCATGTTTGGCTAATTCTCTTAAGTATTTTGGGTTGTGTTAGCTTATTAGTTTATGTTTTAGTTTTCTTTTATTTGTTTCTGAATAATATTCAAAGTTCATGTTTTATTTCCTTTTTCTTCATTCATCTTGGTGCACACAAGATCTTTTGCTTATTACTTATACGAATGGAAATTGGTAAGTAGTAAGGGACCTAGGATTTAAAAAAGGTTATAAGTATACTTCGCTAAGGAATTAGGAAGGACGTAACTCTATGTTGGCCTGAATTTCTTCTTCATCTTCTTCTCTAGTTAACTAAGTTGCAAGGAATTGAATTTAGTAATTAGAAAGAAAGTTCTACAATGTGTAAGGAATTAACTTGTAGATATACTAGGCTATAGCATCATGAATCTTTGTTTGGAATTCAGAAATAAAATAGAAGTTTGCTAGCATAAATTATAAGTTTTTCAATGCAACCCAAATGCTTATTTTTATCATCATCTCTTCTTTTATATTTTATGCTTTTTATGTTCTTACTCCAGAAACCAAAATGCAAATATATCTTTTTATTTTTCTGCTTAAGCTCTAAACAATTTAGTAATTAGACACCTATCCCTGTGGGATCGACAATCTTTTATATTACGTGATAATCAATCGTGCACTTGCGATTTGACTATCAGGAACCTCAATGAAAAGAATCAATTTTGAACACTTAAGTTCAAGAGGGCTCTTTCTCCTTCCTGCAAAATTGAACAAACAAAAGTCTCACAAGTAGAAACTTGCTTGACTTGTTAGTTCCACAAATAGCACAATTAAGAACATGGGTTGAAAAATTGTGTCCACCTTAAAAACAAGAATTCTTGAGTTCCCAAAAATTAAAACCATTGTAGAAACAAGGAAAAACTCAAAGAATCTAAAAATTTCAGAAAATGGTGAACACAAAAATTTATTAAAACAGCAAAACAGCAAAAAGAAAAACAAACAGAGAGTCTGCCCGAGCTCCAGCGCTTGAGCGTTGGGGATGCCAACGCTTGGGCGCTGGATTAAAACAGAAACTGGGCAATCAGAGGTGAAAAACAGGGGCCTAACGCGTGAGCGTTGGCCTCCAGCGCTGGAGCGCTGGCCTCTCCTGCAGCAAAAACATAGAATTTTTTCCTTTTATTTATTTACAAGGATGATGCAGAAAATTAAATGACAGAATTTTAAACTATTCCTAAGTTGGGTGTTCTCCCAACCAGCTCATTGTTAAGGTCCGAGATAGACCCTTCCACTAATCACTTTTCAACCGGGGTCTATTACAAAATTCATTAGACCCCGCAACTCATGCAAATTTTGGCACAATAACAACATGGTGCCAAATGAATTTTCAGCTAACAAGGTAACAACATTTAAATTAAAAATGGAAGGAATAAATAAATTTTCCCTTCCTTGTTCTTTTCCTTGCTGTTCTGAACCTATAGCATAGGTTCCTTGAGGTTCTTCTTCCTCCATCTCCAATTTGTCTTCAAAGACAAATTTTACAATGGAAGTTTCTTTTACCTCCTCTTTTTGTACCACAAGTTCACCTTCATGAACATGTGGTTGTTGTTCATCCTTGGGCCGCCTCCTTAGAATGCTTTGTATTTTCCCTTGTAATTCTTCCATGGCCTTACATTCTTGCTCAGGGGTTGGCAAAAATCCCGCATTTCGCTTACACTTTAAATCAGAATAGAATTCGTCAACTAAAGTGAAAACATCTTGCTTTTTCTTCTCATATTCCTTTTCAAGGTTTCCCCGGATTTTCGCCTCCCTTTGCTCGAATGTTTCAGCCATTGCTATACCTGAAAATACTTAGCAAACAAAATTAGCAGCACCAGTTCATCACAATTTTTAATATTTTTTTTTCTTTTTTTTTTTATATATAAACAAGAAGCACTAAACAAAATAATAACAAGAACAAAACCTATCCCCGGCAACGGCGCCAAAAACTTGATAGCCAAATTGCAAGTGTACGATTCAATATCGCGTAATAAAAAGATCGAACCCAAGGGATAGGATTCCTATTATTATAATATTTAGTACTTGTGCAGAAAATTTAAAAGATGAGTATTTGATGTTGGTTTTTATAGCAAGCAAGAACAATAGCATAAAATAATAAAGAAAGAGATGATGATGAGTCTTAAGCACTTGGGTTGATTTATATAATTTATAAAATATGCTAGCAACTACTACTAGAATTCTGAATTTTAGTACCAAGTCATGATGCTATAGCCTAATGTTTTTACAAGTTAATACCTTACACATTGTAAAACTTTCTTCTCAATTACTAAATTCAATACCTTGCAATCTAGAAAAAACCAAGAAGAAGATGAAGAAGGAATTTTCAGGCCAACATAAAGTTAAGTCTATCCTAATACCTTAGTGATATGTCATATAACTTCTTTTAAATCCTAGGTCCCTTACTACTTACCAATTTCCATTGTTATAAGCAATAAGTAAAAACACTTGTGATCATCAAGATAAATATTAAGAACAAGGAAATAAAACATGAACTATAGCAATATTATTCAGAAGAGTAGAAGAAAACTAAAACATAGATTATAAACTAAAACAACCCAAGATACTAAAGAAAGAATTAGCCAAGCATGGCTAAAAGAGTCATCGAATTACCCTGGATAGGAGCTCAAGTATGGCTTCCCACAATTCCTAGGAACAATGATCTTTAAGGAGGAAAGAAGAACACTTGTTGTATTCTGAATAGGTGTGTCTTACAAGTGAAGAAAAGCTCCCTATTTATAGCAAAAATCAGCCTTCCAGCGCTTGGGCGCTGGCATTCCCAACGCTTGGGCGCTGGGAAGCATTAAAATCCAATGTGCAGAAACAGGCCCCAGCGCTTGAGCGCTGGCTTCCAACGCTGCAGCGCTGGGTGCACCCTCTGACTCATATCCTAGTCAGAGGTCCAGCGCTTGAGCGTTGGGTCTTCCAACGCTGCAGCGCTGGGACGAACACTGGCAGCTTTTTCTTGGATTCCTTTCTTCTTCAATGGTGGAATTGATTGGCTTAATTAGGCTCATTCAGCCCCTAATAAGTTCTGAAACTCCTTCCTTCCACCATTAATCCTTCAAACCTTATTTTACATGTGCTCAAATCAAAGAGAGTTGCTTCACATTCTTCAATTCACTTCAAGTCCTCTCTTTGTTAGAACTTCAATTCTGGCCCTTTGACTCCTTCAAACTTCACTTTTCATCCTCCACTCTTGAACCTTTACACTTGGATCCTTTGATTCCTGAAACTTTACAAATCGGTCCCTGGACAAAAATGATAACTATACCAGCTTTTTCTAAATAAAATAAAATAGCTATAAAAATTCCTAAAAATATAATATAAAGTTAGAAAAACAAATAAAAGCTAATCTATATGCAGAATGCAAAATAAATATAAAATCTATGTAAAAATACTAAAAATCCTATATGTGACTCAAAAATAATAAAATAAAAAGACTAAAAACAACCTAAAAACATCATATATTATCCTGTCATCAATACCATAAATCCTTTGCTGCTTTCATGCACACCTACATGACAAAGTTCAGACATGGGCATTAGGAACCCAATAAGCTTTGGGTCCTTCTAAGTTAGTGTTCTTCCTAACCCATATATATTCCCTATTTGGTACTCCAACATTCTTGTAATAACATCTACTAGGGATATGTCCTATTTTGTTACAATAAGTACATGAATATTGATTGTAACTAGATGTTTGCCTAGGAGAAGGATTGATCTTCTTAGGAGGTCTATGAAAATTACTTTTCCTATTGTTCATACTCCTAAAAGAATTAGTCTTAGTATTTTTAGAAGATCCTTCCACTTTGTTTGGTTTTACAAACACAGTTTTCTTAACATCTTTTGTCTTTGGAAGAGATGTATATCCTAGTCCAGACTTATTGTTTGAGTGCCTTTGCACACTTAGAATATCATCTAACTTTTGTTTTCCTGTGTTGAAGTTATGAACTCTTTGTTGAAGATTATCTATCTTTTCTTCTAGAGAACTACATTTAGTGCATTTATGTGCAATATCTAACTTAGATTTCACTATGTCTAATTCCTCTTGTAAAATCCTACACTTATTTTCGAAAGATGATATTAAATCACTTTGCTTAGTGCTAACCTTAGAGAAATTTTGACATAATTTAAACATATTTTCCATAGTATATTTTAAATCATGAAAAGAAATAGAATTATCACTAACCTGGGTATCTTCAGCATCTGAATCATGTGAAGCCATTAATGCTACTTGTGCTTCTTCTTTGTCAGAATCTGATGATGAACTTACTTCATTTTCATCCCAAGCCAAGTATGCTCTTCGTGTGGATTGATCCTTCTTTTCAAATTTATCCTTTAGACCATGTTTCTTCTTTTGAAGATTTGGACATTCTAACTTGATGTGTCCAAGTTTACCACATTCAAAGCATGTGATCTTTTGAGAAGATGAGGACTCATTGTCGCAACCGGGGTCGCGGCGGGACGGCGAAAAAACAATTAATTATCAGACAGAGTCACCACTAATGTTTATTTGAGGAAAACACTAGAAAAACCTAAAAGAGGATAAATAGCCTACGAAACCTAAAATCTAGGTTCGGGTGTCTATTACGCGTGGGGAAGGTGTTAGCACCCCACAGCACCCGTCTAAGCGGTACCTAAAATTGTTTATGCAATTTCCTTAGCTTTCTACATTATTAATTTTACCCTTATTTATTTTTATTATTTAATTCCTAATTACTCCTAAAAAGAGAAAAGGAAAAACAAATTCTTTTTATATTATTCTTTTATATTATTTAATTCCCTAATTATTTCTAAAAAAACGGGGAAAAAAACAAAACAAAAAAACAAAGAAAATATTTTGTTATTTTTTATATAGCCTGATGAGTGTGAACCCAGTCCTACGTAATTCCTTAAAATGAAAGATCAAGGCTTACGCAGTTCTTGTTTTAGTTTAATTAACTTTTTTTAGTTTTTTTTTCTTTTTGACAATAAAAATTAAAATTAAGATGTCCTTATATCATGGACTTACAATGTCTCAGAAAATAAAAATCAAAGCCAAAATAAAATAAGAAGGAAAAACAGAATAAATGAAATACAATAATAATTAAAAGAAAACAACCAAAATAATAAAGATAAAGAAAAAACCAGCAAAAAAAAAAAAGGAAACAGTGGCATGCACGGGATGATGAAGCGGTGACGGCAGCGCGAGGAGAAGCAAGGTGACGACGGCGCGGCGGCCTGGGAAGGAAGGAGGTGTGGCGTCGCTGGTGGCCGAAGGAGGAGCGGCGCTGGTGGTGTTGCGACGGCGGCTAGGAGGGGGAACGAGCAGTGGCGGCGGCTGGAAGAAGGAGAGGAGCGACGGCGGCTGGAAGGGATGAGGAAGGAAGGACGGCGGCGGTCGTGGTGTGGGGAAGAGGATCGATGGTGGTCGTTTGGTGGTGAGGGGAGAGGGGTGATGGTGGTCGTTTGGAGGTGAGGGGAGAGATGAGGGAGGAGCGGTTGGTGGTGCTGTGACGGCCTAGGGAGAATGAGGGAGGAGGATGGCGGTTGTTCAGGGAGAAAGGGATGAGGAAGGAAGGACGGCGGCTGAAGGGAGAAGGTTTAGAGGTGGCGGCGAGGTGAGGTATGAGGGGAGAGAGGCTAGGGTTTGAGTGAGGAAGAAGGCAGATGGGAGAGAGGGCTGATGTTTTTTTTTGTTTTTTTTCCTTTTTTCTCTTTTTTTCTGTTTTTTTTTTTTTTGAGTGTGGAGGCTAACAAAAAAAAGTGAAGGGTGGAGGCTAGAAAATTGTGTGGGAATGAGGAAATTAGGGTTTGTGAGAGTATGGAGGCTATTAGGGAATGATGAGTGGTTTTTAGGGTTAGTGAGGGTAGGCTTATATAGGGGAGAATTAGGGTTTAAGTGAGGGGGAAAATGACTAAGTTTCCCTCCCTTCCTTGCTTCTGCTTCCTCTCTTTTCCATTGGGCCGCGGCCCATTTTTCTTCCTTTCTTCCTCCTTTTCCTCTGCTGGGCCTTTTCTTTTCTTTTCTCTTTTCCTTCTTTCCTTCTTTTTCTCTTCTTTCTTTTTCTCTTTTTTTTCTCTTTTTTTTTTCTTTTTTTTTCCTTTTCTTTCCTTTCCTTTTTCCTCTTTTTTTTGCTTTTTTTCAAAATTGGGCCTGGACAAAAATAGGTGTCAACAGCTGCCCCTCTTTATTTGTTTCTTACTAGGTAGTATGAGAATACTACTGTTGTAAGAAATGAGTAAAGACATGACACATTTTTGTCCGGGTGTCAAAAAGAACACAGCAAACTCGTGTTCAAAACCCGAGCCACTGTCAAGCAGGGATCGTCTAAGCGCCACCCTGGATCTGCTGAAAAGGTAACAGAGATCGTCTAAGCACCACCCTGGATCTGCTGGAAAGTAACAAGGTTCGTCTAAGCGCCCCCTTGGATCTGCTGAAAAGTAACACGGATCGTCTAAGCGCCACCGTGGATCTGCTGGAAAGTAACAAGGTTCATCTAAGCGCCCCCTTGGATCTGCTGAAAGGTAACAGGGATCGTCTAAGCGCCACCCTGGATCTGCTGGAAGGTAACACGGATCGTCTAAGCGCCACCGTGGATCTGCTGGAAAGTAACAAGGTTCGTCTAAGCGCCCCCTTGGATCTGCTGAAAGGTAACAGGGATCGTCTAAGCGCCACCCTGGATCTACTGGAAGGTAACACGGATCGTCTAAGCGCCACCGTGGATCTGCTGGAAAGTAACAAGGTTCGTCTAAGCGCCCCCTTGGATCTGCTGAAAGGTAACAGGGATCGTCTAAGCGCCACCCTGGATCTGCTGGAAGGTAACACGGATCGTCTAAGCGCCACCGTGGATCTGCTGGAAAGTAACAAGGTTCGTCTAAGCGCCCCCTTGGATCTGCTGAAAGGTAACAGGGATCGTCTAAGCGCCACTCTGGATCTGCTGGAAGGTGACACGGATCGTCTAAGCGCCACCGTGGATCTGCTGGAAAGTAACAAGGTTCGTCTAAGCGCCCCCTTGGATCTGCTGAAAGGTAACAGGGATCGTCTAAGCGCCACCCTGGATCTGCTGGAAAGTAACACGGATCGTCTAAGCGCCACCGTGGATCTGCTGAAAAGTAACAGGGATCGTCTAAGCACCACCCTGGATCTGCTGGAAAGTGACGAGGATCGGTCTAAGCGCCTACTCGGACTCGCCAACTGCAACTTTCAATATGTGACAAAGGTATGCATGGTATGAAATGTAATGGATGATATGAAATGTAATGCATGATACGTACCATATGTGATGGGGTTATGCATGCTTTTGATGCAATGATGCAAATGATGCAATGATGCAAATGATGCAAATGATGCACAGCTTATTAATTGGAAACTCAAACTTGAATTATGCTGTGTTAGAAAAGACTTTTGTTAACTTCCTTGGAAAAATTTAGCTCAATAAGCACATGCGTGCTCGGGAACTCAGACAGACTCAAGCTTGTTTCACCTGGACTGCTCATGTGAATGGATGTGAAGCTTGCCTCTTTTGCAAGATCTTCCTCTGAAACCTGACTGAGAAGGGTGGGCCACCTGCTTATTGAATGTTTATCTGAGTCGTCTGATGCTGACTTTGAATTTTTCTGACTGATAAAGGTCTTTGAGGCGCCCCCTCTTTTCTGTTGGTATTGAGTGGACCGCGAGCCTTTTGGTCAAACATGTTAAAAGAGATGTTGAAATGCTAAGTCATGTTGTTGAACCTGTGATCTCTCGCTTTGAAGCGCTATCTAGTTAAAATGCATGACATGAGATGACACATTATGGAATCAAGTGACAGAGAATTGCCCCAGTTATGTTTGGGGTGGATGGAGAAAATGAGTGATGAACATCAGGCTGTCCCAACTTGGGTATAGTTATAAGACATAGACTGGAAAATTGCCCCGGTTTATACTTTGAAGAATGAGCATCAGAGGACAAAAGATTGTTCCCATTTGAAAGAAGTTGATGGAAAGACAAATGAATACCCCAATCCAGACATTGAATGGAAACATTGACCGCCCTGATTTGAAAAGAATTCATGACAAAATTGGGTGATTGACCAGGTTTAGTCTTGGACGATGAGCATGAGGTAGCATATGATTGGCCCAATCTAGGAACATTGACAAAGCATGGACTGGAAAATTATCTCATCTTGGATTATGAGAGATAAGCATCAGAAAACAAGTGATTGCTTCAGTTTGAAAGACAATGCACTAGAATGATGAAAAAGTAAAAGCTAGACAATCTCTTGGGTGTAACAAGGATGACAAGGAGTGGAATGATCAATTGCTTCAGTGATGTCTCAATAGGTTGGAAGAATTTGTGAGAACAGCCAATGTAATACTTCAGCCTGAGAGTGGAAGAACAAGTAGTCTGCCCCACTTTGAGAAAATGTATGAGGAATTCATATGAGCAAATGCCCCAGATCAGAGTACACGGGAAGACTACTAAGGATAGGTAATTATCCTACCCGAAGAATGACCAAGTACACAAAAGATATGAAGTAAAGCTTAGACTGTTTCCCTAGTCTGAGTCGGGTGAAGGAAAATGGCTTGAGTAATTGCCTCAGTTGTGACACAGAGAGATCGGGGAGAAACCAGAAAATGGGCCCAACTTCAGGGAAATGGACAAGCAATGAGCTGAAAAGTTGCCCCAATTGAGATAACGAGTGGTAGTCCAACAATTGTTCTATTTACCTTGGCTCGCATTTGAGGTCTTGATGGGCATGGAAGAGATCGTTTCTTGATTTTCTTCTGACTATTTGGGCTTTGCCGCAGTGTCAATCCTTGAAAGAACTTTGTGGAGGCAACTATTCAGCGAGCATCCCTCATTTTTTCTCTTTTTTCTCTTTTTTTTTTATGAGCAAATGAATCAGGTTATTGTGTCTCAAAAACAAGTTCAAGAAAAAGTGGACAATCAATCCTTGATCGAAATGGACTTTCTTAGGGTTGTAATGTGGCTAAGGTCTAGTGGATTATGAAAGGAGGTGTTTACGGGTTAATGAAGGATATGTGGCTAAGGGTTAGTGGGTCATGAAAGGAAGGATATCAAAAGTGTTTACGGGTTAATGAATTAATGAAGACAAAGGATTTTTAGCACTTTGATCAAAACTTAGCACTGATTATCAAGACTTGCTCAAGCAATTTTCATCCTTTGGCATTTTTATTTCTTTTTCTTTGCTTCTTTCTTTTTTTTGAAATGGAAATCTTAAGCAAGTTTGGCACTAATATTGTGCTAACTCTATGTAGAGTGATCCTTGTCTAGGGTTAAGGGGAAGGATTTTTGGCTCAAAGGGGTGTCAAGGGATAATGTTATGGGGTAAGGATAGAGAAAGAATGCCAAACTTCATCTCAAGGCATGATTGATCACTTTCAGGAACCTAAGTCCCAGACAAAACTTGGGTGCACTGGATTCACTTGCTCTTTTTTTTTTTTTTTTGACTTTGCATGCCCTAACTTTTGCTTAGGTCGCCCTTGCGGGTTTTCAACCTAACAGGCCTTTTTTCCTTTTTTTCTTTTTTCTTTACTTTGCATGCCCTAACTTTTGCTTAGGCCGCCCTTGTGGGTTTTCAACCTAACGGGCCTTTTTTCTTTTTTTTCTTTTTTTATTGAGGGATGACTCTTGCGCTTTTCTGCATAAATGACCATCTGCTAAAGTTTTCCTATGAAATCGATCAACTTCTCACAAATAAGCGCTTGCAACCGCGACAAAAGTTGCCCCCAGTGCTCCTAGTCTTCTTCCATGCCAGCTGGTGTCCTTAGAAATCACGCAAATAAGTTCTCCCACACTTGAGGCATTAGCCATTATGAGACGCTAGAAATTATTTGTGTGAGATGGAAATGGAAAATTGGAGAATGAGATTGAGATTGACAAAGGAAAAGACAATGAATGAAGCAAACAAACCAAAGAAAAAGAAAATGCCTTGCATGGTTCTTAGAAAATGCTTCAAAGAAAGTTATCAAAGGTTCAACATTAACATGACAAAACAAAAAGCTTATGTTAACCACATCAATTAACAATGCTAGACCATTAAACTCAGGCGCCTTGATTGCTGAAAGATTGGCAGATGCCGCCTCCTCCTCCTTGAATGCGTTGCCGACAAGAGCAAACCGACGGATGGTCGAAAGCCTTTGCACTAAGCAGCTCATCACTGATGAAAACCAGACGACTTCAGTATTCTCTTGTGAAAGATCCATGAGGCCCACTGAGAGTATGATGCCAAAGTTCATCCTTGGAACTTGCCAAACTGGGGGATAATGGACGCTTCAACTTTGAGTCAAAACCATTTCAACCTCGAGGGAACAGATTATGCAAGTGCAGGTCATCATGGTCAAATGGCAGGAGAGAAGGTGATTTGATGAAATGACCAAGTGTTTTGGGAAAAGGGTTGGATCATCGAGATGGTTAAGGGAAATGGGATTGGAAAAATAATCTTGGTGAGATGTATGGATAAAGCAAGTAAGGATCAACATAATATGAGGTTGGTGGATAGGGTCTCCTGCAAATGAAATAGTCATATGGTGAAGAGGAGGGCGAGTAGGTTGAGATGAGATGATGGGATTAGTGCTAGAAAGAAAGTGAAGTAACGAATGGATGGAGGGTCTAGAGATGAAAAGGAAGTGGTAAGCTGTATGGTGAGTAGGATCGGGACAAAATGAGGTGGGTAGGTAGGGCCTCCACAGATTATATTGAAGTTAATTGCTTGTGTTAGCCATATGGTGAAGAATGGTGAAGGTTATTATAGCTGGTAGAACGGATAAATATGGGTGATGATCCTTACTGGTGCAAAGGGTGAGGAAGTGGGATAGACATGAGGAGTGAAAATCAGCGACTGACTATATGAGGATGCTGCCATTGCAAAAATTCTATTCTTGACTCAATCATGATCAGTATTGATCTATTCTTCTGCCCCAGTTTTTGCACGGTAGCATCATACTCAACCTTCTTCAAGTTTGGTCTCTTTGCAGGTTCAGATTCTGGTATCAACTGCTTCTGTAGATTCCAGGGTTTCAACTTGAGCTTGTCAATGCCTTTTCTTGTTTTTTTTTGAACTTATTGAGACTTAAGTTCTCCAAGGAAATACAAATGTGTTTGAAAGAAAAACAAATTTGTTAACGGGTTCAGCAGATGGTGGTTCCCCATGTTCTAACGCCAGAGCAAGACCCCTTGGGTTAAAACATGGTTGACAGTCATTATGTGGGAAATGCCCCTACAGAATTTATGTCTAAGGGGCAACACGAAACAATCCCATGTTCTAACGCTAGAGAAAGACCCATTGGGTTAAAACATGGTTGACAGTCATTCATGTGGGAAATACCCCTACTGAATTTATGTCTAAGCAGCAACACGAAACAATCCCATTTTCTAACGCCAGAGAAAGACCCCTTGGGTTAAAACATGGTTGACAGTCATTCATGTGGGAAATACCCCTACTGAATTTATGTCTAAGCAGCAACACGGAACACCAGGGTTTTTGAACAAATTCCAAATTTGTAGTACAATTTTCATCACAGAGCTTGCAATGTCCCTATTCGAGATACATCAATGAAAAGCGGAATCATTTAGTTCTCTTCTCCTCATTCCTCTGATGGTGCTGGCAAGATCTTGGGGAAAACCCAGCAAGCACTTCTCATGGCATTTTTCTGCATATTTCTTTGAAATTTCTGAAACCTTGGTGTTCTTCTTCAGGACAGGCACAGCTTGGTCTCGAAGCCCCTTATGTTTTTTTATATAAGATGAATGATGCATGGAAGGTGAATTTTTTTGTTTTTTTTTTTTTATATGATGAATGATGCATGGAAGGTGAAATTTTTTATGTTTTTTTTATATAAGATGAATGATGCATGGAAGGTGAAATTTTTTATGCTTCTTTTATATAAGATGAATGATGCATGGAAGGTGAATTTTTTTATGTTTTTTTTTTATATATAAGATGAATGATGCATGGAAGGTGAATTTTTTATGTTTTTCTTTTAATATAAGATAAATGATGCATTAAATTTTTTTATGTTTTTTTTTATATAAGATGAATGATGCATGGAAACATGAAATTTTTTTTATGTTTTTTTTTGAATGATGCATGGCATATTGAACAATAATGATATGAAAAAGAATAGAAGAAGAGAATGCTCCCATTTGTCGTACAAGGGTAAAGACCTAAGGGGTGAGATATAATACATTGGTAAAAAACCTAATTGGATGGGGACTATGGTCAAATTAAGTGCTCTCTTTATGGTAAGTTCTAGACTCCTAAAAGGCCCCGGATTGCCCCCGTCGCGAAGACAATGTTCCAATGATCAAACTATTTGACGAGTAGACACTAGGCCTCTCACGACAAATAGCTCAATGACCGGTAAAAATCCGGGTGGTGACTCAATAGTTGGCGCGTAGACACTAGGCCTCTCACGACAAGTACCAAGACACCGCTACTCCTGGGCTCGCACGGGCTCGGGTATAGAGCCCAAAAAGTGTGTCTCACAAAGTGGAAGTGAAGTGTGTGCATTGGGAGCATACAAACATTTTTCAAGAAACCCTAAAAAACTACCCCACCTGCAACATAGCCAAAAAACCAAATATAGCAGTTTAAATTGGTCATCTACCCTAATACCGCATGCTGAAAACAAATTATATACAAGGTAGGGAAAAAATAAAATATATACATGGCAATCAAACAAAAAAAAAAGCAAAATAATGAAGAGTAAAATAAAATAAAAAGAAAGACAAATTAAAGATAAATTAGAGGCAAATTATATACAAAGTAGGAAAAAATATGTACAAGGCAATTAAACAATAAAAAAGGCAAAATAATGAAGTGTAAAATAAAAAGAAGGACGAATTAAAGATAAATTATAGACAAATTAAAGACAAATTATATACAAAGTAGAAAAAATATGTACAAAACAATTAAACAATAAAAATAATGAAGGGTAAAATAAAATAAAAGAAAGCTAAAAAAAAAACACAAACAATCAAGAAAGGCCTGACTCTCAAAGTGTCCCCAGCAGAGTCGCCATCTGTCGCAACCGGGGTCGCGGCGGGACGGCGAAAAAACAATTAATTATCAGACAGAGTCGCCACTAATGTTTATTTGAGGAAAACACTAGAAAAACCTAAAAAAGGATAAATAGCCTACGAAACCTAAAATCTAGGTTCGGGAGTCTATTACGCGTGGGGAAGGTGTTAGCACCCCACAGCGCCCGTCTAAGCGGTACCTAAAATTGTTTATGCAATTTCCTTAGCTTTCTACATTATTAATTTTACCCTTATTTATTTTTATCATTTAATTCCTAATTACTCCTAAAAAGAGAAAAGGAAAAACAAATTATTTTTATATTATTCTTTTATATTATTTAATTCCCTAATTATTTCTAAAAAAAAGGGAAAAAAACAAAACAAAAAAACAAAGAAAATATTTTGTTATTTTTTATATAGCCTGATGAGTGTGAACCCAGTCCTACGTACTTCCTTAAAATGGAAGATCAAGGCTTACACAGTTCTTGTTTTAGTTTAATTAACTTTTTTTAGTTTTTTTTCTTTTTGACAATAAAAATTAAAATTAAGATGTCCTTATATCATGGACTTACAATGTCTCAGAAAATAAAAATCAAAGCCAAAATAAAATAAGAAGGAAAAACAAAATAAATGAAATACAATAATAATTAAAAGAAAACAACCAAAATAATAAAGATAAAGAAAAAACCAGCAAAAAAAAAGGAAACAGTGGCATGCACGGGATGATGAAGCGGTGACGGCAGCGCGAGGAGAAGCAAGGTGACGACGGCGCGGCGGCCTGGGAAGGAAGGAGGTGTGGCGTCGTTGGTGGCCGAAGGAGGAGCGGCGCTGGTGGTGTTGCGACGGCGGTTAGGAGGGGGAATGAGCAGTGGCGGCGGCTGGAAGAAGGAGAGGATCGTTGGTGGTCGTTTGGTGGTGAGGGGAGAGGGGTGATGGTGGTCGTTTGGAGGTGAGGGGAGAGATGAGGGAGGAGCGGTTGGTGGTGCTGCGACGACCTAGGGAGAATGAGGGAGGAGGATGGCGGCTGTTCAGGGAGAAGGGTATGAGGAAGGAAGGACGGCGGCTGAAGGGAGAAGGTTAGAGGTGGCGGCGAGGTGAGGTATGAGGGGAGAGAGGCTAGGGTTTGAGTGAGGAAGAAGGCAGATGGGAGAGAGGGCTGATGTTTTTTTTGTTTTTTTTCCTTTTTTCTCTTTTTTTCTGTTTTTTTTTTTTTGAGTGTGGAGGCTAACAAAAAAAAGTGAAGGGTGGAGGCTAGAAAATTGTGTGGGAATGAGGAAATTAGGGTTTGTGAGAGTATGGAGGATATTAGGGAATGATGAGTGGTTTTTAGGGTTAGTGAGGGTAGGCTTATATAGGGGAGAATTAGGGTTTCAATGAAGGGGAAAATGACTAAGTTGCCCTCCGCTTCCTCTCTTTTCCTTTGGGCCGCGGCCCATTTTTCTTCCTTTCTTCCTCATTTTCCTCTGCTGGGCCTTTTCTTTTTTTTTCTCTTTTCCTTCTTTCCTTCTTTTTCTCTTCTTTCTTTTTCTCTTTTTTTTCTCTTTTTTTTTTCTTTTTCTTCTCTTTTTTTTTTCCTTTTTCTTTCCTTTCCTTTTTCCTCTTTTTTTTGCTTTTTTTCAAAATTGGGCCTGGACAAAAATAGGTGTCAACAGCTGCCCCTCTTTACTTGTTTCTTACTAGGTAGTATGAGAATACTACTGTTGTAATAAATGAGTAAAGACATGACACATTTTTGTCCGGGTGTCAAAAAGAACACAGCAAACTCGGGTTCAAAACCCGAGCCACTGTCAAGCAGGGATCGTCTAAGCGCCACCCTGGATCTGCTGAAAAGGTAACAGGAATCGTCTAAGCGCCACCCTGGATCTGCTGGAAAGTAACAAGGTTCGTCTAAGCGCCCCCTTGGATCTGCTGAAAAGTAACACGGATCGTCTAAGCGCCACCGTGGATCTGCTGGAAAGTAACAAGGTTCGTCTAAGCGCCCCCTTGGATCTGTTGAAAGGTAACAGGGATCGTCTAAGCGCCACCCTAGATCTGCTGGAAGGCAACACGGATCGTCTAAGCGCCACCGTGGATCTGCTGGAAAGTAACAAGGTTCGTCTAAGCGCCCCCTTGGATCTGCTGAAAGGTAACAGGGATCGTCTAAGCGCCACCCTAGATCTGCTAGAAGGTAACACGGATCGTCTAAGCGCCACCGTGGATCTGCTGGAAAGTAACAAGGTTCGTCTAAGCGCCCCCTTGGATCTGCTGAAAGGTAACAGGGATCGTCTAAGCGCCACCCTGGATCTGCTGGAAGGTAACACGGATCGTCTAAGCGCCACCGTGGATCTGCTGGAAAGTAACAAGGTTCGTCTAAGCGCCCCCTTGGATCTGCTGAAAGGTAACAGGGATCGTCTAAGAGCCACCCTGGATCTGCTGGAAGGTAACACGGATCGTCTAAGCACCACCGTGGATCTGCTGGAAAGTAACAAGGTTCGTCTAAGCGCCCCCTTGGATCTGCTGAAAGGTAACAGGGATCGTCTAAGCGCCACCCTGGATCTGCTGGAAAGTAACACGGATCGTCTAAGCGCCACCGTGGATCTGCTGAAAAGTAACAGGGATCGTCTAAGCACCACCCTGGATCTGCTGGAAAGTGACGAGGATCGGTCTAAGCGCCACCTCGGACTCGCCAACTGCAACTTTCAATATGTGACAAAGGTATGCATGGTATGAAATGTTATGCATGATATGAAATGTAATGCATGATACGTACCATATGTGATGGTGTTATGCATGCTTTTGATGCAATGATGCAAATGATGCAAATGATGCACAGATTATTAATTGGAAACTCAAACTTGAATTATGCTGTGTTAGAAAAGACTTTTGTTAACTTCCTTTTAAAAATTTAGCTCAATAAGCACATGCGTGCTCGGGAACTCAGACAGACTCAAGCTTGTTTCACCTGGACTGCTCATGTGAATGGATGTGAAGCTTGCCTCTTTTGCAAGATCTTCCTCTGAAACCTGACTGAGAAGGGTGGGCCACCTGCTTATTGAATGTTTATCTGAGTCGTCTGATGCTGACTTTGAATTTTTCTGACTGATAAAGGTCTTTGAGGCGCCCCCTCTTTTCTGTTGGTATTGAGTGGACCGCGAGCCTTTTGGTCAAACATGTTAAAAGAGATGTTGAAATGCTAAGTCATGTTGTTGAACCTGTGATCTCTCGCTTTGAAGCGCTATCTAGTTAAAATGCATGACATGAGATGACACATTATGGAATCAAGTGACAGAGAATTGCCCCAGTTATGTTTGGGGTGGATGGAGAAAATGAGTGATGAACATCAGGCTGTCCCAACTTGGGTATAGTTATAAGACATAGACTGGAAAATTGCCCCGATTTATACTTTGAAGAATGAGCATCAGAGGACAAATGATTGTTCCCATTCGAAAGAAGTTGATGGAAAGACAAATGAATACCCCAATCCAGACATTGAATGGAAACATTGACCGCCCTGATTTGAAAAGAATTAATGACAAAATTGGGTGATTGACCAGGTTTAGTCTTGGACGATGAGCATGAGGTAGCATATGATTGGCCCAATCTAGGAACATTGACAAAGCATGGACTGGAAAATTATCTCATCTTGGATTATGAGAGATAAGCATCAGAAAACAAGTGATTGCTTCAGTTTGAAAGACAATGCACTAGAATGATGAAAAAGTAAAAGCTAGACAATCTCTTGGGTGTAACAAGGATGACAAGGAGTGGAATGATCAATTGCTTCAGTGATGTCTCAATAGGTTGGAAGAATTTGTGAGAACAGCCAATGTAATACTTCAGCCTGAGAGTGGAAGAACAAGTAGTCTGCCCCACTTTGAGAAAATGTATGAGGAATTCATATGAGCAAATGCCCCAGATCAGAGTACACGGGAAGACTACTAAGGATAGGTAATTATCCTACCCGAAGAATGACCAAGTACACAAAAGATATGAAGTAAAGCTTAGACTGTTTCCCTAGTCTGAGTCGGGTGAAGGAAAATGGCTTGAGTAATTGCCTCAGTTGTGACACAGAGAGATCGGGGAGAAACCAGAAAATGGGCCCAACTTCAGGGAAAGGGACAAGCAATGAGCTGAAAAGTTGCCCCAATTGAGATAACGAGTGGTAGTCCAACAATTGTTCTATTGACCTTGGCTCGCATTTGAGGTCTTGATGGGCATGGAAGAGATCGTTTCTTGATTTTCTTCTGACTGATTGGGCTTTGCCGCAGTGTCAATCCTTGAAAGAACTTTGTGGAGGCAACTATTCATCGAGCAGCCCTCATTTTTTCTCTTTTTTCTCTTTTTTTTTATGAGCAAATGAATCAGGTTATTGTGTCTCAAAAACAAGTTCAAGAAAAAGTGGACAACCAATCCTTGATCGAAATGGACTTTCTTAAGGTTGTAATGTGGCTAAGGTCTAGTGGATTATGAAAGGAGGTGTTTACGGGTTAATGAAGGATATGTGGCTAAGGGTTAGTGGGTCATGAAAGGAAGGATATCAAAGGCACAAACAAGTGTTTACGGGTTAATGAAGACGAAGGATATGTGGCTAAGGGTTTGTAGGTCATGAAAGGAAGGATATAAAAGTGTTTACGGGTTAATGAATTAATGAAGACAAAGGATTTTTAGCATTTTGATCAAAACTTAGCACTGATTATCAAGACTTGCTCAAGCAATTTTCATCCTTTGGTATTTTTATTTCTTTTTCTTTGCTTCTTTCTTTTTTTTGAAATGGAAATCTTAAGCAAGCTTGGCACTAATATTGTGCTAACTCTATGTAGAGTGATCCTTGTCTAGGGTTAAGGGGAAGGATTTTTGGCTCAAAGGGGTGTCAAGGGATAATGTTATGGGGTAAGGATAGAGAAAGAATGCCAAACTTCATCTCAAGGCATGATTGATCACTTTCAGGAACCTAAGTCCCAGACAAAACTTGGGTGCACTGGATTCACTTGCTCTTTTTTTTTTCTTTGACTTTGCATGCCCTAACTTTTGCTTAGGTCGCCCTTGCGGGTTTTCAACCTAACAGGCCTTTTTCCCTTTTTTCTTTTTTCTTTACTTTGCATGCCCTAACTTTTGCTTAGGCCGCCCTTGTGGGTTTTCAACCTAACGGGCCTTTTTTCTTTTTATTCTTTTTTTATTGAGGGATGACTCTTGCGCTTTTCTACATAAATGACCATCTGCTAAAGTTTTCCTAAGAAATCGATCAACTTCTCACAAATAAGGGCTTGCAACCGCGACAAAAGTTGCCCCCAGTGCTCCTAGTCTTCTTCCATGCCAGCTTGTGTCCTTAGAAATCACGCAAATAAGTATTCCCACACTTGAGGCATTAGCCATTATGAGACGCTAGAAATTATTTGTGTGAGATGGAAATGGAAAATTGGAGAATGAGATTGAGATTGATAAAGGAAAAGACTATGAATGAAGCAAACAAACCAAAGAAAAAGAAAATGCCTTGCATGGTTCTTAGAAAATGCTTCAAAGAAAGTTATCAAAGGTTCAACATTAACATGACAAAAAAAAAAGCTTATGTTAACCATATCAATTAACAATGCTAGACCATTAAACTCAGGCGCCTTGATTGCTGAAAGATTGGCAGATGCCGCCTCCTCCTCCTTGAATGCGTTGCCGACAAGAGCAAACCGACGGATGGTCGAAAGCCTTTGCACTAAGCAGCTCATCACTGATGAAAACCAGACGACTTCAGTATTCTCTTGTGAAAGATCCATGAGGCCCACTGAGAGTATGATGCCAAAGTTCATCATTGGAACTTGCCAAACTGGGGGATAATGGACGCTTCAACTTTGAGTCAAAACCATTTCAACCTCGAGGGAACAGATTATGCAAGTGCAGGTCATCATGGTCAAATGGCAGGAGAGAAGGTGATTTGATGAAATGACCAAGTGTTTTGGGAAAAGGGTTGGATCATCGAGATGGTTAAGGGAAATGGGATTGGAAAAATAATCTTGGTGAGATGTATGGATAAAGCAAGTAAGGATCAACATAATATGAGGTGGGTGGATAGGGTCTCCTGCAAATGAAATAGTCATATGGTGAAGAGGAGGGCGATTAGGTTGAGAAGAGATGATGGGATTAGTGCTAGAAAGAAAGTGAAGTAACGAATGGATGGAGGGTCTAGAGATGAAAAGAAAGTGGTAAGCTGTATGGTGAGTAGGATCGGGACAAAATGAGGTGGGTAGGTAGGGCCTCCACAGATTATATTGAAGTTAATTGCTTGTGTTAGCCATATGGTGAAGAATGGTGAAGGTTATTATAGCTGGTAGAACGGATAAATATGGGTGATGATCCTTACTGGTGCAAAAGGTGAGGAAGTGGGATAGGCATGAGGAGTGAAAATCAGCGACTAACTATATGAGGATGCTGCCATTGCAAAAATTTTATTCTTGACTCAATCATGACCAGTATTGATCTATTCTTCTGCCCCAGTTTTTGCACGGTAGCATCATACTCAACCTTCTTCAAGTTTGGTCTCTTTGCAGGTTCAGATTCTGGTATCAACTGCTTCTGTAGATTCCTGGGTTTCAACTTGAGCTTGTCAATGCCTTTTCTTGTTTTTTTTGAACTTATTGAGACTTAAGTTCTCCAAGGAAATACAAATGTGTTTGAAAGAAAAACAAATTTGTTAACGGGTCCAGCAGATGGTGGTTCCCCATGTTCTAACGCCAGAGAAAGACCCATTGGGTTAAAACATGGTTGACAGTCATTCATGTGGGAAATGCCCCTACAGAATTTATTTCTAAGGGGCAACACGAAACAATCCCATGTTCTAACGCTAGAGAAAGACCCCTTGGGTTAAAACATGGTTGACAGTCATTCATGTGGGAAATACCCCTACTGAATTTATGTCTAAGCAGCAACACGAAACAATCCCATTTTCTAACGCCAGAGAAAGACCCCTTGGGTTAAAACATGGTTGACAGTCATTCATGTGGGAAATACCCCTACTGAATTTATGTCTAAGCAGCAACACGGAACACCAGGGTTTTTGAACAAATTCCAAATTTGTAGTACAATTTTCATCACAGAGCTTGCAATATCCCTATTCGAGATACATCAATGAAAAGCGGAATCATTTAGTTCTCTTCTCCTCATTCCTCTGATGGTGCTGGCAAGATCTTGGGGAAAACCCAGCAAGCACTTCTCATGGCATTTTTCTGCATATTTCTTTGAAATTTCTGAAACCTTGGTGTTCTTCTTCAGTACAGGCACAGCTTGGTCTCGAAGCCCCGTATGTTTTTTTATATAAGATGAATGATGCATGGAAGGTGAATTTTTTTGTTTTTTTTTTTTATATGATGAATGATGCATGGAAGGTGAAATTTTTTATGTTTTTTTTATATAAGATGAATGATGCATGGAAGGTGAATTTTTTTATGTTTTTTTTTATATATAAGATGAATGATGCATGGAAGGTGAATTTTTTATGTTTTTCTTTTAATATAAGATGAATGATGCATGAAATTTTTTTATGTTTTTTTTTTTTATATAAGATGAATGATGCATGGAACCATGAAAAAATTTTTATGTTTATTTTTAATGATGCATGGCATATTGAACAATAATGATATGAAAAAGAATAGAAGAAGAGAATGCTCCCATTTGTTGTACAAGGGTAAAGACCTAAGGGGTGAGATATAATACATTGGTCAAAAACCTAATTGGATGGGGACTATGGTCAAATTAAGTGCTCTCTTTATGGTAAGTTCTAGACTCCTAAAAGGCCCCGCATTGCCCCCGTCGCGAAGACAAGGTTCCAATGATCAAACTATTTGACGAGTAGACACTAGGCCTCTCATGACAAATAGCTCAATGACCGGTAAAAATCCGGGTGGTGACTCAATAGTTGCCGCGTAGACACTAGGCCTCTCACGACAAGTACCAAGACGCCGCTACTCCTGGGCTCGCACGGGCTCGGGTATAGAGCCCAAAAAGTGTGTCTCACAAAGTGGAAGTGAAGTGTGTGCATTGGGAGCATACAAACCTTTTTCAAGAAACCCTAAAAAAACTACCCCACCTGCAACATAGCCAAAAAACCAAATATAGCAGTTTAAATTGGTCATCTACCCTAATACCGCATGCTGAAAACAAATTATATACAAGGTAGGGAAAAAATAAAATATATACATGGCAATCAAAAAAAAAAAAAAAAAGCAAAATAATGAAGAGTAAAATAAAATAAAAAGAAAGACAAATTAAAGATAAATTAGAGGCAAATTATATACAAAGTAGGAAAAAATATGTACAAGGCAATTAAACAATAAAAAAGGCAAAATAATGAAGTGTAAAATAAAAAGAAGGACGAATTAAAGATAAATTATAGACAAATTAAAGACAAATTATATACAAAGTAGAAAAAATATGTATAAGGCAATTAAACAATAAAAAAGGCAAAAAAATGAAGTGTAAAATAAAAAGAAGGACGAATTAAAGATAAATTATAGACAAATTAAAGACAAATTATATACAAAGTAGAAAAAATATGTACAAAAAAATTAAACAATAAAAATAATGAAGGGTAAAATAAAATAAAAGAAAGCTAAAAAAAAACACAAACAATCAAGAAAGGCCTGACTCTCAAAGTGTCCCCAGCAGAGTCGCCATCTGTCGCAACCGGGGTCGCGGCGGGACGGCGAAAAAACAATTAATTATCAGACAGAGTCGCCACTAATGTTTATTTGAGGAAAACACTAGAAAAACCTAAAAAAGGATAAATAGCCTACGAAACCTAAAATCTAGGTTCGGGTGTCTATTACGCGTGGGGAAGGTGTTAGCACCCCACAGCGCCCGTCTATGCGGTACCTAAAATTGTTTATGCAATTTCCTTAGCTTTCTACATTATTAATTTTACCCTTATTTATTTTTATTATTTAATTCCTAATTACTCCTAAAAAGAGAAAACGAAAAACAAATTCTTTTTATATTATTCTTTTATATTATTTAATTCCCTAATTATTTCTAAAAAAATGGGGAAAAAAACAAAACAAAAAAACAAAGAAAATATTTTGTTATTTTTTATATAGCCTGATGAGTGTGAACCCAGTCCTACGTACTTCCTTAAAATGGAAGATCAAGGCTTACGCAGTTCTTGTTTTAGTTTAATTAACTTTTTTTAGTTTTTTTTTTCTTTTTGACAATAAAAATTAAAATTAAGATGTCCTTATATCATGGACTTACAATGTCTCAGAAAATAAAAATCAAAGCCAAAATAAAATAAGAAGGAAAAACAGAATAAATGAAATACAATAATAATTAAAAGAAAACAACCAAAATAATAAAGATAAAGAAAAAACCAGCAAAAAAAAAAAGGAAACAGTGGCATGCACGGGATGATGAAGCGGTGACGGCAGTGCGAGGAGAAGCAAGGTGACGACGGCGCGGCGGCCTGGGAAGGAAGGAGGTGTGGCGTCGCTGGTGGCCGAAGGAGGAGCGGCGCTGGTGGTGTTGCGATGGCGGCTAGGAGGGGGAACGAGCAGTGGCGGCAGCTGGAAGAAGGAGAGGAGCGACGGCGGCTGGAAGGGATGAGGAAGGAAGGACGGCGGCGGTCGTGGTGTGGGGAAGAGGATCGATGGTGGTCGTTTGGTGGTGAGGGGAGAGGGGTGATGGTGGTCGTTTAGAGGTGAGGGGAGAGATGAGGGAGGAGCGGTTGGTGGTGCTGCGACGGCCTAGGGAGAATGAGGGAGGAGGATGGCGGCTGTTCAGGGAGAAAGGGATGAGGAAGGAAGGACGGCGACTGAAGGGAGAAGGTTTAGAGGTGGCGGCGAGGTGAGGTATGAGGGGAGAGAGGCTAGGGTTTGAGTGAGGAAGAAGGCAGATGGGAGAGAGGGCTGATGTTTTTTTCGTTTTTTTTTTTCCTTTTTTCTCTTTTTTTCTGTTTTTTTTTTTTTTTTGAGTGTGGAGGCTAACAAAAAAAAGTGAAGGGTGGAGGCTAGAAAATTGTGTGGGAATGAGGAAATTAGGGTTTGTGAGAGTATGGAGGCTATTAGGGAATGATGAGTGGTTTTTAGGGTTAGTGAGGGTAGGCTTATATAGGGGAGAATTAGGGTTTCAGTGAGGGGGAAAATGACTAAGTTCCCCTCCCTTCCTTGCTTCTGCTTCCTCTCTTTTCCTTTGGGCCGCGGCCCATTTTTCTTCCTTTCTTCCTCCTTTTCCTCTGCTGGGCCTTTTCTTTTCTTTTCTCTTTTCCTTCTTTCCTTCTTTTTCTCTTCTTTCTTTTTCTCTTTTTTTTCTCTTTTTTTTTTCTTTTTCTTCTCTTTTTTTTTTCCTTTTTCTTTCCTTTCCTTTTTCCTCTTTTTTTTGCTTTTTTTCAAAATTGGGCCTGGACTAAGATAGGTGTCAACAGCTGCCCCTCTTTACTTGTTTCTTACTAGGTAGTATGAGAATACTATTGTTGTAAGAAATGAGTAAAGACATGACACATTTTTGTCCGGGTGTCAAAAAGAACACAGCAAACTCGGGTTCAAAACCCGAGCCACTGTCAAGCAGGGATCGTCTAAGCGCCACCCTAGATCTGCTGAAAAGGTAACAGGGATCGTCTAAGCGCCACCCTGGATCTGCTGGAAAGTAACAAGGTTCGTCTAAGCGCCCCCTTGGATCTGCTGAAAGGTAACAGGGATCGTCTAAGCGCCACCCTGGATCTGCTGGAAGGTAACACGGATCGTCTAAGCGCCACCGTGGATCTGCTGGAAAGTAACAAGGTTCGTCTAAGCGCCACCCTAGATCTGCTGGAAGGTAACAGGGATCGTCTAAGCGCCACCCTAGATCTGCTGGAAGGTAACACGGATCGTCTAAGCGCCACCGTGGATCTGCTGGAAAGTAACAAGGTTCGTCTAAGCGCCCCCTTGGATCTGCTGAAAGGAAACAGGGATCGTCTAAGCGCCACCCTGGATCTGCTAGAAGGTAACACGGATCGTCTAAGCGCCACCGTGGATCTGCTGGAAAGTAACAAGGTTCGTCTAAGCGCCCCCTTGGATCTGCTGAAAGGTAACAGGGATCGTCTAAGCGCCACCCTGGATCTGCTGGAAAGTAACAAGGTTCGTCTAAGCGCCCCCTTGGATCTGCTGAAAGGTAACAGGGATCGTCTAAGCGCCACCCTAGATCTGCTGGAAAGTAACACGGATCGTCTAAGCGCCACCGTGGATCTGCTGAAAAGTAATAGGGATCGTCTAAGCACCACCCTGGATCTGCTGGAAAGTGACGAGGATCGGTCTAAGCGCCACCTCGGACTCGCCAACTGCAACTTTCAATATGTGACAAAGGTATGCATGGTATGAAATGTAATGGATGATATGAAATGTAATGCATGATACGTACCATATGTGATGGGGTTATGCATGCTTTTGATGCAATGATGCAAATGATGCAATGATGCAAATGATGCACAGCTTATTAATTGGAAACTCAAACTTGAATGATGCTGTGCTAGAAAAGACTTTTGTTAACTTCCTTGGAAAAATTTAGCTCAATAAGCACATGCGTGCTCGGGAACTCAGACAGACTCAAGCTTGTTTCACCTGGACTGCTCATGTGAATGGATCTGAAGCTTGCCTCTTTTGCAAGATCTTCCTCTGAAACCTGACTGAGAAGGGTGGGCCACCTGCTTATTGAATGTTTATCTGAGTCGTCTGATGCTGACTTTGAATTTTTCTGACTGATACAGGTACTTGAGGCGCCCCCTCTTTTCTGTTGGTATTGAGTGGACCGCGAGCCTTTTGGTCAAACATGTTAAAAGAGATGTTGAAATTCTAAGTCATGTTGTTGAACCTGTGATCTCTCGCTTTGAAGCGCTATCTAGTTAAAATGCATGACATGAGATGACACATTATGGAATCAAGTGACAGAGAATTGCCCCAGTTATGTTTGGGGTGGATGGAGAAAATGAGTGATGAACATCAGGCTGTCCTAACTTGGGTATAGTTATAAGACATAGACTGGAAAATTGCCCCGGTTTATACTATGAAGAATGAGCATCAGACGACAAATGATTGTTCCCATACGAAAGAAGTTGATGGAAAGACAAATGAATACCCCAATCCAGACATTGAATGGAAACATTGACCGCCCTGATTTGAAAAGAATTCATGACAAAATTGGGTGATTGACCAGGTTTAGTCTTGGACGATGAGCATGAGGTAGCGTATGATTGGCCCAATCTAGGAACATTGACAAAGCATGGACTGGAAAATTATCTCATCTTGGATTATGAGAGATAAGCATCAGAAAACAAGTGATTGCTTCAGTTTGAAAGACAATGCACTAGAATGATGAAAAAGTAAAAGCTAGACAATCTCTTGGGTGTAACAAGGATGACAAGGAGTGGAATGATCAATTGCTTCAGTGATGTCTCAATAGGTTGGAAGAATTTGTGAGAACAGCCAATGTAATACTTCAGCCTGAGAGTGGAAGAACAAGTAGTCTGCCCCACTTTGAGAAAATGTATGAGGAATTCATATGAGCAAAGGCCCCAGATCAGAGTACACGGGAAGACTACTAAGGATAGGTAATTATCCTACCCGAAGAATGACCAAGTACTCAAAAGATATGAAGTAAAGCTTAGACTGTTTCCCTAGTCTGAGTCGGGTGAAGGAAAATGGCTTGAGTAATTGCCTCAGTTGTGACACAGAGAGATCGGGGAGAAACCAGAAAATGGGCCCAACTTCAAGGAAAGGGACAAGCAATGAGCTGAAAAGTTTCCCCAATTGAGATAACGAGTGGTAGTCCAACAATTGTTCTATTGACCTTGGCTCGCATTTGAGGTCTTGATGGGCATGGACGAGATCGTTTCTTGATTTTCTTCTGACTGATTGGGCTTTGCCGTAATGTCAATCCTTGAAAGAACTTTGTGGAGGCAACTATTCAGCGAGCATCCCTCATTTTTTCTCTTTTTTCTCTTTTTTTTTATGAGCAAATGAATCAGGTTATTGTGTCTCAAAAACAAGTTCAAGAAAAAGTGGACAATCAATCCTTGATCGAAATGGACTTTCTTAGGGTTGTAATGTGGCTAAGGTCTAGTGGATTATGAAAGGAGGTGTTTACGGGTTAATGAAGGATATGTGGCTAAGGGCTAGTTGGTCATGAAAGGAAGGATATCAAAGGCACAAACAAGTGTTTACGGGTTAATGAAGACGAAGGATATGTGGCTAAGGGCTTGTAGGTCATGAAAGGAAGGATATAAAAGTGTTTACGGGTTAATGAATTAATGAAGACAAAGGATTTTTAGCACTTTGATCAAAACTTAGCACTGATTATCAAGACTTGCTCAAGCAATTTTCATCCTTTGGCATTTTTATTTCTTTTTCTTTGCTTCTTACTTTTTTTTTGAAATGGAAATCTTAAGCAAGCTTGGCACTAATATTGTGCTAACTCTATGTAGAGTGATCCTTGTCTACGGTTAAGGGGAAGGATTTTTGGCTCAAAGGGGTGTCAAGGGATAATGTTATGGGGTAAGGATAGAGAAAGAATGCCAAACTTCATCTCAAGGCATGATTGGTCACTTTCAGGAACCTAAGTCCCAGACAAAACTTGGGTGCACTGGATTCACTTGCTCTTTTTTTTTTTTTTGACTTTGCATGCCCTAACTTTTGCTTAGGTCGCCCTTGCGGGTTTTCAACCTAACAGGCCTTTTTTCCTTTTTTCTTTTTTCTTTACTTTGCATGCCCTAACTTTTGCTTAGGCCGCCCTTGTGGGTTTTCAACCTAACGGGCCTTTTTTCTTTTTTTTCTTTTTTTATTGAGGGATGACTCTTGCGCTTTTCTGCATAAATGACCATCTACTAAAGTTTTCCTATGAAATCGATCAACTTCTCACAAATAAGCGCTTGCAACCGCGACAAAAGTTGCCCCCAGTGCTCCTAGTCTTCTTCCATGCCAGCTGGTGTCCTTAGAAATCACGCAAATAAGTTCTCCCACACTTGAGGCATTAGCCATTATGAGACGCTAGAAATTATTTGTGTGAGATGGAAATGGAAAATTGGAGAATGAGATTGAGATTGACAAAGGAAAAGACAATGAATGAAGCAAACAAACCAAAGAAAAAGAAAATGCCTTGCATGATTCTTAGAAAATGCTTCAAAGAAAGTTATCAAAGGTTCAACATTAACATGACAAAACAAGAAGCTTATGTTAACCACATCAATTAACAATGCTAGACCATTAAACTCAGGCGCCTTGATTGCTGAAAGATTGGCAGATGCCGCCTCCTCCTCCTTGAATGCGTTGCCGACAAGAGCAAACCGACGGATGGTCGAAAGCCTTTGCACTAAGCAGCTCATCACTGATGAAAACCAGACGACTTCAGTATTCTCTTGTGAAAGATCCATGAGGCCCACTGAGAGTATGATGCCAAAGTTCATCCTTGGAACTTGCCAAACTGGGGGATAATGGACGCTTCAACTTTGAGTCAAAACCATTTCAACCTCGAGGGAACAGATTATGCAAGTGCAGGTCATCATGGTCAAATGGCAGGGGAGAAGGTGATTTGATGAAATGACCAAGTGTTTTGGGAAAAGGGTTGGATCATAGGGATGGTTAAGGGAAATGGGATTGGAAAAATAATCTTGGTGAGATGTATGGATAAAGCAAGTAAGGATCAACATAATATGAGGTGGGTGGATAGGGTCTCCTGCAAATGAAATAGTCATATGGTGAAGAGGAAGGCGATTAGGTTGAGATGAGATGATGGGATTAGTGCTAGAAAGAAAGTGAAGTAACGAATGGATGGAGGGTCTAGAGATGAAAAGGAAGTGGTAAGCTGTATGGTGAGTAGGATCGGGACAAAATGAGGTGGGTAAGTAGGGCCTCCACAGATTATATTGAAGTTAATTGTGTTAGTACAGATAGCAACCTGAGAGGGGGGGTGAATCAGAGTTGCCCCGATTTTCGCCTTATTGAAATCGTTACTTTCAAGATAAAGATGATCACAAGATAATTGCTATGATTGCAGCGGAATAGAGCGATGCTTGAAAGTAAGTATGAAGGATAAAGAGAATCACACACAAGATTTTATCCTGGTTCACCTTCAATCCACCGAAGGCTACGTCCAGTCCCTCAAGAAAACCCCTTGAGGATTTTTCCACTATTGATAAAATTTCTTACAAGTTCCTAACCCTAGGACCCCAAGAATTTCTACCAACACCCTGTGAAAGTAAGCCACTTTCAACAGCCCCTGAAAGCAAACCGCTTTCAGTTCCTGAAGGCAAACCACCTTCAGACCTTGAAGACTAACCCGCCTTCAATCGAAACCCTGAAAGTAAACCACTTTCAGTGACAACAATCCTTCACCGAAACCTATGGTGAAAAACCCAACCTTACAGAATGGGATGAAGAAGATTTTACAATAGGCTGTATCAATCCTTTAACATACAAATGGATTGATCATGAGAAATTATGCTTTAAGGCTTTTAAGCATAATACGATTCTGAGTTCCTCAAGATATGAACAACTAATGTGTTCTTATGAACATGAAGATCATGGACTCAGAATCTAGGCTCTTGAATGTTTAAGTTCTAAAAGAACTAATTTTGACAAAGCTTTTTGGCCTAATGTGATCTTCTCATGTGTTGTGTGTTTTCTTGTGTGTGTTGTGTATGTTACATGTGTGTTCTGTTTTCTGGACTCAAATGGACTTTATATAGGCAAGGGAAACGTCCTTGAACCATCACAACTCTTTCCAAAAGGTTTGGGACACAATGGTTCATGAAAAGACATACTTTTTCGTTTTGGTAATCGATTACCATACTTAGTGTAATCGATTACACTAATGACCGTTTCAGTTTGAATTTGAATTTCAAACATGTAATCGATTATCATTCATGTGTAATCGATTACTTGCCTTGGTGTAATCGATTACCATAAACCTGTAATCGATTACCCAGAAGTCCATTTTCCAGAAACTTGTTTCTTTGAGAATGTCTTAAGGTTTTCTACTTCTTTTAAGTTATGAAAACACTTAGCATGATTAGATTAGATGTTTTAAGAGCCTTTATGCTTTAATAAACATTTGGAAGCATAACTCACCTAATACTAAGACTTCTAGACTATTTGATGGACTTTGAGTGCTTGAGTCTTTTGAAGTCTTCTTTTCTTCTTTTTGCCGATGAGTTTGTCGTCATCAAAACCACAGCCAGGGTCAGGAGCAAGACCTTCTTCACAATCTCCCCCTTTTTGATGATGGCAAACACATACTTGACTCTTTGAAGATCATATGTGCATTTGTAATGTAAAACTCCCCCTGTTTGATGGAATCTAGCATGTTTGATTTTTCTCCCCCTTTCTAGTGTACTTGTTGAATTCCTGCATATGATCTTTAAAATCACGGAACCTTTCTCCCCCTTTTGACTTCATCAAAAAGAAGAAAAGGCCAAAAAGTACAGGCATACATCCATACAAGTATATAATGCAAAATAAAGTATTGGGGGTTGGGGGTAAATATGGAAACTATGAATAAAACACACATAACTAGTACTTATATTTATAATATTCAAGGAAGCAAATACAAAATAAAGAGAATAGTATACAATGATGAAACAAAGAAGCATAAAAGTATACTTAGTAGACTAAGGACTAGTAGGAGAAGCATCATCATCATTGGTACGGATGAACCTTAAACTACGACCATCATCATGAACTTGATTAGGAAGAAGGAAGAGGCCAAAGTCATTTGTAATATTGAGAGAGGTAAGGATGGAAGTGTCCACACGTTTAAGATGAGAGGACCGGGTGTCATAGAGCTTTGCGATTGGTACACCAGAGTAGATAAGGAGGCGAGAGATGAGGGATGCATAAGGAAAAGAGTCTGCCAAGTCACGACATCTCAGCATGTGATTTAGAACTAAGAACGCCCAATTAATTTTGTGGCAATGAAGGATGCCATACAAAATTTGCAACTCAAACTCGCTAATGTGGGCAAGAAGATTTTCTTCAGGGAGAACCTCTTGATTGATGATGTAGTGAAGCAGATGATTGTTCGTGGTGAGGACATCTGTGTTATAGGGACAAGAAGTGGTATGAGGTGGATGAATTCGTTGGAGGTCTGTCGACTCAAATCTACAGAGAGATTTATAGAAGGAGTCATGGCTGTAATCAGACCAGGGGCAGGGCAGGTTAGGACCTAAAAGAGCACCAGAGGAAGAAAGCCCAAGGCAACGACCAAAAGAGGAAAGGGAATGTCGAATAAGAATCCCCTTGACGGAGCTTTGAAATCCATCTTGCAAAGGTTCCAAGTTGCAGTAGAAGACTTTGACAAGTTCTGGGTAGTAGGGATTGCTCATAGAGATGAATTCCTCAAGGTTTTGATATTTGAGATATGCAGGGAAGGTGTGACCAATACCAACAAAAGAATCCAAATCTCCAAACATAGGCTTTCGGATGAGTTGATTTATGAAACGTGACACAAAACGGGTTCGTTGATTTGTGGATGTGAGAAGTCTGGTAAGATTCATAGGTCGTGAAGAACGGGAGCGAGAAGGGTCCATGATAGTTTGATATTTAGGAATGGAGAGAGATCATCAAATGCTGCTGCTTAAATAGACTTGTGGATGGATGATTAATCGATTACAGATCAGTTTTCTAAGGTTTGAAATTCAAAAAGAAGAGGGAAAACTGGAATACTGGCAGTTTTTTGAACAAGTAATCGATTACTGCAGTTAGGGTAATTGATTACAGTAGTTACAAATTTGAAAGAATTCAAATTTTGAAAATGTAATCGATTATAGCAGTTGAGATAATCGATTACTCAAATGATTTCACCAGGCACGAGGACTTAGAACAAGGATAATCGATTACAAGACCTATGACAATTTTTACAAGTTCTAGGCTTCTATTACTTATGTAACGCTTTTTCCTATAAATACTTAAGGATATAATCTATCTAAATGCATGTAAACATATATTTATCATAAAGATCGTGCAAATAACATGTTAACTTAAATATCATGCTCATCTAATATGCCTAACTCTCTTCTTATCTTATAAAATGATTCCTTAGAAAGAGGTTTAGTAAAGATATCTGCTAATTGATTATGTGTATCCACAAAAGAAATCTCTATATCTTTCCTCATAACATGATCTCGAAGAAAATGATGTCGTATATCAATATGCTTAGTTCGAGAATGCATGATAGGGTTTTTAGTAAGATTAATGGCACTTGTGTTGTCACATTTGATAGAAATGCAGCCCAGCTCTAAGCCATAATCTTTGAGTTGTTGTTTGAGTCATAGATTTTGTGCACAACAACTTCCTGCAGCAATATATTCTGCTTCTGCAGTACTTAGAGCAACACATGCTTGTTTCTTACAAGACCAAGAAACAAGGGCATTTCCTAACAAGTGACAAGTACCACTTGTACTTTTTCTTTCAGTTTTACAACCAGCATAATCAGAATCAGAATATCCAATCAAATCACAAACACTTCCTTTGGGATACCACAAACCAACATTTGTAGTTCCTTTCAAATATTTGAAAATCCGCTTAACAGAACTCAAATGTGATTCCCTAGGAGATGCTTGATATCTAGCACATAGACATACACTAAACATAATATCAGGTCTACTTGCAGTTAAGTACAAAAGAGATCCGATCATACCTCTATATTTAGTGATGTCAACTTGAACACCGGATTCATCTTGATCTAGATATGTATTAGACCCCATTGGTGTGGCTATGGCTTTGCAATCATCTAAATCATATTTCTTTAATAATTCCTTGCAAAACTTTGATTGATTGATGAATATTCCATCATTTGATTGCTTGATTTGCAAACCAAGGAAGAAATTTAATTGTCCCATCATGGACATCTCAAATTCTTCTTGCATCATGTTAGAGAAATCTTTGCAAAGAGATTCGTTAGTTGCACCAAAGATAATATCATCAACATAAATTTGAACAAGTAAGGTATTACCTTTGGTTCTTTTGATGAACAAGGTTGTATCAGCCTTACCTTTTTGAAATCCTTTATCACAAAGGAAAGTACTTGACCTATCATACCATGCACGAGGGGCTTGCTTAAGACCATAGAGTGCTTTCTTTAGTCTGAAGACATGTGAAGGAAACTTTGGATCTTCAAATCCTGGAGGTTGCTTCACATACACTTCTTCTTGAATATATCCGTTCAGGAAGGCACTTTTGACGTCCATTTGATACAATGGGAAGTTTAAAGAGCATGCATACGCTAATAACAATCTTATGGCTTCTAATCTTGCTACGGGTGCATGTGTTTCATCAAAATCTATACCTTCTTCTTGATTATAACCTTGAGCAACCAATCTTGCTTTATTTCTAACTATAATACCATTTTCATCTAACTTATTCCTGAATACCCACTTTGTTCCAATAATGTGTTTATCACTAGGCTTAGGGACAAGTTCCCAAACTTGATTCCTTTCAAATTGGTTTAATTCTTCCTGCATTGCTACAATCCAATACTCATCCTCTAGAGCATCATTTACTTTTGATGGTTCTATCTGAGAGACAAAGGCCATATTCAAAACTGAATCATTCAAGCGTAGCCTTGTAGAAACGCCTCTAGAAATATCACCAATAATATTATCAACTGGATGATCCCTATGGGTTCTCCATTCTTTTGGAAGTTGATAAGTATTATCTTCAATGTGCTCTTCTTGTATTGGATTATGATCTCCATCTTTTTGAGAATCTTCATTTATAATGATGTCATCTTCTTCATTATCCTGAAGATTGACTTTATCTTCTATTGAAGATTTAGATTCATCAAAAGAAACATGTATGGATTCTTCCACGGATAGAGTTTTCTTGTTAAAGACTCTATATGCTTTGCTTGTTAAAGAATATCCAAGGAATATACCTTCATCAGATTTTTCATCAAACTTACCAAGGTTTTCCTTTCCATTATTCAAGACAAAGCATTTTGATCCAAAGGCATGTAGATGAGAGATATTTGGTTTCCTTCCTTTGTAAAGTTCATAGGGGGTTTTCTTAAGAATAGGTCTAATAAGAACTCTATTGGAAACATAGCAAGCAGTACTTACAGCATCAGCCCAGAAGTATTTAGGGAGACTTGATTCACTTAGCATTGTCCTTGCTAATTCTTCAAGTAATCTATTCTTCCTTTCTACAACACCATTTTGTTGTGGTGTTCTCGGAGTAGAGAAATTATGTGATATTCCGTTTTCATCACATAGTTCTTGGAATTGTTGATTCTGAAATTCTCCACCATGATCACTTCTAATAGAAGAGATCTTTAAGGACTTCTCATTTTGAACTAGCCTTGCATATCTTTTGAATGCATTGAAGGCTTCATTCTTATGAGGTAGAAATAAAGTCCAAGTGAATCTAGAGAAATCATCAACAATAACAAGTGCATAGAAATTACCTCCGAGGCTTTTTGTTCTAGATGGTCCGAACAAATCCATATGTAACAATTGAAGGGGTCTTGTTGTCGAAACTATGTTCTTAGGTTTGAAGGATGTTCTGGTTTGCTTTCCTTTTTGACATGCATCACAGAGCTTGTCTTTTTCGAATTTCATCTTTGGAAGCCCAATAACCAGATCATGTTTGACTAGTTTGTTTAAATGATCTATATGAATATGAGCAAGTCTTCTATGCCATAGCCATGAGTCACTACTGTTCTTGGCCAAAAGGCATCTCACATTTTGTGGAATTTCTTCCAATGAGATCATGAAGACTTTGTTTACTTTATACCCATAAAACTTAATCTCTTTAGTTTTCACATCTTTTACTACACATATATCATTAATAAAACCAACTTTCAAACCCTTATCACATAGTTGACTAATACTCAGAAGATTATGCATCAAACCATCAACGTAAAGAACTTTATCGATGACTGTTTGAGGGGGTGTGCCTATTCTTCCAATACCGAGTATCTTTCCCTTTTGATTGTTACCATATGTGACAAAACCTTTTTCTCTAGGTATAAGAAATGAAAATTTGGTTTTGTCTCCTGTCATGTGTGATGAGCAGCCACTATCAAGATACCATAAATCCTTTGCTGCTTTCATACACACCTACATGACAGAGTTCAGACATGGGTATTAGGAACCCAACAAGTCTTGGGTTCTTCTAAGTTAACATCCTTTCTGACCCAAATGTACTCCCTATTTGGTACTCCTATATGTTTGTAATAACATCTACTAGGGATATGTCCTACTTTGTTACAATATGTGCAAGAGTAATGATTGTAACTAGAGGTTTGTCTAGGAAAAGGGTGAATCTTCTTAGGAAGTCTATTTTGATTGTACTTCCTATTGTTTGTACTTCTAACAGGATTAATCTTATTGTTACTAGAAGATCCTGACATGTGGTTTGATCTTACAAACACAGTTTTCCTAACCTCTTTTGTCTTTGGGTGAGAAGTATATCCTAATCCTGATTTATTGTTTGAATGTCTTTGAACACTTAGAATATCATCTAACTTCTGTTTTCCTTTATTGAAGTTATTTACCCTGTGTTGAAGATCACCTATCTTTTCTTCTAAAGAACTACACTTAGTACATTTGTGTGTAGTATCTACTTTAGATTTCACTATTTGTAATTCCTCCTGTAAGGTTCTACACTTACTTTCTAGAGAAGAAATCAATTCATTTTGCTTCGTGCTAATCTTGGAAAATTCTTGACATAATTTAAACATGTTTTCCATAGCAAATTTTAAATCATGAGGAGACATAGAATTATCGCTAACCTGGGAATCTTCAATGTCTGAATCATGTGAGGCCATTAAAGCAACTTGTGCTTCTTCTTTGTCAGAGTCTGATGATGAACTTACTTCATTATCATCCCAAGCCAAATATGCTTTTCGTGTAGGTTGATCCTTCTTTTCAAACTTTTCTCTTAGACCATGTCTCTTCTTCTGAAGATTTGGACAATCTGATTTGAAGTGTCCAGGTTTACCACATTCGAAACATGTGATCTTTTGTGACAAAGAGGGATCATTGTTTCTTTGGAAAGATTTATTGTTGAATTTAACACTTTTTCTTTTAAGAAACTTTCCAAAGTTCTTGACTAGAAGATTTAAATTTTCATCTTCTTCTTCAGAATCCGCATCATAATCTTCTTTGATGCTTTCCTTTACCTTTAAGGAAATTGATCGATACTTCTTCTCATGTTGTTCATGCTCTTCTAAACGATTCAATTCCAACTCATGTTCTTGGAGTTTTCCAAACAGAGTTGCAAGAGACATATTTGATAAACTCTTCTTCTCAGAGATGGCTGTGACTTTTGGTTGCCATACTCTTGTAAGTGATCTTAGAACTTTCATGTTCAAGTCACTATTTGAAAATTGTTTTCCAAGAGCAATCAAATGATTAATTAAATGAGTGAATCGTTTTTGCATATCTAATACCTTTTCTCTTGGAAGCATTCTGAACATTTCATATTCCTGAGAGAGAGTATTGATCTTTGATCTCTTGACTTCATCTTTACCTTCATGAGTCACCATCAACGTATCCCATATTTCTTTTGATGAAGTGCACGTTGATACTCTGAAAAATTCGTCCATGCCAAGAGCAGATGTAAGGATGTTCATTCCTTTGAGATCATATTGAACCTTCTTCTTTTCTTCTTCACTCCAAGTACTTTCTGATTTTGGTTGTGAAGTTCCTTCTTCATCTGTTGTTACAGGCACAAAGGGTCCTTCTTCAATGGCTTTCCATATTCCTGAGTCTAATGACTTTATGAATATCTTCATCTTGATTTTCCAGAAGTCATAATGTTCTCCATTGAAGAATGGTGGCCTGTTTATGTTGAATCCTTCATTTGTTCCATGATTGGAAGAGGATGCCATCTTTTCCCGGATCTTAGGAATAACTTACCTAAACCTTCGCTCTGATACCAATTGTTAGTACAGATAGCAACCTGAGAGGGGGGGTGAATCAGAGTTGCCCCGATTTTCGCCTTATTGAAATCGTTACTTTCAAGATAAAGATGATCACAAGATAATTGCTACGATTGCAGCGGAATAGAGCGATGCTTGAAAGTAAGTATGAAGGATAAAGAGAATCACACACAAGATTTTATCCTGGTTCACCTTCAATCCACCGAAGGCTACGTCCAGTCCCTCAAGAAAACCCCTTGAGGATTTTTCCACTATTGATAAAATTTCTTACAAGTTCCTAACCCTAGGACCCCAAGAATTTCTACCAACACCCTGTGAAAGTAAACCACTTTCAACAGCCCCTGAAAGCAAACCGCTTTCAGTTCCTGAAGGAAAACCACCTTCAGACCTTGAAGACTAACCCGCCTTCAATCGAAACCCTGAAAGTAAACCACTTTCAGTGACAAAAATCCTTCACCGAAACCTACGGTGAAAAACCCAACCTTACAGAATGGGATGAAGAAGATTTTACAATAGGCTGTATCAATCCTTCAACATACAAATGGATTGATCATGAGAAATTATGCTTTAAGGCTTTTAAGCATAATACGATTCTGAGTTCCTCAAGATATGAACAACTAATGTGTTCTTATGAACATGAAGATCATGGACTCAGAATCTAGGCTCTTGAATTTTTAAGTTCTAAAAGAACTAATTTTGACAAAGCTTTTTGGCCTAATGTGATTTTCTCATGTGTTGTGTGTTTTCTTGTGTCTGTTGTGTATGTTACATGTGTGTTCTGTTTTCTGGACTCAAATGGACTTTATATAGGCAAGGGAAACGTCCTTGAACCATCACAACTCTTTCCAAAAGGTTTGGGACACAATGGTTCATGAAAAGACATACTTTTTCGTTCTGGTAATCGATTACCATACTTAGTGTAATCGATTACACTAATGACCGTTTCAGTTTGAATTTGAATTTTAAACATGTCATCAATTATCATTCATGTGTAATCGATTACTAGCCTTGGTGTAATCGATTACCATAAACCTGTAATCGATTACCCAGAAGTCCATTTTCCAGAAACTTGTTTCTTTGAGAATGTCTTAAGGTTTTCTACTTCTTTTAAGTTATGAAAACACTTAGCATGATTAGATTAGATGTTTTAAGAGCCTTTATGCTTTAATAAACCTTTGGAAGCATAACTCACCTAATACTAAGACTTCTAGACTATTTGATGGACTTTGAGTGCTTGAGTCTTTTGAAGTCTTCTTTTCTTCTTTTTGCCGATGAGTTTGTCGTCATCAAAACCACAGCCAGGGTCAGGAGCAAGACCTTCTTCACAATGCTTGTGTTAGCCATATGGTGAAGAATGGTGAAGGTTATTATAGCTGGTAGAACGGATAAATATGGGTGATGATCCTTACTGGTGCAAAGGGTGAGGAAGTGGGATAGGCATGAGGAGTGAAAATCAGCGACTGACTATATGAGGATGCTGCCATTGCAAAAATTCTATTCTTGACTCAATCATGATCAGTATTGATCTATTCTTCTGCCCCAGTTTTTGCACGGTAGCATCATACTTAACCTTCTTCAAGTTTGGTCTCTTTGCAGGTTCAGATTCTGGTATCAACTGCTTCTGTAGATTCCAGGGTTTCAACTTGAGCTTGTCAATGCCTTTTCTTGTTTTTTTTTGAACTTATTGGGACTTAAGTTCTCCAAGGAAATACAAATGTGTTTGAAAGAAAAACAAATTTGTTAACGGGTCCAGCAGATGGTGGTTCCCCATGTTCTAACGCCAGAGAAAGACCACTTGGGTTAAAACATGGTTGACAGTCATTCATGTGGGAAATGCCCCTACAGAATTTATGTCTAAGGGGCAACACGAAACAATCCCATGTTCTAACGCTAGAGAAAGACCCCTTGGGTTAAAACATGGTTGACAGTCATTCATGTGGGAAATACCCCTACTGAATTTATGTCTAAGCAACAACACGAAACAATCCCATTTTCTAACGCCAGAGAAAGACCCCTTGGGTTAAAACATGGTTGACAGTCATTCATGTGGGAAATACCCCTACTGAATTTATGTCTAAGCAGCAACACGGAACACCAGGGTTTTTGAACAAATTCCAAATTTGTAGTACAATTTTCATCACAGAGCTTGCAATGTCCCTATTCGAGATACATCAATGAAAAGCGGAATCATTTAGTTCTCTTCTCCTCATTCCTCTGATGGTGCTGGCAAGATGTTGGGGAAAACCCAGCAAGCACTTCTCATGGCATTTTTCTACATATTTCTTTGAAATTTCTGAAACCTTGGTGTTCTTCTTCAGGACAGGCACAGCTTGGTCTCGAAGCCCCTTATGTTTTTTTATATAAGATGAATGATGCATGGAAGGTGATTTTTTTTGTTTTTTTTTTTTATATGATGAATGATGCATGGAAGGTGAAATTTTTTATGTTTTTCTTATATAAGATGAATGATGCATGGAAGGTGAATTTTTTTATGTTCTTTTTTTATATATAAGATGAATGATGCATGGAAGGTGAATTTTTTATGTTTTTCTTTTAATATAAGATGAATGATGCATGAAATTTTTTTATGTTTTTTTTTTTATATAAGATGAATGATGCATGGAAATTTTTTATGTTTTTTTTTTATGAATGATGCATGAAATTTTTTTTATGTTTTTTTTTGAATGATGCATGGCATATTGAACAATAATGATATGAAAAAGAATAGAAGAAGAGAATACTCCCATTTGTCCTACAAGGGTAAAGACCTAAGGGGTGAGATATAATACATTGGTCAAAAACCTAATTGGATGGGGACTATGGTCAAATTAAGTGCTCTCTTTATGGTAAGTTCTAGACTCCTAAAAGGCCCCGGATTGCCCCCGTTGCGAAGACAAGGTTCCAATGATCCAACTATTTGACGAGTAGACACTAGGCCTCTCACGACAAATAGCTCAATGACCGGTAAAAATCCGGGTGGTGACTCAATAGTTGCCGCGTAGACACTAGGCCTCTCACGACAAGTACCAAGACACCGCTACTCCTGGGCTCGCACGGGCTCGGGTATAGAGCCCAAAAAGTGTGTCTCACAAAGTGGAAGTGAAGTGTGTGCATTGGGAGCATACAAACCTTTTTCAAGAAACCCTAAAAAAACTACCCCACCTGCAACATAGGCAAAAAACAAAATATAGCAGTTTAAATTGGTCATCTACCCTAATACCGCATGCTGAAAACAAATTATATACAAGGTAGGGAAAAAATAAAATATATACATGGCAATCAAACAAAAAAAAAAGCAAAATAATGAAGAGTTAAATAAAATAAAAAGAAAGACAAATTAAAGATAAATTAGAGGCAAATTATATACAAAGTAGGAAAAAATATGTACAAGGCAATTAAACAATAAAAAAGGCAAAATAATGAAGTGTAAAATAAAAAGAAGGACGAATTAAAGATAAATTATAGACAAATTAAAGACAAATTATATACAAAGTAGAAAAAATATGTACAAGGCAATTAAACAATAAAAAAGGCAAAAAAATGAAGTGTAAAATAAAAAGAAGGACGAATTAAAGATAAATTATAGACAAATTAAAGACAAATTATATACAAAGTAGAAAAAATATGTACAAAACAATTAAACAATAAAAATAATGAAGGGTAAAATAAAATAAAAGAAAGCTAAAAAAAAAACACAAACAATCAAGAAAGGCCTGACTCTCAAAGTGTCCCCAGCAGAGTCGCCATCTGTCGCAACCGGGGTCGCGGCGGGACGGCGAAAAAAACAATTAATTATCAGACAGAGTCGCCACTAATGTTTATTTGAGGAAAACACTAGAAAAACCTAAAAAAGGATAAATAGCCTACGAAACCTAAAATCTAGGTTCGGGAGTCTATTACGCGTGGGGAAGGTGTTAGCACCCCACAGCGCCCGTCTAAGCAGTACCTAAAATTGTTTATGCAATTTCCTTAGCTTTCTACATTATTAATTTTACCCTTATTTATTTTTATTATTTAATTCCTAATTACTCCTAAAAAGAGAAAAGGAAAAACAAATTCTTTTTATATTATTCTTTTATATTATTTAATTCCCTAATTATTTCTAAAAAAATGGGGAAAAAAACAAAACAAAAAAACAAAGAAAATATTTTGTTATTTTTTATATAGCCTGATGAGTGTGAACCCAGTCCTACGTACTTCCTTAAAATGGAAGATCAAGGCTTACGCAGTTCTTGTTTTAGTTTAATTAACTTTTTTTAGTTTTTTTTTTCTTTTTGACAATAAAAATTAAAATTAAGATGTCCTTATATCATGGACTTACAATGTCTCAGAAAATAAAAATCAAAGCCAAAATAAAATAAGAAGGAAAAACAGAATAAATGAAATACAATAATAATTAAAAGAAAACAACCAAAATAATAAAGATAAAGAAAAAACCAGCAAAAAAAAAAAGGAAACAGTGGCATGCACGGGATGATGAAGCGGTGACGGCAGCGCGAGGAGAAGCAAGGTGACGACGGCGCGGCGGCCTGGGAAGGAAGGAGGTGTGGCGTCGCTGGTGGCCGAAGGAGGAGCGGCGCTGGTGGTGTTGCGACGGCGGCTAGGAGGGGGAACGAGCAGTGGCGGCGGCTGGAAGAAGGAGAGGAGCGACGGCGGCTGGAAGGGATGAGGAAGGAAGGACAGCGGCGGTCGTGGTGTGGGGAAGAGGATCGATGGTGGTCGTTTGGTGGTGAGGGGAGAGGAGCGATGGTGGTCGTTTGGAGTGTTAGAACAGATAGCAACCTGAGAGGGGGGGTGAATCAGTGTTGCCCCAATTTTCGCCTTATTGAAATCGTTACTTTCAAGTTTATGATGATCACGAATTGATTGTTGTGATTGCAGCGGATATGAACAATACTTGAAAGTAAATTTGAAGGATAAAGAGAATCACACACAAGATTTATCCTGGTTCGCCTTCAATCCACCGAAGACTACGTCCAGTCCCTCAAGAAAACCCCTTGAGGATTTTTCCACTATTGATAAGAATTTCTTACAAGTTCCTAACCCAAGGACCCCAAGAACTTCTACCAATATCCTATGAAAGCAAACCGCTTTCAACAACCCCTGAAAGCAAACCGCTTTCAGTTCCTGAAGGCAAACCACCCTCAGACCTTGAAGGCTAAACCACCTTCAATGAAAACCCTGAAAGTAAACCACTTTCAGTGACAACAACCCTTCACCGAAAACCACGGTGATAAACTCAATCTTACAGAAAGAGATGAAGAAGATATTACAATTGGCTGTTTCAATCCGTTAACACACAATTGGATTAAACATGAGAAATTATGCTTTAAGGCTTTTAAGCATAATGCAATTCTGAGTTCTTCAAGATATGAACAACTAATGTGTTCTTGTAAACATGAAGATCATGAACTCATAATTTAGGCTCCAAAAGATTTAAGTTCTAAAAGATGAACTAATTTTGAAAGAGCTTTGGCCTAATGTGTTTTTCTCATGTGAAATGTGTATATTTTGTGTGTGTTGTGTGTGTTGTGTGTGTTGTGTGTTCTGGACTCAAATGGTCTTTAAATAGGCAAGGGAAACGTCCTTGAACCATCACAACCCTTTTCAAAAGGTTTGGGACACAATGGTTCATGAAAAGATGCACTTTTTCGTTCTGGTAATCTATTACCATACTTAGTGTAATCGATTACACAAGTGACCGTTTCAGTTTGAATTTGAATTTCAAACATGTAATCGATTACAAGACTGGAGTAATCGATTACTTGCCTAGGTGTAATCGATTACCATAATGGTGTAATCGATTACACAGAAGCCCATTTTCCAGAAACTTGATCTTTGAGACTTGCTTAAGGTTTTCTACTTCTTTTAAGTTATGAAAACTCTTAGCTTGATTAGCTTAGGTGTTTTAAGAGCCTTTATGCTTTAATAAACCTTTGGAAGCATAACTCACCTAATTCTAAGACATCTAGACTATTGATGGACTTGAGTGCTTGATTCTTTTGAAGTCTTCTTTTCTTCTTTTTGTTGATGAGTTTGTCGTCATCAAAACCACAGCCAGAGTCAGGAGCAAGACCTTCTTCACAATCTCCCCCTTTTTGATGATGGCAAACACATACTTGAAACTTTGAAGATCATATGTGCATTCTTGATGCTTAACTCCCCCTATTTGATGAAATTTAGTATTTCTGATTTTTCTCCCCCTTTCTAGTGTACTTGTTGAATTCCTGCATATGATCTTTAAAAGCACGGAACCTTTCTCCCCCTTTTGACTTCATCAAAAAGAAGAAAAGGCCAAAAAATGTACAGGCATACATACAAGTATATTGAAACATAAAGCATGGGGGAATAGGGGTAAACATGTAAAACATGAATAACCAGCACTTACATAGATATATATATATAAGAGAGCAAATACATAAAAGTACAAACAGGAATGGTGAATAAAACAATTAAAACCTATAGAATTAAGAATCATCAGACATGTCTTCATCATCGGACAAGATGCCAATGCCGTCATAATGAAGTAACCAGGAAAGAGTATCAATTCCATAGTCATGAAATAAACCTAAGCTTGAGAGTATCCTAGAATTAACGCACTTGTAATTTAAAGAGCGAACGTCATAGGAGTCGTCAATGGGAACTCCAGATTGAAGGAGAAGACGAGTGATACTTGGAGCATAGGGAAATGATTGTGCTTTAGTTCGGCAAGTAAGCATATGCTGCATTACTAAGAATGTCCAGTTAATGGCATGACCATGAAGGATGCCATATAAAACTTGAATTTCTAACTCACTAATATGAGCATGAAGGTCTTCTTGAGGAAGAAGGATGTGATGAACAAAGTAATGAAGCAAGTGGTTGGTGGTGGTAAGAACATCAACATGAAAAGGACAGGTTTTGGTGCGAGGAGGATGAAGCTTCTGAACTTCGGAAGGGGTAAAGCGACACAAAGTTCGGTAAAAAGCATCAGAGTTATATTCAGGCCAGGGGCAGGGTAGATTTGTTCCCAACTCGGCACCAGAAAATGGAAGACCCAAGCACTTGCCAAAAGAGACAAGAGAGTACTGAATGGTAGTCCCTTTTACAGAAGAGGTAATACTTGTGCCTTCAACTTCCAAGTTGCAGTAGAATACTTTGACCAACTCGGGATAGTAGGGTGTGGTAGATTGAAGGAAAGTATCAACATATTGATCTCCAAGTAAAGCGGGAAAGGTTAGACCGGCTTCGATGAAAGATTCTAAGTCAGCATAAAAGGGGGTTCGAACCGTTTGGGTGAGAAAGTGAGAAATAAATCGAGTTCTCTCGGCAGAGGTGGGAAGAAGACGGGAGAAATTTAGTGGATTGTGAGGACAAAAGGCTGAGGATAAGCATGGAAAGAAAGACATGTTGCCGTGGATGTTAAAAATCAGAACTTAGAATGATTTTGGAAGGTATGACTGATCAACATCTAAGGCTGGCTTAAATATCCTGAGCATGTAATCGATTACAACAGTTTAAGTAACCGATTACGGAGCAGTTATGCCAAGTTTGAATTTCAAAAGATGGAGGGAAATTGAAATTCTGGCAATTTTTCGAGTATGTAATCGATTACTGCAGTTGGGGTAATCGATTAAATCAGTTACAAATTTTCAAATTTTCAAATTGTGAATGTGTAATCGATTATGGCAGTTTGAATAATCGATTACTCAGATGTTTCTAATGAGCACGAGGACTTAGAACATGGATAATCGATTACAAATACTAGGGTAATCGATTACTAGGACATTTTTACAAGTTCTAGGCTCTAGATTCCTATGTAACACTTTTCCTATAAAACACTTAATTACATAATCTATCTAAAGGCATGTAAACACATATTTATCATAAAGATCGTGCAAATAACATGTTAACTTAAGTATCATGCTCATCTAAAATGCCTAACTCTCTTCTTATCTTATAAAATGATTCCTTAGAAAGAGGTTTAGTAAAGATATCTGCTAGTTGATTATGTGTATCTACAAAAGAAATCTCTATATCTTTCCTCATAACATGATCTCGAAGAAAATGATGTCGTATATCAATATGCTTAGTTCGAGAATGCATGATAGGGTTTTTAGTGAGATTAATGGCACTTGTGTTGTCACATTTGATAGAAATGCAGCCCAGCTCTAAGCCATAATCTTTGAGTTGTTGTTTGAGCCATAGAGTTTGTGCACAACAACTTCCTGCAGCAATATATTCTGCTTCTGCAGTACTTAGAGCAACACATGCTTGTTTCTTACAAGACCAAGAAACAAGGGCATTTCCTAACAAGTGACAAGTACCACTTGTACTTTTTCTTTCAGTTTTACAACCAGCATAATCAGAATCAGAATATCCAATCAAATCACAAACACTTCCTTTGGGATACCACAAACCAACATTTGTAGTTCCTTTCAAATATTTGAAAATCCGCTTAACAAAACTCAAATGTGATTCCCTAGGAGATGCTTGATATCTAGCACATAGACATACGCTAAACATAATATCAGGTCTACTTGCAGTTAAGTACAGAAGAGATCCGATCATACCTCTATATTTAGTGATATCAACTTGAACACCGGATTCATCTTGATCTAGATATGTATTAGATCCCATTGGTGTGGCTATGGCTTTGCAATCATCTAAATCATATTTCGTTAATAATTCCTTGCAAAACTTTGATTGATTGATGAATATTCCATCATTTGATTGCTTGATTTGCAAACCAAGAAAGAAATTTAATTGTCCCATCATGGACATCTCAAATTCTTCTTGCATCATGTTAGAGAAATCTTTGCAAAGAGATTCGTTAGATGCACCAAAGATAATATCATCAACATAAATTTGAACAAGTAAGGTATTACCTTTGGTTCTTTTGATGAACAAGGTTGTATCAGCCTTACCCTTTTGAAAACCTTTATCACAGAGGAAAGTACTTAACCTATCATACCATGCACGAGGGGCTTGCTTAAGACCATAGAGTGCTTTCTTTAGTCTGAAGACATGTGAAGGAAACTTTGGATCTTCAAATCCTGGAGGTTGCTTCACATACACTTCTTCTTGAATATATCCGTTCAGGAAGGCACTTTTGACGTCCATTTGATACAATGGGAAGTTTAAAGAGCAAGCATACGCTAATAACAATCTTATGGCTTCTAATCTTGCTACGGGTGCATATGTTTCATCAAAATCTATACCTTCTTCTTGATTATAACCTTGAGCAACCAATCTTGCTTTATTTCTAACTATAATACCATTTTCATCTAACTTATTTCTAAATACCCACTTTGTTCCAATAATGTGTTTATCACTAGGCTTAGGGACAAGTTCCCAAACTTGATTCCTTTCAAATTGGTTTAATTCTTCCTGCATTGCTACAATCCAATACTCATCCTCTAGAGCATCATTTACTTTTGATGGTTCTATCTGAGAGACAAAGGCCATATTCAAAACTGAACCATTCAAGCGTAGCCTTGTAGAAACGCCTCTAGAGATATCACCAATAATATTATCAACTGGATGATCCCTATGGGTTCTCCATTCTTTTGGAAGTTGATAAGTATTATCTTCAATGTGCTCTTCTTGTATTGAATTATGATCTCCATCTTTTTGAGAATCTTCATTTATAATGATGTCATCTTCTTCATTATCCAGAAGATTGACTTTATCTTCTATTGAAGATTTAGATTCATCAAAAGAAACATGTATGGATTCTTCCACGGATAGAGTTTTCTTGTTAAAGACTCTATATGCTTTGCTTGTTAAAGAATATCCAAGGAATATACCTTCATCAGATTTTTCATCAAACTTACCAAGGTTTTCCTTTCCATTATTCAAGACAAAGCATTTTGATCCAAAAGCATGTAGATGAGAGATATTTGGTTTCCTTCCTTTGTAGAGTTCATAGGGAGTTTTCTTAAGAATGGGTCTAACGAGAACTCTATTGGAAACATAGCAAGCAGTACTTACAGCATCAGCCCAGAAGTATTTAGGGAGACTTGATTCACTTAGCATAGTCCTTGCTAATTCTTCAAGTAATCTGTTCTTCCTTTCTACAACACCATTTTGTTGTGGTGTTCTCGGAGTAGAGAAATTATGTGATATTCCGTTTTCATCACATAGTTCTTGGAATTGTTGATTCTGAAATTCTACACCATGATCACTTCTAATAGAAGAGATCTTTAAAGACTTCTCATTTTGAACTAGCCTTGCATATCTTTTGAATGCATTGAAGGCTTCATTCTTATGAGGTAGAAATAAAGTCCAAGTGAATCTAGAGAAATCATCAACAATAACAAGTGCATAGAAATTACCTCCGAGACTTTTTGTTCTAGATGGTCCGAACAGATCCATATGTAACAATTGAAGGGGTCTTGTTGTCGAAACTATGTTCTTAGGTTTGAAGGATGTTCTGGTTTGCTTTTCCTTTTGACATGCATCACAGAGCTTGTCTTTTTCGAATTTCATTTTTGGAAGCCCAATAATCAGATCATGTTTGACTAGTTTGTTTAAATGATCTATGTGAATATGAGCAAGTCTTCTATGCCATAGCCATGAATCACTATTGTTCTTGGCCAAAAGGCATCTCACATTTTGTGGAATTTCTTCCAATGAGATCATGAAGACTTTGTTTACTTTATACCCAGAAAACTTAATCTCTTTAGTTTTCACATCTTTTACTACACATATATCATTAATAAAACCAACTTTCAAACCCTTATCACATAGTTGACTAATACTCAGAAGATTATGCATCAAACCATCAACGTAAAGAACTTTATCGATGACTGTTTGAGGGGGTGTGCCTATTCTTCCAATACCGAGTATCTTTCCCTTTTGATTGTTACCATATGTGACAAAACCTTTCTCTCTAGGTATAAGAAATGAAAATTTGGTTTTGTCTCCTGTCATGTGTGATGAGCAGCCACTATCAAGATACCATAAATCCTTTGCTGCTTTCATACACACCTACATGACAAAGTTCAGACATGGGTATTAGGAACCCAACAAGTCTTGGGTTCTTCTAAGTTAACATCCTTTCTGACCCAAATGTACTCCCTATTTGGTACTCCTATATGTTTGTAATAACATCTACTAGGGATATGTCCTACTTTGTTACAATATGTGCAAGAGTAATGATTGTAACTAGAGGTTTGTCTAGGAAAAGGGTGAATCTTCTTAGGAAGTCTATTTTGATTGTTCTTCCTATTGTTTGTACTTCTAACAGGATTAATCTTATTGTTACTAGAAGATCCTGATACGTGGTTTGGTCTTACAAACACAGTTTTCCTAACCTCTTTTGTCTTTGGGTGAGAAGTATATCCTAATCCTGATTTATTGTTTAAATGTCTTTGAACACTTAGAATATCATCTAACTTCTGTTTTCCTTTATTGAAGTTATTTACCCTGTGTTGAAGATCACCTATCTTTTCTTCTAAAGAACTACACTTAGTACACTTGTGTGTAGTATCTACTTTAGATTTCACTATGTCTAATTCCTCCTGTAAGGTTTTACACTTACTTTCTAGAGAAGAAATCAATTCATTTTGCTTTGTGCTAATCTTGGAAAATTCTTGACATAATTTAAACATGTTTTCCATAGCAAATTTTAAATCATGAGGAGACATAGAATTATCACTAACCTGGGAATCTTCAATGTCTGAATCATGTGAGGCCATTAAAGCAACTTGTGCTTCTTCTTTGTCAGAGTCTGATGATGAACTTACTTCATTATCATCCCAAGCCAAATATGCTTTTCGTGTAGGTTGATCCTTCTTTTCAAACTTTTCTCTTAGACCATGTCTCTTCTTCTGAAGATTTGGACAATCTGATTTGAAGTGTCCAGGTTTACCACATTCGAAACATGTGATCTTTTGTGATGAAGAGGGATCATTGTTTCTTTGAAAAGATTTATTGTTGAATTTAACACCTTTTCTTTTAAGAAACTTTCCAAAGTTCATGACTAGAAGATTTAAATTTTCATTTTCTTCTTCAGAATCCGCATCATAATCTTCTTTGATGCTTTCCTTTGCCTTTAAGGAAATTGATCGATACTTCTTCTCATGTTGTTCATGCTCTTCTAAACGATTCAATTCTAACTCATGTTCTTGGAGTTTTCCAAACAGAGTTGCAAGAGACATATTTGATAAACTCTTCTTCTCAGAGATGGCTGTGACTTTTGGTTGCCATACTCTTGTAAGTGATCTTAGAACTTTCATGTTCAAGTCACTATTTGAAAATTGTTTTCCAAGAGCAATCAAATGATTAATTAAATGAGTGAATCGTTTTTGCATATCTAATACCTTTTCTCCTGGAAGCATTCTGAACATTTCATATTCCTGAGAGAGAGTATTGATCTTTGATCTCTTGACTTCATCTGTTCCTTCATGAGTCACCATCAACGTATCCCATATTTCTTTTCATGAAGTGCACGTTGATACTCTGAAAAATTCGTCCATGCCAAGAGCAGATGTAAGGATGTTCATCCCTTTGAGATCATATTGAACCTTCTTCTTTTCTTCTTCACTCCAAGTACTTTCTGATTTTGGTTGTGAAGTTCCTTCTTCATTTGTTGTTACAGGCACAAAGGGTCCTTCTTCAATGGCTTTCCATATTCCTGAGTCTAATGACTTTATGAATATCTTCATCTTGATTTTCCAGAAGTCATAATGTTCTCCATTGAAGAATGGTGGCCTGTTTATGTTGAATCCTTCATTTGTTCCATGATTTGAAGAGGATGCCATCTTTTCCCGGATCTTAGGAATAACTTACCTAACCTTCCGCTCTGATACCAATTGTTAGAACAGATAGCAACCTGAGAGGGGGGTGAATCAGTGTTGCCCCAATTTTCGCCTTATTGAAATCGTTACTTTCAAGTTTATGATGATCACGAATTGATTGTTGTGATTGCAGCGGATATGAACAATACTTGAAAGTAAATGTGAAGGATAAAGAGAATCACACACAAGATTTATCCTGGTTCGCCTTCAATCCACCGAAGACTACGTCCAGTCCCTCAAGAAAACCCCTTGAGGATTTTTCCACTATTGATAAGAATTTCTTACAAGTTCCTAACCCAAGGACCCCAAGAACTTCTACCAATATCCTGTGAAAGCAAACCGCTTTCAACAACCCCTGAAAGCAAACCGCTTTCAGTTCCTGAAGGCAAACCACCCTCAGACCTTGAAGGCTAAACCACCTTCAATGAAAACCCTGAAAGTAAACCACTTTCAGTGACAACAACCCTTCACCGAAAACCACGGTGATAAACTCAATCTTACAGAAAGAGATGAAGAAGATATTACAATTGGCTGTTTCAATCCGTTAACACACAATTGGATTAAACATGAGAAATTATGCTTTAAGGCTTTTAAGCATAATACAATTCTGAGTTCTTCAAGATATGAACAACTAATGTGTTCTTGTAAACATGAAGATCATGAACTTAGAATTTAGGCTCCAAAAGATTTAAGTTCTGAAAGATGAACTAATTTTGAAAGAGCTTTGGCCTAATGTGTTTTTCTCATGTGAAATGTGTATATTTCGTGTGTGTTGTGTGTGTTGTGTGTTCTGGACTCAAATGGTCTTTAAATAGGCAAGGGAAACGTCCTTGAACCATCACAACCCTTTTCAAAAGGTTTGGGACACAATGGTTCATGAAAAGATGCACTTTTTCGTTCTGGTAATCGATTACCATACTTAGTGTAATCAATTACACAAGTGACCGTTTCAGTTTGAATTTGAATTTCAAACATGTAATCGATTACAAGACTGGAGTAATCGATTACTTGCCTAGGTGTAATCGATTACCATAATGGTGTAATCGATTACACAGAAGCCCATTTTCCAGAAACTTGATCTTTGAGACTTGCTTAAGGTTTTCTACGTCTTTTAAGTTATGAAAACTCTTAGCTTGATTAGATTAGGTGTTTTAAGAGCCTTTATGCTTTAATAAACCTTTGGAAGCATAATTCACCTAATTCTAAGACTTCTAGACTATTGATGGACTTGAGTGCTTGATTCTTTTGAAGTCTTCTTTTCTTCTTTTTGTTGATGAGTTTGTCGTCATCAAAACCACAGCCAGGGTCAGGAGCAAGACCTTCTTCACATGGAGGTGAGGGGAGAGATGAGGGAGGAGCGGTTGGTGGTGCTGCGACGGCCTAGGGAGAATGAGGGAGGAGGATGACGGCTGTTCAGGGAGAAAGGGATGAGGAAGGAAGGACGGCGGCTGAAGGGAGAAGGTTTAGAGGTGGCGGCGAGGTGAGGTATGAGGAGAGAGAGGCTAGGGTTTGAGTGAGGAAGAAGGCAGATGGGAGAGAGGGCTGATGTTTTTTTTCCTTTTTTCTCTTTTTTTCTGTTTTTTTTTTTTTAGTGTGGAGGCTAACAAAAAAAATTGAAGGGTGGAGGCTAGAAAATTGTGTGGGAATGAGGAAATTAGGGTTTGTGAGAGTATGAAGGCTATTAGGGAATGATGAGTGGTTTTTAGGGTTAGTGAGGGTAGGCTTATATAGGGGAGAATTAGGGTTTTAGTGAGGGGGAAAATGACTAAGTTGCCCGCCCTTCCTTGCTTCTGCTTCCTCTCTTTTCCTTTGGGCCGCGGCCCATTTTTCTTCCTTTCTTCCTCCTTTTCCTCTGCTGGGCCTTTTCTTTTCTTTTCTCTTTTCCTTCTTTCCTTCTTTTTCTCTTCTTTCCTTTTCTCTTTTTTTTCTCTTTTTTTTTTCTTTTTCTTCTCTCTTTTTTTTTCCTTTTTCTTTCCTTTCCTTTTTCCTCTTTTTTTTGCTTTTTTTCAAAATTGGGCCCGGACAAAAATAGGTGTCAACACTCATTATTCCTTTGGAAAGATCTGTTATTGTTAAATTTCATACCTTTTCTTTTGAGAAACTTTCCAAAGTTCTTCACTAGAAGATATATATTCCCATTATCTTCTTCTTCAGAATCTGCATCATAATCATCTTTGATGCTTTCTTTTGCCTTTAGGGAAATGGATCAATACTTCTTCTCATGTTGTTCATGCTCCTCCAAACGATTCAATTCCAACTCGTGTTCTTGCAGTTTTCCAAAGAGAGTTGCAAGAGTCATATTTGATAAACTCTTCTTCTCTGAAATAGCCGTAACCTTTGGTTGCCATGCTCTTGTGAGTGATCTTAGAACTTTCATGTTCAAGTCACTGTTTGAAAACTGTTTACCAAGAGCAATCAAATGGTTAATCAAATGAGTGAATCGTTTTTGCATATCCAATACCTTTTCTCCTGGAAGCATTCTAAACATTTCATATTCTTGAGATAGAGTATTGATTTTTGATATCTTGACTTTATCTGTTCCTTCATGAGTCACCATCAACGTATCCCATATTTCTTTCGATGTTGTACATGTTGATACTCTGAAAAACTCATCCATGCCTAGAGCAGATGTGAGAATATTCATTCCTTTGAGATTATATTGAACCTTCTTCTTTTCTTCTTCATTCCAAGTGTTTTCTGGTTTTGGTTGTCTACTGTCTCCCACGTCATTCATAGGTACAAACGGACCTTCTTCAATGGATTTCCATATTTAACCGTCTAATGACTTTATAAAGATTTTCATCTTGATCTTCCAGAAGTCATAGTGGTCTCCATTGAAGTATGGTGGTCTGCTTATGTTGAATCCTTCACTGGTTCCATGATTGGAAGAGGATGCCATCTTTTCCCGGATCTTAGGAGCAACTTACCTAAACTAACGCTCTGATACCAATTGTTAGTATAGATAGCAACCTGAGAGGGGGGGTGAATCAGGTTTACCCGATTTTCGCCTTAATACCTTCTTACTTTCAAGATAAATGTAAATGCAAACGATTGCAGCGGAAATAAGCGTTGCTTGAAAGTAAAGATGAAGGGTAGAAGAATTCACACACAGAATTTTATCCTGGTTCACATTCTATCCACCGAAGGCTACGTCCAGTCCCTCAAGAAAATCCCTTGAGTATTTTTCCACTATTGATAAAAATATCTTACAAGTTCTTACACCAAGTACCTTAAGAATTTCTATCAATTCCCTGTGAAAGTAAACCACTTTCAACAGTCCCTGAAAGTATACCACTTTTAGTTCCTGAAGGAAAACTACCTTCAGACCTTGAAGGGTAGACCACCTTCAATCAATACCCTGAAAGTACACCACTTTCAGTAACAACAACCCTTCACCGAGACCCACGGTGAATACTCAATCTACCAGAAAGAGATGAAGAAGAGTTTACAATTTGGCTGTATCAATCCTTTAACATACAAGTGGATTGATCATGAGAATTTATGCTTTAAGGCTCTTAAGCATAATTAGATTCTGAGTTCCTCAAGATATGAACAACTTAAAGTGTTCTCTTTATCATGAAGATCATGAACTCAGAATTTAGGCTCTTTGAAAGTTTAAGTGCTAAAAGACTTAGGCCTAATGATGTATTCTCATGTGTTGTTATGTTCTGGACTCAAATGGACTTTATATAGGCAAGGGGAAATGTCCTTGAACCAATGCAACCCTTCCCAAAAGGTTTGAGACACAATGGTTCACGAAAAGATGCAACTTTTCGTGTGTGTAATCGATTACATCACTTAGGTAATCGATTACACTAAGAGCCGTTACAGTTTGAATTTCAAATTCAAACATGTAATTGATTACAAGCAAGAAGTAATCGATTACTTGCCTAGGTGTAATCGATTACCAGAAAGCTGAAATCGATTACACTTAAGTCCAACATCCAGAAACTTGAACTTTTAAGATCGGCTTAAGTTTTCCTACTTCTTTTAATTAATGAAAACATTAAGCTTGATTAGTTTAGATGTTTTCAGAAGCCTTTATGCTTTGAGAAGCCTTTATAAGCATAACTCACCTAAACTAAGTCTTCTAGGTAAATGATGAACTTTATAGCGCTGTTTCCTCTAAGTCTTCTTTTCTTCTTTTTGCCGATGAGTTTGTCGTCATCAAAACCTCAGCCAGGGTCAGGAGCAAGACCTTCTTCACATTATGGAGCAATCATCTCCCCCTTATAACCTCTACATTTTCACAGCCATTGCTGATCTTTCGTATGCGTCCCTGGCTTGGTCTGTATTTACCTGCCATTACGGGGACCAGTCAGCATCTCATCTCTACTGACTACCAGTTGGGAGTAACATGAAATAAAGGTCGACCTCAAGTCATGTCCTCAGAATCCTGCTTACACATGAGAAATGGCTATACAAAAAGATTATGAAAAATTGTTTAATTCATTATTCTAAGTGAGTATTAATTAGATTCATTAATCCTATATGCTTTTAGAAAAGCCAGAGCACATTTCTCATATTGTCATTCCTCGACTTAGGTCACCTGACGCCTTCACATATACCTGTTATTCTCCTTTCCTCAGCTATACACAGCTGGCATAATCTCCGTCCACATGACTTTTCTTGCATCAAGCAATAAATACATTTAAGCATAAACATCATAATCCAACAACAAGGCTCAAATCACAGCCATTCATAATCATCAAAATCTAAATCACTCTTCAAATAATCTTATGACATATATTCAAGCAATTATACAATATCCATTCTTGCTTATCAAGCCATAATGTATAATCAAGACAGCTATACAATATCTATTTTCATTTTAGCAAGCCATGCTTCACACTAAGAAAGCATAAGTAAACTTTTCATTTTATCAAGTCATGCCAACAAATCAAAGAAATCGCAGTTGACAATCAATCAACTAATCACATTTGACCTTTCTTTAGGTACAAGTAACAGACTAAATAAATAATTTAACCACATGCTCACCGTCCATCTGGAAATATATAAACCCTTAGGCTCTATCAACTCTGAAACCCCCCTTACCTGGTGGTTGGTGTGTCGGAGTGGTGTCTTCTGCAAGTTGCAAATCCTCTGCAATATAGCGGTAACATTACAATTAATTACCAACATTCAAACCACACAGCTCAAGATATAACAAGCTTTAAATTCCTTTTTCCATGTTTCCAAAATCACTTCCAGGTCCAGAATCACTTCTGTCCTAAGACCATGTTTGGCTAACAGTGATAATATAGCCAATAAGTTAGTTTTCATGCAGAATTGATTCTAAAAATCAATTTCAGCTTTTCTAAAAACAAAATTATTTCTAGATATCTTCAACATGTCAGGAATCACGTTTAGGTACTCAATTTTTCTTATTCAACTCCTAACCTTTCCAAATTCTTCCATTTAAGCCCTAATCTCTTCTCTATTGGAGTTATGGGACTAAGTTTCACGAATTCCCAGCCTCTGATCATGAGGTTTGAGCATTCTCATGAAGGCTCAAGGTAACCCAAGGGTATAAGAGCATTACTCTCCCCTCTTCTGCCCATTTCTGAACTGGAAACCTACATGTAAGGGCTCTATCAGGTCCTACAAGTTCCCAAAAGCAGTTTTTCATGGTTACAATGGCCTTGATCATCAAGAAACTCACTCTCAAAGAGGTTTAAGGTTGAAACCCTGAGGTCCTAGGTTCAGCATGAAAAACTCATCAAATTTCAAAACAAACATGATATTTAGAACCAACATAGCATAAGAATTCGACTGGCATATTATACACTAAATTCTGGAAAAATTCTCTAACGAACCTGCCAGAGAATATGACCAAAGTACGGTGGTGCTCACGACAGTCACGTAAACTAAGTGGTCATCCAGCTTCGTCTCGCTTACAGAAATCCAATGGTGGTCTCGTTCGCTACAACGCTCTTGTTTGGGAGGAAACTCGAGTTCCAGGTCTCGGTTCTTCGAGCTTCAAACCCTAGCTCATGGTTCCCTAAGAATTCAATCCTTTCCTTGACTCTGAACTAACACGCAAAGCTTGCAGGTCACAACGTATTAGACCCCATTGGTGTGGCTATGGCCTTGCAATCATCCAAATCATATTTCTTTAAAAGCTCCTTGCAAAACTTTGATTGGTTGATGAATATCCCATCATGTGATTGCTTAATTTGCAATCCTAGAAAGAAATTTAACTGTCCCATCATAGACATCTCAAATTCCTCTTGCATCATGTTAGAGAAATCCTTACACAAAGATTCGTTAGTTGAACCAAAAATAATATCATCTACATAAATTTGAACTAATAAAGTATTACCTTTGGTTTTCTTGATAAACAAGGTTGTGTCAGCCTTACCCTTTTGAAATCCTTTTTCACAAAGGAATATGCTTAATCTGTCATACCATGCACGAGGGGCTTGTTTAAGACTATAGAGTGCCTTCTTTAATCTGAAGACATGTGAAGGGTACTTGGGATCTTCAAATCGTAGAGGTTGCTTCACATAAACTTCTTCTTGAATGAATCCGTTCAGGAAAGAACTTTTAACATCCATTTGATACAATGGAAAGTTTAAAGAACAGGCATATGCCAATAGAAGTCTTATGGCTTCCAACCTTGCTACTGGTGCATAGGTTTCATCAAAATCAATGCCTTCTTCTTGATTATATCCTTTTGCAACCAGTCTTGCTTTGTTCCTGACAATTATACCATTTTCATCAAGTTTATTTCTGAATACCCATTTTGTTCCAATGATATGCTTGTCAGTGGGCTTAGGAACCAATTCCCAAACTTGATTCCTTTCAAATTGGTTTAGTTCTTCCTGCATTGCCACAATACAATACTCATCTTCAAGAGCATCATTCACTTTTGAGGGTTCTATTTGAGATACAAAGGCCATATTCAACACTGAATCATTTAAGCGTAGCCTTGTAGAAACACCTCTTGAAATATCACCAATGATATTGTCAACTGGATGATCCCTGTGGGTTCTCCATTCCTTTGGTAGTTGATAAGTGATATCTTCAATATGCTCTTCTTGTACTGAACCTTGATCCTTTTGCTTTTGAGAGTCTTCATTGATAATGTTATCTACCTCATCATTATCTAGAAGAATGACTGTATCTTCTTTTGAAGAATTAGACTCATCAAAGGAAACATGTATGGATTCTTCTATAGATAGATTTTTCTTGTTAAAGACTCTATATGCTTTGCTTGTTAGAGAATAACCAAGGAATATACCTTCATCAGATTTTTCATCAAACTTTCCAAGGTTTTCTTTTCCATTGTTCAAGATGAAGAATTTTGATCAAAAAGCATGTAGATGAGCAATATTTGGTTTCCTTCCTTTGTAGAGTTCATAGGGGGTTTTCTTCAGAATAGGTCTAATAAGAACTCTATTGGAAACATAGCAAGCAGTACTTACAGCATCAGCCCATAAGTATTTTGGAAGGTTAGATTCACTTAGCATGGTCCTTGCTAGTTCTTCAAGTAATCTGTTCTTCCTTTCTACAACACCATTTTGTTGTGGTGTTCTTGAAGCAGAGAAGTTATGTGATATTCCATTCTCATCACATAATTCCTGAAATTGATGATTCTGAAACTCTCCACCATGATCACTTCTAATAGAAGAGATCTTTAAAGCCTTTTCATTTTGAACAAGCCTTGTATATCTTTTAAATGCATTGAAGGCTTCATTCTTATGAGGCAAGAATAACGTCCAAGTAAATCTAGAAAAATCATCAACAATAACAAGGGCATAATAGTTACCTCCAAAGCTCTTAGTTCTTGATGGTCCAAACAAATCCATGTGAAGTAATTGGAGAGGTCTTGTAGTTGAGTCTATATTCTTTGGCTTGAAAGATGCTCTGGTTTGCTTCCCCTTTTGACATGCATCACAAAGCTTGCCTTTCTCAAATCTTATCTTTGGAAGTCCAACAACAAGATCATGCTTGACTAGTTTATTTAAATGATCTATGTGTATATGAGCCAGTCTTCTATGCCAGATCCATGAATCATTGTTGTTCTTGGCCAGCAAGCATCTGACACTTGGTGGAATTTCTTCCAAGGATATCATGAAGACCTTATTGACTTTATATCCGGAAAACTTGATCTCTTTAGTTTTCACATCCTTTACCACACAGATATCATTGATGAATCCAACTTTCAAACCTTTGTCACAGAGTTGACTGATACTTAGAAGATTATGCATCAAACCATCAACATATAGGACCTTTTCGATGACAGTTTGAGGGGGTGTACCTATTCTTCCAATACCAAGTATCTTTCCTTTTTGATTGTTTCCATATGTGACAAATCCTTTTTCTCTAGGTATAAGAAATGAGAACTTTGTTTTGTCTCCTGTCATGTGTGATGAGCAGCCACTATCAAGATACCATAAGTCCTTTGCTGCTTTCATGCACACCTACATGACAAAGTTCAGACATGGGGATTAGGAACCCAATATGCTTTGGGTCCTTCTAAGTTAGTGTTCTTCCTAACCCATATATATTCCCTGTTTGGTACTCCAACATTCTTGTAATAACATCTACTAGGGGTATGTCCTATTTTCTTACAATAAGTACATGAATATTGATTGTAACTTGATGTTTGCCTAGGATAAGGATTGATTTTATTAGGAGGTCTATGATAATTACTTTTCCTATTGTTCATACTCTTAAAAGAACTAGCCTTAGTATTTTTAGAAGATCCTTCCACTTTGTTTGGTTTTACAAAGACAGTTTTCTTAACTTCTTTTGTCTTTGGATGAGATGTATATCCTAGTCCAACCTTATTGTTTGAGTGCCTTTGCACACTTAGAATATCATCTAACTTATGTTACCTGCGTTGAAGTTATGAACCCTTTGTTGAAGATTATCTATCTTCTCTTCTAAAGAACTACACTTAGTACACTCATGTGGAATATCTAACTTAGATTTCACTATGTCTAATTCCTCCTGTAGATTTCTACACTTATTTTCTAAAGATAAGATTAAAGCATTCTGCTTAGTACTAACCTTAGAAAAATTTTGACATAATTTAAGCACATTCTCTATAGCATATTCTAAATCATGAAATGAAATAGTATTATCACTAACCTGGATATCCTCAGCATCTGAATCATGTGAAGCCATTAATTCAACTTGTGCTTCTTCTTTGTCAGAATATGATGATGAACTTACTTCATTTTCATCCCATGCCAAGTATGCTCTTCGTGTGGTTTGATCTTTCTTTTCAAACTTGTCCTTCAGACCATGTTTCTTCTTTTGAAGATTTGGACATTCTAACTTGATGTGTCCAGGTTTTCCACATTCGAAGCATGTGATCTTTTGAGAAGAGGAGGGCTCATTATTCCTTTGGAAAGTTCTGTTATTCTTAAATTTAATACCTTTTCTTTTGAGAAACTTTCCAAAGTTCTTCACTAGAAGATTCATATTCCCATTTTCTTCTTCTTCAGAATCTGCATCATAATCATCTTTGATGCTTTCCTTTGCCTTCAGGTAAATGGATCGATATTTCTTCTCATGTTGTTCATGTTCCTCCAAACGATTCAATTCCAACTCGTGTTCTTGGAGTTTTCCAAAGAGAGTTGCAAGAGTCATATTACACAAACTCTTCTCTGAAATCACCGTAACCTTTGGTTTCCATGCTCTTCTGAGTGATCTTAGGACTTTCATGTTCAAGTCACTGTTTGAAAACTGTTTACCAAGAGCAATCAAATGGTTAGTCAAATGAGAGAATCGTTTTTGCATATCCAATACCTTTTCTCTTGGAAGCATTCTGAACATTTCATATTCTTGAGATAGAGTATTGATTTTTGATCTCTTGACTTCATCTGTTCCTTCATGAGTCACTATCAGAGTATCCCATATTTCTTTCGATGTTGTGCATGTTGAAACTCTGAAAAACTCATCCATGCCAAGAGCAGATGTAAGAATATTCATTCCTTTGAGATCATACTGAACCTTCTTCTTTTCTTCTTCACTCCAAGTGTTTTCTGGTTCTGGTTGTCTGCTATCTCCCACTTCATTCATAGGTACAAACGGACCTTCTTCAATGGCCTTCCATATTTCCACGTCTAATGATTTTATAAAGATTTTCATATTGATCTTCCAGAAGTCATAGTGGTCTCCATTGAAGTATGGTGGCCTGTTTATGTTGAATCCCTCACTGGTTCCATGACTGGAAGAGGATGCCTTCTTTTCCCGGATCTTAGGAGCAAATTACCTAAACTTACGCTCTGATACCAATTGTTAGTCTAGATAGCAACCTGAGAGGGGGCGTGAATCAGGTTTACCCGATTTTCGCCTTGATACCTTCTTTCTTTCAAGATGAATATAAATACAAACGATTGCAGCGGAAATAAGCGTTGCTTGAAAGTAAAGATGAAGGGTAGAAGAATTCACACACAGAATTTTATCCTGGTTCACCTTCTATCCACCGAAGGCTACGTCCAGTCCCTCAAGAAAACCCCTTGAGGATTTTTCCACTATTGATAAAAATCTCTTACAAGTCCTTACACCAAGTACCTTAAGAATTTCTATCAACCACCTGTGAAAGCACACCACTTTCAACAGCCCCTGAAAGCACACCACTTTCAGTCCCTGAAAGCAAACCACTTTTAGTCCCTGAAGGGAAACCACCTTCAGTCCTTGAAGGCTAAACCACCTTCAATCCACACCCTGAAAGTACACCACTTTCAGTAACAACAACCCTTCACCGAGACCCACGGTGAATACTCAATCTACCAGAAAGAGATGAAGAAAAGTTTACAATATGGTTGTATCAATCCTTTAACATACAAGCGGATTGATCATGAGAATTATGCTTTAAGGCTCTTAAGCATAAGAAGATTGTGAGTTCCTCAAGATATGAACAACTAGAGTGTTCTCTTAACAATGAAGATCATGAACTCAGAATTTAGGTTCTTTGAAAGTTTAAGTATCAAAAGACTTAATGAATGAACAATTTTGGCAAAGCTTTGGCCTAATGATGTATTCTCATGTGTTGTTTTGTTTCTGGACTCAAATGAACTTTATATAGGCAAGAGGAACGACGTTGAACCAATGAAACCCTTCCCAAAAGGTTTGAGACACAATGGTTCATGAAAAGATGCAACTTTTCGGGTATGTAATCGATTACATTAGTTAGGTAGTTGATTAAACTAAAAGTCGTTACTATTTGAATTTCAAATTCAAACATGTAATCGATTACAAGCAAGAAGTAATCAATTACTTTCCTAGGTGTAATCGATTACCAGAAATGTGAAATCGATTACACTCAAGTCCAATATCCAGAAACTTGAACTTTTAAGATCGGCTTGAGATATACTACTTCTTTTAACTTATGAAAACATTAAACTTGATTAGCTTAGATGTTTTAAGGGAGCCTTTATGCTTGAGAAGCCTTTAGAAGCATAACTCACCTAAACTAAGACTTTTAGGTAGATGTTGAAACATATATCACTGTTTCCTCTAAGTCTTCTTTTCTTCTTTTTGCCGATGAGTTTGTCGTCATCAAAACCTCAGCCAGGGTCAGGAGCAAGACCTTCTTCACATTTTAAATATTAATACATATTGTTCGTTTGCTGCTCTTGTTGTTTGTTTTAGGAGTTAACCCTTTCTGCTTGTTTGTTTGTTGTTTAGGCGCTTAACACCATAGATTTACAGCGCGAGGACTTAATGAAGAATAAATTGTGAACAGCTAAAGAAGGTGCTAGAGGATGGTTTGAAGATCTTGAAGAACAATTATTTTCGCTGGTTTCTTTTGAAATGACTTAGCACAAGTGTGGTGCAAATTATTAATATTATTAATTTTTCATTATGCATTGAATTATTTATTTATGGGAATATTATTATGATAAATAAATATTAAGTGTCCAAGTTCTTTTGAAATTTGAGTTGTTGTGAGAGGTTTATATATTTTTCACTTATTACTATGTGACCCCTGACCGGAAATTAGAGCGTTACAATCGTTCAACCAAGATGAGCAGCATTGTACAACCACGTGAGAAGGTATCGTCCAACCAAGTGAGATAGCATCGTCCAAGACCATGTAGAAGAATGTTCTTTATGAGTTGTCTACAGCTAGCTTGTATCACTAACCGAGGAGAGTGCTCGAATTACGAGACAATGTCAGAACATCAACGGCTCTATTTTCTCTCTCTGCAATAGCATTAAATGCTCCATTCTCGAGACAAAGAAAAAGTCAGAATGCATTAAATGCAAAGCTGTCAACGGTCAACAACATTAAATGCCTTGTTCAGATATACAAGTAAAAGGACGAAGCAAGTGCACTATTTCATCTCTGCGTCTACATCAAGTACAGCAAAAAGAAGAGATACCTACTGCACAGAACATCCATTCCAAGCTTTCAGCGGTCGAATACATTAAATGAATCAGAGATCCGTTGAAGCATAAAGAAAGAAGAAATCATGTCACACTCACAATCTTCAGCAACGGGATTTTGAAGAGAAGATATAAATAAGAAAACTTGAAGACTGAACAACCGGGCGACTTGGTGACTTACAACGAAATTCAAATTCAAGATCTCAATCTTTCTGAAGTCTTCTAATCTGTGGAACCTCACTCGATCTTAAGTGTCAAACCCACAACGAGTGCAATTTTCCAAAGTGTGAAATTTCCTAAGAGTCAAATCTCTTTATTTCTTCACACCCAAATAGAGAACCTATCGTCCAATCATCTCTGTTTCACCAAACCTCCAGTATATTCTTAAGAGTCATATCCTCTACCAAAAATACTTAGAGTTTGTTTGTGCTTAAACTTTCTACCTCACTCTTTCTGAAGAGACTTTGTAGAAGTATAATTTCTTGTAAAAGAATTAGGAGAAGTCCTGTATAATACTTCGGAGAAGTCCTGTCGAATACTAAGAGAAGTCCTGTTGAATACTTGTTGGGAGGAGTCCCTGAGAATACTCTATAGGAGTCCTGTGGGAATACTTAGGAGAAGTCCTTCGAATAATCTGGAGAAGTCCTGTGGGAATACTTGTTGGGAGAAGTCCCTGAGAATACTTGGGTTGTCTTGTCTAATACTTGTACTGTTCTAGATTGAATAGTGGAAAATATTGGTGAAGCCAAGGACTGGACGTAGCCCTATCGCTCAGTGGGTGAACCAGGATAAATCTCTTGTATGTTGTTTTTACTACTTGCACCATCTAACTACTTGTATCGTCTGCACATTAACTGCCAGAATCGTCTACACTAGCACACGTTTCACTTCTCATAAACTGATTTATCATATCATCTACATCTGTGTGTTTCGTTCATAGCTTTATCGTTTACACTCTAATTAATCATATTCCGCTGCCATCGTTTATGAAAAGCTTTTGTGAACTTATAATTGTTTTTGAAAGTCAAGTTTTATACGCACACAATTTAACCCCCCTTCTTGTGTCATTTCTTTATTTATTACATTATATTATCATTGAGACAAGCTATCACGTAAGTCTAGAAATCATTCAAGCAATGTCATACATCAAACAATTCTAATCCAGCATATCAAATGCCTTCAGATCCATGCATTAATATTTCAATTAACAGAATTCTAAATCAGGTCGTTCTTAGAACGCCGTCAACTACCAATTCAATATCATAGCATATACATTTTTATAAGTACATACATATGCTTAGTAGCTAAAATAGCGAAGTTCCCTTACTGAAGTGATAGTCGATCCGGTTTGCTATGTTTGCTCTGTTCGTCTTGTTCGGTCCGAAGTCTTGAAATCCTTCAAGAACATAGGCTATTTTAGGACT